>CAJVNO010000033.1:0-600000 GCA_911174995.1 Penicillium olsonii
TGAAAATCACATCCAAATGGTCAATTTTAATATGGTGAAACTTGAATAATATTCTGCCAGCAGTATGCCTGTATCATAATACAGTGCCTGGTCATCCAAGTGTCTACATTCCTAATGCGGTTAGAGGGGTGTGTTAGGAGGCAATGGGGGTGTGTTAGGAGGTAGAGGGGGTGTGTCTGTAACAGCACCCAATATTTAATACTCTGATCTTAACTAATTATTAGAATATATATTTCAAAATCTAGATAATCTTTATTTAGTATAAATTAAAGATTAATATAGATTACTATATTAACTTTTTTTGTAGAAGTTATATATATAGAGTTATTATAAAGGAGATATATTAAAATATTTAATATTCTAATTAGAAGATAATATAGTAATATTATATAAAGATTTTAAAGATATATTAGAATATTTTATAAGTATTTATATTAAGAAGAACTAATAGGAGATTACTATACTAAATATAAGAAGTTTATTATAGGATTTAAGGATAATTTTAATAAGTTTACTATTTAATATTAATAATTAGTTAAAGAGATAGATATTTTTTTAGAGAGTTAAAAGTATAAACTTTATAAGAAATTATCTTCTTATAGTTATAGATAATATATTATAAGATTAAACTAACTATAGATTTTAAGAAGTTTATAAAGATTTATATCCGAATAATTTTAAAATTAATCTATAGATTAAAGTCTTAAAGGATAAAGGAAAATTAATCTTAATTAGAGTAAAAGTAGAAGAATATTATATTAGATTTTATTATAGATTTCTTAGAAAAAAATAAATATCCTAATATCCTAATAATTATTGATTAATTAATTAAAAGAGTAATATTAAAAAGGATTATAGAGATTATTATAAAAGAGATAGTTTAGATAATTATTCGATTACTAATCTAATAATATAGATTCCTTATTTTTATAATATTAGATTAAGGAATATAGTTTGTAAATATTCTTTAAATCTAGATATATTAGTTATATAAAATTATATATAAATTATCGATTATTTATTATCCTAAGATTAATGGATAGACTAAATACTATAATAGTATAATAGAAATATATTTATAGTTATTTATATAGTATAAATAAAATAAATAAAATTATTCATTATCTATAACTAAATTAACTATGAATAGAAAAGTAATAATATTAATAGGAGTTAATTTATTTTTCTTAATATATAGATATAATTTATTATTATTCTCTAATAGTTTTTTAAATAATAATAATAAAATGTCTTAAAGCTTAATTTAAATAACTAAATATATTATAAAATAATTAATTATAGCTATAAATTAAACTAAGATCTTTATAATATATATAAATTACTACTAAAAGTCTATTATTATTTATTATAAAAGAGATAATATATAATTGAATTTAAAGAATATAAAAACTAAATAATTTTATTAGAAATTAGATTAGAAAAAAATCTATTATTATATATTAAATATAATATATATATATATATATATATATATATATTATATAGTTAAATATATTATTAAATATTTATCTAATATTTTATATAAACTTAATATACTTTATAAATACTGATTTATTATCTCTATAATAATAATATAATTTTTAATCTCTAATAATTATAGTTAATAGAAAAAAAGAATATAAAGTAAAAAATATTTTAGATAAATAAAGGATTAGATTATAGAATTGAATTTATATAAAATACTAAATGAAATAGAAAGACTATATATAATTAATGATATCATAAACCGATTTCTCCTTAAAAAAGAAAGGTATATCAATTTAAAATATTAAACTTAAAGAAAGAAAGAAAAGAAATTAAGATCTAGATAAGAGCTACCTTTTTCCTTTAAGGTTATAGGATTTAGCCTAAGACTTCTAATCTATCTCTTTACGTTCTACTTTATTACTTATGATTAGTTATATAACTATAGATATATAACTCTAATATATAATCTATTATATAACTATATAATATATAATTTATCTAATATATAATATTCCCTTTATAAAACTATATTTTAATCTTTTAAAATAGTAAGATTATTATAGATTAATTAATTTATTATTACTTAGATAATTATCTAATAGTTAATTATTTACTATAGCTTCCTTCTATATTTATAATTATTTAGGGGATCTAAGCTTTATAGAATAGTTATTATAGAATTCTTTAATCTTATTTATAGAGTTTTTAAAATTTCTAATAGCGTATTATATTAAATTAATATTATAATCTAACTATTAAATTTAATGTACTAATTTTCTATAGTATAATTTTATATTTAGGATTTTATCGATTTCCTATTTATTTATTTCTCTAATCTAAATTAAAGATAAAGGATCTTTATATTATTTTATTAATAAAGATATAATTACTATTTTCTTTAGTTTACTAATATAGAAAATAGAGTATACTTTTATTAAGGGTAGTAATTCTAGTTTAAATAAATATCTTTCTTTATTTGAGATCTTATATAATCTATTAGTAATATCAGAAAGTTTTCTACTAAATCTATTTTTTAGCTAATTTTTTATTATAGTAAAAACTAGATCTCCTATATTAAAATTAATTTTATAATAATATTAATTTATTTATTAGATTTAATAGTTTTATAATCTTATTATTTACTCTTTTATATTCTTTTAGATATTATATAGATCAGAAACTATATTAGAAGCTTTATAAATATCATCTCTTAAGGTTCTATAATCTTTCTAATTAAAGATTATTTATAGATTATAATCTCTTTTTATATAAAATAGAGAGTTCTTTATTATATCTTATAGAAATATTAAAATTATAAAATCTACTATAGTTAAGTATTCTAATTAATTTTCTTAATAATATTTAATATAAGGTTAGAGATATTAAACTATATATTAATTTATAATTTTATTTTAGTTATTTATCTATAAATAGTAAAATATAGAGAGTTTCTTTTTAATCTTTAGGATTTAATAGAATTTAATCTAGAATTCAGAGATAAACTATTCTTTATAGTCTAATATAATTAAGATAGAGATATTAATAACTCTAATAATATTATTAATAAATAAATAAACTATTTCTTTTATATTTATTTCTTTATAATAAAGAATAGAGATAAATTATTTTATTAATCTATATATAATTGTAAAGACTATATTAAATCTATATTTATCCTTTAAGAAAGATTAGAAATCTATTATAAAATATTCCTATAATTAGTTTAGGATTTTAATAAGATATAATAATCTAGGAATTTGATTTTATTATACTTTTATTTATTTATAGATTAAATAATTATTAATATATTATTTTATATCTATAGTCTATCTATATTAATAGTATTAAATAGAGATTAATCTTTTTAGTTTTTTAATATTTAAATAAGTGATTAAGGGTTATTAATATATTTTATTAAGGAGTCTTACTTTAAGATTATTTAAATCTAGTATTTCTAATTTATTATAGTAGAGAAGTAATTTATTTTATATAATCTATATGGGACTATTTATATTTACTAAATTATAATACTTTTATAATATTAGGTCTTTTTTATTTACCTATAAGACTCTATTAATAATATTTAGGGATTCTATTAATAGTAAGTTTTTACTATTACTATCTATAAAGAAAATAGATATAATTATTTATAGTTAGTCTAATATCTATTTCTTTATTAAATTCTTAAATTATTTTTTAAGGATTATAATAGCTTATCTATTATTATTAATATAGAGAATATCTTTTTATAATAGTATATTAGTAATTATATTCTTTTTTCTAGGTTAATATTTAATAATAAAATAGAATTAAGATAAGAATTTAGTCTATTATATCTATTATTAATTTAGCTATTAATTCTTTATAAAGTATTCTAGAGATTAGTAATTAGTTAAAATACTAAAGGGTTTAGCTATTATTAGACTAAATAACTTAAATCTCTATTTTTATAATATTTATATTATAGTTAGTAATTCTTTATTTTATACTTTATAATTTAATTCTATTAGTTATATTATTTTTAAGAAAAATACTGTTAAGTACTAGAAGTTATTATCTTTATTATACTAAATTATTATTACTTTAATAATATTATTAGAAGTATCTATTTCTAATTAGATTAAGAGAGTTAAGTTATAGTATTATAGAATTAATATAGCTAAGAGAGTATTCTTTATCTATTAAAAAGTAATCTTATATTTCTTACTTTATTTCTAATTAATATTCTTATAGATTAATTAATATAAAGATTTAGAAATCTTATATAGTATTATATAAATTATTAATAAAAATTATAGAATCTAAAGAAGCTTTATATATTTTTTACTATATTAGAGGATCTCTAATCCTAAATAATTTAGATTTTTTTAGGATTAACTATAATACCTTATATACTAATAATAAACCTAAGGAATTTGGTTCTTTATACCGAAAACTTATATTTATTAATAGCTATTTATAAATTAGTAGTTTATAGCTTCCTAAAAACTTTATATATATATCGATAATAGTCTTAAATAGTTTTACTATAGATAAGAATATTATCTATAAATATAATAATATATTTATTTATATAGTCTTTTAGTATATTATTTATAAATTATTAGAATATTATTAGTTTATTCATTAATCTAAATAGTATTATTTTGTATTTAAGTAATCTATAATAAATTTAGAATATAGTTAAATCCTCGGTCTCTTCTATTATTCTAATTTTATAAAAGCCTTATTAAATATTAATTTTTATAAAGAATTTTATTTTATTAGTTCTTTAAAAGATTTTATTAATTAAAGATAAAGGGTAATAGTTTTTTTTTATAATAGTATTTAGTCTTTAGTAATTAATACAAAAATAAAATCTTCTATTCTATTTTTTTATTATAAGAATTAGTAATATATAAAGAGAGGAATTAAAGATAATAAATCTTTTATCTAAATTCTCTAATATATATTTTTTAGTTTCTTAGAGTTCTTCTATTAATAGCTTATATAGTAGATGATACCCCAGATTAGCTTCCTTTTATAAAAAAATATTATACTTAACTTCTTTTTATTATAGTAGTAATTTATTAGACTTCCGTTTTAGGAATATATCTAATAGATTATAATATTTAATTAATAAGATCTTTAAGATTTCTATTTCTTTAGAGTTTTTAGTTTTTTTTAGCTTTTAGAATATTATCAATTTTATAAAGAGAGGTTATAAAGACTTTAGTCTTAGGATTAATTTATAATCTTATTTCTAATTAATAGAATATCCTAGAGCTAGTTACACTGATATTAATAGAGTATTATAGCTCGAAAGTAATAAGACTTAGTATCTAAGAGAAAGTTATATTATTTAAATTCTATTATATCTTTTTTAAGTTAGTAGTTTACTATTAGCTATCTTAATAATAACGAGATAATAGATATTGTTATTCTTTTTCGTTATAATAAAGATCTATTTTCCTAGATCTTTATTTTTTTA
The DNA here is from genome assembly GCA_911174995.1 of Penicillium olsonii. Taxonomy (NCBI): domain Eukaryota; kingdom Fungi; phylum Ascomycota; class Eurotiomycetes; order Eurotiales; family Aspergillaceae; genus Penicillium; species Penicillium olsonii. Next base: position 5,459 of record CAJVNO010000033.1, read on the forward strand.
TTATCTTATCTTATTAATCAGTATCTAGTTAATAGATTATATTATTTTGTGGGTTTTTTAAAATTATAATAGAAGCCAGTATTATTATCTAGTTTATAATTTCTTTAAAGAGAGATATTTTATAGGGCTATATTATTTATTAATATCTATAGTCTAGGAGAATATTATTTTCAGCGAACTAGAGTTATCTAAAAATTAGATTATAGTTTCTTAGGTCTATAACTAATATAGAAACCTATTACTAAATATATTTATCTATATAGATAGTAAGAATTATAGTATAACTAATAAACCTAGATATTTTACTATTAAATCTATTTATAAAATATTTTTTTGGTAATTGTTAAGTTCTAATTCTATATTAGATTAGTAGTCTTATTAATATAGTATTAATAAAAATTAATCTATTTACTTTAGTGTTATTTAATATAGAAATTAAGAAAAATTATTTATTTAGAATAAACTCTATATTAAAGATTAAACTATTCTAAGAGTTTTTAAATAATTTCTATAGATTTAATATAAAAAGAGATACTTTTAATCTACCTAGAAGAGAGATTTCACTTAGATAAGGGTTTTTTCTAAATTATTAGGTTTTTTGAGTTTTACTAAATCTATTATTAATTAGATAAAAGCAATTATAGATTTTTTTATAGAGTTTATCTTTTTAATTATCTAAAGAAATATTAATTTCTTCTACTAATTATATAAATTTATTAATAAAGTTATTAAAATTATTATAGGGATTTATCTTTAATTTCTAGTATTAAAAAATTATAATGACTTTATAATTACTCTTTATAAATATACTCTTTCGATATTTTATAATATTATCTATATCCTTGTATAGAGTTAAAAAACTTAATAGAAAATAAAGTAATATATATTATTAAATTTTTTTAATATAATAACTTTAAATATTTAATATTTAATATATAGTAATAAAATAATAATCTATATTAGCTATAAATTTTATATAAATAATAATCTCTTAATTCTTGAAATAGATTAATTTTTTATTATTTAAAAATAGGATATTAAATATTTTTATAAACTTCTCTATTTTTTCTTAATAGACTATGATAATATTAAATAAATTAAAGTTAAGACTAAGATTATTAATAATATTAAGCTTTATTAATAAAATAGTAAATTAAGAGTTTTAAAAAAGTTTATAGTATTTAAAAATAATCATATTTTATTTTTTCTCTATAGTCTATTAACTTCTTTTAGTAATATAAAAATAAATTATTAGTTTTTCTTTTTTTACTATAGTAATATTTAATATAATATAAACTTTATTCTATTTTTTATATATAAATTTATATTAATTTAAAGTCTTCTTTTATTTTTAAAGAACAATATTAATATTATTAGCCTTTAATCTTTAAAATTAAGATTATTATTTCTTTAATATCTTAATAAAATTAAAGTTTTCTTTTTTAAAATTATAAATAATAATATTTTACTTTTAATTTAGTTTATTAAGATTTCTCTATTATGTTACTATTTTTTTATAAATAATAATAAAGACTTTATATTATTTCTTTATATTTATCTTTATAAATATCTAATATATAATAACTAAATTTAACTATTAAAAAATAAATTTAGAGTAAAGTTAAGATTTAAGATTTCTAATTCTAACATTTTCTCTATTAATAATATTATTAATAAAGATATTAGAATTATTTAAGATTTCTTTTTCTTTAATCTAATTATAGACTCTTTATTTTTTAAATAAATTAATAGAAGCTATCTTAATTTATTAGATTAATAAATCTTCAGTTTAACATTATTTAATATAAAATATAGAGATAAATTAAAACTAATTATAATAAAAACCTATATAGTATTACTCTAAAGAAAATATAAGGAAAAATTTAGTATTATATTATAAACCGACTTCTCTTTAAAAAAAAGATATATTAATTCAGAATACTAAACTTAAAGAAAGAAAGAAAAGAAAGAGAAATCTAGATAAGAGTTATCTTTTTCCTTTAAGATTATAGGACTTAGTTTAAGGTATCATATAGTTAGGTCACATAATCGAATCACGTATTAAGTACATTATGTCCTGAGTATGTTATGTGTTAAGGGATGTTAAAGTCATATATGTGGATCATAGGATATTATATATATAGTATATTTTGTTATAGATACCTAAATTGGATATCTGAAGGAAATTAAGATAGACTAAGGATTAAAGAAGAAAGTATAGGACTAGAGAAATAAATCTAGTTATTAGTTCTCTCTCTCTCCTTTCTTTTTTTTCCCTATATTTAGTATTTTTAGTAAATATATTTTTTAATCTTAAGAATTTTCTATCTTTATTTTATAAAACTTAAATTTTACTTTTTCTTACTTTAAAAAGAATTTTAAAATAGATTTAGATATAAGATTTTAATAAAGAATAGAATATAAATTAGTATTTAATATTTTTATTAAAGATTCTAAGTTAGATTAAGTAGAATAGGATACTAATAATAATATAAAATAAAATATTAATAAAGAATTTAAATAATTATAGGTTAAGATAGTAAAGCTAAATATTAGAAATTAAAATCTTAAAATTAAGATAAATAAACTATAGAATTAATTTAAAAAGATAAAAGATAAAATTACTATAATTTATATAGTATTAGTAGTTATTATTAAGAAATTATAAAAGATTAAGGAATAAATTTAGAATATTTAATTAAAAATATAATAAATTATAAATTATTATAAGAATCTTAAAAAAAAAGAAATAATATACTATCTATTATTATTAAAATAATCCTTTAATAGAAAGATTAAGAGAAATAGAATCTAATTAAAAGTAACTAATTTATTACTAAGAGTAATAAATTATTTAAGATATTTAATATTTTAATCTTAATTAATTATTAGAATATATATTTTATAACTTAGATAATTTTTATTTAGTATAAATTAAAGATTAATATAGATTACTATATTAACTCCCTTTTTTAGAAATTATATATATAGAGTTATTATAAAGGAGATATATTAAAATATTTAGTATCTTAACTAGAAAATAATATAATAGTATTATATAAAGATTTTAAAGATATATTAGAATACTTTGTAAATATCTATACTAAGTAAAACTAATAAAAGATTACTATAACTAAATATAAAAAATTTATTATAGGATTTAAGAATGATTTCGATAAATTTACGATTTATTACTAATAACTTATTAAGAAAATAGATATTCTTTTAAAGAGTCGGAAGTATAATTTCTATAAGAAATTATCTTTATTATTATAATTATAGATAATATACTATAAAACTAAATTAACTATAGATTTTAAGAAGTTTGTAAGAATCTAGATCTAAATAGTTTATAAGATTAATTTATAGATTAAAGCTTTAAAAAATAAAGGAAAATCGATTTTGACTAATAATTATAAAATAGCTTTTTTTAAAATTAAGAAAGAAAAAGAGTCTATTTTTAAGGTTTCTCTTTTACTAAGAAAATTAATCTAATAAAAGAGGGTAAATATTTTTATTATTAAGTGAAAGGATATATAATTTATAACTTTTCTTTTAAAAGTTTATTTAGTAATATTATTTTAATTATTATAGTAATAGTAAAGATTAGAGATTATTTAGATTTAAGAAAAGTAGATATCTAAAAAAATCTCTTTTTTTATATTAAATTTAAAAGATTTAATTAATTAGAAATCTTATAATAGTTGAGTCTTTAATATAAAACTTATATTGGATAGATAATCTTTTTTAGTAGGAGTATTAAAAAATATAAAAATAGATAGTTTAGTATTTATAAACTAATCTTTAGTAAAACTGTTAAAAAAATATAGACTAGAAACCTAAGACTTAAAAAAAAAATACTCTATTAATAGATTTAATAGTAAAATATTAATATCTATTATAAAGATAGTAATTCTTTTGATAATAGTTAATAAATATATACTTAAGGATATCTTAATACTAATAGCTAAATTAGATTAGTATAATATTATTTTTAATTAATTATAGTTTAAGGAGTATAATATATTATTAGATTATTAATAATACTATATAATATAGCTATAAAAACTTAATCTATTCAAAGAAGTCTCCTAAAAAGTTATTTATTTAATTCTAATCTAGATATTATAGTCTACTTAGATAATTAGTTATTATTAACAGGATACTAAATAAAGAGATTAATTAATATTAATTATACAAACTAGAAATTAATATATAAATAAAATAGATTAACTATATTCAATACTTTATAAGAAATAGTATAGATATTAATAGATTAAAAAATAAAAAATGATAGAGACTAATCTAAAAAATAAATTTTAAAATATAAAATTAATAAAGAGCTATATTTTAGATATTAATATAGTTAGAATTATCTTTTATTTATACTATCTAAAATAAATTTAATAAAATATATAAATTAAGATATTTACTATTTTTTAAGTGAGATTAATTAAATATTAGAAATTAAATTAAGAATATGAACTAAATTAGAAGAATTTAGTAAAATCTAAAAAAATTTATTTCTAGAGTATTATAATATAGTAGATATATTTTTAAAAAAGAAGTTTAATAAATTATCTTTATAAAAGAAGAGTATTAAGTATAATATTATATTAGAAAGAAAAACTATTCTAAAGTATTATTCTTTTTATCAATTGTTATTAGAAGAATTTAAAGAAGTTAAATAATATATTATGAATAATCTAGATAAAGGATCTATTATACTAAACTATATATTATTTATATTATCTATTCTAATAATAAAAAGGTTAAATAGAGGACTTTAATTTTATATAGATTATTATAAACTAAATACTATTACTAAGAAAAATTATTATTTTTTTTTATTAATTAATAAAGTATTATAATAGACTAGTAAAATTAAATATTTTATTTATTTAGATATTTAATAAAGTTTTTATTATATTTAATTAAGTTCTAGAGTAAAAGATCTTACTATTTTTAGAATATAATATAGATTTTTTAAATACTAAGTAATATTATTTAGCTTAATAAATAAATCTATAATATTTTAGAGATTTATAAATTCTATTCTATAGAAATATATAAATAAATATACTATTATCTTTATTAATAATATTCTAATATATAATTAAATACTAAAAGAATATTATTAATATATTAAAGAAATCCTTAAGTATCTATAAATAATAAAATTATAAATCTTACTAAAGAAGTATAAATTTTAAGTTATTAATATAAAGTTTTTAGGATTTATTATTAGTATTAAAGAGATTGTAATTAATCTAGAGAAAGTAGAGGTTATTTAAAGATAAAAAATATCTATAATAATAAAAGAACTATAGTTATTTTTTAGATTCTATAATTTCTATTAGAGATTTATATAAAATTATAATTAAATTATAAAGCTTTTTTATAAGTTTATTTAGAGTAATATAAATTATAAATAGGATATTATATATTAATAAATATTTAAAAGATTAAAATATCTATTATTAATAATATCTATTTTATAATATTATGATATTAGTTACTATATCTATTTTAAAATAAATATTTTTAATAAAATATTAGATATAGTACTTTTTTAATATTATAAAGAGGATAATTTCTAGTATTTAATAGTTTTCTTTTTAAAAACTATATAACTAATTAAAATAAATTATGAAATATATAATAAAGAACTCTTAGCTATAATCTAAGTTTTATAAAAGTAATTTATAAAATTAGAAAAATTTATTAATTAAGATTAGTTTAAGATTCTTATAAATTATTAATCTTTTAAATACTTTATAATTTTAAAATAATTAAATACTAAATAAATTTAATAGAGTAAACTTTTTTTATAGTATTATTTTATTATTCAGTATTATCTAGAGAAAAAAATATAATTATAGATATTCTTTTATAAAAAGATTAATTATATTATAATAAAGAAAGAGATTAAATCCTTCTTTTAGAAGATTATTTTAAAAATTTTAGATTAATCTTTATATTAGAAATTCTTTTAGAGATAAATATTATAGTAATATCTATTTTAAAGAAAAGATTCTCAGAAATCTAAATAATTATAAAATATATAAAAGATAAAAATTATTATTTAACTAAATTAGATAGAAGGAATTAGTAAAAAATAATTATTTAGATTAAAAAATAAAGTTTAATAGATCATTTCTTTATTAAAGAAGATTAAAAATATCTAATAAAAATAATCTTTAAATTAGATTTTTAGATAATATATATTAATAATCTATAATTAGATATTTTAAAATTATAAAACTCTGTAAAATAATAAATATTAGATTTTATTAGCTAAAATAGGCTATAGATATTAAAAGATATATGAATAATTATCTAATATATAAAAATATAAAAATATAAAGAGATCGGATCTCTAGACTATTATATTCTCTATTAATTCTATTATAATCCTAAAAATATATTATAATAGACTTTAGAATATTCCTAAAAGATTATTATAGTTATAATACTATTTTTATAATTATATATTAGTTTAGTAAATAATTAGTATTTATTCTATATTATAAGATTATTATTATAAAATAGATAGTAATTCTATTTCTAAATTATATAATAAAGATTATAGAAGTATTAAGTTTAATTATCTTTAATAAAAGAGAATAATTTATATTAGAATTTTAGATAGAGCGTTATTAAATTCTAGAGATTAAAAAAAAGTTTTTTATAGTATATTATTCATAGATTAATAGCTAGAGTAAAGTTATAAACTAATATATAGTATAGTAACTAAAACTATATATAAACTATTATTAAGATAATTAATTAGAATTTTTTCTAATAATAGATTTTATAATATTAATAATCTTTTACGAAATAATTAGTTATAAGAAGTCCTGACTTCATATAATATCAGAATAAAGTATTAACGATATGCCAGCGATTCGTATATGAATCCTTAACTCTATAGAAGCAGGAGGTTTAAACTAAGGATATAGATGCAATATAGAAGGTTCTAGAAGATTCTATTCTCTATAAAAATAAAGACAGAGATCATACAATATTACTATATTATAAATTATATATATAAAGATATAGATTAGTTAATAGATCATTATCTGGTTATCTTATAGAAGTACTATAAAATAGGAAAGTCCCCTAGGACTTTGTTATTTCTATAAGAATTAGTTTTAAAATAATCTATAAGACTACTAACCCTAAAACCAGTATCGATTCGTTAGTGATTCTATAACAAACCAAAACTATTCCTACTTAATATCTTATCAGGTTAATAGACTATATACCTAAACTTATACACTTCTTTTAATTTTTAATTCTTCCTCTTTAATCCTCTAAGAAATCAAAAAGGAAGAATTTCCAATAAATAGCTATTTTATAAAGGTCTAAGAAAAATAATAAGATCTAAATAAAAAATCTAGTATTTAAATTTAATAAGAATTAGGGCTTAAATCTGATATCCAGAAATCATTTCTAGAATATAATAATAGAGAGGATATACTTATAGATAATCTAATATAATAACTATTTATTAGATTATCAGGTATAATAGATCTTCTAGTAAAAAACTCTAATTCTCTAGTTTAAATAAAGAATCTAGTCTTTATAACTAAGGGTTTAATAGAAAATTATTAGCGAAGAGTAAAAGATCTAGTTCTAAAAGACTAAAATAATAATTTAAGTTCTAAAGAGTAAGATTTAAATATATTAAATAGAGATTCTAAAAATTTTACAGGAATAGGAATTATTATAAATCTTAAAAAAAAGAATAAATATCTAAAAAAAAAAATCTTTAAATTATAGATCCAGAATATAGTATAAAAACTCCTTAAATAGGATATTAAAGAACTAAAATTGTTTCGCCAAAAAAACAATATTAAATAGAAAATCGAGATTTTCCGATAAGATTTCAATATCTAAGATTAGAAAAGATAGTTTAATAATCTAGAAATTAGATTCTAAAGAGGATTAGTAGCTTACTCTAATAATTATAAGAAGATTCTCAAAGATATAGACTATCTATATATAGCCTATTAAAATAAATAAAAGATTAAAAAAGATAATATTAAAAATAATCCTAATAAATTAAGAAAATAAACTTATTTTAAAGAATAGATAATAATACTCCTTAATAATATATATAATATTATAATCTAGATATACTAGAAGTTCTCCGATATATAACAGAAATCTTATAAAAACCCTATAGCTTTCGAAACTAAGCTAATAGAAATTAAATAATATTTAGAATAATAGTCTAATAAAGATCAGAGATTTAATCTTTAGGATCAATTATAGAAACCATTTAAAAATAAAATTATTAAATTATATTATAATATATTAATAGGAAGGAATAAGATTACAAAAATTACTAATACTATCTATAAATACTATTTCTATAAAACTAAAAAAGATTAAAAAATATAATAAATTAAACTTAATCAAACTAAAATCTTAATAAAGTAAGAATTAAATAATAATAACGAGAATAATTCTAATAGAGTAGCTAATTTAACTAAAATAAAATCTATAAAAAAATAGTTTAGTAAACGATTTAATAAGAAATCTTATACAAAAAGAAAGAAGAATTCTCTAAAATTAAATAAAAGCTATCTAGATAAGAAATCTAACCAAGATAAAAAAGAGAAATCTAAGTGAATTAGTAGTAAAATATTAATAAAAGATATTTATTTCTATTATAATAAATTAAACTATTAGTAAAGGATTATTAAATATTATATAGAAAACTTATAAAGATTTAGAAAACTACTATTTCTAATCTGAAAAAAAAAACTAGAAATAAAGTAGAAGTTAATACTATTTTATCTCACTATTTTATTATTAGTATAGTAATTTATTTATATATCCTAATTTTATATAATAAAATTAAAATATATATAAATCTAAATATCTATATAGAGATTAATATTATAAATAGAGATTTTATTAAAAAAATTAATTTTATTATTATTTTTTATTTTATTCTTTTTCTAAAAGATATATCTTTTTAAAGATTAAAGTTCTATAGAGTTTTCTAAATTCTTATAATTATTATAGATATCTAAAATATAACTAAAACTTTTAAATAAGCCTATATAAGAATTAACTAATCTAACTATTAAAAAGCTTAGCAAAGATATCTATTATCTTTATTCCGAAAAAAAATAGAATATTAAGATTATACATTAATTACTAAGGATTAAATAAGATTTCAATTAAGAATCACTATCTTTTACTCTTTATTTCGGAAATTTTAGATTAACTATTAGGATTAAAATACTTTAGTAAAATTAACTTAAAAAATATATATTATAGAATTTATACTTAAGAAGGTAATAAATAGAAAACAGTATTCTAGATTAGATATAGATATTTTAAATATTTTATTATACTTTTAAGATTAATAAATATATTTATAATATTCTAGAGCTATATATATAATATTCTCTAAAATCTTTTTAAAATAATCTATATTTATTATCTAGATAATATCTTGATCTTTAATAATAATCATAAAAGTTATACTATAACACTATACTAAATATTTTAATACCTTTAAGAATATAATCTATATATAAAACTATCAAAATATAGTTTCTATTAATATAAATTAGAATTCTTAGGGTTTATTATAAATGAATATAGTATAAAAATAGATCAAAAATGAGTTAATATAATTCTATTTTAGGAAGAACTAGATTTATATTATATAATCTAAATCTTCTTAGGATTCTATAATTTCTACTATAGATTTATTTTGAACTATTTATAAATTGTTACCCTTTTAATATCGATGTTTAAGAGAAGTAAAAATGGTAAAAAACCGGGATAGGTAAAATTAGATAATAACTAATAAAATATATTTAATACTATAAAATAAGCCTTTATAAAAATAACTCTATTATAATACTATAATCTTAAAAAACCTCTTTATATAAAAACTAATATTTATAATAAAGGTATAGAGAGTATATTATTATAATCTAATAATAAAAATATCTAGTATCCTATTACATTTTAGTCTAGAAAGTTTATTAGACTAGAATTAAATTATAGTATATTAGATTAGGAACTCTTTATAATAATTTATTTCTTTAAATAATAGAGATATTATTTTAATAGAAGTAAATATCTAGTTAAAGTTTTAATTAATTATACTAATCTATAAACCTTTATATTATAATTAAGGTTAAATAGAAAGTAAATTAGATAGTATATATATTTTATATTATTTAATTTTATTATTAAATATTAAATAAGGAAATTAAATCTAGTTAATAGCTTATTTAGAATTCTAAATTTTAAAAAAGTTAAAATAGGAATAGATTTATTATCTATAATAAAGAATAAATTTATTAATAAAAATCCTATAAAAAAGATTAGCTAAGTAATATTAATATAAAGTATTAGTAAATATCTAAATATAAACAATAATTTAGAGAACTAGAGGTTTAATAAGGATCTAATAAATTATAATTTATTTAGTAATCTGATTAAAGAAATAGCTATAAGAGTTAACTAGAATAATTTATATAATAACTTTAATATCTAAACTAGGATATATAATTTAAATATAGTTAAAATCTAAATCCTAAGTGCTAAATCTGAAGAAGATATCTTTACCGAGATAAAACAAATTTAGACTAATAATAAGGAGTTAAAAAAAGGATATCTAATTTTAGAGAAAGAAGAGTAAAAGGTTAGTCTATAGATAGTCTAGGAATTTTATAATTTTATAGAAAAGTATTAGTTCTGAAGAAAGCTAGATTTCAAGTATAGTTATTAGAGATATACTATAATAATCCTATTATTAGATATTTTAATTAAATAAGAATAAAGGAATTTCTTTAAAGAAATTTCTATTAGTTAAGGATATAAAAAGATATTAAAAAGTATATTATAATTTATCTAATATATTAAATAATTAAGATATCTAGATATAAACTATATAAAAAGTTAGAATCACTATTAATTCTTCTATAACCCTTTACTAAATTATCTATAAATCTTATAACTAAACTTTTACTTATAATCTAGAATAGCTAAATAATAGATATTATTTTAATAATTATAGACTACTTTATAAAATTTAGTCTATTCACTCTAGTTTCTATTATAATAGATATCTCTGAATTAGTAGATATATTCTATAATAAAATAGAATTAGGATATAGACCACTAAATAATATTATTACTAATTAAGGATCACTTTTTATTAATAAGTTATAATTATGATTATATTATTTATATATTATAAAAAACTAATTTTTAATAGTATTCTATACTTAAATTAATAGATAGACTAAAAAGATAGACTAAGTTTTAGATATATATCTATATTATTTTATTATTAAGAATCTATAGATATAGTTAAATCTATTATAGATAGTATAATTTATATATAATAATATATATAATAAAACCATTATAATAATCCTATTCAGAGCACTTTTTATATAAAACCCTAATTTCCAAATCAGGGTAGGAGATTTATTAATAGAAAAAAATAGCCCTAAATATAATATAGTATATAGAGAAATTATCTAAATTATAAGAAACCCTTATAAAATAGTAAAGATTTACTATCGAATCATAGATAAAATACTATAATCAACAATATTAGCCAAAAGTTTTTAATATTAAAGATTTAGTTATATTATCTATAAAAAACCTATAATTAAAAAACAAAAAATTAATACCTTATTTTATAGAACCATTTTATATTCTAAACTATATTAATAACTAAATTTATTATTTAATATTACCTATCATAAGCCGACTTCTCCTTCAAAAAAAGAAAAGTGTATTAATTCAGAATACTAAACTTAAGGAAAGAAAGGAAAGAAAGAGAGATCTAGATAAGAACTATCTTTTTCCCTTAAGGTTATAGGACTTAACCTAAGGCTTCCTATCTATATCTTTACTATCTATCTCGTCACTTACTATTAGTTATATAATCTATATCTTATAACCTCTAAGATTATATAACTACAAATATATAACCTCAATATATAACCTATTATATAACTATATAATATATAATTTATCTAGTATATAATATTCCCCTTATAAGACTATATTTTAGTTCTTTAAAATGATAAAGTTATTATAGTTCAAATAATCTATTGTTATCCAGGTAATCATCTAAAAGTTAGTTATTTACTATAGTTTCTTTTTATACTTATAATTATTTTAGAGATCTAGGCTTTATAAAGTAATTATTATGGAATTTTTTAATTTTATTTATAGAGTTTTTAAAATTCCTAGTAAAGTACTATATTAGATCAATATTATGATTTAATTATTGAACTTAATATATTAGTTTTCTATAGTGTAATTTTAGATTTAGGATCTTATTAACTTTATATTTATCCGTCTTATTAACTTAAATTGGGGACAGAGAATCTTCATATTATCTTGTTAATAGGGGTATAGTTACTACCTTTTTTAGTTTACTAGTATAAAAAATAAAGTACACTTTTATTAAGGATAGTAATTTTAGTTTAAATAAATATTCTTTCTTACTTAAGATTTTATATAGTCTATTAGTAATATCGGAAAGTTTCCTATTAAGTCTGTTTTTTAGCTAATTTCTTATTATAATAAAGACTAAATCTTCTATATTAAAATTGATTTCGTAACAGTATTAATTTATTTATTAAACCTATTAGTCCTATAATCTTATTATTTATTCCTTTATATCTTTCTAGATATTATACAAATAAAAAACTATATTAGAGGCTTTATAGATATTATCTCTTAGGATTCTATAGTCTTTTTAATTAAATATTATTAATAGATTATAGCTTTTTTCTATATAAAATAAAGAGTTCCTTATTATATCCTATAAAAGTATTAAAGCTATAAAATCTATTATAACTAAATATTCTAACTAATCTTCTTAATAATATTTAATATAAGATCGGAGATATTAAGCTATATATTAATTTATAATTTTACTCTAATTATTTATCTATAAATAATAAGATATAGAGAATTTTCTTTTGATTCCTAGAATTTAATAGAATTTAGTCTAGAATTTAGAGATAAATTATTCTCTACAGTCTGATATAATTGAGATAAGAATATTAGTAACTCTAATGATATTATTAATAAATAACTAGGCTATTTCCTTTATATTTATTTCTTTATAATAGAGAATAGAGATAGATTATTTTATTAGTTTATATATAATTATAAAGATTATATTAAATCTATGTTTATCCTTTAGGAAGGATTCAAAATCTATTATAAGATATTCCCATAATTAATTCAGGATCTTAATAAGATATAATAATCCGGGAGTTTAATCTTACTATATCTTTATTTATTTACAAATTAAATAGTTATTAATATATTACTTTATATCTATAATCTATCTATATTAATAATATTAAACAGAGACTAATCTTTTTAGTTTCTTAATATTAGGATAAACAATTAGAGATTATTAATATATTTTATTAAGGAGTTTTATTCAGAGATTATTTAAATTTAGTACTTCTAATTTATTATAATAAAGGAGTAATCTATTTTATATAGTCTATATAGGGCTACTAGTATTTATTAAATTATAATATTCCTATAGTATTAAGTCCTCTCTGTTTATCTATAAAACTCTGTTAATAATATTTAGGGATTCTACTAATAGTAAGTCTTTACTATTATTATCTATAGAGAGAATAAATATAATTATTCGTAATTAGTTTAGTATTTATTCTTTTATCAGATTCTTAAACTAATCTTAAGAGATTATAATAGTTTACCTATTATTATTAATATAGAGAATATCTTTCTATAATAATATATTAGTAATTATATTCTTTTTTCTGGGTTAGTTTTTAATAATAAAACGGAATTAAGATAGGAATTTAGTCTAATATATTTATTATTAATTTAATTATTGATTCTTTATAAAATATTCTAGAGATTAGTAATCTATTAAAATACTAAAGAGTTTAACTATTACTAGACTAAATAATTTAAATTTCTATTTCTATAATATTTACACTATAGTTAGTAATTCTTTATTTTATACTTTATAGTTTAATTCTATTAGTTGTATTGTTTTTAAAAAGAATACTATTAAGTACTAAAAATGATTATCTTTATTATACTAGATTATTACTATCTTAATAATACTATCAGAAATATTTATTTTTAAATAGGTTAAAAGATTTAGATTGTAATATTATAGAATTAATATAGCTAGGAGAATATTCTTTATCTATTAGAAAGTAACCTTATATTTCTTATTTTATTCCTAATTAATATTCTTTTAGATTAGTTAATATAAAGATTTAGAAATCTTACTATAATATTATATGAATCATTAGTAAAAATTATAAAATCTAAGGAAACTCTATATATTTTTTACTATATTAGGGAATCTTTAATTCTAAATAATCTAAATTTTTTTAAGATTAACTATAATATCTTATATATTAATAATAAATCTAAGGAATTTAATTCTTTATATTAAAAACTTATATTTATTAATAGCTACTTATAAACCGGCTATTTATAATTGTTGAACGGCAAGTCACGTGACTATCTATCACGTGAGGTCATGTGCCATATCACGTGAGTGCTATGTTATATATAGTATATTATATAACTTATTACATAACTTGTCACTTGACTTATTATATAATCCATACTCGATCTTTCTTTTGCCTTACCTTTCTCTCTCTTTCTTTCCTCTCTCTAGACACAGAATACAGCTTTATCAATTGATATCTATCCACTATAGTTATCTTCTATCAAGTTATAAAACCCTTTACTAGATCTATCTTACCAAATCAAATCTAGTTTCCTATCCTAGTTATTTCTTAGCATCTCATAACCAATAATCTTATACACCCCAAGATCCCTAAATCTTTAAGCTTCATAACTTACTATATATCGAATGAGTTAAACCCCTTACCTTACACCCCACTATATATTCTTAATACTACTTATTAAGTATTCTATATCTCACTGAGTCTTAACTATATACCTTTATAAAGAACTATACTAACGAAAAAGAGATTTAATATTTAAGTATATCATTCAGAATTAGCATCTTTTTCTATATTCGGTTATATTTAATAATATAACTGTACTCATATCTACCTTTATTATCATCTTATATTCATCTTATCTCATCTTTTATTTTAGTCTTATTTATTATAGAGACTAAAAGCACTTATAAAAAATATCTTAGTTATAATATAAATATATATACTACCCCTTTAGGGGAAATAAGCTTTTTTAATAAAATCAAAAAACTTAAAAGTGAAAAAAATTAGTTAATCTAATCCTTAAAGTTCAAAACTGTCTTACAATCATATCATAAATTTTATATTAAAATCCTTAATAAAAAATCATCAATCCCTTATATCTATCAGAAGAAAAAATATACTATAAATAAAATTTAGCAACTCACTTATAAAAAGTATATAACCGAAGATTAATAGAATAATAAATATAAAAAGCAGTTAAAGGATCCACTTTAAAAATATCCAACTTTTCAAAAACTTAATAACTTAATAAATTAAAAGAAGAAGAGGGAGAGTAATAAATTTAAAGATTTCTATAAGATCTATATCTACTATAAAGTTATATATAATTAAATTATTACTTATATAGAATCTTATATTAATCTTCCCTATTAGCAAAAAATCAAAGAGATTAAGTCCCCCCACCAAACATTTACTATCCTAAAGTAAACCTACAGAACCCTCTTAATACATCATTCAATCATTTATTATATTACTTAAAACGATCTTAAGTATAAATCTAGAAATTTATCCTAAAAATATATTCATAAATTCTAAAAACTAAAAGTAAACTTTAAAAAATCCTTTAAACTAATAACAAATGAATTCAATATAATCCTCTTTATAAAATCACTAACTTTAAATCTAAATTCTTACACCTAATTATTCATTATTAAGAATAAGAAAATAATCCCTAAAGAAGAGATATTCAGTAAATTTCATTAATAAAACTAATAAGAAGAATCTCAATAAATTTAATAAATCGAATTCTAGAGATTATAATACTATCACAATATCCATAATAGATTTAAAATCCAATAATAAAGACAAAAATAAAAATAATAAGAAAATTGACTTGACTGATAATAAAAAGGATTTAAAACCTAATAATAAAAATAAGAAATTCTACGAATTTTATAAATAACAATTATCCTATATAACATCTTAATATAAAGTCCTAAAGAGAAAAGAGAGATTGGATATAGCAAATACTACTAATGTAACCCCTATATCCCAGATAATATCTCTATACTCTTAATAGATTAGAATAGAGGATCTTTTATTATTACATACTTTCTTTAAATCTTCTTAGATTAAACTTATTACATAGCTTTTAGATCTAATAAAGTAAACTAATCCTAATAACTAAATACTTAATTTAGGAACCTTAAAACATTCTATACTATTCCGAAATATCTTCCTCTCTTTTAAAAAATATTACCGTAAAATATATATTACTACAAATAACACTTATTATACTAAAGGATATAATAATATTAAATTAGTCATAAGATCTAAATCAAATCAATCTCACTTCATTCTTAAAAAAGTCTAATTAATTCTATAGCTTAATAATAATCTAATTTTAATAACTTAACTAAAGAAATCTAATTACTAAATTCTCTTTAAAAATAATAAAATAACTATCTCCGATAAATTTAATAAAATTATCTTACAAACTAAATAGTATAGTAAACACTATTAGATTATATCATCTACTAATATATTAATAATTATAACTACCCTAATAAAGATAAAGAAAGCTACCTATTCCTATAATCTTATTATTAAACTAAATCCTTATCCTTTACTACTATATACTATAATAAAGATAGATACACTAATCATAATCAATCTTACTCACTACCAAACCTATTATACCGATAAAAATTAAATCAAAAAAATAGAGTAATTAGCAACTAGTATTAATTTTAAAAAAAATAAAAATATCACCTTTCCCTATATTCCATATATTTCCATAAAAAAAAAGTAGCTACTATTTAATAAAAAGTATCAAATTCGAATCTACCCAAGCGATCTAATTCATATCAATATCTACAATCTAATATCTATTACTAGATATAGTAAAGAGAATATATTCATAACTCTTACTAATAATATATCTCATTTTATATAGATCAACTTACTTAAATATAAAAATAAAACAATTAATATCATCAAAAGTACAGTAACTTACTTCAAACACTAACTTAGTCTAAAGATTAAATAAATCTATAGAGATAATATAATTAAGCACTTTCTAATTACCTAATATTGCAAAGAATATAGCATTATCTAAAATCCTATACTACTTTATACTAAATAATTAAACAGGATCATAGAGATTAAAAATCGCTATCTCATTAAACTATTAATCATAATTATAGTTAAATATTAACTTCTAAAATACCTATAAAGTTAGTTTATTCAGAGTATTTATTATATAATAAATTAACTATATCACAATAAGATTCAGATAATATTTTATAAAACTCTATATAATAAAAAACCCAATATTATACATCTAAGAGCCTTAAACTATTAATATTAATATTAAATCCTAAAGAAACATTATAAAACCAAATTAAATTTATATATAGCAGAAAGTCATCTAATTAACTACAATCAAGGTAATAATTATATTATCTATAAAATCAAAGATAAGAAGATCTATTAAAGCAAAAATATAACTTTCAACAAACAACTATCTCTAAAGATTTTACCTAAGCCTCACTACAAACTAAATCTCCCAGAAAATACAGAAATTAAAGGGCAGAAGAATTTAGATAAATCATAAATTGACATTATACACTATATCTCAATTAATTTCATCTCTTCTACTATTCTCTAAAACTTATATTATAAAGATTATCCATTAGCTAAATTATTATCAAAATCATCAAATCCATCGATTCCGAATCTATCAAATCCTTCCAATCTAATCTCCAAACTTCAGATCCCCAATCTAACCACTATTAACTAAATTAAACCATACTATTAAATAGTAAATAGAGATAGTCTAGACAAATAAATAAAAACATAAAAAAAGGATTTTAGTAATTACTCAGAGGGTAATTTACAGACTTCTATAGAGCCCTAGTATCCTACCTAGAAAGCTAAATCTCTAAGATCCCAGGATATCCCAAAACCAACAATAGTACCTACTCCAAAAACCATCTAATCCAACACACAATCCTACATTAAACCATAGATAGTAATTCTATTACTTAATTAAAAACCCACCTATAACGTTGATTATAAAATACCTACTAAGCCCAAAAAGGAAAGAGATATAGATTTACAAAAGATATAGAAATCACTATAGAAGCTTAATCTTAATTTAAATAAATAATTCATTATAAATTCAATAATTAAGATTAAAAATCCTATTATAATTTTAATCAATCTCTTATAAAATACATCTTTAATTAACCTCTATATCACTTTATTTTATATCTCAAATTATAAAGTTATACTATCAATCTTCTTAACTACTACTACTAAGGATTATCTAATATTAAAGAAGCTTTCTAAAAAAGACTATATCCTTAATATATAGAAATAAACTATAAAATATAAAGAATAAGCTAAATAGCTAAATACAACACATTATAAACTTTATCATTATAATATCAATAGAATCTAGTAAATTATTAATCATCAGTTTAGTTATTAATCCTTTACAATCAAATAGATATTTAATATTAAATATAATAGAACATATAAAGCTAGATTAATCTACCGAGGATTTAATTAGATTAAAGATATCGATTTCTACAAACTATATACTATTATCTCCAAACCTATAACTTTTAAATTAATATATACTGTCATAACTCACTAAAATTAGCCACTTTATTATATCAACATCGTTACTACCTTTTTGAATACTAAGATAAAAGAATCAATTTATATTAAACTACCTAAAATCTTACAAGATCCTACTATTCCGCAAAATTAATAAAAAGTAGGCTTACTCATAAAGTCTATAAATAGACTAAAACAAATACCATATAAGTAGTATACTTTACTTTATAATATATTTATCTCTATAAAATTCAATCAAATAAAAGAAAATCACTCCTTATTTATTAAAAAAGGAGATCTGTCTATCTATATTCTGATCTATATTAATAATCTATTAATTCTTTATCTATCTAAAGACTTAATTATATTATTCAAAAAAAAGTTCATTAAGTATTTTGATATCACTAATAAAATAGAGATTCAATAATTTCTTAGTATTAATATTATTTAAAAATTAGAAAGAATCTATCTCTTATAAACTAATTATATCACTAAGATCCTAACTTAATTTAAAATAAATAACTATAATATTACTACTACCCTCATAAATAATAAAGAAGTCTTAATTTAGACAATTAATCAAATAACGAAAGTTAAAATCAAACTCTATTAGAAAGAGACTAAATCTTTAATCTAGTTAATAGTATCTACTAAATCTAATATTACTTATACTATATCTAAATATATAAAATTTATAATAAATCTTAAAAAATCCTATTAAAAAATATTAAAGCATATCTTCTAATATCTTAAAAAATTTAAGAATCTCTATATCTTCTATACCTATAATCTTATAACTAATTCTAATACAAAGCTTTAATCAATCTCTCTTTCCTATCTTAAAAGAGATAAATCATCTATTTTAGTTAATTATTATAACACTAACTAAACTAACCCACATTCTAAAACTAAACTCTTAATCTCAGACTACATATTTATATATATTAAAAGATCTATCTTTTAGATCTTAAAGAAATAAAACTATATTACCCTATCTATAACTAAATCTAAGTATATCACCTAAAGTCTTACTATCTAAAAAGCAATTTAGTTATTAAAAGTATTAAATAATCTAAATATCCTAATACAAAAACTAATTAATTTATTTACAGATAATACCAGTACAATCACCCTCTCCTCCAATTCTAAATTTTATACCCGATCAAAGTATTTCGCTATTCACTAGCATTAATTAAAATAATATATAACTATTGGGATTATTAAATTTACCTAGATTCCAACTATAGAGATAGCCACTAATAGTTTTACTAAGCTACTACTTTAATTAATATTTATTCGATAAATAAATCGAATAAATATAAAAAGATTACTTACTAATAACTTTAGTATAGGGCTTCATCTAAAAAATAGTAATAACCTCGGTAGATAAATTATATAATAAAAAGATTTTTGTAATAGGATTTTTTTTTATAGTAAATTTCCTATAGTTAGGAGTTAAAACCTACTTTTTTATCTATTTATAATAAATTATATAATAATTGATTAACTAACTAGAGATTAAGAGATTAAGTAAAGCTTATAGAGAGTATTAAACAGTAAATCATATAACTATCTATTATATAAGATTATATACTATATCATGTGAGTGTCATATAATATATAGTATATCACATAATTTGTCATATGACTTATCACTTAACTTATTATATGATCTATGCTCAACCTTTCTTTCGCCTCGCCTTTCTCTCTCTTTCTTTCTTCTCTCCAGATACAGAATACAGCTTTGCCAGTTGATATCCATCCACTATAGCTATCTTCTATTAATAATTTCTCTAAAACTTTATATATATATTAGTAATAGTCTTTAAGGGTTTTACTATAGATAAAGATATTATCTATAAATATAATAGTATACTTATCTATATAATTTTTTAGTATATTATTTATAAATTATTAGAATATTATTAGTTTATTAGTTAATCTAAATAATATTATTTTATATTTAAATAATCTATAATAAGTCTAAAATATAGTTAAATCCTTAGCTTTTTCTATTATTCTAATTCTATAGAAATCTTATTAGATATTAATTTTTATAAAGAGTTTTGTTTTATTAATTCTCTAGAGGACTTCCTTAATTAGGGATAAAGGGTAATAATCTTTTTTCGTAATAGTATTTAGTTTTTAGTAATTAATATAGAAATAGAGTCTTTTATTCTATTTTCTTACTATAAGAATTAATAATATATAAAGAGAGGAATTAAAAATAATAAATTCTTTATCTAAGTTTTCTAATATATATTTTTTAGTCTCTTAGAGTTTTTTTATTAATAGCTTATATAATAGATAATACTCTAGATTAGCTTTCTTTTACAAAATAATATTATAGTCCATTCTTTTTTATTATAATAGTAGTTTATTAGACTTCCTTTTTAGGAATATATTTAATAGATTATAATCTTTAATTAGTAAGATTTTTAGGATTTTTACTTTTTTAAGGTCTTTAGTTTTTTTAGTTTTTAGAATATTATCAATTTTATAAAGAGAGATTATAAAGATTTTAGTCTTAGGATTAATTTATGATTTTATTTTTAATCAATAAAATATTTTAGAGTTAACTATATTAATATTAATAGAGTATTATAGTTTAAAGATAGTAAAATTTAATATCTATAAAAGAGTTATATTATTTAGATTCTATTATATTTTTTCTAAATTAGCGGTCTACTATTAGCTATCTTAATAATAGTAAGATAATAGATATTATTGTTTTTCTTTATTATAATAAGGATCTATTTTCTTAGATCTTTATCTTTTTATTAATTTATTTTATTAATTAATATTTAGTTAATAGATTATATTATTTTATAGATTTTTTAAGATTATAATAGAAGTAGATATTACTATTTAGTTTGTGATTTCTTTGAAAAGAGATACTTTATAGAACTAGATTATTTATTGATATCTATAGTCTAGAAAGATATTATTTTTAGTGAATTATAGTTATCTGAAAATTAGATTATATTTTCCTAAATCTATAATTAATATAGAGATTTATTATTAGATATATCTATCTATATAGATAGTAAGAACTATAGTATAATTAATAGATCTAGATATTTTACTATTAAATCTATTTATAGAATATTCCTTTAGTAATTATTAAGTCTAAATCTTATATTAGGTTAGTAGTCTTATTAATATAGTATTAATAAAGATTAATTTATCTATTTTAGTATTATTTAATATAGAAATTAAGAAAGATTATTTATTTAGAATAAGCTCTATATTAAAGATTAAGTTATTTTAAGGGTTTCTAAATAATTTCTATAGATTTATTATTATATAAAAAGAGATATTTTTAATTTACTTAGGAGAGAGATTTTATCTAGATAAAGACTTTTCCTGAATTATTAGATTTTTTAAGTTTTACTAAATTTATTATTAGTTAGATAGTAATAATTATAGATTTTTTTTTAGAGTAATTATATATTATATAGTTTTGTTTTTTATAGTTAAAATATTTATTTTTCTTTATTAATATAATTTATTTAAAGGTAAATAAAAGAATATAAAAGGATTTTAAAGATTCTTTAATTTTTATCTTAGGGATTAATAATAAAGTTACTATAGAGAAGTAGGATTTATTATTAGTATTCTTTTTATTAGTATAAGAGTTTTTCGACTTTCCTAATTATTTATTAATTTTATAGACTAAGTTAATATAGATTTTAATAAATTTTTCAATATTAGTATTCTTATCTATTTTAAAGAATATTATCTAGTTCTTAAGTATAGATAGTAGTTTTTTATAGAATTTATTTTTTTAGTTATCTAAAGAAATATTAGTTTCTTCTATTAGTTATATAAATTCACTAATAAAATTATTAAAATTATTATAAGGGTTTATTTTTAATTTCTAGTATTAAAAAGTTATAATAATTTTATAGTTATTTTTTATAAATATATTTTTTAAATATTCTATAATATTATCTATATCCTTATATAGATTTAAAGAGATTAATAAAAAATAAAATAATATATCTTATTAAATCTTTTTAATATAGTAACTTTAAATATATAATATTTAGTATATAGTAGTAGAGTAATAGTCTATATTAGCTAGAAATTTTATATAAATAGTAACCTTTTAGTTCTTAAAGTAGATTAGTTTTCTATTATTTAGAAATAGAATATTAAATATCTTTATAGATTTCTCTATTTTCTTTTAGTAGATTATAGTAATATTAGATATATTAAAGTTAGGATTAAGATTATTAGTAGTATTAGATTTTATTAATAGAGTAGTAAATTAGGGATTCTAAAAAAGTTTATAATATTTAAAGATAATAGTATTTTACTTTTTTTTTATAGTTCACTAATTTCTTTTAGTAGTATAAAGATAAGTTATTAGTTTTTTTTCTTTTACTATAGTAATATTTAATATAGTATAGATTTTATTCTAACTTTTATATATAAATCTATATTAGTTTAAAGTTTCTTTTTATTTTTAAAAGATAATATTAAAATTATTAGTTTTTAACCTCTAAAATTAAGATTGTTATTTCTTTAATATCTTAATAAAATTAGAGTTCTCTTTTTTTAGATTATAAATAATAGTATTTTACTTTTAGTTTAGTTTATTAAGATTTCTCTATTATTTAACTATCTTTTTATAGATAGTAATAAAAGTTTTATATTATTTCTTTATATCTATTTTTATAAATATTTAATATATAGTAATTAGATTTAACTATTAAGAAATAAACTTAGAATCAAATTAAGATTTAGGATTTTTAGTTCTAGTATCTATGATATCTACTAAGTTCTTGTGATCAAGAAGTATAATCGCCGAAAATACTAAGTATGGGGAAAGGAGAAAGAAGGAGAGAGAGAGAGCTAATAACTAGATCTACTCTTCTAGTCTTATACTCTCTCACTTAATCCTTAGTTTATCTTAACTTCCTTTAGGCATCCAGTTTAGATATCTATAATAGAGTATATTATATATATAATATCCTATAATCTACGTATGTAACTTTAATCTCCTCTAATATATAATATACTTAATATATAATATATTAAATATATAATATATTAAATATATAACCCAATTATATAATCTAATTATATAATAACTCTCTAGTAAGATATATTTTAGTTCTTTGAAATAGTAAAGTCTTCATAGCTTAACTAATCTATTATCATCTAGATAATATTCTAAGAAATTATTATTTTCCGTAGCTTCTTTCTATTTATTTAGTCATTTTAGTAGTCCAAGTTTTTCCAGATATTTATTATAGAACTACTCAATTTTCTATAATATATTTATAAAGTCTCTTATAAGGTACTATTAAAGGTCTAGATTGTGACCTATCTATTATATTTAGTACTATAGCTTTTGGTAGAATAATTAAAAATCTAAAATTGATTGTATTTCCTATTCGTTATTTTTCTGAATCCTTACTATTAATAGAAGATCTTATATTTATCCTTAGAATAGTTCCGTAGTTATAGCTTTTTAGAGTTTCTCTATATAGAATATTAGATATACTTTTATAGATTTTAATAGATTTAATTAATAAGAATTCCCCTTATTTCTCTCTCTAGCTATAATTCGGGAAAATCCATTTATTAGATTTACTAACTTTCTACTAAAATAACTAATATTCTAATTTTCAATTATAATAAAGATCTAGTTATCTACTTTAAAATCCAGAATATAATAATACTAGTTAGCTTATACTATTTACTTCTACTATCTTCTCATAGTATAATCTTAGATTTCTTTCTAGATATTCTCTATATTAGATATAAATACCACTATCTCTTTTTTATTTTCTATAAAGGGACTTTACTTTTACTAATTAAATAATATAACTAATTCATAGCTATATTCCACAAAAAAAAGGGAATTTCTAGTGATTTCTTAAAGAATTACTAATATTATGAAATCTATTATCAGAAAGAATTCTAATTAATTATCTTAATAATAGTTTATATATAGTTTTAGTTACTATACTATATATTAGTTTATAACTTTATTTTAACTATTAATCTATAGATAGTATATTATAGAGAGCTTTTTCTTAATCCCTAAAATTTAATAAAATTCTATCTAGAATTCTAATATAAACTATTCTCCTCTATTAGAGATAATTAAACTTAGTACTCCTATAATCCTTACTATATAGTTTAAAAATAAAACTACTATCTATTTTATAATAATAGTATAGAATAAAAATTAGTTATTTACTAAGCTAATATATAATCATAAAAATAGTGTTATAACTATAATAATCCTTTAAGAATATTCTAAAGTCTATTATAATATATTCCCAGGATTATAACAGAATCAGTAAAGAGTATAATAGCTTAGGAGTCTAATTCCTCTATATCTTTATTCTTTTATAAATTAAATAATTATCAATATATCTCTTAATATCTATAATCTATCCTAACTAATAAAATCTAATACTAACTACCTTACAGAATTTTATAATTCTAGGATATCTAGTTATAGATTATTAATATATATTATCTAGAAATCTAACCTAAAGATTATCTTTATTAAACACTTTTAATCTCCTTTAATAAAAAAATAATCTATCAAACTCTATTTCCTAATCTAGATAATTATTTCTTACCAATTTCTATTATCTATCTAATTTAGTTAAATAACAATTTTCATCTTTTATGTATTTAATAATTAATTAGATTTCTAAAGATTCTTTTTTTAAAATAAATACTACTATAATACTTATCTCCAAAAGGATTTCTAATATTAAGATTAATCCAGGATTTTCAAAACAGTCTTCTAAAAAAAAGATTTAATATCTTTCTTTATCATAGTATAATTAATCTTTTTATAAAAGAATATTTATAATTATATTCTTTTTCTCTAAATAATATTTAATAATAAAGTAATACTATAAAAAGAGTTTACTTTATTGAACTTATCTAATATTTAATTGTTTTGAAATTATAAAGTATTTAAAAGATTAATAATCTATAAGGATCTTAAATTAATCTTAATTAATAAATCTCTCTAATTCAGTATATTACTTTTATAATACCTAGATTATAGCTAAGAGTTCTTTATTATATATTTTATAGTTTATTTTAACTAATTATATAGCTTTTAAGAAGAAGACTACTAAATACTAAAAATCATTTTTTTTATAATATTAAAAAAATACTACACCTAATACTTTATTAGAAATATCTATTTTAAAATAAATATAGTAACTAAAGTTATAATATTATAGAATAGATACTATTAATAATAACTACTTTAACTTTTTAAATATTTATTAATATATAGTATCTTATTTATAACCTATATTATTCTAAATAAGTCTATAAAGAAACTTAGTAATTTAACTATAGTTTTATATAAATCTCTAGTAAAAATTATAAAATCTAAAAAATAACTATAACCCTTTTACTATTATAGATAATTTTTATTTCTAAATAATCTCTATTTTCTCTAGATTAATCGTAATTCTTTCTATACTAATAATAAATCCTAAAAACTTTATACTAAAGATTAAGAATTTATACTTTTTTAGTAAAATCTATAATCTTATTACTTATAGTTGCTTAAGGATTTCTCTAATATATTAGTGATATTCCTTTAATATTTAACTATAGATTAGAATATTATTAATAAAGGCAATAGTATATTTATCTATATATTTCTATAAAATAGAGTTTATAAATCTTTAGAATATTATAAATCTGTTTATTGAGCTAAATAGTATTATTTAGTATTTAAAGGATCTATACTATATTCTGAAAATAGTAAAATCCTTTACTCCCAGACTTAATTAGATATAGTGAAAACTTTATTAAATATCTAACTAAATAAAATATTTAGCTCTATTAGTTTATTATAGTATTTCATTAATTAATAAAAGAGGATAATAATCTTTTTTAGTAATATTATTTAGTTTCTAGTAATCTATATAGAAATAGAGTCCTCTATTTAACTTCTTCACTATTAGAATAAGTAATATAAACAATATATAATTTAGTATAATAAATCTCTTATCTAGATTATCTATAATATATTATTTAACTTCTTTAAGTTCTTCCAATAATAGCTTATAGAAAAAATAGTAATCTAGGATTATTTTCTTTTCTAATATAATATTATAGTTAATATCCTCCTTTTATAAAAATAGTTTATTAGATTTCTTTTTCGAAAATATATCTATTATATTATAATACTCTAAAGATAAATTTTTCTAAATCTTATAGAGTTTTTCTAATTTAGTTAATATTCTTAATTTAGTTTTTAATATTTAGATTAGGGTTAAATAAATAATCTTTTAGGAGACCTCTTTCAATAAGCTAAGTTTTTATAGCTACATTATATAATATCGTTAATAATCTAGTAATATATTATATTCTTTAAATTATAGTTAACTAAGAATAATATTATATTAATCTAATTTAGCTACTAATATTAAGATATCCTTAAGTATATATCTATTAACTACTATTAAAAGGATTATTATCTTTATAATAGATATTAATATTTTACTATTAAATCTATTAATAGAGTATTTCTTTTTTAAATCTTAGGTTTTTAGTTTATATTTTTCTAATAGTTCTATTAAAAATCGGTCTATAAATACTGAATTATCTACTTCTGTATTTTCTAATACTTTTACTAAAAAGAATTATCTACTAAATATAAATTTTATATTAAAGACTAAATTATCATAAGATTTCTAACTAATTAAATCTTTTAAATTCAATATAAAAAGATAAATATATTTATCTAAGAAAGAGATTTCTTCTAAATATCTATTTTTTCTAAATCTGAATAATCTCTAATCTCTATTATTACTATAGTAGTTAGGGTAATTTTATTAAATAAATTTTTAAAGAGTGTTGAATAGCAAATCACATAACCATCTATCATATAAGGCTATATACTATATCATGTGAGTGTCATATCATGTATAGTATATTATATGATATATCACATAACTTATTACTTGACTTATTATATAATCTATACTCGACCTTTTTTTCACCTTACCTTTCTCTCTCTTTCTTTTCTCTCTCTAGATATAGAATATAGCTTTGCTAGTTGATATCTATCTACTATAGCTATCTTCTATTAGATTATAAAGTTTTTTACTAAATCTATCTTACTAGATTAAATCTAGCTTCCTATCCTAATTATTTCTTAATATCTTATAACCAATAACTTTACATATTCTAAGATCTTTAGATTTTTAAACTTCATAACTTACTATATATTAAATAAATTAAACCCTTTACCTTATATTTTACTATATATTTCTAATACTATTTATTGAGAACTTTATATTTTACTAAACTTTAACTATATACCCTTATAAAGAGCTATATTAATAAAAGAGAGATTTAATATTTAAACGTATTATTTAAAATTAATATCTTTTTCTATATTCGATTATATTTAGTAATATAATTATCTTTATATCTACTCTTACTATTATCTTATATTTATCTTATCTTATTTTTTACTTTAGTTTTATTTATTATAGAGATTAAAAACACTTATAAAAAATATCTCGGTTATAATATAAATATATATATTACCTCTTTAGGGAAGATAGACTTTTTTGATAAAAAATCAATTAATTTAGTTCTTAAAGTTTAAAGCTATTTTATAATTATATTATAAATTTTATATTAAGATCTTTAATAGGAAATTATTAATCCTTTATATCTATTAGAAAAAAAAATATACTATAAATAAGATTTAGAAGTTTATTTATAAAAAGTATATAATTAAGAATTAATAAAATAATAAATATAAAGAGTAGCTAAAAAATCTATTTTAAAAGTATCTAACTTTTTAAAAATTTAATAATTTAATAGATTAGAAGAAGAAGAGAGAGAGTGATAAATTTAAGGATTTTTATAAAATCTATATTTACTATAAAGTTATATATAGTCGAGTTATTATTTATATAGAATCTTATATTAATCTTCTCTGTTAGTAGAAGATCAAAAGGATTAAGTCTCTTTACTAAATATTTACTATTTCAAAGTAAGTTTATAGAATCTTTTCGATATATTATTTAATTATTTATTATATTGTTTAGGATAATCTTAAGTATAGACTTAGAAATTTACTTTAAGAGTATATTTATAAGTTCTAAGAATTAAAAGTGAGTTTTAAGGAATCTTTTAGACTAATAATAGATGAATTTAATATAATCCTTTTTATAAAATTACTAACTTTAAATCTAAATCCTTATACCTAATTATTTATTACTAAAAATAAAAAGATAATCTTTAAAGAAGAGATATTTAGTGAATTTCTTATTAATAAGATTAATAAAAAAGATCTTAATAAGTTTAATAAATTAAATTCTAGAGATTATAATATTATCATAATATCTATAATAGATTTAAAGTCTAATAATAAGGATAAGAATAAAGATAATAAAAAGGTTAATTTAACTAATAATAAAAAGGATTTAAAGTCTAATAATAAAGGTAAGAAATTCTATAAGTTTTATAAATAGTAGTTATTTTATGTAATATCTTAGTATAAAGTCCTAAAAGGAAAAAAGAGGTCGGATATAATAAATACTATTAATTTAACTTTTATATTCTAAATAATATCCTTATACTTTTAGTAGATTAGAATAGAGAATCCTTTACTATTATATACTTTCTTTGGATCTTCCTAAATCGAATTTATTATATAGCTTTTAGATTTAATAGAGTAAACTGGTTCTAATAACTAGATATTTAATTTAGAAACCTTAAAATACTTTATACTATTCTGAAATATCTTTCTCTTTTTTAAAGAATACTACTATAAGATATATACTACTATAAATAATATTTATTATACTAAGAGATATAGTAATATCGAATTAATTATAAGACTTAAATCGAATTAATCTTATTTTATTCTTAAAAAAATCTAGTTAATTCTATAATTTAATAATAATCTAATTTTAACGATTTAACTGAAGAAATCTAGTTATTAAATTCTCTTTAAAAATAGTAAAATGACTATCTCTAATAAATTCGATAAAATTATTTTATAAGCTAAATAGTATAGTAAATACTATTAGATTACATTATCTACTAATATATTAATAGTTATAATTACTCTAATAAAGATAGAGAAAGCTATTTATTCCTATAATCTTATTATTAGACTAAATTTTTATCCTTTATTATTATATACTATAATAAAGATAGATATACTAATTATAATTAATCTTATTTACCGCTAAGTCTATTATACTAGTAAAGATTGAGTTAGAAAGATAGAGTAATTAATAACTAGTATTAATCTTAAGAAGGATAAAGATATTATCTTTCCCTATATTCTATATATTTCCGTAAAAAGAAAGTAACTACTATTTAGGAAAGAGTATTAAATTTGAATTTGTCTAAGTGATCTGATTTATATTAATATCTATAGTTTGATCTCTATTATTAGATATAATAGAGAGAATATATTTATAACTCTTATTGATAATATATTATATTTTATATAAGTTAGCTTATTTAAGTATAAGAGTAACGTAATTAACGTTATTAAGAGTATAGTAGTTTATTTTAAATATTAGCTTAGTTTAAAGATTAAATAAATCTATAGAGATAATATAGCTAAATATCTTCTAATTATCTAATATTATAAAGAATATAATATTATCTAGAATCTTATACTACTCTATACTAAGTAGTTAAACAGGATTATAGAAATTAAGAATTGTTATCTTATTAAACTATTAATTGTAATTATAGTTAAATATTAGCTTTTAAAATATTTATAGAGTTAACTTATTTAGAGTATTTATTATATAATAAATTAACTATATTATAGTAAGATTTAGATAATACTTTATAAAGCTCTATATAGTAAGAAATCTAGTATTATATATCTAAGAGTCTTAGGCTATTAATATTAATATTAGATCCTAAAGGAGTATTGTAAGACTAAATTAAATTTATATATAGTAAAAGATTATTTAGTTAACTATGATCAGAATAATAATTATATTATTTATAGGATTAGAGATAAAAAGATCTATTAAAGTAGAAATATGATTTTTAATAAGTAATTATCTCTAAAGATTTTACCTAAGTCTAGCTATAAGCTAGATCTCCTAGGAAGTATAGAAATTAGGGAGTAGAAGAATTTAGATAAATTACAGATTAATATTATATACTATATCTTGATTGATTTTATCTCTCCTACTATTCTCTAAAATTTATATTATAAAGATTATCTATTAGCTAAATTATTATTAGAATCATTAAATTTATCGATTCTAAATCTATTGAATCCTTTTAATCTAATCTCTAAGTCTTAGATCTCTAATTTAACTACTATTGACTAAGTTAAACTATATTATTAAATAGTGAATAGGGGTAGTCTAGATAAATAAATAAAGATATAAAGGGAGGATTTTGGTAATCACTTAGGGGGTGATTTATAGGCTTTTATAGAGCTCTAGTATCCTACTTAGAAAGCTGGATCTTTAAGATCCTAGGATATCTTAGAATTGGTAGTAGTATCTATTTTAAAAACTGTCTAATCTAATATATAATCCTATATCTAGCTGTAGGTGGTGATTCTATTACTTAGTTAAGAGCTTATTTATAATGTTGATTATAAAATATTTACTAAGTCTAAAAAGGAAAGAGATGTAGGTTTACGAAAGATATAGGAATTATTATAGAAGCTCGATCTTGATTTAGATAAATAATTTATCATAAATTCAATAATTAAGATTAAAGATCCTATTATAATTTTAATCGATCTTTTATAGAGTATATCTTTAATTAATCTCTATATTATTTTATTTTATATCTTAAATTATAAAGTTATACTATTGATCTTTTTAACTACTATTATTAAGGATTCTCTAATATTAAAGAAGCTTTCTAAGGAAGACTATATATTTAATATATAGAAGTAGGCTATAGGATATAAAGAATAAATTAAATAGCTAGATATAATATATTGTAAGCTTTGTTGTTATAATATTAATAGAATCTAGTAAATTATTGATTATCAGTCTAATCGTTGACTTCTTATAATCAGATAGGTATTTAATATTAAATATAATAGGATGTATAAAGCTAGATTAGTCTACTAAAAATTTAATTAGATCGAAGGTATTGATTTCTATAAATTATATGCTGTTATCTCTAAACCTATAACTTTTAAATTAATATATACTATTATAATTTATTAGAATTAACTACTTTATTATATTAATATTATTATTATCTTCTTAAATACTAAGATAAAAAAATTAATCTATATTAAACTACTTAAGATCTTATAAGATCCTACTATTCTGTAAGATTAATAAAAAATAGGCTTACTTATAAAGTCTATAAATAGACTAAAATAAATATTATATAAATAATATATTTTATTTTATAATATACTTATCTCTATAAAATTTAATTGAGTAGAAGGAGATCATTCCTTATTTATTAAAAAGGGAGATCTGTCTATCTATATTCTGATCTATATTAATAATCTATTAATTTTTTATCTATTTAAGAACTTAATTATATTATTTAAAAAAGAGTTCGCTAAATATTTCGATATTACTAATAAAATAGAGGTTCAATAATTTTTTGGTATTGATATTATTTGAAGGTTAAAAGAGATCTATTTTTCGTAAATTAATTATATTATTAAGATCCTAATTTAATTTAGAATAAATAACTATAATATTATTACTATCTTTATAAATAATAAAGAAGTCTTAATTTAAATAATTAATCAGATAATGAAAGTTAAGATTAAGCTCTATTAGAAAGAGATTAGATCCTTAATCTAGTTAATAACATCTACTAAATCTAATATTATTTATATTATATCTAAATATATAAGATTTATAGTGAATCTTAAAGAATCCTATTAGAAAGTATTAAAGTATATCTTCCGATATTTTAAAAGATCTAAGGATCTCTATATCTTCTATATTTACAACTCTATAGCTAATTCTAATATAAAGCTTTAATTAATCTCTCTTTTCTATCTTAGAAAAGATAAATTATCTATTTTAGTTAGTTATTATAATACTAACTAGACCAGTCTATATTCTAAGACTAAGCTCTTAACCTTAGGCTATATATTTATATATACTAAAGGATCTATCTCTTAGATCTTAAAGAAGTAAAACTATATCACTCTATTTATAATAAAATCTAAGTATATTGCCTAAAGTCTTACTATTTAAAAAGTAATTTAGTTATTAAAGATATTAAATAATCTAAATATCCTAATATAGAAGCTAATTAACTTATTTATGGATAATATCAATACAATCACCCTCTCTTCTAATCCTGAATTTCATACTCGATCGAAATATTTCACTATTTACTAGCATTAATTAAGATAATATATAACTGCTAGGACTATTAAATTTACCTAGATTCTAACTATAGAGATAGTTACTGATGGTTTTACTAAGCTACTACTTTAGTTAATATTTATCTAATAGATGAATCGAATAAATATAAAGAGATTGCCTATTAATAACTTTAGTATAGGGCTTTATCTGAAGAATAGTAATGACCTTAGTAGATAAATTATATAACGAGAAGATTTTTGTGATAGGATTTTTTTATTATAGTGAATTTTCTATAGTTAAGAGTTAAGACTTACTTTTTTACCTATTTACAACAAATTATATAATAACTGATTAGCTAGCTAGAGATTAAGAGATTGAGCAAGGCTCATAGGGGGTATTAAATGGCGAGTCACATGACTATTTATCACGTGAGGTCACATGCCATGTCACGTGAGTGTCATATTATGTATGGTATGTCACATGACATATTACATGACTTGTCATTTGACTTATCATGTGATCCATGCTCGACCTTTCTTTTACCTCACCTTTCTCTCTCTTTCTTTCCTCTCTCCAGACGCAGAATACAGCTTTACCAGTTGATATCCATCCACTGTAGCTGTCTTCTATCAAAGAGATAATTATAAATTATATATTTTTTCTCTTAATAATAGAAATATTTACTTTGCTTTATTAAATTAATCTTCTTAATAAGAGATAAATAACTAAAAAGAGATATCTTAAAAATAGATTTCTTTTCTTTCTTAATCTTAGAGAAAACTATACTATTAATTCTAAAGATAGCTATTTTATAATTATTAATTAAAGTTGATTTTCCTTTATTCTTTAAGACTTTAATCTATAAATTAATTTTATAAGCTATTTAGATATAGATTCTTATAAATTTTTTAAAATCTATAGTTAGCTTAATTTTATAGTATATTATTTATAATTATAATAATAGAGACAGTTTTTTATAGAGTTTATATTTCTAACTTTCTAAAAGAATATTTATTTTCTTAGTAAGCTATTAATATTAAATAATAAACTTATTAAAATCATCTTTAGATCCTATAATAAGCTTTTTATATTCAATTAAAGTAATTTTCTATCAGTTCTCTTTAGTATAGATATTTATAAAGTGTTCTAATATATCCTCAAAATCCTTATATAGTATTATTATATTATCTTCTAATTAAAATACTAAATATTCTAGTATATCTCTTTTATAATAACTCTATATATATAACTTCTAAGAAAAAAGATTAATATAGTACTCTATATTAATCTTTAATTTATATTAAATAAAGATTATCTAGATTTTAAAATATATATTCTAATAGTTAGTTAAAATTAAGATAACGTATTCGGTAAGCGAGCTGCGCATGTAAGCCAGCTGCGCACCTACCCCCATCTATTAGATTCAAATGCATATTTCTTAACCAAAACGCCATTAAATCAATTCAACTAACTAATTTCTCTATCTGGGCATGTCTCTCTTCTATGCCCTGGGCGCCTACATATTCCACATCCTCGCTGGTCCCGTATAGATGGCTGTAAACCCTCTGAAACCTGCTCACGATAGCTATTCATACGGGCTACTTGGGTCTCGAATGGCTCTGCACGTAGCTCACGAACCTCCTGGACCGAAAGATCCCCTTTATGTGCTATTTGTCTAGTCGACCGAGTCCGCTTTTGCTTCTGTTTTTCGTTGGCTGCCCGTAATTCGCTATTTTCTTTCGCTAAAATTGTAGCGCCGTGTAGCGTGAGTTGACAGCCTTTAACAAGTTGATTTATCGCGCGATTAGATGGGCTTGATAGACTTTGTGAGCCTGTACGAAGTAAAGCTTTGATTGACGAAGCCTGTCGACGGAGTTGTTTCTCGGTATAAGGGGTTTTTGGTGTAAAATTCCGGCTTGATTCACTACCCCTACTTATAGGGGGTGTCGGAGTTCGAAGGTAAATATTGAGTTTTGAGAGTACCCGATCAGGGGAAAAAGGTGTTAAACCAGCAGCTGCGAAACTATTTTTAATAGTCTCTGATTTGAAAGCTTCAATTCGGGCGAGAGGGTATGCTTTAAGGAAATCAAGTTTGTCGATATAGTTGATCCCGAGACGCATTTTCATTTCAACTATCCGACTGTATGAACGTTTTAACACTGTAAAATAACCGATATCGAGTGGTTGTAAAAGATGAGATGAATGCGTAGGTATACAGATTGGAATAATACTGTTTTGTTCACAGATTTGATCGAATTTCGGTGTTAAATGGTTTCCGTGACTGTCGAGGATTAAAAGTCGATACTGGTCTTTTACTTACGAAGAAGTTGATGGAATAAAGAGTTTTTCGAGCTATCGAAGACCGATTTTATCAGATGTCTAGCCGTTTGGACTAACTTCGAATTTCCAATTATCCGGAAGGTTATTGAACTATGATTTGATAAAAACCTTCCCTTTGAAAATCACGTATGGAGGGAGTGCCCAACCTGTAGCATTTGTACATTCAATAGTAGTCACTTACTCGCGATTCCTAGGTTGTAAAAGTGATCGCTGACCGTAGTATTCACTTCTTGTAATAACCTTTGCTGTTGCGGTTAATCCTATTGTAAAACCGGTCTCATCGAAGTTATAAATGTCGTCTGAGTCGATCCTGTTCTCAAGGATAGTTTTTTGAACAAGTGTAAACCATTCACCGATGATTTTTGGGTCTTCGCACTTTGCCCGTTCGTAATTATAACGTCTTGAGAATTGATTTGAGAGTTCAGGATGCCTTTTCATATAATTATAAACCCATTTCTCCCCGACTGTTTGAACCGGTATCGTTCCGCGTGCCGCAAGCAGAATATTCGTAGTTTCTCGTACGGTAGTAGGTCGGGGTGCTGCTCCGCGATCATCAAGTGAAAGAATCCATTTTCGAAGAGATTCTTCTTCGATCTCGGTTAATTTGTGTGAATTTGCGCGTAAAGTCGCGCGGTTTTGAACGCCGTGTAGGCGGGTACGAAGCGTCGATTCAGGCACATTAAAGCGGCGTGCTGCTTCACGAATAGCCTTGATTTCGTGGTTCTTTATAGCCTGTATAGCTAATAAGATCCTACCCTCTTGCTCTATTGAATTTCTAGAGCTTCGGGCGCGAATTGGTGGCATGGTGGGTGGTTGAATTAATTAAGCCGGATTCATGGACGCGTTTTGGGTGGGGTGCGTAGCTGGCTTATATGTGCAGCTCGCTTACCGAATACGTTATTAAGTATCTTAGATAATTTACTATTTTTAATAATAGATTAATTACCTTTAGTTAGATTCTATTTCTTTTAATCTTTCTATTAAAAGATTATTTTAGTAATAATAGATAGTGTATTATTCTTTTCTTTTTTAAGATCTTTATAATAATTTATAATCTATTATATTTCTAATTAAATATTCTAGATTTATTCTCTAATCTCTTATAATTCCTTAGTAGTAATTATTAATACTATATAAATTATAGTAATCTTATCCTTTACCTTTATAAGTTGATTCCACAGTTCATCTATCCTAGTCTTAAGATCTTAATTCCTAATATTTAGTTTTACTATCTCAGTCTATAATTATTCAAATTCTTTATTAATATTTTATTTTATATCATTATTAATATTCTATTTTATTTAATCTGATTTAGAGTCTTTAATAAAAATATTAGATACCAATTTATATTCTATTCCTTATTAGAATCCTATATCTAAATCTATTTTAAAGTTCTTTCTAAAGTAAGAAAAAGTAAAGTTTAAGTTTTATAAAATAGAGATAAAAGAAGTCTATTTATACTATTATATTATTAAGTATAAAATAAAAAGTAATACTTAGTATTATAATATTTATTAAGTTTCTATAATTAAGAAGTATATTCACTGAAAATATTAAGTATAGAAAAAAAAGAAGGAGAGAGAGAGAGCTAATAATTAGATCTATCCTTTTAATCCTATGCTCTCTTACGTAATCCTTAGTTTATCCTAACTTTCTTCAGATATCCAGTTCAGACACTTATAATAGGGTACACTGTGCATATAATATCCTATAACCCATACATATAACTTTAACCTCCCCTAATATATAACATGCTTAATATGTGATGTACTAAGTATATAACCTAATTATGTGACCTAATTATATAATAGTATCTTCTTCATTAGTAATATTATTAGTAAGGATATTAGAAGTATCTAAAGTTTTTTTTTCTTTAGTTTAGCTATAGATTTTTTATTTTTTAGATAGATTAATAGAAACTATCCTAATTTATTAAATTAGTGGATTTTCAGTTTAAGATTATTTAGTATAAGGTATAGAGATAGACTAAGGTTAATTATAATAAAGACCTATATAATATTACTTTAAAGAAAGTATAGAGTAAAGTTTAGTATTATATTATAAACTAATTTCTCCTTAAAAAAAAAGAAAGGTATATTAATTCAGAATACTAAACTTAAAGAAAGAAAGGAAAGAAAAAGAGATCCAGGTGAGAGCTACTTTTTTCCCTTAAGGTTATAGAACTCAGTCTAAGACTTCCTATTTATATCTTTACTATCCATCTTATTACTTACCGTTAGTTATATGATCTATATCTTATGACTCTTAAGATCATATGACTACAGATATATGACCTTGATATGTGATCTGTTATATGACTATATAATATATAGTTTATCTAGTATATAACATTACCAAAGTAATATTCATTACTTTATAATATTTTTCTAATATAACTACTAAAAAAATAGAATATAAAAAATAATAGAAACCCTAATAAATTAATACCAATACCAAAGCTTAAAAATAAAGATAAATAGAAAATTAAAGAGATTAAAAAAGATATAAAATTTAGAAATAAACTTTACTATCTATATAAATAAGCTAGTTAGTTATTAGAATATAATTAATAGATTCTTACTAATAATATAAATACTCTAAAATTAATTATAGTCTATAAAAAAAGATAGTAGAAAAAAGTATAAAAATTAACTAGTCTCTAAATTATTACTTAACTAATAAAACCCTAATAAATTATATTAGAAAAATTATCTAAATATTTTTAAAACTAAATCCTATCTATAAATAATATATCCACTATTTTAACCTATATATATTTAGAAATATTAATCTTAAAATTTAGTAATATATTATACTAAAAATAGATATTTTCTTTATAGTCTTTTAATCTAAGTTAAAATAATACTATATCTATCTATTTAGTTTAAAGAGACCTAGAGGGAAAATTAATATAGTAATAAGAATAAAAATCAGTAAATTAATAATATTTAAAGATATATTTATATTAGATTTTATTAATAACTAGAAATAAATATAAAGTAATATTTATAATCTATTTTATACTAATACTATATAGTGTATAATACTTAGAAATTATATAATCTAAAGATATATATAGATACTCTAGATTTTATATAACTAAAAATAGAATTAATTTATTTAATAATAGTAAATAAATAATTTCTAAAAAAGATTTAGATCCTAAATCCTAAATTTTATTTATCTATAGCTCTTTTATCTATAAAATAATAGTTATTATTTTAGTCTAGTATTAAATTATTATAATAGAGAATTACTAAGATTAATAAAACAATACTAAAATAATAAAAAAGAAATATATTTTAATATAAATCTTATTAATTAAAAAATAATAATAGTATTTAGTATTTTAATCTATATTCTATAAATAAAAAAACTTAAATAATATATTTAGATTATATAGATACTCTAAATCACTATAGAATTAATTTTTCATAAAATCTTATATATAAATAAAATAAATATAGATTATATATATAAAGAGATTAGATATATAGTAATATATCTCTAAAAAAATAAAAAGCTTCCTTTTATAAAAAGAAAGTAATATAGAATTTAAAAAGAGTATTATAGACTCTATAATAAAAATAGAAAATTCTAAGATTAGAAAAATAGAGAAATAAAAAAACTTAGAGAAAGAGTAAAGAAAAAAAATAAAAAAAGAAAGAAAAAGAAAGAAAAAGAAAATAAATTTGTTAGGAATCTTAAGCTAAATACCTTAAAAAACTTACTCTATAAAACCTCTTAGATTTTCTAATATCTTTTTAACTTTTTTCTTATTTATATAGATTTTCAGAGCAAAACAGAAATATTAACGAAATACTAAAGAAACATTCTTAAATTAAAATTTAAATAAATTTATAGAAAAATTAATATCTAATTTAGCTATTAAAAATGTATAATAGTTATAAATTATAATTCTAGCTAAACTAATAAAACCTCTCTATATAAAATTATTACTAATAAAACTTATAATACTAAAATAATATATATAATATCTATCTATAATATCTTTAATTACTTCTAATAAATTATATTTAGTCTAGGTTTAATAAATAAATCTAATATCCCTAAAATAAAACTATAAAGTATCTTTATTATTATAGATATTCTAGTCTATTACTAAGATATAGATTTATAAATAGAGTAATGGATTTAAGATTGATTATTAATATATATAGATAAAATCCTAGTAAATAATTTTATTAAACTATAGAATAGTTAACTTATAAATTACTATCTATTCTTAAAGGAATATTTATATATTTATTTCTAGAGTTACTGATTTTAAAAAAATTAATATATTTTATATAGATATAGTTAAAGGCTTTAGTATAATCCCTTGATATATTATTAAAAATTAATAAATAAAGAAGATTCTATATAAGATAAGAAAACCTTATAAGATTAATTAACTAAATAGTCTAGAAAATCTTAACCTACTAAATTAAAGTACTAAGATTATAAATATCTTTAGTTATTATAGCTTTAGATTTAATATATATACTCTTTTTACTATTATATCTACTATATAGTACTAAATCTATAATAATAAGTTAATAGTCTATAATAAAGATAGTAGCTATAAAATAGAGAACTCTACTATTACTATAAAGATATAATATATACTATTATTAATATAGAGATATAGGATTTATATAAATAGCTATATTAAGGAATAGAAAAGGAATTAAGATTTAAGAATACTATAAAGATCCTAAATAAACTATTTTATAAATTAATTATATACTATAGAAGTATAAAAAGAGATTATTACTGTAAAAAATAGATCTTTAAATAATATTAATAATAAAAAAGAGTATCTCTTAAAGCTATAGAATATATAAATTCTTCGAAATCTAAAGTTAAAGAATTTAATCTCTATATAATAGATAAAGAAAAGTAATACTCTTTTCTCTAGTCTTTTTCTTATAAATATAGGTTTTCAGAGGATTTAATAAGATCGATTTATTATTAAAACCTAAATAATTTAATATCTTATATAAAGTTATAGATAGAGATATCTACCCTAGATAAAAGAATAATTGTAAGAAATCCTAACTTTATATAATATTAGAATAAAATATTAGTAATATACTAATAATTCATATATAAATCTTTAACTCCGCAGAAATAGAAGATTTAAACCAAAGATATAGATATAATATAGAAGATTCTAGAAGATTCTATTCTCTATAAAAACAAAGATAGAGATTATATAATATTACTATATTATAAATTGTATATATAAAGATATAGATTAGTTAACAGATTATTATCTAGTTATCTTACAGAAGTACCATAAAATAGGAAAGTCCCCTAGGACTTTCTTACTTCTACAAGAATCAGTTTTAAAATAATCTACAAGACTACTAACCCCAAACCCAGTATCGATTTGTTAGTGATTCTATAGTAAACTGGAATTATCCCTACTTGATATCTTACCGGGTTGACAGGCCATACACCTAAATCTATACACTTCTTACATTAGTAAATCTCCTTTCTTTATAAAATATGGTTATAAACTAATTATATTATTTAATTAGTAAAAGTAGGATCTTTTTATAGAAAATAAAAAGGAGATAATAATATTTATATCTAATATAAAGAATATTCAAGAGGAAACTTAAGATTATACTACTAAAAAATAGTAAGAGTAAGTAGTATAAGCTAATTAATATTACTATATTCTAGATTTTAAAATAGGTAATTAGATCTTTATTATAATTAGAGATTAGAATATTAATTATCTTAGTAGGAAGTTAATAGATTTAATAAATAGACTTTACTAAATTATAGTTAAAGAAGGAAATAAAAGGAATTCTTATTAATTAAATTTACTAAAATCTATAAAAGTATACTTAGTATTCTATATAGAGAAACTCTGAAAAACTATGACTATAGAACTATTTTTAGAATAAATATAGGATTCTTTACTAATAATAAGAATTCAGGAAAATAATAAATAGAAAATATAATTAATTTTAGATTCTTAATTATTCTATTAAAAACTATAGTACTAAATATAATAGATAAATTATAATCTAGATTTTTAATAGTATTCTATAAGAGATTTTATAAATATACTATAGAAAATTAAATAATTCTATAATAAATACTTTAAAAAACCTAGACTACTAAAATAACTAAATAAATAGAAGGAAGCTATAGAAAATAATAAATTCCTAGAGTATTATCTAAATAATAATAGACTAATTAAACTATAATAACTTTACTATTTTAAA
Organism: Penicillium olsonii; assembly: GCA_911174995.1. Taxonomy (NCBI): domain Eukaryota; kingdom Fungi; phylum Ascomycota; class Eurotiomycetes; order Eurotiales; family Aspergillaceae; genus Penicillium; species Penicillium olsonii. Next base: position 47,186 of record CAJVNO010000033.1, read on the forward strand.
AAACTAAAATATATCTTACTAAAGGGTTATTATATAGTTAGGTTATATAATCAAATTATATATTAAATATATTATATATTAAGTATATTATATATTAAGGAATATTAAAGTTATATATATAGATTATAGAATATTATATATATAGTATATTCTATTATAGGTATTTAAATTAGATGTTTAAAGGAAGTTAAGATAGATTAAGGATTAAGTGAGAAAGTATAGGATTGGAGGTATAGATCTAGTTATTAATTCTCTCTCTCTGTAAGAGGTATATAGGTTCAGGCGTACAGCCTATTAACCCGGTAAGATATTAAGTAGGGATAGTTCCGGTTTGCTACAGAATCACTAACGAATCGATACTGGTTTTAGAGCTGGTAGTCTTATAGATTATTTTAAAACTGATTCTTGCAGAAGTAAGAAAGTCCTAGGAGACTTTCCTATCTTATGGTACTTCTGTAAGATAACCGGATAATGACCTGTTAACTAATCTATATCTTTATATACACAACTTATAATATAGTAATATCGTATAATCTCTACCTTTATTTCTATAGAGAATGGAATCTTTTAGAACCTCTTATATTACATCTATATCTTTGGTTTAAACCTTCTACTTCTGCGGAGTTAGAGATTTATATATAAATCGTTAGTATATTATTAACGCTTTATTCTAATATTGTATAAAATCAGGACTTCTTATAATTATCCCTTTATCCAAAGTAGATATCCCTATCTATAACTATATACAGGATATTAAGTTATTTAGGTTTCGATAGTAAATCAATCTTATTAAATCCTCTAAAAACTTATACTTATTAGAAAAAGGCCGGAGGGAAAAGTATTACTTTTTTTTATCTATTATATAGAGGTCGAATTCTTTAACTTCGGATTTTGAAAAATTTATATATTCTATAACTTTAAGAGATACTCCTCTTTATTATTAATATTATTTACAGATCTATTTCTTATAATAATGATTTCTCTTTATATTTCTATAGTATATAACTAATCTACAAAATAGTTTATCTAAGATCTCTATTATATTCCTAAATCCCAATTCTTTTTCTATTCTTTAATAGAGCTACTTATATAAATCCTATATCTTTATATTGGTAATAGTATATATTATATCTTTATAGTAATAGCAAAACTCTTTATTCTATAGCTACTATCTTTATTATAAACTACCAATTTATTATTATAGATTTAGTACTATATAGTAAATATAATAGTAAAAAGAGTATATATATAGAATCTAAAACTATAATAACTAGAGATACTCATAATCTTAGTACTTTAATTTAGTAGGTTAAGATTTTCTAGGCTATTTAGCTAATTAATCTTATAAAGTTTTTCTATCTTATATAGAATCCTTTTTATTTATTAGCTCTTAATAATATATTAAAGGATTGTAGTAAAGCCTTTAACCATATTTATATAAAATATGTCGGTTCCTTTAAGATTAGTAATTTTAGAAATAAGTATATAAATATTCTTTTGAGAATAACTAATAATTCATAAACTAACCGTTCTATAATTTAATAAAATTATTTACTAGGATTTTATCTATATACATCAATAATCGATCCTAAACCCATTACCCTATCTATAAGTCTATATCCTGGTGATAAACTAGAATACTTATAATAACAAAAATACTTTATAGCTTTATTCTAAAGATATTGGGTTTATTTATTAAATCTAGATTAAATATAATTTGTTAGAAGTAGTTAAGGATATTATAGATAGATATTATATATACTATTTTAGTATTGTAAATCTCGCTAGTAATAATTTTATATAGAGAGGTTTTATTAATTTAGCTAGAATTATAATTTATAATTATTATATACTTCTAATAGCTAAATTAGATACTGATTTTCCTATAAACTTACCTAGACTTTAACTCAGAAATATTTCTTTAACATTTTATTAGTATTTTTATTTTGCCCTAAAAGTCTATATAAATAAAAAAAAATTAAAAAGGTGTTAGAAAATTTAAGAGATTCTATAGAGTAAGCTTTTTAAAGTATTTAGCTTAAGATTCCTAATAAATTTATTTTTTTTTTCTTTCTTTTTTTACTTTTTTTCTTTACTCTCTCTCTAAAGTTTCTTATTCCTCTATCTCTCTAATCTTAAAGTTTTCTACCTTTATTATAAAGTCTACAATACCTTCTCTAAGCCCTATATTACTCTTTTTTCGTAAAAAGAAACCTTTTATTTCTTTAGAAATATATTATTATATATCTAATCTCTTTATATATATAATCTATATCTATCTCGTTTATATATAGGGCTTTATAAAGAATTAATTCTATAGTGATTTAGAGTATCTATATAATCTAAGTATATTATTTAAGTTCTTCTATTTATAGAATATAGACTAAAGTACTAAGTACTATTATTATTTTTTAATTAGTAAAATTTATATTAAGGTATATTTCTCTTTTATTACTTTAGTATTATTTTATTAACTCTAATAGTTCTTTATTATAATACTCTAATATTAAATCGAAATAATAGCTATTATTTTATAGATAAAAGAGTTATAGGTGAATGAAATTTAGGGTTTAGGATTTAAATCTTCTTCGGGGGTTACTTACTTACTATTATTAGATAAATTAATCTTATTTTTAATTATATAAAATCTAGAGTATCTATATATATCCTTAGACTATATAGTTTCTAAGTATTATAAATTATATAGTATTAGTATAAAATAGACTATAAGTATTTTATTCTATATTTATTTCTAGTTACTAATAAAATCTAGTGTAAATATATTTTTAAATATTATTGACTTATTAATTTTCGTTATTATTATTATATTAATTTTTCTCCTAAACCTCTTTAAGCTAAATAGGTAGATATAATATTGTTTTAATTTAGATTAGAAGATTATAAGGAAAATATCTATTTTTGATATAGTATATTATTAAATTTTAAGATTAGTATTTCTAAATATATATAGATTAAAATAGTAGATATATTATCTATGGATAGAGTTTGGTTTTAAGAATATTTAGATAGTTTTTCTAATATGATTTATTAGAGTTTTATTAGTTAGGTAATAATTTAGAGATTAATTAATTTTTATACTTTTTTTTACTATTCTTTTTTATAAACTATAATTAATTTTAGAGTATTTATATTATTAGTAGAAATCTATTAATTATATTTTAATAGCTAGCTAATCTATTTATATAGATAGTGGAATTCATTTCCGAATTTTATATTTTTTTTAATCTTTTCAACTTCCTATTTATCTTCGTTTTTAAGCTTTAGTATTAGTATTAATTCGTTAGAGTTTTTATTATCTCTTATATTCTATTTTTTTAATAGTTGTATTAGGAAAATATTATTAAGTAATAAATATTACTTGAGTAATATTAAATAATAAATTTAGTTACTAATATAGTTTAGAATATAAAATAGTTTTATAAAATAGAATACTAATTTCTTATTTTTTAATTATAGGTTTTTTATAGATAATATAACTAAATCTTTAACATTAAAAACTTTCGGCTGATATCGTTAATTATAATATTTTATCTATAATTCAATAATAAATCTCTATCGTTCTATAAAGGTTTCCTATAATTTAGATAACTTCTCTATATACTATATTATACTTAAAACTATCTTTTCCGTTAGTAAATCCTTTATTCTGATTTAGAAATTAGGGTTCTATATAAAAAGTACTCTGAATTAGGTTATTATAATGGTTTTATTATATATATTATTATATATAAATTATATTATCTATAATAAATTTAGTTATACCTATAGATTCTTAGTAGTAAAATAATATAGATATATATCTAGAACTTGATTTATTCTTTTAGTTTATTTATTAGTTTGAGTATGGAATACTATTAAATATTGGTTTTTGGTATTACTTAGGTAATATAACTACAACTAAAATCTGTTAGTAAAAAGTAATCCTTAATTAGTAATAATACTATTTAGTAGTCTATACTTTAGTTCTATTTTATTATAGAATATATCTGCTAATTTAGAGATGTCTATTATGATAGAAACTAGAGTGAATAGACTAAACTTTATAAAACGGTCTATAATCATTAAAATAGTATCTATTATTTAACTATTCTAGATTATAGATAGAAATCTAGTTATAAAATTTATGGATAATTTAGTAAAGGATTATAGAGGAATTAGTAATGATTCTAATTTCCTATATAGTGTCACGAGCTATCCTAACATGGAGAAAGGGTGCATCAATTTAAATAACTAAACTTAGGGAAAGAAGGGAAGAGAAAGGAATCAGAGAGTGTGCTATCCTTTTCTTCTCCAAGTCATGGGACTTAACCTGAGGCTTCCTATTTATCTCTACTATATTGGTCTTGTCACTTAATGTCGGACATGTGACCCATGTTATGTGACTTATAAGATTACTTGACTTACTGTATATAACTAGAATATATGATTTGTTTGGTATGTGATATTCCCCTTACAAAACTGTATTTTAGTCTTTTGAAATAGTAAAGTTATTATAGTTTAACTGGTTTGTTGTTATTTAGGTGATTATCTAGAAGTTAATTATTTACTGTAGTTTCCTTCTATATTTGTAATCGTCTTAGGGGTCTAGGCTTTGTAGGGTGATTGTTATAGAATTCTTTGATCTTGCTTATAGAGTTTTTGAAATTCTCGGTAGAGTATTATGTTAAATTAATATTATAACTAAACTATTGGACTTAGTATTTTAATTTCTTATAGTGTAATTTTGTATCGAGAATTCTCTTGATTTCTTATTTGTCTATCTTTCTAATCTGAATCGGAGGTGGTAGATCTTTATGTTAATCTATTAACAGGAATATTATCATGGCTTTCCGTAGCTTGTTTATATAGAAAACAGAGTATACTTTTATTAAAGAGAATAGTTTTAGTTTAAATAAGTATTCTTTCTTATTTAAGATCTTGTATAGTCTGCTAACGATATTTGAGAGTTTTCTGTTAGATCTATTTTTTAGCTAATCTTTTATTATAATAAAGACTAAATCTTCTATATTGAAATTAATCTCGTGATAGTACTAATTCGCCTATTAGGCTTAGTGTTTCTGTGATCTTGTTATAAACTCTTTTGTGTTTTTCTAAATATTATATAGATAGAAAATTATATTAAAGGCTTTTTAGATATTATCTCTTAGGGTTCTATAATCTCTCTAATTAAATATTATCAGTAAATTATAGTCTCTCTTTATATAAAATAGAGAGTTCTTTATCGTTTTCTATAGGAGTACTAAAGCTATAAAATCTACTATAGCTAAGTAGTCCGATTAATCTTCTTAATAGTATTCGATATAGGGTCGGAGGTATTAAGCTATATATTAATTTATGATTTCACTTTAGTTATCTATCTATGGGTAATATAGTATAGAGAGTTTTCTTTTAATTCCTAGGATTTAATAGAATTTAATCTAGAATTTGGAGATAAACTATTCTTTGTAGTCTAATATAATTGAGATAAAGATATTAGTAACTCTAATAATATTATTAATAAATAAATAAGCTATTTCCTTTATATTTATTTCTTTATAGTAGGGAATAGAGATTAGTTGTTTCGTTAATCTATATATAATTATAAAGATTATATTAAATCTATATTTATCTTTTAGGAAAGATCGAAAATCTATTATAAGATACTCCTATAGTTGATTTAGGATTTCAATAGAGTATAATAATCCGAGAGTCTAATCTTACTATATTTTTGTTTATTTATAGATTAAGTAATTATTGATATATTACTTTATATCTATAGTCTATCTATATTAGTGATATTAAGTAGAAACTAATCTCTTCAGTTTTCTAATATTTGGGTGAGTGACTAAAGATTATCGATGTATTTCGTTAAAGAGTCTTACTTTGAGATCGTTTAAATTTAGTACTTCTAATTTTGAATAATAAAGAAGTAATCCTTTTTGTATAGTCTATATGGAATTATTAATATTTACTAAATTATGATATTCTTAAAGTATTAGATCTTCTTTATTTGTTTGTAGAACCCTATTAATAATATTTAGAAGTTCTACTAATAATAAATCTTTACTATTACTGTCTATTGGGAGGATAGATATAATAATTTATGGCTATTTAAGTACTTATTCCTTTATTGGGGTTTTAAAATGGTCTTTAGGAAGTATAATAGTTTATCTGCTGTTATTGGTATAAAGGATATCTTTCTAGGATAAAATATTAGTAATTATATTCTTTTTTCTTAATTAGTATTTAATAATGAAACGGAATTTAGACAGGAATTTAATCTACTATATCTATTGTTAATTAAGTTATTAATTCTTTATAAAGTACTCTAAGGATTAATAATTTGTTAAGATACTAAAGGGTTTAACTGTTATTAGACTAAGTAGCTTAAATCTCTATTTCTATAATATTTATATTATAGTTAGTAATTCTTTATCTCGAACTTTGTAGTTTAATTCAGTTGGTTGTATAGTCTTTAAAAAAAAATACTATTAAGTGTTAGAAGTTATTATCTTTATTATACTAGATTATTACTGCTCTAATAATACTATCGGAAGTGTTTATTTCCAATCGGGTTGAAAGAGTTAGATTGTAGTATTATAGAATTAGAGTAGCTAAGAGAGTAATCTTTATTCTTTAAAATATAGTTTTACATTTCTTATTCTATTCCTAATTGATGTTCTTATAGGTTAATTAATATAGAGGTTTAGAGATCTTACTATAATATTATATAAATTATCGGTAAAAATTGCAGAATCTAAGGAAACTCTATATATTTTTTACTATATTGGGGGATCTTTAGTTTTAAATAATCTAGATTTTCTTAGGATTAACTGTAATACCTTATATACTAACGATGAATCTAAAGAATTTAGTCTTTTATACTAAAAACTTATATTTGTTAATAGCTATCTATAAACTGGTAGCTTATAGCTTCTTAAGGATCTTATATATATATCGGTGATAGTCTTTAATTATTTTACTATAGATAAGGATATTATTTATAAAAGCGATAGTATACTTATCTATATAGTCCTTCAGTATATTATTTATAAAACGTTAGAATGTTACTAAGCTATTCGTTAACCTAAATAGTATTACTTTATATTTAAATAATCTATAGCGAGTCTAGAATATAGTTAAATCTTCTGCTCCTTCTATTATTCTGATCCTATGAAAGCCCTGCTGGATATCGATTTTCGTAAAGAATTTTGCTTTATTGGTTTTCTGAAGGATTTTATTAATCAGAGATAAAGGGTAATAGTTTTTTTTTGTAATAGTGTTTAGTCTTTAGTAATTAATATAGAAATAAAGTCTCCTGTTCTATTTTCTTACTATAAGGATTGATAATATATAAGAGGAGAAACTAGGGATAATAAATTCTTTATCTAAGTTCTCTAATATATACTTCTTAGTTTTTTGGAGTTCTTTAGTTAACAACTTATAAAGTAGATAGTATTTTAGGTTAGCTTCTTTTTACAAAACAATATTGTAGTTAACTCCCTTTTGTTATAATAGTAGTTTATTAAATTTCCTTTTCAGAAATATATTTAATAGATTATAGTATTTAACTAGTAAGATTTTTAAGATTTCTACTTCTTTAGAATCTTTAGTTTTCTTCGCTTTCAGAATATTATCGATTTTATAAAGAAAAGTTATAAAGACTTCAGTTTTAAAGTTAATTTACAATTTTATTTCCAATTAATAGAATACTCTAGAGTTGATAATATTAATATTAATAGAGTATTACAGCTTAAGAGCAGTAATACTTGGTATCTATAAGGGAGTTATATTATCTAAGTTCTATTGTATTTTTTCTAAATTTATCTTCTGCTATTATCTATTTTAATAATAGCAAAATAATGAGTATTGTCAATCTTCTTTATTATAATAAAGATCTGTTTTTCTTAGTTTCTATCTTTCTATTATCTTATCTTATTGATTAATATTTAGTTAATAAGTTATACTATTTCGTAGGTTTTTTAAGATTATAATAGAGGTAGGTACTACTATCTAACTTATAACTTCTTTGAAGAGGGATACTTCGTAAAACTATATTATTCGTTAATATCTACAATCTAGAAGGACATTATTTTCAGTAAACTAAAGTCGTCCAAAAATTAAGTTGTGTTTTCCCAGATCTACTACTAGTATAGGAATTTATCGCTAAATATATCCGTCTATATAAATAGTAAGAACTATAATATAACTAATAGATCTAGATACCTTACTATCGAATCTATTCACCAAATATTTCTTTAGTAACTATTAAGTCTAAATATTATGTTGAGCTAATAATCTTACTAATATAGTGTTAATAAAGATTAATCTATTTACTCTAATATTACTTAATACGGAAATTAAGAAAGATCGTCTATTTAGAATAAGCTCTGTATTAAAAACTAAGCTATTTTAGGGATTTCTAAGTAATTTCTGTAAATTTAATATAAAAAGAGATACTTTTCATCCACCTAGGAGAGAGATTTTATCTAGGTAAAGACTTTTCCCAAATTATTAGGTTCTTTAAGTCCCACTAAATCTACTATTAGTTAAGTAATAACAACTATAGGTTTCTTCTTAGGGTAATTATATATTATATAGCCTTATTCTTTATAGTTGAAATATTTATCTTCCTTTATCAAAATAGCTCGTTTAAAGGAAAATAAAAGAATATAGAAAAACTCTAAAAATCCTTCAGTTTTTACCTTAGGGTTTAATAATAAGGTTACTATAAAGGAATGGGATCTACTACTGATACTCTTTCTGCTAGTACAAATACCTTTTAAGTTTTCTAACTATTTACTGATTTTATAGACTAGATTAGTATAAACTTTAATAAATTTCTTAGTATCGGTATTTTTATCTGTCTTAAAAAATATCATTTAGCTCTTAAGTATAGATAGTAGTTTCTTATAAAGTTCATTCTTTCAGTTATCTAGAGAAATATTAGTCTCTTTAGCTAATCGTATAAATTTACTGATAAAGTTATTGAAATTATTATAGAGATTTATCTTTAACTTTCGGTATTAAGAAGCTATAACAGTTTTATAGTTACTCTTCGTAAATATACTCTTCAGATATTCTATAATATTATCTATATTCTTATATAGATTTAAAAAAATCGATAAGAAGTAAAGCGATATATACTATTAAGTTTTTCTAGTATAATAACTCTAAATATATAATATTCGATATATAGTGATAGGGTAATAATCTATATTAACTATAAGTTTTATATAGATAGTAGCTTCTTAGTTCTTAAAACGGATTAGCTTTCTATTGTTTAGTAATAGGGTATTAGGTATTTTTATAGACTTCTCTGTTCTTTTTTAGTGGACTATAGTAATATTAGATAAATTAAAGTTAAGACTAAGATTATTAGTAGTATTAGGCTCTGCTGATAGAGTAGTAAACTGAGGATTCTAAGAGAGTTTATAGTATTTAAGAGTAATAATATCTCACTTCTTCTCTGCAGTCTATTAATTTCTTTTAATAGTATAAAGATAAATTATAAGTTCTTCTTCTTTTACTATAATAGTATTTAGTATAGTGTAAGCTTTATTTTAACTTTTATATATAAATCTATATTAATTTATAGCTTCCTTTTATTCTTATATAATAAAGTTAATATTACTAGCTTTTAATCTCTAAAGTTAGGATTATTATTCCTCTAATATTTTAGTAAGTTTAGAGTTCTCTTTCTTAAGGTTATAGATTTTAGTACTTTACTTTTAGTTCAGTTTATTGAGGTTCCTTTATTATTTTACTATCTTCTCATAGATAGTAATAAAGGCTTTGTATTATTTTTTTATCTTAATCTTTATAAATATCTAATATATAATAATTAGATTTAATTATCAAAAGATAAACTCGGGATAAAGTCGAGGTTTAGGATTTCTAATTCTGGTATCTTCTCTATTAATAATACTACTAGTAAGGATATCAAGAGTATTAGAGTATTTTTTTTCTTCGGTCTAATTACAGACTTTCTATTTCTTAGATAGATCAATAGGAGCTATCCTGATTTATTAAATCAGTGGATCTTCGGTTTAAGGTTGTTTAGTATAGGGTATAGAGGCAGACTAAGACTAATTATAATAAAGGCCTGTATAGTGTTGCTCTAAAGAAAGTATAGAGTGAAGTTTAGTTATATATTACAAGCTATCTTGATATAGAGAAAGGGTATATCAATTTAAATAACTAAACTTGGGGAAAAAAGGGAAGAGAAAGGAATCAGAGAGCACACTATCCTTTTTTTCTCTAAGTTATGGGACTCAGCCTGAGGCTTCCTATCTATCTCTACTATGTTGGTCTCGTCACTTGATGTCGGACATGTGACCCATATTATGTGACTTACAAGGTTACCTGACTCACTGCATATGACTAGAACACGTGACTTGTCTGGCACATGACATATAGTTTATATTTAGATATCTTAGCTATTTAATATATTAGATAAGTTATAATATACTTTTTAATATTTTTCTATATCTCTAATTAATAGAAATTTCTTTATAGAAATTCCTCTATTCTTATTTAACTAAAATGTCTAGTAATAGGATTATTATAGTATATCTCTAGTAACTACACCTAAAACTTAGCTTTCTTTAGAATTAGTACTTTTCTATGAAATCACAAAATTCCTAGATTATCTATAAACTAACCTTTTACCTTTCCTTCCTTAAGATTAAATATCCTTTTTTTCGACTCTTTATTATTAGTTTGAATCCGTTTTATCTTAGTAAAGATATTTTCTTCAGATTTAGTATTTAGAGTTTAGATTTTAATTATATTTAAATTATATATCCTAGTTTAGATATTAAGGTTATTATATAGATTATTTTAATTAGCTCTTATAGCTATTTCTTTAGTTAAGTTATTAAATAGATTACAATTTATTAGATCCTTATCAAACCTCTAGTTTCCTAAGTTATCATCTATATCCAAATATTTACTAATACTTTATATTAATACTATTTAACTAACTTTTTTTATAGGATCTTTATTAATAAATTTATCCTTTATTATAGATAATAAATCTATTTCTACTTTAACTTTCTTAAAATTCAGAATTCTGGATAAGCTATTAATTAGATTTAATTTTCCTATCTAATATTTAATAGTAAAGTTAAATAGTATAAGATATATATATTATCTTATTTACTTTTTGTTTAACCTTAATTATAATATAAAGATTTATAGATTAGTATAGTTAATCAAAATCTTAATTAGATATTTACTTCTATTAAAATAATATCTCTATTATTTAAAAAAATAAACTATTATAAAGAGTTCTTAATCTAGTATACTATAATTTAATTCTAGTTTAGTAAACTTTCTAGACCAGAACGTAATAAAGTACTAAACATTTTCATTATTAGATTATAATAATATACTCTCTATATCTTTATTATAAATATCAGTTTCTGTATAAAGAGATTTCTCAAAATTATAATATCGTAATAGAATCACTTTTATAAAGACTTATTTTATAATATTAAATATATTTTATTAGTTATTATTTAATTTTACTTATCCCAATTTTTTACTATTTTTATTTCCTTTAAGTATTAATATTAAAAAGATAGCGATTTATAAGTAATTTAAAATAAATCTATAATAGAAATTATAAAATCCTAAGAAGACTTAGATTCTATAATATAAATCCAGTTTTTCCTAAGATAGAATTATGTTAACTTATTTTTAATCTATTTTTATACTATATTTATTAATAATAAATCCTAAGAATTCTAACTTATATTAGTAAAAGCTATATTTTAATAGTTTTATATATAGATTATATTCTTAAAGACATTAAAATACTTAGTATAGTACTATAATATAGTTTTTATAGTTATTACTAAAAATTAAGATATTATCTAGATAATAGATGTAGATTATATTAAAAAGGTTTTAAAAAGTATTATATATATAGCTCTAGAATATTACAGATATATTCGTTAATCTAAAAGGTATAATAAAATATTTAAAATATCTATATTTAGTTTAAAATACTATTTTCTATTTATCACCTTTTTAAATACGAATTTTATAATATATATTTTTTAAATTAATTTTACTAAAGTACTTTAATTCTAATAGTTAATTTAAGATTTCTAAAATAAAGAGTAAAGGATAGTGGTTTTTGACTAAAACCTTATTTAATCCTTAGTAGTTAACGTATAATCTTAATATTCCATCTTTCTTCAGAATAAAGATAATAGATATCTCTGCTAAATTTTTTAATAGTTGAATTAGCTCTTTATTTATACTATTAACTAAGTATATCTATAATTCTTTAAGTTTATTATAGAATAAAAGATATATTAGTCTATAGGGAGTTTTTATTTTTTCTTCTAGGTTAATTATATAATTTATCACTCAGTTCAGAGGTAGTTTCTTTACCTTTTTATAATTAAATATATTTTAAAACTCTAATAATTCTATTAATAATTCTATATCCCATTTTAAAATAGAATTCTTATCAGACCGATAGCTAAATCTTTTTTAGAATTTTTAGCAAAATATAGATTATAGCTTAGTTTTTATATTTCTTTATAAATCTCTAAATATTATATAACTTAAATTATTTTATACTAAATTACTATTCATTAATTATTAGGTAAAGTATGATATTATATTTGTTTAAGATTATTTAGAATAATAAGATTAGACTTCTTTCGATCTATAAATTACGATCAATTTCTATATAGATATATTTAAAGGTTTTAGTTATGCTTTAGGTATCTATAATAATTATAGGAATCTAAAAAACTCTATAGGATTCTAATCTTTAAGAAAATATATCTTTTAGAAAAGGAATAGAATAAAAAGTAATAGCAAAATTTATTTTTTTAGTGAAATCTTTATTTATAATATTAATCTCTATATAAATATCTAAATCTATATATATTTTAATTCTATTATATAAAATTAGGATATATAGATAAATTATTATACTAATAATAGGATAATAAAATAAAATAATATTAACTTCTACTTTATCTCTAGTCTTTTTTTTAAATTAAAAATAGTAGTTTTCTAAACCTTTATAAATTTTTTATATAACATCTAATAATCCTTTTACTAATAATTTAATTTATTATAATAGAAATAAGCATTTTTCATCGGTGTTTTACTATCGATTCATTTAGGTTTCCCTTTTTTATTTTAGTTAGATTTCTTATTTAGATAGTTTTTATCTGATTTTAGAGAATTCTCCTTTCTTTTCATATAAGATTTTCTACCGAATCGTCTATTAAACTACTTCTTTATAGACTTTATTTTAGTTAAATTAGCTACTCTATCAGAATTATTCTTACTACTATTACTTAATTCTTATTTTGTTACAGTCTTAGTTTGATTAAGTTTAATTTATTATACTTTTTAGCCTTCTTTAGTTTTGCGGAAATAGTATTTATAAACAATATTAGTAATCTTTATAATCTTATTCTTTCCTATTAGTATATCATAATATAATTTAATAATCTTATTCTTAAATAGTTCTTATAACTAATCTTAAAGATTAAGTCCTTAATCCTTATTAGACTATCATTCTAAATATCATTTAATCTCTATTAGTTTAGCTTTAAAAGCTATAGGGTCTTCGTAAGACTTTCATTATATATTAGAAAATTTTTGGTGTATTTAAATTATAATATTATATATATTATTAAAGAGTATTACTATCTATTCTCTAAAATAACTCTACTTTCTCGATTTATTAAGATTATCTTTAATATTATTTTTCTTAATCCTCTATTTATCTTAGTAGACTATATATAGATAGTCTATATTTTTAAAGATTTTTTTATAGTTGTCAGAGTAGGTTACTAATCCTCTTTAAAACCTAGTTTCTAAATTATTAAGCTATCTTTCCTAATTCTAGATATTGAAATCTTATTAAAAAGTCTCGATCTTCCGTTTAATATTATTCTTTTAGTAAAATAATTTTAATTCTTTAATATCCTATCTAAGAAGTTTTTATACTATATTTTTAGTCTATAGTTTAAAAATCTTCTTCTTTAGATATTTATTTTTTCTCTTAAGATTTATAATAATTCCTATTCTCATAAAATCCTTAAAATCTCTATTTAATATACTCAAATCTTACTCTTTAGAGCTTAAATTATTACTTTAGTCTTTTAAAGCTAGACCTTTTACTTTTTACTAATAATTCTCTATCAAACCCTTAGTTATAGAGATTAAGTTCTCTATTTAAGCTAGAAAATTAGAGCTTTCCACTAGAAGATCTATTATACCCGATAGCCTAGTAAATAGTTATTATACTAAGTTATCTATAAGTATATCCTCTCTATTATTATATTCTAAAAATTACTTCTAGATATCAGATTTAAACCCTAGTTCTTATTAGGCTTAAGTATTAGATCTCTTATCTAGATCTCGCTATTTTCTTTAGACCCTCATAAAGTAGCTATTTATTGGAAATTCTTCCTTTTTAATTTCTTAGAGAGTTAAAAAAGAAAAATTAGAAATTATAAGAGATATATAGATTTAGATATATAGTCTATTAATCTAGTAAGATATTAAATAGGGATAGTTCTGGTTTACTATAGAATCACTAACTAATCGATATTGGTTTTAGAGTTGGTAATCTTATAGATTATTTTAAAACTGATTTTTATAGAAGTGAGAAAGTCCTAGGGGACTTTCCCATCTTATAGCATTTCTATAAGATAACCGGATAATGACCTATTAACTAATCTATATCTTTATATATACGACTTATAATATAGTAATATCGCATAACCTCTACCTTTATTTCTATAGAGGATAGAATCTTCTAGGACCTCCTATATTGTATCTATATCCTTAGTTCAAACCTCCTGCTTCTGCGGAGTTAGGGATTTATATGCGAATCGTTGGCGTATCGCCAACGCTTCGTTCTAATATTGTATGAAGTCAGGACTTCTTACACTCTCTCCTTCCTTCTCCTTTCCCTATATTTAGTATTTTCAGCGAATACACTTCTTAATCTCAGGAATTTAGTAGATATTATATAAGGCTTCTAATCTATCTCTTTACTATCTATCTTATCACTTACTATTAGTTATATAATCTATATTATATGACTATAAATATATGACTCTAATATATGACTCTAATATATGATCTATTATATAACTATATAATATATGACTTATCTAGTATGTGATAAATAATAGAACTAGAAGATACCTTATAAAATATAGTAACACTATAATATTAGATAGAAATTATAGCCCTATATCAAGGTGACGATAGAGTTTTAGATAGAGATACACTCTAATAGAACAAAGAGGGGGGGGGGGGGTAATGTTATAGATTTGTACAAACGAACTCTTTAGAGTTGTACTTAGCTTCGCCTACGCATTCTGTCGGCTGCCACTGGCCGCACAGATTCTGTATTTATTTTGCACCTTGATAGCTAGCTTACTGTTCTTTATCAAAACCTGCTTGTTCATAGCACACCTGCATCCTTTTGGGGACAGAACCCTAACATTAGATAATACTATCTACTAGAAGTCGTAGGTTCGAAATCAGGATTGGTCTGGAAATTAATTCCGTTCCGGTCCGGAGGAACTGTAATCCTATAGTAGTACTACTATGGTAAAGTTAGTCCCCTAGTCTAGCCCTTAAAGCCTAAGACCTAAGTTCCTAGACCTTTAGGTCCCTAAGTCTCGGCCTAGGCCTGGAAGCTAGGGGCCTGCTGGGAGCCCGGAAGCCCGGGGGCAGGGGGTCCCCCCCGGGGGGGGGGGCTGGAAGGCATAGTACGGATCAGTATAGTAACTAAAATTGGGTAAATTTGTATTTTACCATTTTCCGTAATTTTTCGCATGGTCAATATGCACCCAATA
The DNA here is from genome assembly GCA_911174995.1 of Penicillium olsonii. NCBI lineage: Eukaryota > Fungi > Ascomycota > Eurotiomycetes > Eurotiales > Aspergillaceae > Penicillium > Penicillium olsonii. The sequence continues at coordinate 63,043 of CAJVNO010000033.1, forward strand.
TATAGGCAATATATATTTTTGCTCAATATGTATTGAAATAACAATGGTTACCTGTGTCTTGTTTTTCAGGAACGTATTGGCCTGCAATATGATCATATTACAGTCACCTGACCATAGTTGAAAACACCGAGACTCCCGCATGGTAGGTGAGCTGATTAGTCACAATTATGAGGTCGGAATCCATTGTACCCAGACCCCCACACCCTATCTGGGCAGACAACCTTGGAACCTTTGAACTCATGGACCCGTGGACATCCCGGGTGATTACATTTACGTACCCAACTACCTTCCATATCGACCTCATCATGGCCAGCCCAAGCACCCATTTCGACATCTCGCAGGTAAGCCCTCTTATATTTATGGTTTTTGCAATACCCGAAGGATGATCACTGCCCCTCGCCAAGTCTGCTCGGCTTTCTCGTCTTTCATATCCCATCTTCCAACCATCGTAGTCGCTAATCACTGGTCGCGCATATGTATAGGCACTCGCAGATATCGCAAGGTATATGATCGCGCCATAGCCATCACACCATTCGCAATCTGACAGTTACTTTACAGGGGTGAGATGACTGCGTCGGCCCTCGAGGATAGTCTGAATGCAATTGAAGGGAGAGTCGACGAACTCTTAGCGGCATTTGATGAAGAGGACGCCTCTACATCCAACAACGCTGTTACCCTAGAGTGCACCCAGCGCCATTCCGGAAATGCTTCAAATCAGACAGACGGAGCGTCAAATAGTCCATCCAAGTGATACTGCCCCTCGGCACCTTTCTCTACCACACCAACCTCTGTCACAATTCCATCAATCAGAGCCGAGGGAGTTATGTCGAATGCCGGGTTCCAGACACTGATTCCCGGTGCCGCAATCTGTACGCTCTCAATGGACGCACCGTCGATGCTCTCAGCATCGCTTCGAGGTCCTTTGATGCTGGTTACCTCGGATGCTGGCCTTTGCTCAATGACAATCTCGCGCCCTGATTTCGTGGCCAGGTCAATGGTAGTACGCGGCGCGGCCACTAGAAACTTGACACCATGGTGCTTGGCCAAGACAGCCAACGCATACGTGCCAATCTTGTTTGCCGTATCCCCATTAGCTGCCACCCTATCAGCACCCACAATAATCGCACCCACTCCCGCCTCGGCACTCGCAAGTAACGCGGCTGCCATGGAATCTGTGATGAGAGTAGCTGGGATTCCGTCGTGAACCAACTCAAAGGCCGTCAGGCGAGACCCTTGGTTGTAAGGCCTTGTTTCCGTGCAATAGGCATGTTGTAGAGTGTTGTTTGCGGCCAGCGAACGGACCACACCCAATGCAGTACCGTATCCCGACGTGGCCAAGGATCTACCGATGCAGATATTAGTTCGACACGAGACGGGATGCTCCAGTGTTCTTACCCGGTATTGCAGTGTGTCAATACAGCAACCTGAGAGTGGCCCGGCTTGACAGCGTACTTCGCGATCCATTCTGCACCATTGTGGCCGATTCTTTGATTGTCCTTCAAGTCGTCGCCCAGCATCGCTTCCGCCGCCTGTATAAATGTATGCGCAACATCACTGCCACGGGACTCCGCTATCTTGGCGCGGTTCAGAACTAGGGTTTCCAGTTTGCGAGCAGCGTCGCTTAGGTTGACCGCGGTTGGTCTGCTGGTCACCAGGTACGCCAGCTTGGTAGAAATGTATTGACACATCTCTTCCGCCGACCGAGGAATCATGCTACCCTCCAGGGCAGATGTCAATTCTGAGGCAAGTGCAAGCATCGCGACAATCGCAATGGCGGGCGCGCCTCGAACTTTCATGTCCTTGATAGCGTACCATCCATCCTCTGTGGATCGAATAGGAATAAATATCTCGATAAAAGGAAGCTGCAATTGATCAAGGATCTCCAGCTTTCCCTTGCTGTATTTGATTGCCTGTAACATTTTTGCGACGGTCAACGGTTTGGCGGGGGAGTTCAACGAGAAAAAGATCCGTCAGCTTCAGGGCTGAGGTGCCCCGCGGGTCCCGCCGCGGTGATTATATAATCCAAGGTACCGGGGCCCCCCCGGCCCGGGGTCCAGGTGCCGCCGGGGGACATGTCCACAGCAGAGCTATCTATTTCTCGATAGATGTGAGATAGCAACATTGAAAGGTGAGCCTGGTTAGAGATTATGTATGTAAATGGCAGTGGGAGGCAGAGAAATTTGGTATTACTATGCAAAGATGGGCTGCACGAGTGAGAAAGACCAATGACAGATCATCTCCTGCAGAGAAGCTAAGCAACAAGCAAGAAATCTGACCGAAATTCGAGACTGAGAGGCAATATGGTAAACAGAGAAGCGGAATGTATGCCTGGTGTGTAAGCCTAGGACCATGCGAATGGAGGCACCGGCCCTTCTGCACCAAATCTTGTCTTCTCAGATCTCAGGCCTGGCGCCAAAGCGACTGAACGTCATAACCCGTTTGATAAAAGCAATGCCTCTCTTCCAGTCAATCATCAATCATTACTCAAGAACGGAGCCATTTCTGCTGCTCGATGGAATCGAAAACAATCGACGTTGGTTCGCATCAACTCGCGGAGATGTAAAGTACTGCGCTTGTTATCAGAACCCCATATGATCCGACTTGGGAACATCCAGAGACACACCGTTGTTTCCACGCACAAAGGCATCCCCATAATTCCGTCGTAGTTTTCCATTAACATACTCCTCGGTCTTTTCGAGGGCGATATTCATGTAGCCATCGACTGACTGTAGTTCGCCTGGATGGCCATTAATATCAAGCTCAATGTTCAGAGATAAGGACCTAGTCACCCTTGTAAACGACACCGGAATTCAGTTTCACAATCACAGGCGCGCCGGTAATCTCACTCAGGAAGACCGAAGGGTCCTTTCCCTCGGAAGATGGGCCGTTCTCCATGACAACAGATTATGAGGCTATCTGGTTTCAAGGGTCAGCAAGTAGAGTAGTACATTAAGTCTAAAGGAGACATACTGAGGTTTGATGTTCACCGAGCAGTGGAAGTGAAGCCGAAAGCGAGAGGAGACGCAGACACTAGGGCGGTGAGGATGCTCGATTCCGTACGACACTGTTCGGTTCCGAGTCCTACTTGAAGTCCTACACACACCAATCTCTCTGTCTCCCCCTCTCTCCGAGAGAGCACCGCTTGCAATGAGTTCTTTCTTCAAGAAGCCCTCGTGGGCGAAGCAAATAGAAACCGATACTGAGTTTTATCAGCGCTCCGGACAGACCTACTCTGATATCATTGCGGCACATCGAGAAGCGCATCACAACCCGAAGAAAACGCAACCCCCCGAAGAGGAATCGACAAAGCGGCGTCGAATCTCTGAACACGATGAAGAGGTCGAACACAAGCTATCAAGTCCAGATATCGGGGGACGCATGTCGAGCCCACGGCCCTCGAGCTCTCCAAATAACTCGCCGGAACCAATTGACCATGAGACCTCCCAAAGCCACAGCCCAGAGATCACTTCGTTTGTGTCCCCTGCAAAAGGCATTACTTCCGAAGCGCCAGCCTCTCAACACGTCCCAAATATTTTACCTGACCCTATTTTCTCAAGACCTCGTCTGGCCCAACCAAGTCCACCGATTGAGGACCCGATTGTGCATATTGTGATCTCATCAGAAATTGAGAATACGACACCACTGCTTGTTCAACGCAAGATGTCACAGGGCTTAAAAGAGGTGCGTTTGGCATGGTGCAACCGCCAGGACTTTGCGCCAGAGACACACTCATCGATCTATCTGACCTGGAAGGGCCGTCGGTTGTTTGACGTGACAACTTGTAGGAGTCTTGGACTTCATGCTCGAAGGCCCATGGCGCTTCTCGGTGACGATGACCCTCTGGCCGAACAGGAACCCTTCCGCATTCACTTAGAAGCCGTTACTGATGGGTCTCTATTGACCAACCGACCGAGTGTGTCTGGTAACCAGCCAAAACCAGCAGTAGTTGCCGTGGAAGATGAACAGGGCGAGCCAATAAAGCTGATTTTGAGAAGTCCTGGATTCGAAGACTTCAAGATCAAAGCCCGGCAGAAAACCCCAATCTCGCGACTCATCTCTGCCTTCCGAGATAAGCAGAACATTCCGCGGGATCGTTCTCTTACCCTTGTGTTTGACGGTGACAAGCTGCCTCCCGATTCCTGCCTGGGTGATCATGACATTGACAATTTAGATCTGGTCGATGTCCAGATCCAAAGAGTCGCCTAAATCTCAACTACAGTCTCAGCTGTAACAGGGAAAACAACCTTAAAATGTACTTAATACAGCCACTAGCCCATTAATATCGATAACAAATGGATATGTATACTACCCACATATGTACATACATAGGTAGGTACATACAGTAGGTACCTCCGGGGCTACAGTAGTGCCCACCTGGGCAGGTACCCATCCTGCGATCGTGTCGATCACATGATATCGATGAGCCGTGGGGCACTCAGTTTCTTTTCTGTTCCTCTTTTTTTTTGAGGGGGGACAACGATATTGCCCTTGGAACCCTTACACAACGTTGTTGCTTACCGTGAAGTTGAATATACCCGCCCTAGTATTTTCACATCGGAGTCAAGGCCGTTCGGACAGCCGCCATGAAGGTGATCACCGCCAATTTCGTGACATGCGCCGTGAAGGAATGCAAGACATCCCCGGCATCATTCCCACTACATTTCCATGATGCCGAGCTGGAGCAGCAAGAATTGGATTTCCAACCCGAATTTATCCGCAACGTGATTCCCCGAATTGACTGGGAAGCCCTCCGCGCAACCGCAAACGAGGTAGGACTAAAAACCAGATCAACAGCGTCTTACCTATCGACATAATCCGGCTAACCGTGCTGGAAACTATAGTTGGGGTTCCCAAGTCTTCCGGATGCAAAGCCAGAGGGCCAGGCGCTCGAGAATGAACAGACACTGAGAGACCTGCACCGAATGCTACTTGAGACGCATGTCTCCGAAGGGAAGTTGGTCTGTGGGAATTGCAACCACGCATATACGATCAAAGAGGGGATCGCAAACTTCCTCCTTCCAAGTCACCTAGGTGAGAGAATTCATCGGCCTGAGACGCAATGGGTCACTAATGCCTCCCAGTTTGAGCAACCCTACATCTGATCATCACTTTGAAAAATCGATACCCCAGAGATCTAGTCAGCGGCCTTTTGGGACGTTCTTCTTACACTACCATCGTTTCAACCCAGAGGATAGGGTTATCCGGGCCGAGAGACAGGAGTTGGAAGCAAGTGCATTCGACTTTGGAAAACCCTCAATATTGCTACAGCACCAAGCAGTGTGAGACCCTTTTTGGAATAGGTGTATTGTACAAAGAAGGTTGTAGTTTATGAAATCACGATCGCCATTGATGCCTCAATGCTCCCCCCGGAACGCCAGCCCGGTACAACGCCAATAGATATGATGGGCCAAATGCTCCCCCCAGACCTTGAATGGATATTGACAGCAATCGTGGGAGGGTTCACTTCCCGTCTTAATTGAGGAAACCCTTGCAACCCGTCGATCCGCAGAGGCAGGGAATTCGGTCATCGCTGTCCCATTCTCGCTCGAACTTGTAATCGTAAGTCAACTCCTCATCTGAACCCAGGGTTAGTAATTGCGCAGCCGGAATGTAATGACTCTTAGACGTACCTCGCTCGATGTCCCTGAGCGCATAGATGACAATGCGTTTGCTGCCGTCCACCTTGATGATTTTGGCGGTGCAGTTGGGAGTACAGCTGTGATTGATGAAGCGGGCAATGCCGCCTCTCTTAGTGGCATCGATGACGGTGTTCTCGTCAATTCGGAATAGATAACTGCTACCAATTCCACTCTTCAAGTACCGTCTTTCTCTCATATCGGCAACTTGCTGGCGTACTTTCTCGCCCACGTACTCAATAATCATATCATTGGCGGTGATGTTCTCTTCGGCATACAGCCCCCAGTTGTGAATGGCGGAGCGAGCAAAGCGCACAGGCTTCTTGCGCTTTTTGAGCTGATTGAAACGCAGAACATCTCCCTCACCATTTGCAGTGGGAAGTGCTTGCTTCTGGGCATTGATGTCGGCAATGAGTCGTCGATTATTGACTCGCGTCGACCGGGAAGTCGACTTCGAGATGGTTTTGGCGGCAGCGATCCGGGCAGCCTCAGCCGCAGCGGCCTGGGGATCTGCCGTGGAATTGGCCTCACGCTCCTCACGGGCCTTTTGGACCTTGATCCGATGAGGGAGGTACTTGGACTTTTCTGCCTCCATGATTCTTTTTCGGCCTTCCGTCCGGGCAGCCCCCGTGACGTTGGGCACATAGTAGCCCGTGATGCTGATGGGATGTGCGGTAGTGCCTGTTTCCAATCCATTGAGAGCTTTGATCTCTTTCTGCTTCCAACCCCATGCCCCCAGACTGCCAATGTTGGATCCTGACTGATCCAATAGAACCTCGCGAAGGAATCGCAGGTCTTCATCATCTTTGATCAAGTGTTGCCAGCCGTCCAAATCAAGGACGATACTTTCGTCATCTTCCACAGTGGCACGAGGCTCACCCCTGGACACGCCCCATTCAATCTCGGTTCTCGGTTCATCGATGGGTTCATCGACAGAGGCATCGTCATCCGAGTCCTCGACCGAGCCCTCTCGGTCTTCGGATTGATCGTGCGTCGGTAATTTGACGTGATCCGCTGCAACTTGGTCGTCGGCAACCGGTCCAGGAACTTCAAGAATGTGCTCTTCCTCATCCCCATCGGCAGTTTGGGAGTCAAGACCGAACAGCTCATCTTCCTGTCGCTGCCTTTTCCGGGCCTCCAGATCTTCGGCCAACCGCTTTCGCTTGTGGGATCTGGGTGACAGGTCTCGTCCCACGCCGCTGGGAAGGCCATGAGGGGCCTCGTCGGTGGCCGGGACATGCTCGTCACTTTCTTGCGATGAGCGTAGATCATCTGATTGATACCCGCGGTCTCGTCCGAACTCAGATGAAGTCGAACTTGCGCGACTCAAGGGTCTGCTATCGCGCTCATCGGTATCCTGAGCAACAGGTGTATGCTGCTCGTCGTCCGAGTCCTCATCGTCGTGCAACTGTTGAAGGCGATGATATAAAGGACGGACTTCTTTTTTCCGCAGTGGTTGCCTGCGCCGTTCATCCAAAAAGGCAGCACCTGCACGGTCGAGCCCATGGGCTTTTCGGATACGAGGAAGAGCAAGGACGTTGAGGCCCGAGGATTGGGAAGGATCTCGCCCGGCGGGGAAATCTGCCCGCGGGTCGGGAGTACCGAGTGTGCTATCAATCCGGAAGACGGGCCGCTTGGTTCCCTCCGGATCCGCAATCCCTAGCCTCTCCCGTTTGGCCACATGTTTGCTCGGCTCTAAATAGTCATAGAGGGCCGGAGCAGCGATCCGCGACTTGACGTCCTCGAGCAGTTTGTCCCTCAGATCACGAATGATGATGGACAGCACCTCCCGGCAGGGATCCAAGTCCAGCGCGCGCTGTTTCTTTTCCTCCTCGACATCCAAGTCAGCTTCCCTTTTGGTCCGGTCCTTCGCTGCCTTGTCTCGTCGTTCCGCGCGCAGACGCTCAGGGCTTGGGCTTCGCTCGTAATTCGGATTTCCGTATGGCTGGCTTTCCATGTTCATGATGTACGTGAACAAAGGCTGCATATGGCATAATCGATGGCATCGTTCGGTCTCCTCCTCGCCTCGGCGCGAGTTCTCGAATATGATGTAGTAACCGGTCTTGTCGCAACGGATGTATTTGTATGCAAAGAGTCGCAGTCTCTTCCTGAGATGCGGAACGGTCGTGCTGAGGACTGGGACGTAGCAGTGGGCAATGAAGATGTAGGGGTCGCGCTTGATTTGACTGAGAATCGCAGTCTCTTCCACCAAGGATTGAACCGCAGAGGGTCGAGCTGCGGCCCTGGGCCCGTCTGGAATGGCGACACCAGGGCGGATCGATGGTCGACCGGAAGGGCCCTTGGGCGCGGTGGGCGGTGGCTCGCTTTTCTTGAGGGGTTCGTTTGCCGTCGGATTGCTGGCCGGGGGCGGATTGCTCTTTGATGCCAGTCGTTGGGACTCTACGGCTTTGGTAGTCATTCGATCCGAGATAATGCCGTCCCGGTCCAGCTCGACCCTGATCCGACGGGTCCCAATGCGCTGTTCCTTTTTACATTCGAAGTAGGCCCGTCGGGCCGCGCTGGTCGCAGACACCGACCCGCCCCCGCGGCTGGGGGTGCTATCTTTGTATTTGACGGAGCAGATCCCGAGAAATCGCCCTGTGATGGGGTCGGTGCGGTTTTTGATCTCAGCCACTTCCCCAAAGCTCGCAAACAGCGCGCTGATCGGTGCGATTGGGGTCAACGGGTCGAACCCGGTGATCACTACTTGTACGGGGGGACCGGGGCCGATGCTGGTGGTCACATCGTAGGCCCATGGTTTCAGCGTGTACGGCGCCGGGCGGTATTTGGTTTTCTGCTTGCAACCGGACCCTCGGGTGTAATGTGGGATCGCAAGACGCGGATCGACCGGTTTGTCGCCTTGATTGCTGCTCGCGATGTCGACGTACTCCAGCTTCCGCTTTTCTTTCGATGGCGTTCGCTTATCCAGATCAGGGTCATACACCACCTTGCAACCGATGACGCTCGGCTCGGGATTGCGGGATTGCGACTGCGGCGTGGGCGGGGTGTTAATGGGGGTGATGGAAGTTTTGGGGGGTCCCCGTTCGGGTTTGGCGGGGACTGTGGCCGCTTCGCCTGCCAGGTTTGCCTGCGCCGGGCTGACCTTGCACGGCGGCGAGGCTTCCGCCTGGGTGAGTGGCGTCAGAGTCTCGATTTGGGATAGAAGGGGATTGGCAGGTGGCGGTAGCGTGGCTTCTGTGTTTTGCGCCGGAGTGCCGATGGTCAATTCAGGTTCCTGTTGGGCTGTGGGCGTGGGAGGTCCCCTCCCATCTGTCATGTCCGGTCTCTCCGCGTTCCCTGATGCTTTGGTCGGCACTGCCCCTTGGGGGGGTCCGGGGAGTTCATCCACCTGTGTTTTCCGGCGATCCTGGGCCGTCTTGTAGCGCTTTTGCTGTAGCACCGATGGCGCGGTGGGAAAGAAGTCTGCAAATCCGGCCGACGCGCGTGACATGGTGAGAGTGGCTACACGCCAGAGACTGCGCGATCAGAAGGCAGCATCCTTGACAGCGGGGTCGGCTATTGCGAGCACATGCGACCCGGCAGGTCCAAGATGAGCAGAGACGAAATGGCTGAACGGAGAAGCGTACGTAAAGGGATGGAAATCGAGGAGCTTGACGCGAATCCAGATTTTGCAGGAGGCTAAGACGCGGAAGAAAGTGGAAAACGGGACCAAAGGGATAGGATCTTTTGCTTTTCTGCTGGTCCTTGTTGAAAGTCGCTCTCGCTTTCTGCTTTCTGCTCCTCCTCTCTTGTTCTTGTTCTTTGTTCTTATCTTTTTTTTTTTTTTTTTTTTGCAGGCCTTTTTTTTTTTTTTTTTGGTGATTCTGGGGTGACCTCACCGCTACCTGGCGCATAGCTGCACATCCGCCCGCCGGGAAGTACTATACAAGTCACCTTTCTCGTTCGCTTGTATTCATCGGCGACTCCGTATATCCTGCCACATCTCTCTATCCTGTGATTGTCCTCCGTATGTGTGTCTGGGACTGGACTCATCCGTCGGCATTGAGCATACTATGATTCAGGCCAGCTGATATACTCCATTGCTTCGTGCTCCTTATACCATACTTGGTACTTACCTAACAACCATACCTACTAGAATATGAATACTATGAAACTACCCAGCTACTCAGCTCCAATGCTACTATACTTGATACTATGCTCCGGAGTAGACGATTCGACGATGCCGAGGATGTGTGTTTGGATGAGTATAGTAGCAGGGCGCAGTCGACAGCTCATAGAACCAGTCACCGTCACTAGTGGAATACATACTGCTAGTCGTCGCTCTCACAACAAATAGCTAAAAGCCCAAAATAAGTGAGACATTCCCCTAGGAACCAACTTGGCCCGAGCATCGGCCCCGTCTCATTGGATGAACAAGCTTGCACAGAGCTAATAATAATATCTCGCCCCTCCCTTTCCCCTCTATAAATACGAAACCTCGTTTCATCTGTTCTTTACTTTACTCTCTTCCCCTTCCTCTCCCTCTCGCTATTTCGCCCTCTACTACCTCTACCCTACCCTCTCTTTATTATAAACTAATACCCTGCTCTAATTGCCCATCATGTGGTAAGTGCCCCCCTCCCCCATCTTGACCGACTTACTCACAGCTCCCAGTGGAATCTTTGGCTACATCAACTACCTGGTGGAGAAGGACCGTAAATTCATCATCACAACCCTCCTCAATGGTAAGTGTAACCCCATGGAGTCCATCTGGGTTGCTCACCGTCATTTCCAGGTCTCTCCCGATTGGAGTACCGTGGCTATGATTCCGCCGGTATGGCCGTGGATGGCAATAAGAAGAATGAAGTCTTCGCGTTCAAGGAAGTCGGCAAGGTCGCCAAGCTGAAGGAACTGATTGAGCAGAGTGAGGCCGACATGAGCAAGACCTTCGAGTCTCACGCCGGTATCTCTCACACTCGCTGGGCTACCCACGGAACCCCCTCCCGCCAAAACTGTCACCCCCACCGGTGAGCCCCCAGACATCTCCCCCCCTTGCAGAAAATCGATCTCGTGGCTGACATGGGTTGAATAGCTCCGACCCCTCCTGGGAGTTCTCCGTCGTCCACAATGGTATCATCACCAACTACAAGGAATTGAAGGCCTTGCTGGAGAGCAAGGGATTCCGTTTCGAGACCGAGACCGACACCGAGTGCATTGCCAAGCTGGCCAAGTACCTCTATGACCAACACCCCGACATCGAATTCACAGTTCTGGCCAAGGCGGTCATCAAGGAGCTGGAGGGCGCTTTCGGATTGCTGCTGAAGTCCGTCCACTATCCTCATGAGGTCATTGCCGCCCGCAAGGGTTCCCCCCTGGTCATTGGTGTGAAGACCTCCAAGAAGATGAAGGTGGATTTCGTCGATGTCGAATATTCCGAGGATGGTGTCCTTTCTGCGGAGCAGGCCTCCCAGAACGTGGCCGCCAAGAAGTCCGCCACCAGCCTGCTCGCTCCCCCCGACAAGTCCCTGCTGCACCGCTCCCAATCCCGGGCCTTCCTGTCGGATGATGGCATCCCCCAACCTGCCGAGTTCTTCCTGTCCTCGGACCCCTCTGCCATTGTGGAGCACACCAAGAAGGTGCTCTACCTGGAGGACGATGACATTGCCCACATCCACGAGGGTCAGCTCAACATCCACCGCTTGACCAAGGATGATGGCACCTCCAACGTTCGTGCCATTCAGACCATTGAGCTCGAACTCCAAGAGATCATGAAGGGCAAGTTCGACCACTTCATGCAAAAGGAGATCTTTGAGCAGCCCGAGTCCATCGTCAACACCATGCGTGGTCGTCTGGACGTAGCCAACAAGAAGGTCACCCTGGGTGGTCTCCGGCAATACATCTCGACCATTCGTCGCTGCCGTCGCATCATCTTCATTGCATGCGGTACCAGTTACCACTCCTGCATGGCTGTGCGTGGTATCTTCGAGGAGTTGACAGAAATCCCAATTGCAGTCGAGCTGGCCTCCGACTTCTTGGACCGACAGGCTCCCGTTTTCCGCGACGACACCTGTGTCTTTGTCTCCCAGTCGGGAGAGACCGCCGACTCTTTGATGGCTCTTCGCTACTGCCTGGAGCGTGGTGCCCTGACGGTCGGTGTGGTGAACGTGGTTGGATCCTCCATCTCCCTCCTCACCCACTGTGGTGTGCACATCAACGCTGGTCCTGAAATCGGTGTGGCCTCCACAAAGGCCTACACCTCTCAGTTTGTGGCCATGGTCATGTTTGCGTTGTCGCTCAGCGAAGACCGTGCCTCCAAGCAAAAGAGACGCGAGGAGATCATGGAGGGTCTCGGCCAGGTTTCCGAGCAATTCAAGCAGATCTTGAAGCTCAATGATCCCATCAAGGAGCTGTGTGTCAAGTCCTTCAAGAACCAGAAGAGTCTGCTTCTGCTGGGTCGTGGTGCTCAGTTCCCCACTGCCCTTGAGGGTGAGTTCATATTCCCTCCGATCATCTCTCTTGCGTAAAGACCGTGCTAACGATACTGTAGGTGCGCTGAAGATTAAGGAAATCTCCTACCTCCACTGCGAGGCTGTCATGTCTGGTGAATTGAAGCACGGTGTGCTGGCTCTCGTGGACGAGAACCTTCCCATCATCATGATCCTCACCCGTGACGACCTGTTCACCAAGTCCCTCAATGCTTATCAACAAGTCATTGCTCGCGGTGGCCGTCCCATCGTGATCTGCAATAACGATGACCCCGACTTCTCCGCCGCCGAGACCGAGAAGATTGGCGTTCCTAAGACCGTTGACTGTCTCCAGGGTCTGCTCAACGTCATTCCCCTGCAGCTGATCTCCTACTGGCTTGCCGTGGGCGAGGGACTGAATGTCGACTTCCCTCGTAACTTGGCCAAGTCGGTCACTGTCGAGTAAATCCTTGTTTTCGCCAGTTTAGACGACTCTTATGATCCGCGGTCATCTGTTTATCTTTTAGGTGTTTTTAGCTTCGGGAGAATGGAATCTCGTGATTTTTCTATATCCTTTTTCTGAGTCTCAATTTAGACCCAATTGATTTTCTACCAGAAAAAAAGTGCCAGTCGAATCGTAAGGGAACAAGAACGATGTGTGTAGACCTCGGGATGCCCACGGGTGCGGAGCAGGAGCTTGGTCAGCGGTGATGACATTTCGCCTCCCCCGCCAAATGCGGGATGTTTTCGTCCGCCCTTTTGCACTCGCCACGTCCCTCAATTGTTCCCCTGGCTATCTTCTATACCTCGATCTTCTACCATGACATCTATTAAGGGCCCCGGTGCTGCCCAGACCCACGATGGTGTGTTCTCCTACCCGTGAAAGACCACCGGGCTGATCATAGTACAGGGTCCGGACTGCGTGTAGCCATTGTCCATGCCAGATGGAATACCACAATCATTGAGCAGCTTGTTGCGGGGGCCAAGAAGCAGCTGCTCGCTGCTGGCGTCACTGAAGACAATATCACCGTCCAGACAGTTCCTGGCAGCTACGAGCTACCCCTCGGAGTGCAGCGGTAAGCCCGCGGAGCCTTTGACGACATGTGATTTAGGGGCATGCTCTGACACAAGTTAGGATCTACGCGGCCTCCCAGCTTCAGGCTAACTCCTCTGGTGAAGGCATCAGCGCCACTGATCTTCTGTCTTCCCCGACCACCGAGACCTCTGGCGCTGCCGCCCCCTCCAGCCCGAAGAAGCCCTTTGATGCCATCATTGCTATTGGTGTTCTGATCAAGGGTGCTACTATGCACTTTGAATACATCGCTGACGCCGTCAGTCATGGGCTGATGCGAGTCCAGCTGGACTCGGGTGTCCCTGTGATCTTCGGCCTGTTGACGGTTCTCACGGAGGAACAAGGTCTGGAACGCGCCGGCCTCGGGAAGAACGGCATGCACAACCATGGCGAGGATTGGGGAAGTGCTGCCGTGGAGTTGGGTCTGAAGCGAAGGGAGTGGGCGGAAGGCAAGATTCTGTAAAGGTACCGCGCCAGTAGCTTGTGCCTTCGGGGCTACGATTCCACCCCGTGAGCACTGGGAAATTTGGGAAATTCAATACTGCAATCATATGAGTGCTTGCGCTGCTTTCTTTGGAGAGTCGCTTTGGAGAGTCGAGAGAGCCAGCTTCACAGAATCATAATTCTTTGGGAGCATAATCTATTACATATTCACTCTTCCATCTGTTCGCCTTGACCCTTATCTTCCTCATCCTCATCATCACCCTCCAAGGATCGCTTTGCGGCCTTCTCGGCTTCTTCCAGCAGGTCCTTGGGCACCTCCTCGTGGCGGCCCTTAGTCGGACCATCGACCGAGCTAATCCATGTCATCTCCAGCTCGAACTCCTTGTCCTTGCTGTCTTCATGGGCGACGTAGATAATGCGGGCTGCCTCTTTCACACCGTCTGCCAAAGAAAGATTGCCCGAGGTCAGATCCAGCTTCTCCAGCTCGGCCTTGGCGGCCTGTCGGCCCTTGCCAGTTGCGGCACCGTAATATCCCTATCAATACCGTCAGCAAGTTGAACCCTGTGCACCCAGACAAACTGCGACATACCCAATAGAGGCCACTGGGCTCAATCATGTATAGGCCGGGGCCGCCGGCCTTCGCGCCCTCAACCTTTCCGCCGGATCCTGACTTGGGACCACTGCCCACCTGTCCGTCTACCGGAACCTCCGCCTCGCTGTCCCAGCCACCGACGATTGCGGTCACACCAAACGGCCGTACACTTGAGTAGAGCGTATAGGCCTGCACGTAACCACCCAATCGATTAGCCAGGGCGTTGGTCGGGATCGGACCCTTGTAAGTACCTCTCCACGAGGAGGCTTCATCTCTGGCTCTGGAAACGAAGTGGCGACCATCGGGCACGAGTCCGGAGGAGACCTAAGAGGATGCACAGTTAGCGAGTACGTCGATACGACGCTTGGAACCACGAACAATGCCAACATGACGATCCACCGTCGCGATTCTCTTATTGGCCCCCGGCTTTAGGAGTTTGCTGGTGATGATCTTTTCCACTGCCAGCACAACACCATCCTTGCATCTGATGCCGACGGCAGTGCCGCCGTTCTCCACCGCTTTAACGGCATATTCGACCTAAACAGTATGAGCATCGCTTGAGCTCCAGGGCTTCGGGACTGAGCCTTGCATACCTGGAAGTTCCGGCCGTCCGGCGAGAATACCGAGTTGGAAAGATCGTAACCTGTGCCAATTGACGTCTGAGAATGGAACCGATTAGCTGGGACCCCAGACACCACAAGTCCGTCAACTGACCATGGCGAGGATTCCCGATGTTTGAACGAAATAAAGATGCGACCGAGATAGAGCTATTCAGCTAGTCGGTGATAGCCAAGAGGAATATCGAGGGGAAAACTGGATAAGGTGAGGTTGGTAGCTCTAAGCCGTGATGTCGCGTCACGGGGTTGCCTTGCAGCTCTGGATCACATGACCCATCGATTGATTACCTGGTCGATACCTCTGAGCTATATGTGTCTCCCGTACTGGCAGTGGGTACTGTCCAGGTACCCTACTATTGGACCATAGTATAACCTTTCTAGAAGAACATTCGCAGCCCAACAAGCACTTGGGCATCTGCCCCTCTGGTTTATAATGTCTTTCGCTCTTTTCTCAACTGTTTTAGCTGTCCATAACCATGTCGGCCTCGATCTTGCATCAGTGTCCCCAGTGCGGGCACGTCTCTGATATTTCCAACGCACTCGCAGCATTTATCGAGAACCCCCACTGTACACAGGTAGATCGTCCTCTCCCCGCCGGGACGTCGAGCTGACTGTTCTTTCTCAAGTGCGGCTTATCTGCGTCGGAAAGCAACCAGAAGATGCAAGATGAACTCGCTGCGTTGTTTGATAGGCAAATGAACATGACTCCATTTCCTCCAGTCAAGAGTTCCATTGGTGCACCCCAAGAGCCAGATCACTCGAATAATTTTCAGCATTATCAATCATCACCGCTGGGTCAAGCCCTCGGACACTCAAGTGTGGATGTGTTGAGGTATCGAGGGTTGGATCCAGATAGCCTCACGCCGGGTCAAATGGGGCTTTTCGAGAACGCCGACGCAGAGCAGAGAGAGAGGCTGATCCAGACGTGGCAACTTTATTCCCAGATTGGTGATAGCAGCCCCTCCGACTCCTCCATGACGGATTCCGCCATGGAGGACGATGAAACCATATCCGCCGAACCTTACATGATCTCCGGCTACGAGACTAGCACTCCTCTTCCCAAAGAGCCCACTACAGGGGCACCATATGCTGGCTCTAGTGACCCCGTGTACCAAAACCAACAATGGTGGGAATTGACCAAAGCTGGTCCCATCGAATCAGGCTATGGAGCGTTTGAGGAGATGAGAAGATACTATCCCAGCTGTGGGGTATATCGTTGTTAGATTTCGGCCGGCTTGCTTTTTAGTCCCTG
The DNA here is from genome assembly GCA_911174995.1 of Penicillium olsonii. Classification (NCBI taxonomy): domain Eukaryota; kingdom Fungi; phylum Ascomycota; class Eurotiomycetes; order Eurotiales; family Aspergillaceae; genus Penicillium; species Penicillium olsonii. The sequence goes on from CAJVNO010000033.1 coordinate 79,060, forward strand.
CTGGTTGATGGCCTTGGGAAATTTGCTTCTTCGTCCTTTCGGACATAGTAGCTCGGACATAGATATACGATTGATCTACAGTTTGAACAAGGTTCAGGGAAAACCCTTTGATTGCAAATAACTTATTTTCTGGTAAATAGCTTCCATCCCCCATAAGTTGATAGATTCAAACGCATGTCATGGCCAATGGTCAAGATAAAAGAGTGTCCGCCACTGGCATTCTCATCAAACGGTTCGTTCCATGTTATCCAAGCTTTCAATTCGTGATTGAGATTTGGTGTGGAGCCAAATCCAGGACGAACGAGGTTGAAGGGACTGCACAATCGAAGTTAGCCAAGTCCTAGGGCAGGGGGGGGGGTTCCAGAACACACATTTACTCGTCGACGTGAGAGTCGAGAGCAGCCATGGCCTCGGCAAGTTCATCGGCAGTACGCTGGACCTCATCGGCGGCGACGGCGGCACGCTTGGCCTTGGCGCAACCTTGACCAGGGTGGGCGCACCACTTGGGGACTTCGGTCGGGAAGTTCTGGGCCATAGCCTCGGCAAGGGCCTCGGCGGAGCGCTTGACCTCCCAGGAGGCATCGGCAGAGCGCTTCATCATGTAGCAGCCCTGACCGGGGTGGGCGCACCACTTGGGGATGGTGGTGTAGGGCCGGGGAGTGACTTGCTTGGCCTCGACGGCGGCGGCAGCGAGAGCAGCGATGACGATGGTGGTGAGCTTCATTTTGACTTGAAGAGGTGATCAACCGACGTAGCAATTGGGGATTTGGTTTTTAGAGCGAGAGACAGAGGATGAGAGCTCGAGAGATGTCTGGAGAAAAGAACTCTGAGACGGCAAGATTCTGGAGGTTATATATCTTCCTGTGTCTATAGATGGCCATGGGTTCAATAGCCCACATCTCCAGGAATCAAAGAACAGGGCCTGTCTCAATAACCGTGAATAAGGTCGAGTCATTTGCGGGGAACGGCGAATAGCCTCATCGAGGCTCAATAGGGACGATTCATAGAGGGTCGTCGCGCTCAATAAGCGGACTTGCTTTCATGGTGAGGACAGGATGGTGGATGTGTCGCCCGAAGGAGAGGTCAATAAGGTGGCTATGGATGAAGAAGAAAGAAGACGAGGTGCAGCCAAGAGAATGAATAAGATAAGATCGGGCCGGCGCTAACCAGAGTCGCGCGATGCCGAGCCCATCCGGCGCCTTTTTTTCCGTTTTCCCTTTCTGATCCTTTCCCCCCCTTCGAACGTCTCTTCTCCAAAGCTAACCCTTCTCGCTTTGTACATCATGTTCTCCAGAACGGCCCAACCCGCTCGGGTAATGTTCCCTTTTCCTTTCTTTTTTTTTTGCTTTTTTCTCAGAATGCTAACGTGCGCTCTTAGACTGTGCTCCGCAACGCTTCCGCAGCTTCTTCGCTCGGTCGCTCCGTTCCTGCGAGATGTACGTCTCAATTGATTCTCTATTACCCCCCGATTTCGCTAACAGAGCCGCCTAGCCTTCGCCAGTGTCCAGTCCGACACCTTCAAGCCGACCAAGTATGGTGGCAAGTACACCGTCACCCTGATTCCCGGTATGTCTCGCGATCTTCCTGCTCGTATCGCGCGAGCTAAAACTTGACTAGGTGACGGAATTGGTGCCGAGGTCGCTGAATCGGTCAAGACCATCTTCAAGGCCGACAATGTTCCCATTGAGTGGGAGCAGGTCGACGTTAGCGGTGTTGACACCGGTAACAAGCACTCCGAAGAGCTTTTCCGCGAGTCCCTCGCTTCTCTGAAGCGCAACAAGCTCGGTCTGAAGGGTATCCTTCACACCCCTGTCGAGCGGTCGGGCCACCAGTCCTTCAACGTCGCTCTCCGTCAGGAATTGGACATCTACGCCTCTATCTCCCTGATCAAGAACATCCCCGGTTACGACACCCGCCACAAAGATGTGGACCTGTGCATCATCCGTGAGAACACCGAGGGTGAGTACTCCGGCCTTGAGCACCAGTCCGTTCCCGGTGTCGTCGAGTCCCTCAAGATCATCACCCGCGCCAAGTCCGAGCGTATCGCCAAGTTCGCTTTCAGCTTTGCCCTGGCCAACAACCGCAAGAAGGTCACCTGTATCCACAAGGCCAACATCATGAAGCTGGCCGATGGTCTCTTCCGCAGCACATTCCACAAGGTCGCGGAGAACTACCCCACCCTGGAAGTGAACGACATGATCGTCGACAACGCCTCCATGCAGGCCGTCTCCCGCCCCCAGCAGTTCGACGTGATGGTCATGCCTAACCTTTACGGAGGTATCCTGTCCAACGTCGGTGCTGCCCTCGTTGGTGGACCCGGTCTTGTCCCCGGATGCAACATGGGTCGTGATGTCGCCGTCTTCGAGCCCGGTTGCCGTCACGTCGGCCTGGACATCAAGGGCAAAGACCAGGCCAACCCCAGTGCCATGATTCTGTCTGGCTCTATGCTCCTGCGTCACCTCGGTCTTGATGCCCACGCTAACCGCATCTCCAAGGCTGTCTACGATGTTATCGGCGAGGGGTGAGTACCCAGCATCTTAATCTCCATCAGAACATGACTTGCTAACCTTTGTCCACAGTCAAATCCGCACCCGCGACATGGGCGGTCAGGCTACCACCCACGAGTTCACCCGGGCTGTGCTGGACAAGATGGAGACTCTGTAAATTTTGGAATCCGTCATCCAATATCCCTGCTACGATTGAGGATCCCCGCTGGTTCTTGGACGTGCCGAGTCTGCACACCAATCGGCCGGGGTGATCCTCATTGATGTATTATCTTTCAATTTAGCTCGACACGTCCTGGCAACTTATAGCAATAGACACCTTTTCTTTTGTGGTCATAACGGGGACATTCATTGCGTAAATCTACCTGGGTAGCTGGGTATTAACATAAGACAGTACTGGCATCCAGGAACCTTTCAATCGTTCGACTTTGTAGCCAAAAGTCGAATGACCTTGCCTTGGAAGCAAATTGTCGCTGGCTCGGGCTGGACTCGAACTGATCAAACTCGGATTGGTTGCTCTAGTTTCCCGTGCCCAAAACGAAGCTGGATGTTATGCTCCGGTTGATGCGTGGGTATAGCATGTCAGAGAGTTTGCGCGCGTTTCGACCGGTGACGGCTTGGTATCTTTTGAAATCGAATCCCCCACCTGCTTTCAATCCAACCCTAGGCTCGCGTTGGTTGTTTGGGCAGGGGACCGCTCAGAAAGCGATGCGGCGCTTACGGCCGGTGAACTTCGAGTTCGACTTGACGACCTTGCCCTTCTTGGCCATCTGCTCCTTCTTGTTCAAAATCCACGCCTTGTCACCCTTGCGAGGGGGTCCCCGGGCATTGTTGATCTCCTGGGCCTTTCGTCGCGCATCCAATACACTGACGTCGTCCATGCCATTCACAACACCGGTGATGTCACCTGGAAGCCCACCACCACCAACGGTCAGAACCAAATACAACTTGCTGCTCTTGGTGCCTGGATCATCCTCGAGGATACCGGCGCCAAAGCCAGCCTTGATTGCGGCTCCACTGATCATGCTCCGCTGGGTATCATTTTTCGGGTAGAACTGACAGACCGCACGGCCACCGCGGCGGAGACTTGCATAGAGACCCTCGAAAAAGCGACGTAGACGACCTTCGGCGGTCACATCACTGGTTTCCGCATTACACAGCCATTGGATGGCACTAATGCTGATAGCGGCATCGAACGAACCGGGACGGAACGGGACGCCTTGCCCAATGTCGGCGAGGAACAGATCCCCGTCCACCTCCCGCTGGAGGGCCACATCCAACATACTGGGTGAGATGTCCATGCCAATCCACGTGTGCGGGCCACCTTGGTCGGGGGGCACTTCGGAGAGCATCTCACCGGAGAGACCAGAGCCACATCCCAGGTCGAGGATCAGCGACGGGGATTTCAAGTCGAGGAGTTCCAGGGCACGATCGGTCATGTTCGCCTGGATGTTGCGAATTCGCGACGACTTGGTATACTTGCGCGATTCATTGTCATTGTAGAACAAATCCGGAGGACTAGATAGATGTCAGTGGGAGCGCTCATGCAGACATGGACAAGATCGTACAGAATATCCTCAGGGCGCGACATGATTAGAGATGTGGAAGTGAAGAAACCGACGCAAAAGGAAATAAATTATTTCATGTGGGGCTGTTGCCTCAGGCTGCGATGTCCCCCAAAACGTCCACGTCGCCGTCTCCGTTTCTTCAGACTCATTGGAGATCTTCTGGATCTCTTCTTCACCTGTCCTCAAACATATATACCATGTGGATTCTACCGCTAGTGGGCTACTTCGGTGTGGTGGTTGGCTTTGCCTTCCTCACCCTGTCCATCGGTATGTGTATATCAGCATCCTGAAGACCAAAACACTGACCTAAATAGCTTCGGGACTCTACTATCTGTCCGAACTGGTGGAAGAACATACGGTCCTGGCCCGCCGGCTATTGACCCGATTGATCTATGGCATCATCGCAATTCAGATCCTCTTGATGATCATTGACCGATTCCCCGTCTCGCTGTCGCTACTGAGCATCGTCTCACACCTGGTTTACGCCAGCAATTTGCGCCGCTTCCCCATCGTCAAGTTGTCCGACCCGCTCTTCATCCTTTCCTGTCTCCTCGTCGGTCTCAACCATTGGCTATGGTTCCGTCATTTCTCGAAACCCCTCCCCCCCTCGAACAACTGGCGCCAGCCATACGGGGTCAATTACGAGGAGATGCCCTCTTTCTCGGAAGTGGCCTCCTACTTTGGACTCTGCGTCTGGCTCGTGCCGTTTGCTTTGTTCGTCAGTCTGAGTGCGGGGGATAACGTGTTACCGACAATGGGCTCTGAGCATGTTACGGGGGATCGGAACGGTCTCGGTCACAGTCGGGGCCCATCCGACGGCAAACTCAAGAACAAGGGAATGGCCAAGGCTTTAGTGGATAGCGTCCGCGACTGGGCCCGGGAAAACGGGGAACTGATGGGGTTCTGGAGGGGAGAGCAGACCAGGCGCTTCTAAGACGAGAGAGACGAGAGACGATAGACGATGTAACTAGTAATTGATAAATGGGATTCACAAGGTGTTGGTATAGTTATCGACATTCGATGAAAGTCTACTACATTGCCTTGCAGATAATATGTAGGATGTCTAGATTTCATTAATAGACCAATTACCGTGGGAGAGACCGCCAAAGTCATCAATGGCCCAAGCATAAGTTCCAGGGGCCCGATACTTGAGTGATGTATAATGAAGTTGGGATCTCTCGGGATACCGCCAGCATATTGTGTGAAACATAAACCAGATATCCATAAAAGTGCCCACAAGCTGCCGCCATATCGAAATGCCTTTTCAGCAAATTGCCAGATCAATGTATAGAACAAAAGGGGTATGGACATGGAGGCACACGAGGAGCGCTGGAACAGGAAACCAAATACTCAGAAGTAGACCGGAGAAAGGAAGCAAAGGAAGAGGAAAAAAAAAAAAAAAAAAAAAAAAAAGAAAGAAAGAGAAGAAGAAAAGAAGAGAAGAAGGGAAGAAGAAGAGAAGAAAGGGGTATAACGACGGGCCTCCCAAGGCACGAGATCTCAACTTCAAGATGATGGACAACCGCATCTTGATTACCATTATCATTAAACATTCCCTTGCGACTTTGAGATTGCCAAGTGGGTAAAGTCATCATTCTGCGGTCGTGCAAGTCGTAATTGGTAGGGAAATTCCCAAAAGAGAGAGAGAGAAAATAAGATTAACCAGCAGCTCACTTGCCCTGGTAGAAAGAAGAATCTACAATGTGTTAACAGCTGGCATAAGCGTCATTGACTTCGGACTCACCATCCATAAAGAGCATCGAGCTTTCTCGTCGCTTCGTTTTCGCGGATCGAGTGTCCTCGGAATCATTGGGCAACAGCATGCCATTCAAGGAGGAATACGGGGCAGAGGCCCCAGAAGATTGACTGTGTTGTTCATTTCTAAACGTGGATTGATCATAACTGGGCTGCATCGGGATGAAGCCAGTGTTGTAGGGCGTGCTGGGGCCGTCAGACGGAGCGTTCGCCTGGTCCGGTCCCCGGAACGAAGTCTGATGATATGAAGGCGTAGGAATATCGGAGAACATCTGGTGACGAGGGGAACGAATGTCATCGGGTGACAAGGAATGGTCCACGGTCAGTTCCTTTGTCGTGGAGCCAAGGGTTTTGTCATTATCTCCAAAGATGCTGTCATAGTCCGTGAGGAACATTGAGAAGACCGGCGCGGGGATGTTGAGGGTTGGGGCAAACACGATGCCCACATTCCGAACCGTCATCTTGTTCACTTCGGAATTCTCAACGATCTCAATCAAGAACTGTGAAAGAGCTCGCAGCAGCGACAAGTTGGGGCTAGGCAGCTTATGCACCAAAGAGTTGAAGGCAGCGACCTTCTTCTGACGGTCGTCGAGCTCGAGGACGCGAAGGAAGTCCAAGTGTAGTTCCCGAGTCAACACGGTGGTGGGAAGCTCTCGAAGGTATTGCTTGAAAAGAGAGGCGACGGCATGGATGTCGTAGTACTGATCACCGGATACAAAATCCACGTCGCCCTCGGTGTTGAATCGTTCCTTGAGCGCCTTGATCACCACGTTTGAACCGCTCAGACGGAAAATCCCTTCCTCCAGAGCTGCTTCCTTGGCATGGAGATATTCAATACAGCGGTAAACCACTGCTGGGAGCTCCACGTCAATACCCGGCGGCGAACAGTCTTGAACGGCCTCTGCCAAGGGTATGCCAAATACAGGTCTGACGGGTCCTGTTCTTTCGACGGTGTTGGTTGTTAATGCGTCGCTGCTGGCCTGAGCTTGCGCGGCAAGATCAAAGGACGATCTGGTGCGGAACCCCCAGATGCTACGCTTTTTCTCTTTGGTTGATGTCTTAGCTTTGTTACCCCACGCCTCCAGGTCCTGGATGACTGCGCCATTGGTGGGACGGGAGATCAGCCTGGGCGACTGCATTGGGTGATCAGGAGAAGACATGTTCATTTCTCTGAACTCGGTTGACAGAGCCCCGGGCAACTTTGGAGATCGGGGCGCTTGCTCAAGGGAGGATCCCATCATCGGGGGATCGGCTGGCACTGCGTCGTCAAAGCTAAAGCCTTGGACCGAGTTACCTTGATCTTGGTCAGGACTATCGACGCTCCGACCAGATTTCTTGCTTCCGCCGCTGAACAGCTTTGTTTTGGTCTCGTTCGAACTCTGCTTTTGCTGATGTTCTTGGGGTTGAGATTGACCCTTTGAGGATACACTTCCCTGACCTTCGTTTTCGGAAGAAGTATTCTCAACATATTCCATCAGTGCATCGACCCAGGTATCACGCTCATCGTCACTCTCTGAGCAGAGGACATGACGGACGAGTGCGGACGAATCCTTTTTCTTGGGTTCCAAAATTAAAAATGCATGGCGGTACTGATTGTCAGTATCATCTTCGCCACTTGGAGATGAAGCAGAATTATCAGCTGCCTTGGTGGATTGTTTTCCGATCTGAGCATGATGAAGCTTGATGGTACCCATGTGCTGGCCACCCGGAGATTCGAAGTATTTCAGCTCAGGCCCATCCAGGACGAAATATCTTTCTTTCCATCCACCAAAGCTTTTCCCTCGCTTGGTCAAGTATCCTTGCTTCTGAGGCTTCCCGTCAGGCCCGCGAGAGACATCGGGTTTTGCTTGGGCGAGACCCTTGAGCAGATTAGTCTCATCATCCCGGGCCTCGATAGCATCATTAGTCAGGAATTGACAAATGGCGAGAGCCGCGCTCTCGTCCATTGGGGTGTCCAGAATACTGTCAAAGTATGCATTCAGCGCAGCGCGCCTCAAATCGACCTTGGCAGGCGAATGCCCGTTGAAGATGTTCCTGTCAGGTAGTCTTCCAGTGAAAGAAGAAGTTTGTCTCATCTTGTGATCTAGTTGAGGGAGAGACCCGATCACCTTTTCAACTCGCCAGAGCTCCGACATCTCATGCCGAGAGATCACGCTGAGAGTGAAGACCGGCTCTTCTTCTTGCGGCCTGGGCGCCATGTAACTATTCCTAGACGGCCGGAGCCGCGAGGAAGACACTTTGACCTGAATCAAGGGAAGGGCATTTGGGGACAGAAGCAGACCCGGATACTCCTCTGATATCAGGCCTTGGTAAATTCCGTTGTTCGCGAAGTGTGCCGACCTTGGACTGTCTATCATGACGTCCGGGTCAATCGATGGAATGGGTCCGTTGGTTCTTCCATTTGGAGGGGGAGGGGCGAATCCCATGGCGTTGTTGGCAATTCTCGGAGAGAGTGGTAATCCAGACGTCTGATGACCGGCTGGTGGGCCACCGGCCATCTCTCGAGGCATGCGAGGCAATGGAGAGTTAATGGGCCGATCCTCTGGCCGCGGGCTCATGGGAAGACCGGGGCTCATAGGCATCGCGGCGACAGAACGCCCGTTGAACGATGGAGGCGGGGCCCGAGAATTTAACATGGAACCCAGGGAGTTAGAGCCACCGACGTTCGGCGGGGATCTTGAAGAGAGCTCACGCGGAATTATGTCTGGGCTAGCAGAGCCCGCTACATCCTGCGGGCCTTGAGAAGTAGCTGCATTGGCTGTTGGCTGAGAGCCAGACACTCCCTTCCGCAGGGCAATTTCCCGGTCCTTGTCATCCTGCTCTCTCGTCTTTCGCCTTCCTCGGTCCACGCTCGGGGCTCCACCTGATTCGTCGCCATAGTCCGAGCCAGAGTCGGATGCTGAATGCACTACTTGCTTTGGTTCGGCTTGACGAAGATTGAGAGGCGCGGGTGGAGCTTTTCGGTTTGGGTGTGGAAATTTGCTCTTGCCCTCTCCAGTGGGGGACGCGACATCAGAGACGGAGGTCGGGCTAGCAGTGGTGTCAAGCCCTTGCCGTGAGAGGTCTGGGGGGATTATGGATGGTCGATCGGGCGCCTGCGTCCTCTCTCCCTTGTCATCGTCAGGTCCGTCGAAAGTCCCAGCAACTGCCCGCGGAGGAGCTTCTTGCAAATCTTTGAGCCTTTTTTTGTATTTGTCCTTCTCTTGCAAAGAGCGTTCGAGATCTTTGTTCAAACCGAGAATCAATGTCCTCTGTTTGTCTACTAGTTTCCACAATTGCGAATTCTGGGAGGCTGCCTGATGTTTCTCTTTCAACAGGTGCACGATCACAGCCTCGGCCGACCCAGCAGCGTTGATGAGATTGCTGATATCGGCCGGGCTCAACGAGTTCACGTCGAATGTTGATCTTTGGGAGGTGGAAGACAGGGAGGAGATGGCGGAGTCGATAGACGAAGTACGCGGCATGACGCGATGGAGTGGGCGGTCCCCCGGCATGGAGTGTATAGAGCTGACCGACGACGATGCAGATCTGTCGGTCTCTGGCACGCGGGACTTGGAGGACGTGTTTTCGTGCAGTTTGTTTCTGTCGGTAGATTCTGCGTCTACCATCTCTGGCGACTGCGACAAGCTATGACCAGTGCCGGAGGGTGGCGCGGGGAATGCTGCATTGGCCACTCGGGCGATTGGCGACTGGGGCTTATAAGGGGATGGGTTGGCGCTGGATCCTGCGGACAAAGGACTCGGGGATGATGTTGAGCCGTCAACGCGGTTCGATTGAGATAGGGAGCTCGTATGCAATGGCGACGGGGTAATCTGACGACCAGCAGGCATAGGGCGATCTGATCGCGCTAAGTAATCCCTTGGAATGAGGCCGTTCACAGAGAAGGGCAGAGCTTTCGCAGAGCTTTCATCACTGCCTCGCCGCGGGAGTTGCGACATTACCGATTCATTCGAGGGGTTGGCAACACGAGGCAAAGGCCCAGATGGCGCGGGACCCCGGCTGAAGCTTAAGCGCCGAAGGAAAAAGAAAAAAGGGGCTCAGACAACCGATTGGCGATCAAAGCATAACATCGAGACAGAAAAAAAGAAAAAAAAAAGGGGAAAAAAATAGTATATGTATAAAAGTTGGAGAAAGTGAGGTGAAGTGGGGAGGAAAAGGGGCTACTACTACAAGAGCTGCTTACCCCCGTCCAGATCAAGTGATCGTGAGCCTCTCTTTCTCGCTCTATACTACCTACCTAGGTAGACTATTGTGCAAGATGTACTTAGTCCGTACATGCTTCTCACTGTCCTCGATATATAAGACTCTGTGGCGCGTTCGGCGCAACTAATGCCGTGAAACAGACATTGGGAATCGAACCAGGTCCACGCTGAAATTTCATACACTCTATCAAAATCGAGGACTCCCTTGAATGCAGTTATGATACATGGTTTTAAGAAAGAAAGAAAAACAAAGAGGAGAAAAGGCACAGGATCAAGCCATGTTGCCGGCCATGCCCATAAAAATAGCCTGGGCGGCCAACTGGAGGGACCAGAACCCAACTTTCTTGAATCGCCTTTTCCGGGCCTCGTCATCCACCACATCTCGGGCAAAGGCATCGTAGGTCTAGCTGGTCAGCATAGGGTACCGGATCAGGGGCAAATCGAGGCAAACTTACCGCCGCCGAGAGGTCATCCATTAAGCTACTGTCGAAGATGGTCCAGCTTCCGTTGAAATCACCAACTCGCTTGACGAGGCGGCAATTGATGGGAATAAAAGTGCGTTTCGAGTTGATATAGGCGACAATGGGCCGGATCAGGGCGTTATTTATGTAGGAGAGGTCTCGAGTGAAGATGGGTACAACGGCCCGGACGTTGTTCAGATGTACGCGAAGATCCATCACTAGGAAACGGCGGTCTTCGGTCTCAGATTCCGAGTTGGAATCGGGCGATAAGGGCTCCGGGTATCGGTTGGAGGTGACGGTGGCTTCCAACCGATCGTAGAAATCAGCCATCACTTTGGCCAGGCTCTCATCATTCTCGGAAGGCAACATGATATCTGCCACAATATCCACAGTTCCCTCGTGGATCCAGGAGAAAGGTCCCTGAACGCCGCGGTTGAGATGGTCGATACTGAGCCCGTCCACTCGGATTCTGTTGTGTTTCTTCCACGGGTTAGATGTGCCGTCTTCTTCGGCCCCGCGATCCAACCGAGAGTTCCCAAAGCCATGGGTTTGACGAGCATGGATGGTGAAGAGAGAGTTATCGTAGGATCCAGACATCATGTTGGCGGAGAGGAAATCATAGAAGAGCCATTGCTTGCGTAGTTGGGGCAGATCGCACGAGAAGATGCTGACAGAGAAGGGTCGGAAGTTGTCGGGTTGATAGATGGTGACCAGCAGGTCATGCATCTTGAAAGAGTCTATCTCGAAGTCGCCTGGATTGTGCTCATGCCGATAAGACTTAGGGTCCAAATCCTCTTCGGGCCAGAAAACGTGCCGGCGGTCGACGACACCCCGAATTCCCTTCACCTCCACATCATGAAGGGGGCCTTTTCCGTTGAGCCATTTGGTAAATGAAAGCGTGACATTGACCGTCTCGATTGACAGGTCGAACTGGGTGTAGTTAGTATCTTGCTCTTCGTCGGTAGCGACTTGATTGTCGTTAAATCCAGGCTCCCCTCGAGCCGCGGCCGCTTCTGCCGCAGTCCTGGGGGAGCCTTTGCTGACATGGCCTGTGCCCTGGCCGGGTCGTCTTGAGACAAAGACGTTTTTAAAGGTGATGACGCCATTCCTCCATTTGGGCACGATTGCCGATTCGAAGACGACCTTGACCCCAGAGGATTTGGTGAGGTAGTTCCCTACCCATCCGGCTAAGGTTTCTGCGTAGACTTGTGAGAATCTAAATGTAGTCAGGCATTATTCCATGACTTACCTTGAGCAAAGACCGTGTTAATGGCAAGAATCAGAAGCGAGAAGAATGTCGTGGTTCCAACGACAACCCAAACGATGTGACCCAGCAGCACCCAGGAGAACAAAGCGGCAATCTCATCCAGGTTGTACGGACGGACGCTTCTAATCGAGAACCACTTAAACCGCACTTTTAAACGTGACCAGAACCCAGTAGCTGCAGCAAGAAGCTCTTCCTTAGTCGGCCGGTGGAGGTGAGGCATATGGGGTAATCGATCTCTCAAATGGCGATTTGTCGTTGTGAAATAATGGGTCTCCTGGGGCTTGTTCGGAACGGTCTGGTGTGCGGAAGTGTCTCTACCAGATTCTCTGTCTTTTGAAGGGTGGTCGCCTTCATTGCGTGCTTGAGTTGGTTGAGCAGCGTCTTTTCCGTGTCGGTCATCATGAGAGGCGTGTACGAGTCGTTTCCAAATATATGGAGTGGCAATCTTTCGGGGTGGAGTGATGCATGCTGAAGTCGATTCCGCTGCGGTCGAGGTGGGCGAGACACCGATAATGAAAAAGCCTCCAGATGCGAATCTTCTGGTCAGGTGTGTCGGCTTCCTTAGGGTCGAGATCCGTCGTGAATTATTGGCCAGGAGCCCGTCAAGTAAAGTCGAGCTGGCATCGCTGCGGTTGGTTCGTATGCGCCCGAAGAATGGATTTGCTGTTTCCCAGATATGGGCATACAGCCGGCGTCCCAGATTGGCTGACATTCTCATTACATCCTGGAGCTTTGGAAGCGGAAGAGTAAGACTGTTGACGGAAGAGAGAGCATGAAATCATGTGTTTGTCTTGTTTGCATTGGGTTCCCACAGTTCTGGATTTTCGCCGGAGGGGGGGACTGATAAATTTTGCGATAACAGACATTCGAAAAACTCATTCTTGGACACACCATGTCGGCGCCTACAGCTCTTCGTCAGGCTCAGCCTCAGTCTGAGCCTCAGGTTACTTATGGTTGGTTTTCCTTTTTTTTTTTTCTCTATCTCTTTCTTCTGTCTTTTTATCTCAGTTTGAACTGATCAGAGCTAACCGCTTCTTCCAGATCACGATGATGAGATTTTGATCGATGCCCAAGCCTCGACCGATGGCGTACCCGTGAACCCCGTCGAGGAATCTACCGAGGGCGAGATGCGTATCGACGAAGAAGGCCGTCCAGTCTTCACACCGGCCAAGGACGTCGCCACTGCATACCGCATTGAATCACGAAAGGTCCCCGTCCCACCGCACCGTATGACCCCGCTTAAGGCCAACTGGGCGAAAATCTGTCCCCCGATTGTCGAACACCTCAAGCTGCAAGTTCGCATGAACCTCAAAAGCCGATCCGTTGAACTGCGAACCTCCAAATTCACCAACGACGTAGGCGCCCTGCAGAAGGGCGCTGACTTTGTCAAGGCTTTCACCCTCGGCTTTGACCTCGACGATGCGATTGCCCTGCTCCGTCTCGACGACCTGTACATTCAGACTTTTGAGGTGAAGGATGTGAAGACTCTGAACGGAGAGCACCTTGGCCGTGCCATTGGACGTATTGCTGGAAAGGACGGAAAGACCAAATTCGCAATTGAAAATGCCAGTCGTACCCGAGTGGTTCTGGCCGATCAGAAGATTCACATCCTGGGTGGGTTCAAGAACATTCACATCGCTCGTGAGGCCATTGTCAGCTTGATTTTGGGTAGCCCTCCGGTAAGTCTCGGTTCCTACTTTACGAGAATTCTTTCTGACCCTGCGACAGGGCAAGGTCTACGGCAACCTTCGTACCGTTGCCTCTCGAATGAAGGAGCGGTTCTGATCCAGTCATTTGCACTCGTTCGGCATGGGATGGGCGTTCAGGATTATCAGGTTTTACACTGTCTTCTTTTTTATGATACTAGAGACATGATGACGTACAACGTAAAGATATCAATTTATGGAAATTTCAGTCATTTCAATTATATTGGCGGTCCGACGATCGATAGAAAACAGCACTTGAAGAACCGGGTTGCCTGCTCTCTAATCCTTCTTCAGGGAATGGTAAATCTCCTCGATACCCTCTCGAGTGATGATCATCATTTGCAGTCCATCACCAACCTCAATATGTCTCTCCACAGCACTTGTAAAGGCATCCCGCACCAGCTGCTTGACTGTGTCCTGTGGCAAAGGCTCGGCCTTCTTGGGTTCAAGAGCATGTCCCTCTCCGCTACCTGGGATGTACTGGTTCTTGAAGTTGACCTGGTTGTCCAGGAATGGCATGATCAAGCTTGATGCTGCACCTGCTGCACGACACTGTTCCCGCTCGTATGAGCCCACTGGGTCGTAGCTGTACAACGCGCCCACGCCCTCCTCATCCAGACCAGCCAGAATAGCGTGCACGTAGTATGGGAAGAATCGCTTCTCGTAGAGAATGGTTGACAATCGCTGCGCGCATGCGCTGACTGACATGGGCTTGCCGTGCTGGTATTTGTACATCTTCACGACGGTGTCCAACTTTTCCTTGAGGGCATTTCCATCTGCGGCGAATCCGACCACAGACAGGAGGATGGTAGCTCCGGCGCCAGTTTCGTCATCCCCGCCAATCTTGAAGACCTTGGGGACCATGCGAGAGTTGATATTGTAACCTGATGTGGAACGAGTGTCACCGGCGAGGATGGCGAAATCAGAGCCAGTGATTCCGAGCGTGGATCCACCATTGTCGGTGTAACTTGCATGCGGGTCAGCTCATCATCCTAACCGGATCCCTGAGGTACTTACGGGTAGAAAGAGTGTTGTTTGACATTAGCGGATGTTGGCTCGGAGAAGGAGTATCCAATGGTTTCGGACTGGCCGATGAGCGACGTCATTTTGGCGAAGATGAAGCTCAATAGGGATCAAGAGAAAGAAGATTCACAGTGAAATCAAAAGTTGAAGATAGTGGACTGGAAGGTGAGTTGGAGATGAGCAAAGCAGCTGGGTGACGCGCGAGATAGCTGCCTTGATTAGGTAAGGTGAGCTCACCTCCAGGAGCCAGCACTTGAGGGCTTGATGTTCAGGCCGGGACTCAATGTTGGAGTATTGAAGTCTACCTGTAGAGGCCACCCAAGCTCATACTGATTCATGGCCATGGCAAGAAAAGTCAGGGCGACTATCACCGTGAGAGTCTCCCACACAATGAGATTGACCATGGGAAAGAGCCCCAATCGTTCAGTCATATGCCATGGATATACTACGTACACCAACCTCGAATCTTACATCCCTGATTCCACTTGGGGGATCATCGATCAAAATCTCGGGGTGCGACCTTGGTCTGCTCTATGGCATCTCAATCTCAGTTATTGGTGATATGGAACTTTGGCTGGAGTGCTCGTTGGCCAAAAACACCCCAAACATATCTGACAGTAATCCACGTCAACCACTCTAGAGGTACACGGGTTTGAAGGGATTGCATTTTCGACCTGGCGAAGATGTGTTAAGCGTCCAATAGAACAGTAATAGTATGACACTCCAGCGGCTCAAGCGCTAGGTAAGTAAGCCATAGTGGACAATCAAACTGATGTGATTAGGCCGGACTCCGACGGTACGGCAACCCCTATAAAGACAGCATACTCGGCATTGCTTCTCTTCAAAGTTGTTTCGCTCCAGGGCTATTCCCATGTTCAGCTTTTATCTTGCTGCGCTATTTGGTGTGGCCTACGCCTCGCAGACAGTCCTGCGACCAGGGCCAGGGACGGACTTCACCACATTTCGGAGCTCTAATTCACCCCACGCGGTGCGTATCCGACAACAAGATCAATCAATCTGCGCGACAGACTCTGCGCAGTACACGGGATGGCTAGACATCGGGCCAAAGCACTTGTTCTTCTGGTACTTCGAGAGCCAGAACGAGGCCGTCGATCCGCTCACGCTGTGGATGACTGGTGGGCCCGGGGATTCCAGCATGCTTGGCTTATTCCAGGAGATCGGTCCCTGTCTGATCGATGGAAATAATGGAACTGTTGAAAATCCCTGGGCCTGGTCACGAAACTCATCATTACTGTTTGTCGATCAACCCGTGGATGTCGGCTTTTCCTACATCGATGAGGGTTATGAGATCCCGCACGACTCCCAGGAGGCTGCCGCTGACATGCACCGTTTCCTTCAAATCTTTGTCTCTGAGATCTTCCCTCACAAGCGTTCCTCGCCGGTCCATCTTGCGGGCGAGTCTTATGCGGTAGGGAATGCCCAGTCCCTGTATGTTTCTGACTGATTCCCGCAGGGTAAATACATCCCATACCTGGGAGCGGAAATTGTGACCCAGAATGAGCGATATCCTTCAGAGACCCAGATCAATGTTCAGTCGTGTTTAGTGGGAAATGGCTACATGTCACCCACGGACACCTTCTATGGATACTGGGAAACGCTTTGCACGACCAAGCCGGGTGTCCCGACACCGGTTTTCAACGAGACTCGGTGCGATATCATGGCTGCCAACATGCCCCGATGCATGCATGTTGCCAAGACCTGTGTCGACAATCCCGATCCAGCCATCTGCAAGGCTGCTGGCTCTGTTTGCTACGAAGGTATCGTTGGGTGGTATGAGGATGAAAGTGGCGCAGGAGGTCGCAACCGCTTTGACAGTAAGAGCCCCTTCCCATGATCTAACCTCTGACTAAATGCTGGAAAATGAACAGTCACGTCTCCATGTGAGATTGATGAGCTTTGTTACAAAAAAGCCGGTTACATTCAAGAATATCTCAATTCTCCTGCGGTCTGGAACGCCCTCTCACCCCCGGCGGAGGTCAAGGAATACAAATTGGAATCCAGCGCTGTAGTTGATGCATTTGCTACTACACCAGAGGGCATGACCACTTCTTCCGATGCAGTCACCTTCCTGCTGTCGCATGGAGTACATTTCCTGGCATACCAGGGAAATCTCGATCTAGCCTGCAATACGGCTGGAACCCTACGGTGGGCCGATTCGCTTTCCTGGAAGGGACAGGTCGAGTTCGCATCGACGCCGCTGCGACCTTGGACTTCAACCATAGCTGGTCACAATGACACAGTTGGCATGGCCAAGGAAGTTCGCGTGAACGTAGGTCAGACAGAGACGGCTTCGCGGTTCGCTTTGGTCACGGTGGACGGAGCAGGTCATTTGGTAGGTCTTCAAGGGGGTTCTGGTTGAAATTCGAAATCAGGCTGATATTCGATTCTAGCTCCCCCAAGATCGTCCGGATGTTGCATTTGACATATTGACACGGTGGATCACAGGTGCTCCCTTCACTAGCTCTTGATCGGGTGTCATTCTATGTTGTCACCTGGAGTATTCATCCGAAGACCACAATTGGGCATTCACTGCATGGTTTAGCTTGATGGGAGTTAGCATTCAATGGCCAATGGTATGAGCGAAGCCCACCAGGGACTAACAGCTCAACTGGAGCATTTGATGGGCGAGGTACACTCTATTCCCCACTCATAGCTAGTATTTATTGAAACGTAATGCCGTTGTAGACCAACATAGTTCCACTAAGGACACTGGACATCGATTAGAAGACACAGCCCGTGGCCGCTTTAACGTTCGTATTCGCTTCGCTCGATCCCACTCCCGTAAGTTTGCTGCATGTCCCATAGGTAATTCCACCTTCACCGCCCGTGAGATGATCTCGCCCATTTCCAGTCGCACTGGGTCAATTGTATCCGATCCTCCCGACCACAATGGTCCTTCGCGGGTGTTCCCAATCACCAAGCGTCTGATGGAGCGGCACTACGAGATCAAGACACTCAATGACCAGCCTTTATTCTATGGGGATGTCTCATTGTTCACTCCCAATAAGCCCGACCTGACGCTGCATGCGGGCGGTAGCATTCAGGGTCCGGTTGTGGCAGTCTCCAAGTTCCTGAAGCTTTCGGGAAACTACAAGATTGGAGTCGGGGACCCGGACGACATGAACCATGTCCGATGGGAAGACATGACCAAGGAGCTCCTTCACAAGCCAGGGTATCGACTGGAGACCACAATTCCACGGGGGTTGGATCAGCCTCTTGGTGAGCGCCGGTCGCTCCTATGGAAACGCACCCGCAGCGTGGGGGTGTGTGGCGAAACACCATCCAGACTGTCCGGTCGGAATTATAAGCTAGTGGATGAATGCAGCGCGCAGGTCCTAGCCGTCTTCTCGGGTGGAAGAAGACCAGGGAGAGGAGGGAATCTCGAGATCAGAGTGGAATACGGGCAAGACTTTGATCATCTGGTTTCGATATCCTGTTTGGGTTTGTATGAGAAATCGAGGTGGCGCAGTCACAGAGGGGCGGCCGGTGGAGGCGGCGGCGGTTGAAATAAGCATGATGGCTTCGGAATCTGAACCCACAAAACAGGAGAATGTACCTGAGGTTCGAATTGTTTGACCTGCTCCCTCGCTCTCTGGAAATGGCAGTAGGGTAGTTCTTCCAGAAGGCGTTCGATCGTCAACTTGGGACTATCCTTGCTAGGGCCCAACAACATTGCTAGGCAACCGATGCCGGTCAAAGTGATCGATTTACTGGACAAATCCCTCACGCTGAGCCAGAAACGAAATCAACCGAAGTCCGCTGACCTGATGACTTCTGCTCCTCTGTTTTCCGCCGCAGTTCGTGCTGGGTTCTTAAAAGCTCCCCCTTGAACCCCCAATGGGGGAGGGTAGAAGTACTCCATACATCGGTCGGTAGTGCGGTGTCATACTGAGACTGCTCGCCAATTCCAGCATGTGTCATCATGTTTGATAGTAGGCTCGGGTTCTTCAGCGATGTAGAGCTGGCAAGTTTAGAATTGAAATGGACGCCCTGTTTCTTGAGCGAGAGGAAATGGTCAAATTTCGCGTTGAGGGCAGGATTGGGTGATCCTGGAGGCGATGGCGGGATTTCAAGATTGGGCACAGGAGGAAGAGTCAGGTCTTGGACGAGTGCCCGTGAAGCCGAGAACGGGGATGTGCGTCCGCTCAATGTATGCTGGTCCTCTGAAAGGGGGGCCATGTTGATGGATGCGGGGCCAAGCACAGGTCCCGTCGGTGCGATGTCAGTAGTAGGCTGGGTTTGTTCGTCTAACTGCGTAGTCGACGAGGGGGCTGCGGAAGGTATGAGCGCTAGGACCATAGGTATATTGGATCTCAAGATATGATACCTTCGCTCTGATTGATTTGTGCAGTTGGACCCAGGAGCTCCTGGTCGCGAATCTGAAGTCGCATTAGAAAGTATACAATACACCCAGGTAAAAGGATGGTGTACCTGCGAATTAGATGAAGGTGCCTTATATTCCACCTCATCGTCGCTGCTGTCATATCCAACAAGATCAAGCATGGTTGCGAAGGTATGCGCAGTTTTTCAATGGCTCTGGCTTTCGAAACACCAAGAGGAGTTGGCTATAGAATGCGTATCGAGCCCTTCCAAGCGTGGTTGAAGTGTCGCGAGTGTCAGTAGCACGCATCTCGCGCAGAGACGGCAATTAACCATGTACTTAAGTAAGCGAAGCTCTCCGCCCGGAGCGTCGAGCTGACGGGAGCTCGACTGCCTAGCTCCCCGTCTATCGTCATCGCCTGATATCCATCTTGATACTTTCTCCTCTTTGTTCTCTCTATCACACTCATAGTACCCCTACCCAACAAGAATCCTGCTGCATCATGGACCACTTCCCTGGAACTTGGGGCCGCGTATGTGGCACAAATCCTCCAAGTCTCGCTTCCCTACTAACATTCCTCAGCCCAGAAACGATGCCTACGGCGCATACGATGCTTCATATTTGCAAACTACCGGCCCTAAAGCCCATACCTCATCCCCGGCCGTGACTGGAACATCAGTGGTGGGTGTCAAGTTCAATGGCGGCGTTGCCATTGCTACCGACAACTTGGGTATGCTGTTCTTTGTATCGATCTAACACCATGGTTATTTGACTAACGGTGCTCTTGCGATATATAGCCTCCTATGGCTCACTAGCCCGTTTCTCTGACGTGAAGCGTCTACGATCTTTCGGCGACAACGCGATGGTTGGATTCGGCGGCGATGTTTCCGACATGCAATATCTCGACCGCCTCCTCGAATCCATGGATATCAGGGAGAACTACTCAGCCCACGGAAACATGCTCAATGCCAAAAACCTACACACGTACCTCGCCAAGGTGTTCTACAAACGGCGCTCCGAGTTCAACCCATTGTGGAACCACGTCCTTGTCGCCGGTTTTGACGGGGAGGGAGAGCCGTTCCTCAGCTCTGCGGATCTGTTGGGCACCACATTCTCCGCTCCACACCTGGCCACTGGATTTGGTGCCCACTTGGCGGTCCCAATCTTGCGTCGCAAGTTCCCTGAGGAGATGCCCCTGGCCGAAGTGACACAGGAAGCCGCGGTGGAGGCATTGAAAGAGTGCATGAAGGTTCTGTTCTATCGCGATGCCCGCAGTATCGACAAATACTCGATAGCCGTGATTACCAAGGATGGCATCGATCTGAAGGAGGATGAACAGATCCAGGGTCAAAGCTGGGCTTTCGCCGAGCGAATCAAGGGATATGGAGCCCAGGTTGTCTAGATTACATGAAATGCACACGGAATTATGGATCAGAGATTCGTATACAGATCTAATCATTTGCCGGCTAAACGTGCAGTCATACATACATACGTACAGTGCCATTGGGCTCGAAGGTCGTAATAACTGGCAAGATTCACAGCTTAGAGCTTGGCTTGTCAAAGACCACCCGGTTGACGCATGATCCCACCCCCTCGAGCGAGACTTCGACTTCATCGCCATCCTTCAGCCACAATGCGGGCTTGCGGCCCATGCCCACACCTTGGGGCCTATCACTCGGAGTCAGTTCAAGTTCACTAATTGCTCCTTTGGCAGCTACTCACGTTCCAGTGAAGATTAGGTCTCCAGGTTGGAGTGTCGTTCCCTGGGACAGGAAGGCTATGGTCTTGGCCACATGGAAAATCATGTCCTTGGTGGACGAGGATTGGACCGTCTTTCCGTTCAACTTGGTCGAGATCTGCAGAGCATTGGGGTCCTTGATCACACTCGAAGAGACGATTCCAGGGCCGAATGGCGCCCATCCGTCAAAGCCCTTCCCCAGCCCCCATTGACCCCCACCCCGCTTGATCTGCCAGTCCCGGTGGGATACATCGTTGCCAACGGCATAGCCCAGGACATATTCCAGAGCCCTGTGCTCGGGGACTTCGTTGGCCTCTTTCCCAATGACAATCACCAGCTCGCACTCGTAATCCAAACCCTCGCCTTCCTGGGCAATCCGTGGCACTGGAATTTCATCCGTGGGGCCGGAGATTGAGGTGACGGGCTTGTAGAACAGCACTGGGTATTTGGGAATGGGGAGATTCGACTCCTTTGCATGTTGCTCATAGTTCAACCCTAAGCAGCGCACTGTTTTGATATCTTGACGGGCCAGGGGCGCCAGCAGCAGCTTCACATCTGCCACCTGCTCGGTGACCCGGTGCTCCCCGAAGATCTCCCCTTGAATGACTCTCGCCTTGGTTGCAGTGGCGATATCACTCTGACCCGCTGGGAGGATTGCATCTCCATAGTAGATTTGGCCATCCTTGGCCAGGAAGCGGACGAGGTGCTACAGAATTAGCGGTAGTCGAGCGAACTCGAGCAAGCGACTTACTGTGAAAGACATGATGTATAGAGTCGAGAGAGGAGTTCGGCCGAGACAAGTAGAAGTAGTCGGGAAAAGTTCCCCACGCGGGAAACGTCAGCTCCACCCAATCGACTTTCGTTTCTTCGCTTTTCGCATTATGGCGCGGCTCTCCGGATTACAGCGGGACGTCTTGTCTCTATACCGAAAATGTCTGCGGGAGGTTCGCAAGAAGCCCCTGGTGAGTGCCATGCCCTTGTCCCACTGTGGGCCCCCTTGCTAACTGATCAGGACTCCCGGTCCAATTTCCAAAATTATGCCCGGTAGGTCGCCGTGGTGATCTCCAGTTCCCCCGGACTAACACGAGGACAGGGCAGAGTTCCAAAAGCATCGCTCGGTGAATAAGAAAGACTTTAGCGCCGTGGAGTATCTCCTGCGCAAAGGCCATCGACAGCTCGAGATGTATGCTTCCCCGGGAATCCGCAATATCCGATGAGGACTGGTCGACGTCTGGGATACGGAGCTCCCCTATGCCGGTTCCGCCCGAAGGCAATGGGCCGTGATGGGCACTGCTGGAGGCTCAGTGGGATGTGTCCTGCTCAGAGTACGCGGCATTGTATACTACGCGCATTTGTCAGCTGGAGAACTCTCCAGGGCTCTCTGGAGCTATGTACAAAATATGAGTAATTACCAAGCACACATTGCCACGGGAATTCCACTTGAATTTCCAAGCATATTTACTGGAAAGAGTGTAGAACGGATGGGGGATGTGCTGAGAAGCGTCTACCTGCCGCCACCGGCTTCTGGATGCTTCCCGCAGACACTCGACATAGGACATCCATGTATATAAAAGGATGCACATTCAAGGAGGAAAGAGACACTCAGAATCAAAAACAATCATCCCAATCATCCCAATCATCCCAATTCACTGCCAAAGCCTATCACTCCAATCTCAATGGCTTTCTTCTCGCAATCCGGCTTCTCGCCACTCCTCCAACTCCTCAATGACTACGAGGCTCAACCGGAATGCAACTTCTACAAAGAATGCAAACCAGTGCAATGCCCCAAACCGCAGACAACCCGATCCTTCGCACCTGCATTTGACGTGCGCGAGCTAGACGAGGGTTACTACCTGGACGGCGAACTCCCAGGCGTCGACCAAAGCAACATCGATATTCAATTCAGCGATCCTCACACACTGGTCATCACCGGTCATACCGACCGTAACTATGACACCCCAAAGATACCCAGCCGCAGTCCATCTCCTGCGAGCTCTACAGGCTGGCACCAGGCCACCGTTGAGGATGAAGATGCACAGTCGGCCAGCTCGGCCAGCGATACTGCACCCTCAGAGCCGGCAGAGAAGGCGGAGCCTTACTACTGGGCCAAGGAACGCTCTGTTGGGGACTTCCAACGGAACTTTAGCTTCACGGCACGCGTCGATCAGGACTCGGTTCGCGCGAGTTTGAAGAACGGCATTCTATCTGTGTTCGTGCCGAAGGAGGCTGTTCCTCTACCGAAGAAGATTCGCATCCAGTGAGCTTGAATGATGGATTATTTGTACTTTTGGCATTTATGGTTATAGATATGTAATAGTATGAAATTTAATCGTTTACAATTGTTTAAGCACAAGTTTTGTAGATATTTCGCAATTGTAAGTTTGCATCAACTCCCGACGTCTCTACGGTTGGCGTGCATCAGTAGACCTGGAGATTCAACGAGACGTATCTATCCTAGGTGATGAACAGACTTTCGGAGTTAGTAAATATGGGCACAGGATTAAGATGTACAGTTTGACTCGCTAAAATGACATGAGTGGTTTTACAGTTGCGCCAACAACGACTGAACAGCCGTGCGCAGTTCCTCCAAGGGGACCTCTTCCTTGAAGCCAAGTCGGCGACATTGCACCTCCAAGGTCTGATTCTTCTTCCATCCGTGGCCAGCAACCACGATGACCGGGTATCCAATCATGTCTGCATCGCCCAATTTCCAGCCCATGCCCTTGTCCCGATCATCAAGGATCACATCAACGGCATCAGTGAGATTGTCGTAAACCTGATCAGCCACAGTCTCTAGCCCCTTTCCGGGAACGACCACAACTTCGTAAGGTGCCATGGCCCGTGGCCAGTTGAGCCCCCTAGAATCAGCGAGTCGGTTCGCCACTGCAGAGATCATCCGCGAAACGCCAATACCGTGACAGCCCATCTGCATGGGGACAATTTGTTCCTTGGTGGATGGTTTGATTTTAGGGTCGGACGGTCCCCCCAGAAGCGCGGAATTGACCGAGACCGAGGCGTCGAGCACCTCGCTGTAGCGCGTTCCAAGGTAGAAGGTATGTCCTAGTTCGACCGCAGGGTGACTCGTTAATGACCCATGCGCGCACTGGGAGCACTGATCACCATCGTGGACGCGAACAAGACTGAGGTGATTTGAGGTTCCAGGGAACCGATCCAGTTTAGAATAGTCGATGTCCGAGGCCGCGCAGTTGACCTTTTGGAGGATATCACTAAGTGGTGGGCGTTGGTATACCCGAACCTGAGAATCGTACAGGTCTAATACTCGAGGTCGCTGCCCCGAAGATCGATTGGCCATGACATGTTTAGTCCATCGGTCGAGCGGATTTTCCACACTCAGATCGAGGTCAACGCCAGCCGCAGCGGCAATGGCCTTGACCGCATGTGAGTTAACGTGTCGTTCCACAGGCTCCGAGGCACCACTATGCATGGAGAACTTGGGATACCAGCCCCGCACAATGGTGTTCCCGTCGTGCGAGACGGCCATCCACATACCGGTTGAAATCGTGGGTCCCCCTTCGACAGTCGCATGGTCAGTGTTGAAGCCGGGTGTCGGAGATGATATACTTTCGTCAAAGTTGTGCGTCATTCCGTCAGCCAATTCTTCGTTATAAACATGTTCGCAGTGTGAGCAGTTGACCACATTGTCCTCGCCCTTGGGACTGATGAAGTGATATTCGTGACTCAATGAGCCGCCCATATTTCCCGAATCTGCTGCAGCGACGAGATATGGAATTTTCAACTCATCAAACAGCCCCCTGTAGGCTACTTTAACCGCATCGTATGTCTTGAGTGCCTCATGAACATTGTAGTCGAATGTATAGAGGTCTTTCATAATGAACTCTCGTCCACGAAGTAAGCCTTGCCTTGGCCGGGCCTCATCTCTGTACTTGCGTGCTTGAAAGCATGTTAGCCACTGTAGCAGGTGAGATCGCACGAAGGGCTCACAGATTTGATACACCCGCAAAGGCAAACTCTTGTACGAAGTGGTCAGACTTCCCACCAGAGTGGTGATCTCCTCCTCATGTGTCGGAGCCAGGAGGAATGGTGTCTCCTTTCTGTCTTTAAAGCGGAATAACTAGGAATTGGGTGAGTGACGATGCCCAAACGCCAGAAGCGCAAGCTTACTTCGGAGCCTCCACTTAGTCTACCTGACTGTTCCCAAAGTTCTTGCGATGATAGCGAAGACAAGGATACTTTGGAGGCACCTGGTACGGTTGAGATGAGAGGTATGCCCAAAGCCGCGGAAAGCATCGCTTACCTAGCGAGCGCATGTGCTTGTCAATGAGACGTTCTAGCTTGTCCTGAACGCGTAGCCCAAGTGGAAGTAAATGAAATACACCCGAGTAAGCCTGCAGGATTGTTAGCTATTCCCTTGTATCTAAAGATCCATCCTTACCTGGCGAAGAAAGCCACCTCGTACTAGCAAATCATTGACGTCCTCTGGGTTAGTGTTAGTCTCTGAGAACATAGTCAGTCATCGTAAACCATACCAATTTCCCCATCAATTGGCTTTTTTGAGATTCCTCCTGTTGGGATCCAGAAATTGGACACACGGCTTCGCCCATCAATCTAGATCAAGTCAATGTTTGTTAGTCTATAGCAGCTAGGTCAATGGCACATACATGAAGATTGCGTTGTGAGATACGGAGACTCAATGCCCTCAGGGGCAAGCGCCCCAGAGCAGGACGCAGTCTCGAGATCATTGAAAAAGACAACTTCATGAGATGGGTAGAGAAAGTCCGCGAGGGAAAATACCCGTGGACGTGGAGTCCCATGTTTCTTATCGGGGTGGTCCGAGCGCGCTGATAACCGCAAAAGATTTCTCCGTCCAATTTTCTTTCCTCCACCATCCCCAAACACACCACATCATGGCTAAAGGGAAAGGAAAGCGTTCTTCGGACGCAAATGAGACTGCCGGAGCTGCTGCTCCAGCGCCTGCTACCGACACAACCGTCATGCCCGACGAAAGCGCCTTTGCGGGCCTACGACAGAAAATCGAACAGCGATTGAAGAACCAGAACCAGAATTCTGGCAAGGGAAAGAAGGACAACAAGTCCCCTGCGCCTGCGAAGGAAGCCCCCACCAAGAAAGAAAAGCAATCGCCCGCTAAACCCAGCCGACCCCAAGACTCAGCCCAGGGCAAGAAGCGGGATCGTAACGGCGAGGTAATTGCTCGGGATGAGAAGAAGGGTGGAAAGGACAGGCACGAAAAGTCAAAGGGCTCAAAGAAGAGCAATGGCGATGAAACGTTGCGCCAGGAGATCCTTGCCATGGGAGGCACAGAGGAAGATCTTGATCTTCTTGCCGGTGTCGACTCAGAATCCGAGGTTGAAGGCGAAGCAGCCCAGGGCGACGATGATCTCCGAAAACAGCTTGCAAGCATGCTCGAGGCGGCTGGCCAAGTTGTGCCCGAAGACCTCGATGATGATGAAGTGGAAGATCTTGAAGAACAACCCGAAGAGAGTGAAGATGAGGCCGAGATCGAGGACAGTGAGGACAACGCGGAGAGCAGTGGCCCGGAATCGGATATTGAAGAGGCACCTACCCCCAAGACCAAAACAGCTGAGCTTGCTGTGCCCAAGGAGTATGAAAAGCTGGTAAGCGATGACCCGCTCTACTACATGGTGCTTTTATTAACAAGATCTACAACAGAATGTGCTCCCTCGCTCCGATTGGTACAATATCCCAATGCCCACCGTTGGAAACACGAAACAAATGAATGCGCTGCCCCGTCACCTAATTGACCGCGTCCATGAGTTGGCCAACAACCTACTACAGGAAGAAAATGAGGATTATGCGGTAGCCCAAAGAACATCTGCTTCCTCGTCGCACAAGTTCTACTCGACAATCATGACCTCCGGTACCCTGAGTGATAAGATTTCAGCCTTGACTTTGAACGTCCAGGAGTCACCTCTTCACAACACCAAGGCACTGGAAACTTTGATTGGCCTCGGAAAGAAGCGCAGTCGTGCACAGGCGGTCGAGGTCCTGCGATCCTTGAAGGATATGTTTGCTCAGGGTACTCTTTTGCCGAGTGACCGACGACTAAGGGCTTTCGCCAACCAGCCTGGGCTTGTTGCGGCATTCCAAGGTGCCGGTGGTCGATGGAACGAGAAAGACCCTCTTCCTGGCGGCTTGCAGAAGAGCCAGCTGATCGTTTGGGCCTTTGAAAACATTGTGAAGGATCAATTCTTCGAGGTTTTGAAGATTTTGGAGATTTGGTGCAATGACGAAATCGAATTTTCCCGATCTCGGGCCGTCAGTTATGTTTACGAACTTCTCAAGGAGAAGCCCGAGCAGGAGACCAACCTTTTGCGACTGTTGGTCAACAAGCTCGGTGACCCAGGCAAGAAGATTGCATCTCGGGCATCCTACCTCCTTCTGCAGCTCATGCAGTCGCACCCTATGATGAAGCCCATTATCATCAAGTCGGTGGAAGAGGTGTTGTTCCGCCCTGGGCAGAGTTCGCACACCAAGTACTACGCCATCATCACTCTGAACCAAACTATTTTGAGACAGAAGGAAGAGAAAGTGGCTGCACAGTTGCTGGACATTTACTTTGGTATGTTCCTCGTCCTTCTGAAGCCATCTACCGGTAAGCCAGCGCCCCAAAGCAAACGCGGCAAACCTGGCAAGGGCCATAAAGGCAAGGGCGACGATGAGGCGAAGGGACAAGCCCAAGATGAGGAAATGCGGGAGAAGTTGATCTCTGGAGTCTTGACCGGTGTCAACCGCGCATATCCCTTTACTGACTCTGACTCCGAACGGTATGCTCCCTTTTGTTCCCATCGTGTTAAGCCGAATACTAATCTTCAGTAGCATGTCAAAGCACCTTGACACCCTCTTCCGTATTACGCACTCGTCAAACTTCAACACCAGCATCCAAGCCCTTATGCTTATTCAACAACTCACAGTGGCCAACAAGGTCTCTGGTGATCGTTTCTACCGCACTCTGTATGAATCTCTGCTCGATCCGCGTGTTGCTACTTCGTCAAAGCAATCTCTTTACCTCAACCTTCTCTACAAATCTTTGAAGAACGATCTCAACGTCCGACGAGTCAAGGCATTTGTCAAACGTCTTGTGCAGGTCCTGGGTATGCACCAGCCGTCGTTCATTTGCGGTATCTTCTACATGATTCGCGAGCTTGAGAAGACCTTCACGGGTCTTACCGCTCTAGTTGACCAGCCAGAGGATCTCGATGACGACGACGAAGAGATCTTCCGCGATGTTCCCGACGAGGATGACGAGCAACCGGAGGAGACCCCAGTTGTCGAAACCAAGCCCAAGCAGACGAACGCATACGAACCCCGCAAGCGAGACCCTGAACACAGCAACGCTGACAGAAGCTGTCTCTGGGAATTGCTTCCCTTCACCAACCACTTCCATCCTTCCGTTTCTCTCAATGCCACCAACCTGCTCGAGCACAAGCCCATGAGCGGCAAGCCAGATCTCACACTGCATACCCTTACTCACTTCCTCGATCGCTTTGTTTACCGCACGCCCAAGGCCAGTGCAGGTGCCCGTGGAGGTTCTCTCATGCAGCCTCTTGCTGGTGGAGACACTGTGGATCGACTGGTAGAGGCCGGTAAGAAGGCTCAGAACCAGCTGCCGCTGAATACCGACGCCTTTTGGAAGAAGAAGGCCGAGGATGTCGCGGCCGAGGATGTCTTCTTCCACGAATACTTCACTCGCGTCAACAGGGACAAGGAGAAGTCACGTGGCAAGAAGGACAAGGAGACTGACCCCGCGGACCGTGACGAGGAAGGCCTCAGCGACAACGAGGATGAGATTTGGAAGGCGCTTGTCGATTCCCGCCCCGAGCTGGAAGCCGATGAGAGTGATGACGACCTGGACATGTCCGACTTGGAGTCTGCGTTTGACGACGAAGAGGGCGAGGGCGAAGGCGATGAGGAGTCCGACGGCGGTGTCATCTTCAACGATGAGTCCGACATTCCTTCTGACGAAGATGAGGAGATGGCCGACTTCGGCGAACCCGAAGACGCCGCTCCCGCTCCGACGAAGAAGGCTGCCAAGAAACCCTCCAAGGAAGACGAGGAAGATTCCGATGACTTCGACATGGATGTCTCAGACGACGAGGCCTTCTACGACAGCGACGAGGATCTCCCCTCGGATGTCGAGCTTGGCGGTGCGGCGCTCGCAGAACCCGAGACCCCTGCTCCAGAAGAGTCGAACAGCAAGAAACGTCGCAAGCTCAAGCAGCTGCCTACTTTCGCCTCGGCGGACGATTATGCGGCGCTCCTGGCGGACGACGACGACGGAATGTAATCTTTGTATCGGCTTGGATGAGTCTGATTCCGAATATGCCTTTTGGGCCCCCAAAATTCGATCTCGCATTTGGAGTTGTTGTGGGCTGTACATGTCTATTTTTCATAGCTTTCTTATTATTCAATGTCATCTATACCGTATGTCTATTTGCCATAGCTTTACGGAGTATGTGCAGTCAGTACAAGCTTCCCACGATTTAGGCCTAGGCTGAGAGCTGGCATGCACGGGACTTTTCTCAACTCTCGGCGTCCAGGATTGGGGCCAAAGTCGAACCGAGCGGCCATCTCGGCTCCCGGTAAGGGAAAGGCTGTAGGGAGTCGGTAGTCGGTCGCACGCCATTCAGATCCATCTAAATAAGCTCTTTCGGTCAGCTCCGTGTGGCTCGATGCCGATGTGGAGTTTGATGCCATCGCTGCGGGTTCGCACGCAAGAGGCTAGACCGTTTGAGGAATGTTCGTATTGCTGTCTCCGTACGTAGTCAACAGTAGATTATACTAGTACTGTACTTCGTACAGGGTATGAAAGAACACTCGGGCAAAGGGGAGGTACAGATAGTTTGACCTCTGGAGACCTCAAGGGCCCTTCCGATCAACTGCCTCGGGGCCGGAGACTCGGCTTACATCATCAGCCCGTCCCCAACCTCGGGACCCTCGGGAGGTTCTCATCTCCGTGTCACTCCCACCACTCACCACTCGCGCATTCGCTACATCAGCATCCCTGTGTACTGCGTACAGATGAGAAGTCTTCCGCATGCGGGGCCGCCATGACCCCACTGGCGTACCCATCGAAACGGAAATATGATGGGCGCGACATTGCGCAGTGGGGGTGCGGGTCTGCCTCGTGCGCCCCCTTGCTGAATCGCAGTTTGCAGCAGGGCCGATCACTGACTATCTGGGCTTAGCCGCTCGTGGACTGGATCGAGCTTCCATTCGTGGAGGTCTGTTCGCTGGAAAGTCTTGAATGGCCCTTGGCACTGCTTGACTGCCAGCCATGGCTGGTGCCAATTGCGGTAGTGGTTCATCACGTCACGAATCAACTGCGATCGACTGGTTTTTTTTTTTTCTTTTTCTTTTTTTCTTTTTCCGGTTCGACCTGGAGGAACTCGGTGTGTTGCCCCATACTGCAATCTACGATACTCCATACTGGGAAGATTGCTGACGGCCTGTTTCCCTTTTCTTCCTTTTCTCTGGTTTCCTGTTTTCCCCTTTCCCTCTCCTACAAACTTGATCCTTTTGATCCTAGTTCGATCATTTTTTGGGCTTTAAACAGTCCTCTCTTCCCGTCCAGGTCTGCGACTGCGGTTTTGTTCAAGGAATACCACCTTGAGTACCCACATTTGCCCTAATCCGTCCATTTCTCTGTCTTTGGACCTTGCAATCCACCAAGTTTTCTCGAAAGAAATCTCGATTTTGAAGGTGAATTCATGATCGGCGTACATGTCAACAAAAAAAAAAAAAGACCACTCCGCTCACTCCGCACTTCAGACTATCTAGACCGTTACATGCATCCGCAGATCTAAACATCTTCTCTCAACTCCAGAGTTGCCTCGGCGGGATTCTTCCGCTCTTTCACGTCATGGCTGGGTTAACCAACTCAACAAAACCCGTCGGCTGGGACCACGACCGGGATATCGATACATCGCCAGATCCATCAGACAAGTCCGACCAAGATCCAAAGCTGAAGGACTTTGATGTCGAGGGTCAAGGCCGCCGTGGCTCTCAACATCATGTCACCGCCATTGATGGCTCTTCAATGACCGAGAGCGTTGGGCGCCAGATCGATATGGAGTCGGAAAACACGATCAAGTATCGGACTTGCAGTTGGCAAAAGGTGCGCGGAGATCGGTTCCGCAAAGGAAAACGACTTGCTAACAAACCACTTCTTACAGACCGCTGCATTGCTCTTCTCCGAGTACATTTGCCTGGCCATCATGTCGTTCCCCTGGTCCTATTCAATTCTGGGCCTGGTTCCCGGTTTGATTCTGACTGTTGTCATCGCCGGTATCGTCCTATACACTTCGCTGATCACCTGGTATGCTCCCATCTTGCTCTTCCGTCATTACTGCGTTGCCATTCCGGGTACTCATAATGATACAGGAGATTCTGTCTACGACACCCAGAAGTCCGTGATGTTTGCGACATCGGCCAATACCTGTTCTGGGATTCCAAGATTGCCTGGTGGGCTACCGCAGTTATGTTTCTGTTGAACAACACATTCATTCAGGGCCTGCACTGCGTGGTCGGTGCCGAGTATCTGAACACGATGTCTAACGGAGCAGTATGTACAGTCGCATTTGCCGCCATTGTCGCAATCATCTCGTTCTTCTTTTCGCTGCCGCGTACATTCAGCACCTTGTCCAAGGTTGCCACCCTATCGGCGTTTTTCACCTTCGTTTCCGTCATTTTAGCATGTGTCTTCGCTGGAATCGAAGACCACCCCAAGGGTTACACCCCCGCCATGGGAAATCCCATTGTACTGGCTATTCCGGCCAAGGGCACAACCTTTGTACAGGGCATGAACGCGTTCTTGAACATCAGTTACACCTTCATCGGCCAGATCACACTTCCCAGCTTCATCGCCGAGATGAAGGAGCCCCGGGACTTTTGGAAGTCCGTGACCGCTGTCACAGTTGCCGAGATCATCGTCTTCAGCTTGGTCGGTGCGGTCACTTACGTCTATGTCGGCAACCAGTACATGGTTGCTCCGGCATTTGGCTCTATTGGAGACGACCTGTATAAGAAGGTTTCATTCTCGTTTATGATCCCGACGATCATCTTCCTAGGCGTGCTGTATGCCTCGGTTTCGGCCCGCTTCATCTTTTTCCGCCTGTTCGAAGGTACCCGCCACAAGGGTAACAACACTGTGGTCGGCTGGGCCTCTTGGGCTGCAATCCTTGCAGCTCTTTGGGTCGTCGCTTGGATCATTGCCGAGGTCATCCCCTTCTTTTCTGATCTGCTGTCCATCATGAGCTCTCTGTTCGATTCCTTCTTCGGATTCATCTTCTGGGGCACTGCTTATCTTCGTATGCGGGCTGATGATCACGGGCCCCAATTTTACAAGATCCGTGGTATTCGTGGATGGCTTGGTTTCATCTTCAACGTCTTTTTGATTCTCGTTGGTTTCTTTTTCTTGGGACCCGGCACCTACGTAAGCTTTCCTCTCCTGCACTGCTTGCTTTCGACTTACTGACCCTGTCCAGGCTTCCGTCATGTCCGTGGTTACCAGCTACCGCGATGGTACCGTCGGTGGCGTGTTCACCTGTGCCAGCAATGGCCTGTAAATCTTCCACTGGCCATTATACCCATGAACAATTTTTGAAGCACTTGGCTGAGATATCTCGTGCCTTGGCTACGAGTCATGATATCCGCTGTCACATATAAATAAGAGATAATCCAATCACCGCAATGTGCATCTTCATTTACCCGTGTCCTGATTGCGGAGCGAAGCGAAGCATTATAGTATCATAGGATCCCCGGGCCTCTTTCCCTGCATCACGTGACAACACTTTTGGTGGTGGGCTCAAAATCCATAGAATTCTGCTCAAATAGGGCGGCGAAATTGTCATCGCTGAGATACGGCAGAATACTTCGACTGGCAGAAAAAAAAAATGATTTGCTTGG
This sequence comes from Penicillium olsonii, assembly GCA_911174995.1. Classification (NCBI taxonomy): domain Eukaryota; kingdom Fungi; phylum Ascomycota; class Eurotiomycetes; order Eurotiales; family Aspergillaceae; genus Penicillium; species Penicillium olsonii. Next base: position 111,551 of record CAJVNO010000033.1, read on the forward strand.
ACCAATATGCCTCCACCCCCCTTTTGGGGTTGATCACGTGACATGATGCTTTGCTACGTTCCGCGTGACTTTCTGGTGGCCTTAGGCCACCGAGATCCCTAGTACGATGTGTTCTGCACCCCAAGACGTTCAATGCCTCCCCTGTCCCGCTCTCGGTCATGACAACTGAGCTGTTAAATCTACAAAACTCCTCGGATGGTCAAGCATTCGGTCCTATTCCCTACATGTCACGGCGGTGGGTCATCTCATGCTGATCAATGTGGATTGATCGCAAACGCTACTTTTCTCCAGCTGAAGCGAATTACGGAGTACCAGTGGGGGAATTGCGCAATGTGATAGATCAACAAGCGGTCTATACTCCGTAGATGATTAAGCATCATGGCTGTAGGTTTTAACTTGACCCCGCGTGGGTTTAGCAATTCAGAGACACTTCAGCTTCTACGCCACCCCTATGCCTTGGGTCGTGGTCCTCCCATCGTCCTAACTGCTTCGTCAGAACGCCATCGCGCTCTTCCTGTTTCACTGGGTAGAGCTCGACCTGCTTTCTCATCATAGGTCTTTTTAAGCCCGGTCGTAATCAAGTCCATATAGTGTGTAGCGCATAAGAAAATATAAGAGAAATAAGAAAACTCTTTTGAATGAACTCATAAAATCGGATATATACAGTATAAATCATCACGCTAGTCTTTCTCGCAAACGTCTGAAAATAGTCCAGAATACTCTTCACTGAGGACGGTGGAATTTGCTCTCCACCCAAGGCATACCACCCACGGTAGCCTTGCGGACCTTGTTGCGGACTTTAACACCAAGCTCGGTGCCCTTCTTGTGCAGACCCTGCTTGACATAGGCCATGGCAATGTTGGTCCCGTTTAGAGATGGGCTGGGTAGACCGGAAGTTACAACACCGACCTCGACGATGTTGGTAGGGTCCGAAATGTCAACGACGGTGGCACCCTCGCGGGCCGGGGGCCCCTTCTCAACTGTCAACCCCACGCGGCGCTGAGGGATGGTCTTGGGGCTGGCGATTTGGGAAAGAATGGTGGATGCTCCGTTGAAAGTGGCGGTGGCCACATCACGGCGGTCCCGGCCAACAACCCAGCCAAGGGCTGCGGCAGGGGGTGTTTGAGCGGTTGAGATGTCATGCCCGTAGAGACACATGCCGGCCTCGAGGCGGAGAGAATCACGGGCTGCCAGACCAGCAAGACGGCTCTTGCTGCTATCAGCCAGGAGAAGCTCGGTGACTTGCTTGGGCAGGTCGGGGGCACCGGATGTGGGGATGGAGATCTCGAAACCGTCCTCGCCGGTGTAGCCTGTGCGGGAAATGAGGAGGGGATGGGCACTGGCACTTCCGTCCGAAAGGGTGAGGTATAGTTCGCGGCAGTTGCCAAAGTAGAGGGTGCTAAGGTCGGTTTCAGAGGAAGGGGTGTTTGCGGTGTTAATCAGTGGTTGAAGGACGGAGGCAGCGAGGGGACCCTGTAGCGCGACAAGGGCACGGTCAGAGAGAATGTCCCACTTGATGCTGTCGAGACCATGCTTGGACCGGTAGGCCTCGATCTCGGCAGTGAGGAATTCCAGATCCTCGGTGCGGCGGCCGGCATTGGTCACAAAGTAGAAGGTATCTTCAGTGCGGCGGGTGATCACGCAGTCGTCAACCATGCCACCAGTGCCCTCTTCTAACAGGCAAGAAAGGGTCGATGTGTTTGGGGCGAGCTTATCCACCGAGGACGGAGTAATCTTCTTCAACAGTTCCGCAGCTCCAGGACCGCTAAGGTGGTGCTGGACCCTAAATCCATGTTAGCCATGTATAGGTGGATGGACGGAGACCCGAACTTACATGTGGCTGACGTCGAAGAGACTGGCCTTCTCGCGCGTCCACAGGTGGCTTTCCACATGGCTCATGTCGGCATACACCAGCGGCATGTCAAAGCCCGCGAAAGGGACCATCTTGGCCCCACGCTCCACATGCAAGTCATAGAGCTGGGTTTGGCTCAGAGGCTCGCTTGTGGTGGACGCAAACCGCACAGCCCGCGGTGCTGACCGCGAAGCTGGAGCTGCCAATGGCGCATTGGACCTCAATGCCCGTGATGTGGTCGGCCGCACTGTAGCCGCGGAGGAGAGCTCGCGCCGAAGCAGAGTGGAGCCGATAGCGGCGCGGGGAGTGTGGAGGGCGACCCTCGTGGTAGTAAGGTCAACGCCTCGGGAGAGAATACGGACGCTAGACATGATATCAATGCTTCAATTGACTGACGAAGAGAAGAAGAAAACAAAGAGGAAAAGAAACGGAGCATAAGAGATCCCCAGACGGAGAAGGTGAAGCGGAAAAGTCACGTGCTGATAGGGGGATGTTCCAAGGTTGTCCGCTCGGGAATCTGGTTGGCCTCGGAGTTCTTCAGTCGATGGAGGTCATACAGTAGAGTGCAGTACTCCGTGCTGCAAATGGCCCTTCAAGCTTGCTGAGAGTGAATTCAGAAGCCAGGTTGGGATATAGTGAGTGTTGGAAGTAGCACTGTTATATATCTCCCGAGGTCGCTAATGCGCTATGATATACATCTAAACCGAGGGCTACCGAGCGGAGATGAGATGGATACCTACCTAGGTACCTAGGTAGCTACGACTCCCCGGCAAAGTACCACCTACTAGTACCTAGGTCGTAAACATGAACCACCACAGACCACCACAGCCTTGGAAGAGTTGACTGAATTTAATACATATGGTTGTATCAGCTTTGGAATATCACCTGTGTTTGAGATGTAACTAGCGACCCGAATGAGCCTGAGGAACATGACCATCAGACTGGGCACGCTTCGACAGAACCCTCTTACTCTGTTCCTGAGGAAGAGAGGGTGGTAAGTCCTCGGGTTTGGTGCCCCATTCACCTTCCTCCTTCCCAAGAACAAGGACTAAATCGCGTCCCTCCGTGAAGAAATCATGGCCCACCCAACTCTTAGAGTATGGCTTTCCGTCAAGAGTGGCAGATTGGATGAACCCATTCCCACCAGCTGCAGCACCACTGACATTGGCAGTGTTATATTCTGCCCAATTTGAAACGCTCAGAGTAGCGGTCTTTCCCGTGATCGGGGAGACGATGCTCACGGAGTCAAAGAACGGCACGGTGAGAAGGTAGACGTCTTGTCCAGGGTTCGGGAACAAACCCATCATGGCCATGGCGACAAATGATCCCATAGCACCGCTGTCGTCATTCCCGGGAAGCCCGGCTGGGGTCGGCGAGAAGTAGTCTGGGATGTAAGTACGGACTCGAGACGTGGATTTCCCGGGTCGGCCGGCATAATGATACTGGAAGACCGTCAGGAAGGCAGGCTCGTTGCCAATGTACGTAATGTTTTTGTCATGGAGATAATCAAGACGGCGAACAAAGTCATCTGGACCACCAAGGAGGTTGATCAATGTTGACATGTCGTGGGGAACGAAGCTTTATGCCGCAGAGTTAGCAGAGATTTTTCACCAGATACGAATAAATCCAGGAATACCTACAATTGATACTCCCAGATGCTAGACTCAAATGTTTCCCCAGCATTGTTCTGTAGGGAACACGAGCCACCGCTGTTGTCAATGTTGGAACAGGCGAGAGGATCCTGGAAACCCCATGTCTCGTTCTGGTACTTTGGCTGAAAGAATCCGGTGAATTCGGTGTCCTTCCCTTTCCAAGACGAGGTTTGGTTTTTCTTGAACAGATTCTGCCAGTTCCGAGATCGTGTCTCGTACCGATGTGCGTCGTCTGTCTTATTAAGGGCCCTGGCCATTTGGGAAATGGCAAAATCGTTGTATGAGTATTCCAGAGTGCGCGAGATACTTCGAGTCATCGTGCCAAACCCTTCATAGTCGAAATCTTCAACAGGGATGTAGTGTAAATCTTTCCAGCTCCGCAGACCCCCACGACCCTCGCTAGACCAGTCGTATGGCTCTTCCTCGGCGTCCTTCTGAACGGCAGCATATCCTGCATCCCAATCAATGTCACCTCGAAGACCTTTGAGATAAACATCGGCCAAAACATTGTCAGCGTTGGAGCCGCCCTGTGTGAAACCTTTACAGAGAGACATGCGACAGTCTGGAAGCCAGCCTAGATGACGCTGAGTATCGATGAGCGAGCGGACCATCTCAATCACTGAGCTCGGGTCGAAGATCGTAAGGAACGGAATCTGAGAACGGAAAGAATCCCACAGACAATAGAAAGAGTCAAAATACGGCTCACTGCTTGACCAGAGCGGATTCTCCCCAGTGTAGTTCTGGGGATTGATCATCGTTCGGTATATCCCACTGTAGAAGTTAGTGAGAACAGAGTCACTGATGTTTGCCCGTGAGACTCGGATTGGCTCCATCTTCTTGGTCCATTGATCGACCGCAGTTTGGTGGGTGGAATTGAAATCGAAGTCGGGGATTTCGGCCTCGGCATGTGCACAGGCTTGCTCAGTTCCCATGAAGCTCACACCCATCCGAGCCAGGACCGTATCAGTTGCATGCTCGAACCGAATGAACCCACCGCCCTATCAGTAATTGATCAGCCCAAATACACCTGCATAAATCATTCACGCCCAAACTCACTGGAAGCGGGTATCCATTGATACTTCGCGAGACTTTCAGATCGTGGACATCAGTACTGGCTCGTGAGTTGACAAAGATGCCGCTGTCCCGCCGAGGCGCGGCACTCTTGAAATCTGCACAGAAGTGCAAGGTGTACGTCCCAGATCCAAAGCTAGGAGAGAATCGCGCATTGCCCGACATACGACCCGTCTCCTCGTCCACGGAGATCGTCGCATTGTCCTGTCGGGAATTGGACAAATCAGTGAGATCCAACAGGACCAATGGGCTACTGTCCTTTGGGAACTGGAAGCGGAATAGAGATGCGTGGTGCGCAGTAGTCATATCAACCCGCACGCCAGACGCCAGCTCAATACTGAAGTATCCTGGGTGCGCCTGCACCGAGTCAGGCTTGTACTGGATCTTTCGCTGGTTCTTCGGATAGTGACAGCCATTCACATCATCACCAACGCATTTTGCATACGGGAAGAACGGAAAGTTCCCCAATGAGGGACTTCCTCCAGTACCGGAGTCATGCATGCTAGAGAACCCAGTGATATTCCCACCTTCGTAGGCGAACCCTCCCTGGTTGCTCCCAGAGTCCGTGTCGGCCACGGCCTTGGCCATGCCGTAGGGTAGTGAGGCACCAGGGAAAACATTTCCTATGGATGTTATTCACTTGCGACTTGCATTCAGTGTTACAAGAGCGTACCTCCATTAGCGCTCCCGATCAAGGGATTGACATATTGGAGCACCTCGTAAGCGTGAGCTATATGGCCCAGTACGCTGATGAGAAAGATTAGCGATTGCATTGTCGATGTGTGGAAGATGAAAGAGAGAGGAGAGAACGGAGAGGGCGCTCTACCCCTACAGCGTGCCTGCCTGGTATGTGCCTCGAGTTCGGAATGTCGCTTTGCAGGCCAAGGGATTGGAAAGTCGACTGAGACTATTGCACTCTTTATTTTCCATTGCGAGTCGGTGGAATATCTAGGAATCGTAAAATGCCAAAAGCCATCTAGTTGTCCTGTATGTACAGCAAAGGTGGGGAATCAAGTTAAAAAAACACCATGTCCAATCCGCTGTACAAGAATAAAAGCAATCATAGATACAAATGCCATGCAGCCGCTTACTGCTTAGCGGGGAGGTAGCCCTTGGAGTCAAGGTACTCGATGATCTGCTTCACGGCCTCGGTGACGGGGAGGTCAACATTCTTAATGTGCACCTCGGGGTTCGCAGGAGCCTCGTAGGGGGCGGAGATACCAGTGAACTCCTTGATCACACCCTCACGGGCCTTCTTGTAAAGACCCTTAGGGTCGCGCTGCTCCGCGACCTCAACGGGGACGTCAATGTAGACCTCAACGAAAGGCAAACCGGTCTCCTCGCCGGGGGTGGGGACCTCGTGCAATTGACGGGCACTGTCACGGTCCTTCTGGTAGGGAGAGATGAAAGAGGTGATGGCGATGGAGTTGGAGTCGGCGAACAACTTGGAGACCTCGCCAATACGGCGAATGTTCTCGTTGCGATCAGCCTCGCTGAAGCCCAGGTTCTTGTTCAAGCCGAAGCGGATGTTGTCACCGTCCAGGCGGTAGGCGTGGACACCACGGTCACGGACCAGCTGGTGCTCCAGTTCCACAGCGATGGTCGACTTGCCAGAGGCGGAGAGGCCGGTCAACCAGATGGTGAGACCTTGCTGCTTGCGCAACTCGGTGCGCTCGGCACGGGTGAGGCCGCTGGCGTGAAAGGTGATGTTGCTGGAAGATGTTAGCAATTGAGATTGGCTAGGTGCGCCCGCTACTCACGTAGACATTGTGTATAAAGAGAACAGTGAACTAAAGAAAAGAAAAGAAGAAAAAGAGTGTACAGAGGAGGGGCAACTTAAAACGGGGCCGCGTCAGAGCGACTTCGCTGATCCGCGGGGGTTGCGCCATTCCTTGGCATCGCATTTTTCGATGGCGTTTTTTTCCCAGTTTTTCACTTTCTTTCGTGTCTGGAGGATATTGTATTGCGCACATGTCTAATTATATATATACAACGGAACAGGAACCAGGAACACCCTCAATTCGCCACCTTATGCAGATTCGCCAAGGCCTGGTCTCTAGATTAGTTGGATTCCGAGATGGGTTTCGGGTATAGACTTACAGCGGCCTGTTTGGGCTCAATGAACAGCGCCTTCGACTCAACCAATACCAAAGGCGCGGAGCCATCAGTGGGGAGAGTCTCAATGCGTCCTTCCACCCACGCTTTGCGGCCCTCGACCTTAACCGTCTCCGCGCGGAGGGCAACGTACTGATCGGCCATCGCGGGAGCCCGGTAATCGATATTCAGGTTTGCGGTGACTGCCACTTTGTTCGGTAGGGCGGGGAAACAGCAACGAGCCATGCCCTCATCGAGCAACGTAGCGAGTAGACCGCCGTGGACGATTCCGGGATGCCCACAAACATCGGAGCCAAGGTACATGAGCGAAACCATGCTCTTACCATCGCGCTCACTGAACACATACGGAGGGACCACAATCTTTCCGGGGCCTGCCAGTGTACCCGCCGTTAGACTACGGGCTCGCAGGGACTCGGGGATCTTGTGGTGGGGGCGCGCTTCCGTGAAGTCCGGGTTTGCGCGGAGGGCCTCGGCCTCCGCATGCGTGCGCAGGGTCTCGTCAATCTGTGCGGAGTCGGAGTCGGGAGCTTGGTATGCAGAGAGAGTCTCCTCGTTTGTGGGGATGGGAGCCGCCATGATGCGGTTGAGGGTGCGGAAGCTTTGGAACGATAGACCGGCGCCGAAGGCGAAGAAGGCGATGGCGCTGAACCCGAGGAAGCGTGAAATGAGGCGGCGCGGTGGTCGAGGTGAAGCGGAAGTCGATGGGTTTTCTGAAGGCGTATTAGACTGGGTACTATTCTAGGAATAAATCGCGGACCTGAGAAGTAGGTTTTATACTGAGGTTGCCTCGGGGCACCGGAGAATGATCGGTAAGCTGGAGATCGGCGCAAGGAAGGGAAAGAGGATTTAGGCAGACGGAACATGGCGAAGGAAAAAAAAACCCCCAAACGAAATGGGGCTATTAAACGAGTGAAGGGATTCTAGAAGCGTTGAGACCAAAGTGGTTGAGGTGGTTTTTACCTCGGCATCCTGGCGACTTGGCACGGACATCGGAGGAATTGGAGAAAATGGAGCAGTACGAATATACTATATGTGGACGCAAATTGCTCATTGCTAGTTCTATGTACGCAAAGCTTAGTTGAACTCGAATTCATAAAACACGTAGGGTGTGTACTCCGCGCTGGCCTCGCCGGTGGCGTGCATCTCACCCGGGTCATCGCGCTGCATACGGCCCTTCTTGTCTCGCCCAAAGGCGTTGCCGGCCAAGTACGAAAACTTATTCTCGAGGTTTTGCTTAGCGCGGTCTGCTTGCTTCGACGTGGAGGTCTAAGCCGAGTTAGCCAAAATCCGAAAGCGAGAGAGAAACCAAACATACCCGAACCAATGCACAGACAAAGTCCAATGGTAGTCCGTACCGCAGGACAGTCTCCACGAACACTCTCAGCACCAGGATATGGATCCAGACCATGACAGCTTCGCTCCAGGCAGTGCGACCAAGCCTTAATGTCTCGCCCCATACCTTTCGCTCGTCGCCACCCACGCGCTCGACTTCCTTGCGCTCTTCCTCCTTCCCGCCCTCGACGTACTTGAAGTCGCGCGGGATCCATTTCTGCTCACGGCACTTGTGCACAAACTCGACACTGTGCTTCTTGAATGAAGTCACGGCATACAGCGTGAACTCGCTGTCCGAGGCGACCAGCTGTGCAGACCGCGGAACAACCATGGGGGCAACCGTTTCATATGTCTGCAGGAAGTCTTTGACCAGCTGCGCGGGCACGGCGATCAGGTGGGTTTCGATGTATTCGGAGTTCTGGATTATGGACTTGGGATCAATCACCGAAGCGAGGGACTTGGTGGAGAGGTTTCCTCTATGGTAGCGCAAAGTTAGCTGGGTTCTCATGGATGGTTCTCTCGCGCGTCGGATCACACGTACGTTTGCTTGCGCTGGAGTGTAGATAGCGTGTTCTTAACCTGGTTATATTGGGAGTATTTTTGCCGGATATCGCTGTCAATACTGGCAGCTTCCTAGAGGTTGGTTAGAACATCTCAACCGGTGGAACAGCTTCCCTGGATCTGGGTCCAGGTGTTGTCCAGGTGGAAGACCAACCTTCTGCAGCAGATCAATCAACTCCGCCAGCGGCTTATCAACCCTGTACTTGACTTTGTTCCACTGGAAGGTCCGCAAGTATTGGTCCACGGGCTCTACATTAGACCGTCAGAACCACCTAGTCCAAGAACATTAGACACGACGTACTATCATTGACGACCTTCATCTGCTCAATTTGCGCCTCGTCGCCCTCGAGGATGTTCTTCAAAGCATCGCCAACCTTTCCAACCACACTCTGGCAGGAGGCCTCGAGCTTGGCGAGCTCGTCGGCTTGCTGAACGAGAGCGTCTAGTGTGCCGATCTTGAATTCCGGGATCGGGAATGACGCAGCGGTGTCCGGGGAGACGGTGGCTGAGACAGCCTCGAGCGCATCGTCGCGGTGGTGCGAAGGGACGATGGAGTTAGGGAGAGAGAGGAGGAGGTACTTGCTCGGTTTCGACATGGTTATGAGTTCTGAACTGAGGGGAGGAGGCGTTGTCCTCGGGGGTGTCGTAGGCGGTGGGTGCTTGGACCACCTGGCCCGTTGACCTGAGGACCTCGTATTCCCTGCCCAGGTGCCGTTTTATACTACTCTTTGCGGGTTTCTGGTAAAAATGGACACTTATGTCCGTCTTTATTGCCATCTTGCTTCTGATCTGTCTTTAGGCTCTGCGTGTGGATGGTTGCATCCAAACTCAAACCATCTACGGAGTACTGGGATCAATAACAAGGCATAGTAACGCATTCCCACGCCTTGTTTTCATCGCGACACTCCCCAGGCCGAAGGCTTTGGTACCACAGCTGAACCTCGGAGCTTTTCAAGAGAGGTTTCACGGTTATACAGTCAACACGAGCAGTTGCTGGGATGCGAGCTCCTAGCTCGATACCGCTTCTCTCGATCTGAACCAAGCTCTCAATGGAAGTTGCCGCAGCGGAAACCCAAGGGCTGTGGTGTTTGCATTCTCTCAGCAAGGCTACAATCTCATTTCGGGTCTTCCAGTCACGACATTTGGCCCCGCACCATAAGAGAGCAGTCACGACGCCGGGCCTGATATAAGAGACTGGTGCTGGCACTTCACTTGCGTCTGAACGCAGTAGACCTCTCGCTAGCAGGATGGCGCATTGGAAGCGAGACAGATAGTCATCATACAGACTCTCGCTTGGGTTTAGGCTACTTGCCACAGCCATTTTCACATCAAGGACCAAAGTCCACAATTCGAGTAGGACAAGCATATCCTGTTGGCGCTGAGAAAGAAACCCACCGGCTGCGAAGAACTTGAGTTGGCTGCGCCACAGTCGCAGCTTGCTCAGGACTGCCACCCCACCACGACTCACAGGTGAGCTCGCGCATGCTATGCCGAAGCCCCCTCCTGGATGGCTCTGCAGTATGAGCCAGCCAATCACCTGTAACCCTCTGGTCTCCCGGACGAGGTCTGCATTACAAGTGACCGCCGAGGAGTTCCTCTCTGGAGGCACCGGAGGTAATGAACGGCGGTTGTTGCGAAATTCCTTCGGGTCTACGCAGGTTGAATAATGTATATGAACCTGTGAGAATGCCTGCTCTAGAATCTCCTTATGAGGACTTGTTTTGGACTCAATAGCGGCCCATTCCTTGAACAGGTTGTAGCCAGACTGAAGATGGCATCGTGCCGTGAACAAGTCTTGTTGAAACAGCGCGAGCATGGTTAGAATGATGCAACTAACCAGCACTGTCTCTTTGTGCTCACGGCTAGACTCGTGCCGTGCGAGGTCTGCACCGAGCCAGCTGATGGACTTGTGGGAATGGCTCAGTGCCAGGAAACTTTCCCGATCCTCTACCTGCTTTGTTTGCACCGCCTCGAATTGGCGTTGCCTGGCCGTCATTGCGATGGCGGCGTGCTGGACTGCGGGCTGTCTCTCGCACATCTGGAGGACCAGACGAGTCCAGAATGTATCCTGGAAAAACTCGGAACACTGGACGGTGGTGCATCGGCGGAAGTAGTCCAGGTGCCAGCGCTCACTCCACGAGAGACTCACCTCGCCATCGCGAGGCAGGCTGTTCGTGATCTGCAATTGATACACCGCGCATTGGCTTTTTCCGTCTCCCGGCTGCCGCCACGGCCGGGTTCTCTTATCCGGGGCTTGTGCATACCCATCGCACTTGCGGCCTGTGCTGGTGCAGTTCCCACACGCCGGGGCGGTCTCGTCACATTTGGTGTGCCGGATTCTAGTCAATAAGTTCCTGCCCATGCATGTCGAAAAGGCGCCGTACTTGCAAGTGATGCACCCGGTGCGCACCTTGGGATGCTTCAGCCTCTTTTTCCTCTCCATTCGGATCTTTGGGATCCTCGGAGGGGAGATGTTTTGGGCCGCGTATAAACCCCACTCTTGGCGCCGATCACGGTCGGCCCCATGGCTGCACAGTGTATGTACTTCATCCACTCCGTTGTCCTCTCGAGGACGTATTTCTGCTTGACCGGATGCTGGCCGAGTCATTGATCAATGCTGGAGGTTCATTGCTAGTGCTGACCGCATTGGGTGGTTGCGCTCGAAGTATCTCGGTGGATTTGCAAACCAACAACTCAACAGCCGACGATTACTGTAGAATTCCCTGTCCTGGAGGGTGCCAATGTCCCAGATAGCATACGTAGCTGGACCATCCTCGAGGCCTGAGGTATAGTCTCTGTAGCCACGTGATGCGTTTCAGGTGTGAAACGACAGGATCAGGGGCAGAACTCGAATAGAGTACTAATAGTACAGTCAGTGAGATGTGGTATAGAGCAGAGATAACATAGCAGAGACAAGTGTTCCTAAAAAGACAGCAAAGACCATAAATGGGCCTTGTATAGTTGTTACGTGGGGAGTTCCAGACCGGGCAGAAACTCAGACTCCCTTGCCCCCTAAACTTCCCCTTGGCTTCTTCGGTCTCTCTGTCTCACGCTTTTTCTTTTCGTTTCTTTCCTATTTGCTTTGCTGTGCTTTTTGCTTTTTTTTCTTTTCTTTTTCTTGTTCCTTTCCTCTTTGTGGCCCTGGCCCTGGTCTCGGATCTCATTTCCTCGACGCGAGGGGCATTGCGAGCCCACACGATTTATCTGAAACGCCGCTGTAGCACGGCAGTGATACGTCTTCAAGGTCTCTAATTCCTAATCCCTAATCCCTACCCACATTGAGCACCGACGGTGAACTTACTGTGAACCTTCGGTACTGCCTCTGAGCTGTTCCAAGCTCATGTCATGCACTCCGAACTGTCGAGGATCACCCATCTTATTGACGCACTATTCTGCAGGGTCAGCCACCATCTGCCGTTCTTTGAACCCCCCCTGTCGCATCTCCCCCTCCAAACCCGCATCCATATCCTGTGAGATCAAGGTTACGACACCCATTGCGACAACCCGGGCATTGAAGACGCATGTGACAACAGACAACGTTCCCTGTCGCGATCAGGAATCGCTTCCCCAAACAATCCAGCCCCATTAGACTTTGCCAAAACATTCGGGAAACGAACACTGTGGACCCCCTGGGTGCGCATATAGACAATGGAGTTGGAAAACCAAACATACCCGGAATCTCCTATGGAGCAGGATGAATCGTATCCCTGCAAAGGCTGTGGAGAGGTGGGTACAACGCGAATGGGCACGAGAATGGCGCTGATGGACACAAACAGACTCTGGAAGAAGGAAAAGCGTTTGAGCTTGGTAAGTTGGCAAAGTGCCAGGGGATGCGCTGGGGTCTCTGCTAACATCATCAAGCTGGAAACCGGTGGCACATCGATTGTTTCCGATGCAGTACCTGCAGTACCCTTCTTGACTCGGATGCGCACCTCCTCCTCCTGGGTGATGGCTCCCTTATTTGTAGCAACTGCACCTACAGCTGCAGCTCCTGTAACAACAAGATTGAAGACCTGGCGATCTTGACAGGAGACCAAGCGTTTTGCGCGCAGTGCTTCAGATGCCGCAACTGCAAGAGGAAGATCGAGAACTTACGCTATGCGCGTACATCCCAAGGAATCTTCTGTATGGAGTGCCATGAATCCTTGATGGCTAGGAGGAGGAAACGAAAAGCAGGCGGCAGTAGTGGGAAGAAACCGGCCGGGCCCAACGTGAAGCTGGATAAATCTTTGCCCTCACTGCCTCCACATCTGATGGAGGAAGCGCAAGTAGCGGATGAATCACCCAGTGAATATACAGGGACGCCAGACCCTAATCAAATGGCCGACACGCCAGACCTGGAGGATCGACCAGAAAGCTCAAGGTCCAACCAGGTTGACACAGGTACGCGCTCCCCCATCCTCCCACACTTGAATGGAATGCAGGTAATGCGCAGCATTGTGCATTGTGTAGGTTGCATTGTTGGCCACGTCCTTGGGTCACACCCCATTGATGGAACCGACAGGCTGGTCTATTCAGTATCTCCTCACATACCCTGTCGTATCCAGCACTCACCAAGGTTCTAGATAACCTCATCCTCCCTTCCAGCACATATCGCAGTAGTCGTCACTCGATGGCCCGCAATACCGATGCCGATGGGGGTGAACTATTGATTCCGCTTGCCTTTGATCCCTCCGCAGAAGGTCGCTCTTCCCGTGGCCATTCGCAGACACGGCAGGAGCCCCGACAGGACTACTTTGGCCAGGTCCGATCCGAGGAATCTTCCCATCCAACATCCCGGGACGGGCGTGAATATTTGCAGGAACCTCCTTCTCGAACCTCGTCCGAGAACCCTTCGCCCCATATTGCTTACCAGGAAAAGAATTGGGAACGAAACGAGGGCAATTCGCCCGACAAACCACAAACCCTGGACTCGTCCAAGTTCAAGGAGAGCTCTACCCGCACTTCATCTGACATCCCACCCAGCCTCAGGGAGACGAGTAACCTCTCTGGGGCCACCAGTGCCGACAGCAGGCCCAGGGATATGGTCAATGAGACAAAACGACCGGCCCCATTAGAAAGTGTGACCTCGGCCCCGGCTCGTCCATCGAGCGAGCTTCGTCGTTTGCACGATCACGGATCAAGGGAATCGACGCATTCCCAGTCTTCTGGTATCCCCAATCTACCGAAACGTGGAGATTCGCTCGAGGGGAGACATCACCAGATTCCCAGGAAGGAGGTTGGAGCCTCGCCCGCATCATCTCACTACGGGGACTCCCCCGTGCTCCGGAGCGATACATTCGAGCAACCGAGCCACCCAACACAGCTGAAGACATCCAATCTAGATTCCTCCGCACCGGAGGGCGCCGGTTCACCGTCCTTGTTACGTTACCACAGTGGTGGTGATTTCTCAATGGACGAGGAATTGTCGCGCATTATCAACCAAGATGAATCAGCCGGTCCAGGGGGCGATTCTTTCCTAAGGCGCGTCTCCCAATCTGTCCGCCATGGCCGGAGCTTCAGTGAGAAGAGCGTGCGTACAGGCAAAAGCGAAAAGAATCCGCGGTCCCCTGGCGGGGGAAGCATTGCCGGCACCGATGTTGGCAGCCCAATCGCCAGTTCCCAGAGCGAGGAGATTTCTTGGCTTCGAAACGAACTCCGCAAGGAACGTCAGCGGGTCGCAGAGTTGGAGGCAGCCGCCCGTGCCACCGCCGATGTCAAACAAGTCAACACCGAGCTTTCCGAAAAGCGATCCACCATGGTTGTCCTTGATGCGCAACGCGAGATTGTGCTTCGTGAACTGACAGTGCTCACTGATCACATGGAAGCCGAGAAGCGCGGCGGAACTAGCGGACCATTGGATCTCGGGAAATTGTCAAACCATGTCCTGCGTGAGCTGGCAGAGTCCATCCAAAAGCTCAAGGAATCATATGCCCCACAGATTGAGGGTCTGATTCAGAAGCGCAATGACCTGTCCGACGAACTCGAAGAGATGAACATTAAAAAGGAGAAGACTTTCCAGGAGTTTGAGCAGCTTTCTTCTAAGAATGCCCAACTGGCAGAGCTAAATAACCAACTAGTTCACCAAATCCAAGAGCTCTACAAAGCCACAGAAGGTCAACCGCGACCGGACGGCTTGGGCATCTCTCACAACAAAGAGAAGTCAAGGACTTCCATGGAAGTCGTGAAGCCTGCCTTTAATGATCTCCACCCGTCGGTCGTCTCAACTGCCCATATTCACGAAGACTCGGAGCCTGCTACCGCCACCGTTGTCCCCGGCCCTCAGGTCGTCAGTATCCGAAAGGGACAGCCTCGCAAGTTCAACTGGAAGAAGGGCGGCCAAAACGTTGCGAAGGGTGTCAAAGGCCTAAAAGGAGCCTTCCTGGGAAGTGAAGGCCAAGAGGGCGGCGGCAGCTTACCCCGTTCTCAAACTCAAGACCCTAGCCGTCAAGGATTTGGATTCTTCGGAAATCAAAGGAGCAAGACGGGTGGAAAGATGTCACAAGCTGACAGCGTGCCTGTTTTGGCAGATGTTGCCTCCAGTACTGGCACTAGCTCTAGCAGTATGTGTCCGCCCACCACCCCCAAACTCGATCAATGGATGAACTAACGCTGCCCAGGTCTCTTTGGCGTTGACCTTGAGGTTCGAATGGAACATGAGAAGAGTATCATTCCTTTCATTGTCACACGGTGTATCCAAGAAGTTGAATTGCGAGGTAAGTTGTATCACATTGCCCACCTGGATCTACTCGCTAATGCAACCAGGAATTGACATGGAGGGTATTTACCGAAAATCTGGCGCCGCCTCCGTTATCCAAACAATTCGTGAAGGCTTTGAGCGCTCTCCATTCGATTACGATATCTCTGACCCCGACCTCGATATTCACGCCGTCACGTCTACTCTGAAGCAGTATTTCCGAAAGCTGCCCAACCCTTTGATCACGTACGAGGTTTATGAGCTGGTCATTGACTCGGGCGAAGTCAATCCGGTCTCCGCGCGAATTGAGTTACTCCAGAAGAGCCTGCTCGAATTACCTCCCGTGCACCGCGATGTCCTGGAGTTCCTCATCTTCCATCTCAGACGCGTCGTTGAGCGCCATGCCGAGAACTTGATGACCTTCCAAAATGTCGCAGTGGTCTTCGCGCCGACTATCATGCGACCCGAGAGCCTTGCCCGTGAAATGACCGACGTTCAAAAGAAAAACGACGTGCTCAAGTTCCTGGTGGAGAACTGTCATGAAATCTTCATGGGCATGCAGGGCTAAAGCCTCCCTTTTGCAAATTTTGTCTTTTGGTTTCCTCCCAATATCCTTAATCACCAACTATTTTGGTGCCATCCTCGGCCTTTTCGTTCTCTGTCTCATGCTCCCTTCCAGCCTTGTTTATACAGATACCACTTGTTCCCATCCCCCCCCCCGACTCAGGCAGATCCGGTTGCCTCGAATCATTTACATTTCACTCCTTCGCCTCTACCTCCCTTTCAGCGAAGTGTTCAAATTCTTGTCATGTCCCTGTGTGGAATAAACCTATTTCTACAGGTGGTTGCCAGTCCTTTCTTGCAGATGTCTTGTTCCCGATTCCAGCGTCATACGCCCTCAATAAAAGTCGATAACCCGGCATTCGGTACCAAGGTACCGATCTTGCAATATGATTTATTACAAGACCTCCAAATTTTTCCTTAGACCTGGGCCTTAAAATTGGCTCAGGCCCCTTGGTGGATACGACCTTGGGCGTAGAAAGACACTTGACCGTCTCTTAAATGCACGAAGGAAAGATGGCGCACCCAAAATCCTCTATTCTGCACCCTCTATGTCGGCTTGGGGCCCCGGAGCATCTCGGCATACCGTAGCGTGTTCTTGCTTGCCCCGGTGTCCAAAAAACTGGGATTGATGCAGGCGAGGACTGCGGTTTTGCACCTGCGGCTCTCGGATGGATCAAACACATGCTTTAGGACTTTGGTTAGCATGCTTTGTCGAAAAGGGACGTATGGCTTCTTCGAAGACTTGTGGTCAACGCTAGATATGCCCCGAATACAGTCTTTCAGCACAGACAGACTGATGTTGATCTCGCGTGTTTCCTTCATCCGCTCGGCGCAGTGCGAAGCAACATCACGCGCTGCCTCGGACCCAGCTAGATCAATGAGGTAAAGGAGTCCATCCCCGGCTGTTTCAGATGATGGTGCCGCGATTCGGACACGACAGACAGCATGCGAGCGAGAAGAGCCGTCATTCTTCAACGTCGGGGCGGTTTGTCGAAGTCGATTTGCCTCGTCGGAAAAAGAGAGGAGGTCCTCTGTGCTTCTGATGGGGTGCTCTTGTATACCGACCAGTTGTGTTGCACCGGCATTATCCTGGAGAATTGGAAAGGAGGCCCGTGAATTCAAGAGGTCTGGATGTATTGCGAGGTTGGCTTCAATCCAGAGAGGCAAGGGAGCTGAACCTACCGAAAGCAGAGTTCCCAGCAAGTTCGAAGAATGCAGCGTGGACGTGTCTCTCGCCTGGGAGAGTCCCATCGAAGAGGTTTTCCGCTACCAGGCGTTCGATCTGACCAATGGAAAATGTCTTGCCTGACCCTGTTTGTCCGTAGGCAAAGAAAGTCCCTACATTGCCCTCCCAAGCCCAGGGAATGAGAGGCTGCACTGTGGTTTTGTAAATCGATTCCGTAGACTCATTGGCACCAAAGACTCGGCCTGGCTGGTAGACCGAAGACTAAAAGAGTCAACCCCGTCAATGTTTTGATCCTTATGGCTGTGGATCACTGACATTCAGTGGTGGGAATCCCCTCACAACCCGGCGCAGATCATGTAGATCCACCACTCCACTATCGTCCACGCGAGGGTAGACAGCCACAACTTGCCCCGTTGAGGATTCGTGCTCGAGCAAAGGTCGAATGCGTGTGGCTACGGTGATGTTGGTCCCATCTTGACCTTTGGTTGCTGTTCGTGGAGGCTTGAATCTGGAGACCAGCAATTGATGACGGGCAGCGTTGTCAAGTAGGAACTGCTCCATATTTGTCTTCGTGGTCTGCTCTGTGCAATGAAAAGGGAGTGAGGCCAGGGGCTATACGAGGCAGCTCTGCTCTGCGCAGGTGCCCAGGTGTAAACAAAGGATTAGATAATTTCTTATTCAGCTGCATGTAGGGGGCCCAACACCCTTTAAACTGCAGACTTGCCAGGTGAAGACGAGAACGGGCCCAGTCTTGACCATTGGCTATGATATGCGGACACCGTGCTGTTGCTCTGTTAGACCCCAAACATCATTCCGGGGGTCTAAGGGGATGAAGAGCTGAGGGATAAAGTGTCTATTGTCGATGAAAATGAAAATGTCCAATTCAAGAAAAGCATGAATAAAATGCATTGTGAAAGGACGCTCGCCAAGTGTAATATGAATAGAATATCCAGCGACTCGCCTCACATGCTCTCTGGACTCAATATGTGCAATGAAAATCGTCAAAGGTCATAAAACAGGTGTATATACATAAGCTGTGTGCTATACAGAACGAACCAACGTGCCCAAGCAGTTGGTTTAGAGGCGGTGCTGAACAGGCGACTCGGGCGCGGGGATGCACGCAGAGATCTTCTCGACAGGCTCCTCCCAGCCAAGGACTTGAGCCATCTTGTTATATGAGTCAATACCGCGGCGGGCATGGTCAGCAGGAACGAAGGCATCAGTCTCGCCAAGGGTGCGACTGAACAGTTCCAAAGAAACCCAGCCACGGAAGCCGAGATCCTCAAAGAAGACACGGGCCACATCGAGAATAGGCAGGTATCCGCCACGGGACTCTTCGAAGGGGAAGAGGCGCGCGTTGCGAGACCAGTTCATTCGGGTAGGCTGACCGGCGACGTGGAAAGCGTGCTTCTCATCCAGGGGGGCGGAAAGGCGCTCACCATCGACCAGCTGGACATAGAAGATCTTGGCCGGGTCGATGTTCGCCGTGCGCAGGCGCTGCAATGAGGCAGCCAGATCCGCGGCGGCGTTGGGCGTGCAGCCCGAGGGCGACGCCGGGTCAGCGTACACACGACCGGCAATGTTAAAGGAGTCGAGGCAAAGACCGAAGTTCGGACGGTTGACATCCCGCACGATCTCCCAGGAAGCCTCCCAGGTGTTGACATGATCACCCCAGCAGAGGGCCTCATAGACAAAACGGAAGCCGGCGCCCGCACCCAAATCGGCCAGGCGCTGGAGATCACGCACGATCACCCCACGATCACCCGTCGTGCGAGCGACGCCGGTCTCAGGGTCCGGACCGAGGAAGTTGGACGGGACCTGGATCATGTCGGTGCCCAGCGCCCGCGCCAGGGTGAACCATTTGGGAAGCTTTTCGTTCACGAGTCGGTCTGACTCGCTGCGGTCGATGAGACCTTCATACATGGAGAAGGGCTGCAGGCAGATGATGGCCATGCCGAGACGGTCGCAGATGCGCCGTGTGGAGCGGGCTGCTTCCAGGTGATCGCCCTGGAAGACCCGCTGGGCATAGCAGTCCAAGTCGTCGAAGAAGAGTTCAATACCTTCAAAGCCATGAGCGGCAGCTTGCATGAGCTTGCCGGGGAGATCGTGTACCCAGGGTCTGCCCAGGGACATGGAGGCAATACCAGGGCGGTTGTAAACCATTTTGAAGAGTCTTGAGTGGGTATAGATGTATGCAAGGATATGATGCGGATTCGCACGTAACGCAAGTCCAAAAATGCAAGTATGCAAGTGTGCAAGTGTGCAGGTGTCTAAGTGTCTAACAAGGTGTAAGAGAGAGAGTAAATAGAGCAGAACCGAGAGCAAAACCCCCAAAGAAAAGGACAAAACGTCGCAAAACGTTCATCCTTGGGGTTGACGATTACGAAGCGGCTAAGCGTTTCCCCCGTTGTGTTTAGCCGTTCCCCACTGCACATCTGCTTTTTCCCCAAAACAAAACCGCACAATTCCCCATAGTGCCCGACTCGGCTCCGGAAAGCCGTTCAGAATCCGGGGCAATGTTCTCTCCGCAACCAAAAAGGGCTCGCTGCGTGATTCATCCCTGATCCCTAAACCAACAGCATCATGACTGTCAAAGTTGCAATCATTGGAGCAGGCCTCATCGGTCCTCGCCACGCAAAATCGGTCATCTCGAACCCCTCAACGGAGCTCATTGCTCTCGTGGACCCAATGCCAACGGGTGAAGCCACTGCATCAGACCTCCAGACGAACTACTACTCTTCTGTGGCCTCCCTGCTTGCATCTCCCCACCGGCCTCACGCAGCAATCGTTTGCACCCCGAATCACACCCATGTCCCCGTTGCAAAGGAACTCCTTGCAGGAGGAGTCCATGTCCTCCTGGAGAAACCGGTGAGTGACACCTTGGAGAAGGGTCGGTCTCTCTTGGAGTTCGCCAAGGCCCCTGAACAGGCCCATCTCAAGCTCTTGGTGGGCCACCACCGTCGTTTCAATCCCTACGTGCGGGTAACCAAGTCGATCCTAGAAAGCGGTTCTCTGGGACGACCCATCGCAATCAATGGACTCTGGACTCTATACAAGCCAGACCCATACTTCGCCCCACCAACCGACTGGCGCGCCTCGAACGAGACTGGTGGCGGTGTGATTCCCATTAACCTCGTCCACGACATCGACTTGATGCACCACTTCTTCGGACCAATCGTCCGGGTCACCGCGGAGCCTATTCTGCCACAGCGTTCAAGTCCACACAATGCCGACGAAGGCGCGGCGCTGACCTTGCGATTTGCATCCGGCGTCGTCGGGACATTCCTGGTGTGTGACGCCACCCCCTCGCCACACAGCTTCGAGACCGGGACGGGCGAGAACCCGCTGATTCCGAAAACTACAACGGGAGGCGACTCGGACTTCTACCGGATCTTTGGTTCGGATGCATCTCTGAGTGTGCCTGACCTGACGCGGTGGAGCTACGACACCAGCCCTGAGAAGAGCTGGAATCACCCGCTGACCGTGGATCGGATTCCCCTTCCCGACAACAAGGCGCCGTTTGATCTCCAGCTGGCACATTTCGTGGATGTGATCAATGGAGATGTCGAGCCGAGCTGCTCTGGTGAGGAAGGCTTGCGCGCTTTGGTTGTTTGTGAGGCAGTCCAAAAGGCGATTCGATCTTGCCAGCCTGTAGACATTGATGTTGACTTGAGCAAGTCCGACTAGAGATCATATTGAAGGCCAGTTACGTCGAAGGCGAGTCATTTCATATTTTGTCAATACAGAAGGTAAAATTTATGTGGACTATACATTGACAGGCTATTCCTTACAATCGATATGCACAGTGTGTATAACCAACTCATATCAAAATCGTGTCAAAGGAACACATCAGGTCATCAATACTACAAACAATTGAGAAAGCTCCACCGCACAATTCAAGCATACTTCGGCTCAGCCGTCGTGTCCTCGACTTGCTCATCGCCCATCTTGGTCGCCGCGAAGCCAGAGGACTCGATGTCGTGGCGGAACTGCTCCTCGTTCTCACGCAGCTGAGCGACCATCTGACCATGAGCATGTCGCACAGACTTGATGTCGAAGAGCGCGTCCATGCTCTCAAGTGGGATGCCCTTGGTTTCGGGAACGAGGAAGTACACGAATACGATGGAACACATCATCAGCGATGCGAAGAAGAAATACACGCCGTATCCCATGGCCGTGAACATCTGGGGAGTGAAACGCGAGATGAGGAAGTTCCACAGCCAGTTGGAAGCGGCGGCACAGGCCTGAGCCAAGGAACGCATGTTGGGATCGAACATTTCCTAGTTGGAGTGTTAATGAGCGCTACCTCTTGGGGAAACATGGATATGCTTACCGAGTTGAGAACCCAGGGGGTACCATTCCAGGTCGGGGTATAGAAGACGGTCCACAAGTAGAAGAAGAACATGGCCGCAATACCACCGCCACTGAGGCTGTCACTCTTGTTGTTCTCGGGCTGCGCGATCTTGATGTATGCGCCGACGATCCAAAGACAGACGGAGCCACCCGCAGCACCGATCAGCAACAGGTTACGACGACCGACCTGGTCAATAAGCCAGAGCAGCCAGATGAAGGTCACGACTGTCTTCACGACACCGAATATACCCGTGGTGAACAGACTTGTGTTGGTACCCTTGACACCAATCTACAGATGTGGTTAGCATGGGTCGATAGACGGAACGTAAATAACTTACCGACTTGAAGACAGTTGGGCTGTAGTAATTGATAGCGTTGATACCAGATCCGTTTTGCCAGAAGAACAAGGCGCTTCCGAGGAACAGGCGCCACATAACTTTCTTATTGGTACCAGCAGCCTGGAAAGGCTTCCAGAAACCCATGCCAATGCTACGGCGCTGCTCCTCCAGCGCCTGGTCAATAGCACCAATCTCCTCGATCATGTAGATGTCATCCGCGGGAAGTTGGCGAACCCAGCACAGATTCTTGATGGCCTCCTCCCGACGACCGCGGCCAAACAGCCAGCGAGGGGATTCCCTGATGAAGAGAGCACCAATCAACAAGAGACCGGAGGGGATCAACTGAACGGCAAAAGGAATGAGCCACTGCTTGTGGCTCGGCGCGAGGGTCTCATCGACACCAAACTATAAGAGATTAGCGTATGCACGTCAATATAATAATGCTCCACACTCACGTTGATCCAGAATCCGACCAGACCACCAACTTGCCAGCCTAGCTCGTACACACCTACTAGCCTACCACGAATGGCCGGAGGAGCCAGTTCAGAGATATAGATGGGCGTGATATTCGAACCGGCGCCCACGCCGAGACCAGCGAGCACACGACCAGCGTATAAAAGACCGAGGCCTCGGTCGCCAGTAACACCCAGCATGAGACCAGCACCAAGAGTAAAGACCAAACCGGCAGAGAGCAAACCAATCCTGCGACCCCAGAAGTGGCCGATCGGGTACGCGAAAAAGGCACCGAAGAAGGCACCCGCCTGGTAGCAAGAGACGATGTTGGCACTGATCAGGTTTCGCTCAGTGTCTCCCATGGTACCGAACCCAAACTCATCTTTGAATGAATCCAGAGAGATGGTGGTGCCAATAAAGGCACTATCATAACCAATCATGCATGATGTGCATGAGGCCACTGCAGCCAGAAGGTAAACCTTCCAATTGTAGACAGCCTTGGGAGTTGGCCGGTCCTCGACCAGCTTGAGAATAGACATGGTGAGGATCGAATGGAGTGAAGGAGTTCAGCCCCCGATCCTTGAGGCAAGAGTAAGATATAAGATGTACGTCCTCGCACGATCCCCTGGGATGGGAAGTATAAAGCTGAGGTGCAGGGGAGATGAGGAAGAGAAGTAGAAACGAAAAGATGGCGCCACGTCCTTTTAAGAGTCAACTAGCGAGGGTGGACTCGATCTAAATAGCGTCCCCGGACCGTCGATTTGCCCTGGGGTAAACGCGTGTGAATCTGGGGTCGAGAGAATAGGGGGAAATCGTTGAAGATGTGGAGGCGGAGAAAGGTATAGCACATAGGAACGTGCGAAATCCCTGCTGAATTGAAGCCAAGGAGCGGCAAAACGAATCTTGCAAGCTTTTTGGGCTGGGCGAAAGAGTCAGAGAGTTTCGCCTCTTGGCCCCCCATTGTGGCTTGTCCAAGAGATAGACTTAGCGAATGGGCACATTAGACCGAGAAGGAAGCGAGACCAAGTCGAGTGTTGACCAACGGGAGCGACGCAAAGGGAGAATTTGCCTTGTTGTGGGGAAACTCCGATGCCGCTTCGAGGGTGGGGACTGGGATCCCGTGACACTGTCTATCTTCAGCACGTCTGGGGTACCCCGGAGAACAACCACATGGACTCCACGGATGCACTGGCCTGGAACGGTGGGAAGAAGCGAAATAGGCGAGACCCTCATTGGTTAAGTCAAATTGGGTCCACGAGCAAGCGAAGAGGGGGACGGCCAATGGCAATTCTCCGATTTCTGAGTGTGGAAAAGCGCTTCCCCGGCTGCTTCCAGCCCATCCCGGGGCTGCCGCCACATTCACGGGGCATTTCCAAGTGTCGACAGGGATCTGGGTTGGCACTTGGCTTCTGTAACTCCAGGGTTCTCATTGGTCTTCGGGACTTGTGTATCTGCATGCCATAGCCATGTTTCCCCGTGGGGGGTGGTGCATGCAGTGGGAAAGCATTCAGCCCTGTCGCACAGCGTCAACGGGTAGTGCAGAGCAGGTATCACAGCAGTATCGTGTCGAAGAAATGAAACATGTCGAGCTTAATGTAAAACTAGAGTGCATAGGGTGCCTATGCGTTCTAATATCCAAGAGATGTGAATGGGTGGGTGAGTTCATAGGAGCGAAAGTGTTTCTCCGCCCCGCGGCTCATCGCTTTTTTCGTCGCCTAAGGGTTTTCCGATCACAAATTCGATTCCAAGGTTATAACCCCCGTAGTCTTCCCCTCTTGGATCGACACACACTCACACATTTTCATCATGTCTATCACAGAGGTTAACCAAACATCAGAGGAGCCCATCGCTATCCCCTCCCACCTCGATGGCGTCGCTTACCTCTACGGCCACCCTCTCCTCAACTCCCTCTCCCCCCCTCTTCACCAGACTGTCTACAATGCCCTCGGTCTCAACTGGACCCAGATTCCGCTGTCCAGCGTGACCGGCACCTCAGAGACCTACCCCCCTCCATACACCAAGTCCCCGCCCATTGAGAAATACCTGGCCTCCATCAAGGCCAACCCTAAGTTTGTTGGCTCATCCGTGACCATGCCCCACAAGGTCGCCATCATGCCTCACCTGGATGACCTGACCGAGCACGCCCGCCAGGCCGGTGCCTGCAACACCATCTTCCTGCGCGACGACGCCAACGGCCAGCGCCAGTACGTCGGCACCAACACTGACTGCGACGGCATCCGCGAAGCCCTCCTGCAGAACGCCCCCGATGCATCGCGATTCCGCGGCCGGCCCGCGCTGATCATCGGTGGTGGCGGTACTGCCCGCACAGCCATCTACGTGATGCGCCGCTGGCTCGGCTCCAGCCGCATCTACATCGTCAACCGGGACGCCGACGAAGTGGCTACCATCCTGGAAGAAGACCGCCGCCGTAACCCGGATGCCAATGGCCAGGCTCCTCTGATCCCCGTCACCGACCCCACGGAGGCGGCTCGTCTCGAGTCTCCCGCTGCCATCGTGTCCGGCATTCCCAACTACCCCCCGAAGACCGCGGAGGAGCTGCGCTCCCGGGCGATCATCGAGGCGTTCCTGGGCACCGCCGCCGATGCCGACAATCAGGAAGGTGTCATCCTGGAGATGTGCTACCACCCTACTCCCTGGACTGAGATTGCCAACCTGGCCACCACTAGCGGCTGGAAGGTCATTCTGGGCTCTGAGGCCCTGATCTGGCAGGGTTTGGAGCAGGCCCGTCTCTGGACCGGCAAGGACATCATTGGCACTCCTGGTCTGGTGCAGCAGGTCAAGGATCTGGTTGCGAAAACCATCGCTGAGCGGGCCGAGCCCAAGTCCAGCCTGTGATTGACTGATGATCACGTTCGATGTTTCTTTTACGACTGTACAGAGCGCAAAATAGGTGCTAGTTTGCATTGTCTATAGATAAATGGGCGGCGTCCGTTCCGGAATATATAAATAGTATTTCTGTCATATATCCTCTATGTTCATATAAAGAGCTTCAGGCTATGTACTATATACGGAGTAGAAACAACCCCCTCAAGCCCCCGGCCGAGAATAGTCCAAATTGCGAACGCGGCGCCAGACTTCACGGACCGTGCGCTCCTGTGTTTCGCGACCTGTCTCCGTCGCGGACGGACCAGCCGGTCTGGAATGTGGATTAGCCAGCGTTCCGAATGTCAAGACCGCGGTGTCACTCACCTGATGGCTAGATACAGCCGGCTCCCGAGTCGAACATCTTCGATCGGTGCCGTTGCTTCATTCTCTGGTGGGTTAGCAGTCGTCATCAGTCCACCTGCCTCTAGGAGGATGGCGGCTCCGGCAGCGATATCCCTTTGCGAAACAGTCAGCCCGGTCCCACACCCGCGAAATTCCTCACTCACCACTCCCAGCAACCTCCTTCCCACCAGATATCAAATGAGCCCATCGCGACATACGCCAGATCCAGCGTAGCACTCCCTAAGCTGCGCATCCCATGCACCATTCCGCCCCGCCCCGACCGACTCCCCAGCTCGGCCGCCATGTTCACAAAACTCTCAATCTTGCGGTGCATGTTCCCATCTGGGATATCACGGCGGTCCTTGCCCCATTCGCAGGAAAACACACATTGCGCTGGCGCGTTGGGGGGCATCGGTGGGATCGGGTTGTGGAGGAGAGGAAGGCGGCGCGTCTCGTTGAGCCAGGCACCGCGCCCGGTGCAGGATGACCACAGCTGGTCTGTGAAGGGGGCATAAATTACGCCGATCACGGGCTTATGATCGACGATGAAACCGATAGAGACGCAGAACATGGGGAAGATGTGCGTGTAGTTGACGGTGCCTGGAAGTCGAGGTTAACTGTAGCTCTATGTGTTGCATGAATGCCAGTCTTGGGGATAGATATGGACGTAGCTTCCGGTCGAGAATGTTGCTTTACCATCTAATGGGTCGATGCACCATGTTGGTTGTTCATCGATGAGGTAGTCGCGTGATTGGCCTTTGGCGTATGTCTCCTCGCCGAGGAATCTGGGATGGTCAATTTGGCGCTGCAGCGAGCTTCAACAGCAACTCACTTGTGAGAGGGGTATTTGGCTTCCAGTCTGCTGCGAATGAATACTTCGACGTCTGTTCACGGCTATCAGTGATATCATTCCCCGCTCCAGCGCTCGGGGTCCGCACCTTCATCGGTCTGCGTCACGATGTCCACGGAGTTCTCTTTCTCTTCGAAGGCGTTATTGTCTCCACCGGCGACGCGCTGGTCCACTCGGTCCATGAGCATCTTGCCAGCCTTGCGACCTAGGTCTATCGCGAAGGTGTAAATCTCGTCGAGCTCATCTTGTGCGAGCGCCATGTTGATATGCGTCCAGATGTCGGGGGGAAACTAGGAGAGAGGAAGGGAGCAAGAAGCAAGAAGCAAGAAGCAAGAAGCAGCGAGAAAAGAGAAAAGAGCCAGGAATAAGCAAAGAGCAAAAGAAGAGGGGGGCAATTGAGTCACTGAAAATGGACACCGCCACCGATCTTATCTCCACTGCGGAGATAGCTTAGTTGCGTTCGTCTCTCTTCTTCTCTCCCACCTTAGTCCTGGAGATGTCTTTCTAATGAAGCGAGAGGGTGTCTGCTCGTGCTCAACATTTCGTTCTCAGAAGGCCTTCTAAGGTGACAATCAGACCCACTAGAGCAAGAAGTCCGATGCTCCAATCGTTCGGCACAGGTATATTGCTGCTATGTGAGCTTGGCAGGCACACCAGGAGCTGTGCAATACAATGCGTATATCTGCTTTAAGCTTTAGAGATGAATAGTACAGCGATATCCCGAGGTCTCTCAATTCGAAATGCTGACCAGAAGATCAAGACCACATTTAGAATGAGCCATTCGACCTCGGGAGACAACAAAGCCCTGATGAACTGTTCAAATCAAAAGCATGCTCACAAAATACCGCTCTGAGCTTCATCAATGGCCAGATAGCCCTGCCAAGCCTCGTATTCTATGGCGATCCCATATTCCAACACGAGCCATGAGGGGAAAGACCCTATCACAGAGGCGATGAATAGAGCTTTGGTTACATCGCTCATGCGGCTGAGAACACTGGCTGATGCTCATGCTCTATGGCTTGCATATATTAAGCATCAATCTCCTGTTGATGTAGACTCTTCAAAGGCGATTTGGAGCACTTGACCATCATGCAGTATAAATTGTTGCTCACGGCCCTTCTTTCTCTGCTGCCGGTTACCATCGCAGCCGATCCTCGCTACTGTCAGGGGAAAACGAGCCTTAACACCCAAGACTTCACTCTCAAGGAGTCTCTGGATAATGCTCACCTGCCTGTGCTATCCAAGTACTTCAAATCAAAGGGCAAGATTGCAAGCGTCACGGCGGTACTTCAATCTGCCAACCGTGCTCTAAGCAAAGGCTCACCCCCAGTCGGCAAGGAATCTCCTGTCGAGGCATGGGCGTGGAACTCAGGCGACGACAAGACGAAGGAGTGGATCCCCCAGGGAATCACCAGCTCGGCCGACGCATACGCAAAGGGAACCTGGAATGATCATGAGGCATGGGTCGTCAGTTGGTATCGCGACGGGGATAGCGTCCGGCTCAGCTTTGTCGACCGCAAGACACACAAGTATCGGCACGTCATGCTTGTATACCCTACCGCAGACGACGACTTCAAATCGATCGCCATCCACGCCAGCGGCATCATGTGGTATGGAAATGTGGTGTATGTCGTCGACACCAAGAATGGCATTCGCGCTTTCGATCTGGATAATATTTGGGAAGTTGAAATTGCAGACGGTGTCGGAAAGTCCAAGGATGGCAAATCGTATTCCGCAGATGGGTACCTATATGTGCTTCCTCAAATCCGGTGAGTACCAGGCTGGCATGTCCTTGGCTCAAAGATTAATAGCATTTCAAGTTGGTACAAATGGACCCCTGGTGAAGACTCGCATTTCCGTTTCTCTTGGATCTCTCTGGACCGCAGTGATTCACCCGATACTCTCATGGTGGGCGAGTTTGTGCGCGACGGAGAGAAGTCCAAGGAAAACAATACCCCCGTCCCCATTCGCTATGTCAAGTACAATTTGGATTCTTCGACTCGCAGGCTTCATACCAAAAACGAAATTGCCACGGCCAGCTGGGCGTATTGTGTCAATATCCCCAATGTCCAGGGTGCTGTTTCGTACGATAAGAGGTTCTACATTTCCCGCAGCACTGGCCGAGCCCCTAAACAGGGCGATCTTTTCATCTGGGAACAGGGGAAGACGGCGACAGAACACCAAGGGTGGTTTATGGCCGGAAATGAAGATATGAGCTTCAATCCTGTGCACAAAGAGTACTATACAGTCACTGAGTATGACAGAGACCGGTATATTTTGGCATACAAGGTCTAGATTCTGATTGAGGGTACTCTTGGGGCATAACATGGCCTATGACAAGCCACGGTTCAATTTGGGCCCGAGGACCTAGTTCAATCTCACTTTATTTAGCCAATTCTCAGACATGAAAATCTCCGGCGCGTACAAATTGCCGTTTTGGGCGAATCTGCAGCGTATTCGGGTGGGGCCCATGCTTGGCGTCAGGTATAGAACAGGCGCAATCGCTCTTTTGAACCCAGAACTGTTTCTTTTTCGTGAAAATGCATATCTTGGTACTGGGAGCGTCAGGTATTCACTACTAATTCTCTCCATGCTCACATACTGATCCAAAGGTGACCCTAGGCGCTATTGGACGTCAGTTCTGCGAGATGGCTCTTCAGGAGGGCCACAGGCTCACGCTGTTCGTTCGCCATACCAGCAAGATTCCCGAGCATATTCGTATCAATGAAGCAACGCGGATCTTCGAAGGGACTCTTGAAGCCGACTCTATTTTAAAGGAGGCTGCGAATTGCGGAGCAGACATATTTGTTTCTCTCGCAGGTCCCTCATACGGGACGCAGGGGACGGTATGAACTTATATTGCAATCTCACAAGAGAAAGAGTATATTGCTAATACATTCTACAGCCTTTGACAGATGGCTATCAACGCCTCATTCCCAAGCTTGCCTCGCACCGCATCAATCGTGTTCTCATCCTATGCACCCCTTCTTTCCGAGACAAAGTTGACGTTGAGACGTGGAAATGGCGAACCGGGGAGTGGTTTATGAGAATATTTAGTCCAGGTCAATACCAGGAGATGCTGGGGGTTGGGAATGTGGTAGCTTCCACCGAGGGCATCCAATGGGGTCTGTTTCGAGTTGGGGGGCTTACGAATGGACCGGAGGCACCGGTTGAGGCTACATACCTGGGGAGCGGCGCAGACAAGACCTGGATCAGTAGAGCCAGTGTAGCAAGATGGGTTCTCGATGAGGCAAGGGAGGCACAGTGGATAGGCAAGATGCCCTACATCTGCAATAAATGACCCGGGCTCACCGCCCCTCGGATCTCTTTCGTCTTGGGATTGTAGTTTTGTATTTGTTTCTTCCATGCCGCAAAGACGCCCCCATGCCAAGTCTACCGGGGGGTGCAGTCGATGCAAGAAGCGTCGGATCAAGTGCGATGAAAGCGGTCCCCCTTGCACCACCTGCAGAGCTCGAAATGCGGATTTTGAATATCTCAATGCCTTTCGGGCCTCTAGTTGGATGCGATCGACTGAACACATATCTAGAGAGAATACTATAAAGACGGATAGAGCACCACACCAATCTCAACATGTGCCTGAGTCTGACCCGATTACCCCGTCCGTATCATCCCGCAATCGAGAACTACAGTTGATGCATCACTGGACATTACACACATGTCATAGCTTCTCGGCCATATTCAGTGAGATATTTCAGACGTGCGCGGTGCAGCAGGCATTACACTATCCATATCTGATGGATTCATTACTGGCCCTTACGTCGCTGCATATGGCGTCTGAACTCCCGGACACTGCGGAAAAGACCAAGCTTCGCGAGGATGCACTACGATATCAAAGCCAGGCCATGCCTGTCTTTCGAATGGAACTAGGGAATGTCACACGGGTGAATTGCCATGCTCTTTTTGCGTGTTCTGTCATAACGATGGCTTGTACTTTTGTGCTTCCCTCCTTAACATCCACCACGGAAGGAGATGTTGAAGCACAAACATCCACTGACCTCAAGTCTCTCTTCCGCCTCGTCAGTGGAACTCACTATATCATAGATCGAGCACGCGTGTCTCTTGAGGCAGGGCCATTTAAAATGATCATCCAACCTTGGTCGGGGGCAAATCCAGCATTCTTACCACCGGGCGAGCGTGTTCTCCCAATGGAATTGAAGACGCTCTGTGAAGGTTCATTGTCGCAGAGACTTTATGAACATGCTGTCGATTCCCTTGAACGCTATGCGATGGCAGAAGGGATGGTTATCCCGTGGATAATGGTCGCTGGGGAAGAATTCATCGAGCGAGTTCAAGAGAGAGAGCCTTTGGCATTGTTGATCTATGTCTGTTGGGCAGCACTGATGGCACGTCAAGAGATGTGGTGGGCCAAGACTGCCGGAATGACGATTGTGCAGAATTATCGACGTTTCGAAAGTGATAAAACAGACCGGGTTGTGAGATGGGCAAGAGAAATCGCAAAGATAGACACATAAACCACTCTGTGTTTGGAAACCTTTGAAATGACGAGACTTGAAATATTTGTCTATTCAATGTGGCCTCGGGACTATAGGACTCATGTCTATATCGCCGCTCAAAGGGTAAAGTAGTACTACTACCTCATATATGATTGTATCAATCCTCATTTCATGTTCAGTCCGGTGATACCACCTCATGTCTAAAAAAAGGTCTCACGCCGTCCTGATAGCATAAGCCCAAGTCGACAGGTAACCTTCAAGCCATGGAGTTGCGACGCGAATTTGCACGGGAATTTACACAAGAGTTAACACGTGAGTTCGCAAGACTGCCCGGACGGCTTCCCATCTGGCGGATTCGCAAGCTCTGCTGCGATCTGGCGAGTTGATTGGATTTTCCCATCGGAATATCGCGCTCAAGAATGCGATTGTGTGTCTCCACCCGGGCGTCGATCAATTGCTGTGCAAAGGGCGAGCGTTTTCGAAGAATAGGCCCATACCAATAGATCACGTAGACAGTTATAACAAGGACAACGGATATAGCAACTGGAAATGCATCAGTTCAGCCTTGAACGACTCCAACCTGTTGTTGGTCATATTTCGACTTACATAGAATTGTCGATGCATATTCGAGATGATATTTGCCACCAATGTCTAGAGGAAGAAGAAGTCAGCAATGGCGCGCAACGAACTGAATGAGAATCATACTTTCATAGAAGGGGGTGGCAGGGACAGTGAGTACTCCGGCCAAGAAGTCCCTGGACCAGCCATTTCCGCCAGCTGCGGAAGCAGAGTAAGGCCCGTAGGCGCAGATCATGTAGTCAATAGTCCCCATGAAAATACTGAAATTGGCAACTCCGATGATTGCAGAGAAAACCATCGTCCCGATCCAATGGCACTGCGGAAGACTTGTCCACGCAAAGCCAATCATGCCAATGGGAAGACACAAGGCAGTGTACAGAAGCCACCAAAGCCGCGACTCATATTGCGCACGCTCATCGTTTGGCTTCAATTGTCTCTCTCTCACATTGCGTCTAATCACTGGTATGGCAATAAGCCAAGCGATGACATACCCTAGCATAATAGGAAGAAAGGAGAGACCAAGAGCGACAGGGCCAAAGTCCCATTGTGCGTAAACCAGACCGAAAGACTGGATGAAAATGAAGATTAAGGCATCGGTGAATCCGCTCAGTAGGGACAAGGTCAGAACGATAGGTTCGGCGAGGAACATACGGAAGGGCCGAATCCAAGTGATGAGAACTTCTCTCATCGAGAATCGATCCTTGAATGAGACCAATTCATTTGGACCATAGACATCTTCTCCATTTTGTCTCCGCTTCTTCGCAATGCCGTCGAGCATGATCGTTGTTCGAGTCTCCGGTACGAGCACCAGATGGGCAATCTGAACGAAAACACCAAAGATAAGTTGAATCCAAATATTCCAGCGCCAGGGCAGATATGCTTCTACAAACCCCCCTACCACTGGGCCTAAGACCGATCCTCCGACAGAAGAAAACACCACACAGGCGACGGCGTACTGTTGGTCTTCAGCCTCCCATAGATCGGCAATCATTCCCAGAGTGACCGAGCCACCAGCGGTACATATTCCCCCCAAGGCGCGACCGACCATGATCGTGGCAAAGTTGGGGGCAATTCCAACTGGAATCTGCCAGATATTGACGAGAAGAAGGCTCAGCTGGAGAATGGGCTTTCGGCCGAGCTCTTCACTCCATGGAGCCCACAGCTCACAACCAAAGGCATACAGGACGAGAAAGATCATCGCACCACAGCGTCCCACTTGCTTGCTGACATTGAACTCTTCCGAGATCCCTGAGAGTGCATTTGAGTAGAGGCTGGTATTGAAGTTCATCGACGTCTGAACCAAGAAGATGACCAGGATGATAGTCCACTTTTTGAACTCGGAGAAGGAGTAACCAAGCTCGGCATAACAATCGGCTTCTGTAAGTTCGACTTTGAGCTGGTCGGGGGAAGACTGGATTGTCAGCTATTGTCTTTTGACCGTGACCGGGCTCATACCTTCTCCTGCATAGGGTCACATCGGTCGATATGAGTGGACGAGGAATCGGGCTCGTCACCCCTCTCTGGGTCTGCTTTTTGTTTGAGGGTAGCCGCCATTGTTTCTCTGAAACTCGAGATGATTCTCTAGAGGCAATTCGAGAGAATATGCGGATTTTCAGCCAAAGATAAACCCCCAGAACCACCAGGAGTACGCGGGGATATAAGAGTGGGCATTCACCTGGGGAAGTAGCCCCATACGACAGAAACTAGCCAAGACGCAATGATATCGGCTAGTGAATACTGCAGAGAGTCATAGCCATTGAGACAACCGTCCGATGAACTAAACGGGCCCAAGTGGACATTCTCGGCTCGCAGCGGGGGGTTTCCGGCATCCCAGTCTGCTCTGAGAGGTCCAGGGATGCCGAACTAGAGCATCGGCGCTCAACGTCGTGTCCATCGGCTCCGGCGTCGAGCATGGGGCGGAAGATCCTGCCCTAATCGGACAGAAAGGGGAACTTGATGCCCGCGGGGGATCCACTCATCTCCGCGATGTCGTCCATCGGCTTCAATTGACGACAAAACTTGTTTGGAAGGGACCGACCGTCGTGTCTGACATGTTCATGGTCAACCTGCGGAATGTCAATTTGCGACATAGCGTGATCGTAATCAACCGCGATCGGGAGAACATGGTGAATGACTGAAAGCCTCTGATTCGAGATATTTGTTATTTACTTCGCCCCACCGTCCACATCGACTACAGCTCCGTTGATGTAACTTGCAGCCTCACTCATCAAAAACAGGACCACCCCAGCCACCTCCTCCACAGTCCCAAATCGCCCCAGACTCGATGTCTCCGCAATCTCATTGACAGCTTCTGGACCCCTTTTCACCGCGATATTGGTCGGAGTATGAATCTGGCCCGGAGCAACCGCATTTACGCGAATGCCTTTCGGGCCAAGCTCCAGGGCCATGGACTTGGAGAAGCCAACAACCCCGAACTTGGACGCGTTATAGATCGCCCAGCCTGCCATCGCGCGAGATCCAGCAATGGAAGATACATTGACGATCGACGATCCCCGCTTCAGATGCGGAATGACCGTTCGGGTCATGAGGTAGGTGCCTTTGACATTAGTGTCGACGATCTTGCTCCAGTATTCATCGGTGGTGTCTTCCAAGGCATGTTCTGTGGGATTCACACCCGCACAGTTGAATACGTGATTGATTTGGCCAAAGTCCTGGATGATAGATGCCACGGTCTCCGTGGTACCACTGGGAGATGTCACGTCTAGCTGGTATACCCGATGGCGGGAGTCAAGGTCGGAATTGTTGAGACTTTCAACATTCACGTCACACAATGCTATTCGGGCGTTGCTTGATGATAATTGCTTGAATGTGGCAAGTCTATGCTGGATTCAGCTTCTACCTGTCAAAGTGGGAGGTGGAGGCTTACCCGATGCCACTTGCAGCTCCTGTGATCAGGACGCACTGTCCTGAGAAGTCATATGTAAGTGACATGGCAATGAATATTTACAGGTATTATCTGGCCTGCTTGGGTTCTCTGGGGAATTCAGGGTCGATGTACTCCGTATCAAGATCACCGTGATATGTGAGTTACCCCAAGTGACCCCAAATGCTAGGTTACATTACCTGACGCGTTTTGAGCGTCTCCTTCACTATTGTGTCCCCAGTATGGTGTATTGCGGTGTAATTTACACTCTGACCCCAACAGCACAGTTGGAGATCACCTACGAACGTCCGCATCAGTTCTATCAAGTTCGCCCATACATTACATGTGGTCACGTTATATACATTGCTATTAATCTCTCAAGATGGCTGTCCATCCATCTGCTGCAACCTATCCTGGATTGCGTCATGATCGTCATTTCCTTCGTCGTCTTTGTACTCCTGGAGTACGATACTTCGCATTACCCGTCGTGGGGCGCGACGGCCAGTGAACAATTCAAATTGCGCAAAGCCTTGCTCTGGAAGAACATCGAGACCATCCAAGGCTACCCAGCCGCGGTGCGAGAGGGATCGGGTTTGTTTCATGAGAGGAGTGTTGAGGGGTTTGTATGCCAACTATGAGAAAAGGTTAGATTCAGGGTGCCAGGATCGGACAATAGTATTGAAACTCACTTCAACAACAACACCACCTGTAGCGCTCTCCTGCCACTGAGAGGGCATTTGGAAGTTAGGTGCGGGCTCGCCGCCAATGCTGTGAGCGGGAATACCCGAGACGACGATGGTGGGTTGTTTGAAGTCGGCAGGCCAGGAATCTGACAGAGACTCCAGAATACGGACTGTAGGACGGCCAGACCCGCTGGCCTCCTTGGAATGAAGATCTTGTCGGTTGTAGTGGTGGGCTAGCCGCTCGGCGTTGGCCAGCGTGCGGTTGTAAACGAAGATATGCTGGACGCCGAGATGGATCATGGAGTAGATTGCGGCGCGGGCCATTCCACCAGAGCCAATGACCAGGCCGGTGGTGGATGCGCGCACTGCGTTGGCGGGAGAGAGTCCACGGCGAATACAGTTGCAGATTCCGATCCAGTCGGTGTTGTCACCGTGGAGACCCTTGATAGGACCCGCGCGACACTTTTCAAGGAAGACGGAGGACTCTTGTAATTGGACGTTGTCAAGATCTCGAACGTTGCGAATCGGGATAAGGGTATTGATGGCACCGATGGCGCGAGCGTGGGTAGACATCGAGTGGAGAAGAGGAATACATTCAGTTTTGTAGGGCAGACTGACACTGGATCCCCCAAAGTATTGATTCTCGACCAGATCGTTGAGGCCCCGTAAAGTAGGTGATTGGTGGATAGAATAATTGTGCGGCAAACCGCAGATTTTGAAGGCAGTGTTGTGCATTGCCGGAGACATACTATAGGTGGTATTGGCACCGAAGACGAAGAATTGCATGGGATCCAAGGCGAAGGAACTGTAGAGAGACTGCTGGACCTCACGCGCTGTGATCCATGATCGCAAGTGGGTGCGGCTTTCCGTCACCAGAGAAGGATGTGTGACTGGGGAGAGAACGGGGTTGAAGCAGCGAGACGTGCGCCCCAGCGGACCTGTATTGTATGCTACTAAAGAGAGAGGGGTGACGGGCAGACTGTGGACTCGATGGCGGAATCTTTGCACAGCGATATTGTCTTCTGGTGTCTCGGCTGGTTGGCAGAGGCGCACGATATCGCAGCCTAATCTCCTGGCCCTTTCATAGACCTTCATATAGCCATCTCCATCCCAGCCACCAGGGAGAGGTTGGAAGGCTTCAAAATGCCCAATAATTCTTGTTCGTCCGCTCGCAGAGATGATCTGTGAGAGAATGTGATCATCACGAGAGAGATCTACGGTCAAGAACCCCGTAGACAACCGCAGCCCGTGCCGCACGAGGTTCAAGTAAGTCTCATCCGAGCTGCGTATGGGGGCCTGGCTAGGGGAACGAGTGCCAGCGGGAGTGTAGCTTTCCACGTGATATATTAAAGGCACAATGATGTTGCGGCGAATGGTTGCAATCGCCTGGCTGATGCTGTCCGCAAGACTTGAGTCAAGGCCCGGCTGACCAGAGGAATCCGTCACATCGATGGCTAGCTCAAAGGCATCAGCACTGAACTCTAACTCCTCGATGTCTATGCCCTGTTCGCCGACCCTGGAGAACGGCACCGAGACTGCGGTTGTGTAGTTTCGGGATTCCACCGGTAACAGCGACAGCGGAAAGGATGCATGCTGGCTATTGAGTTCCGCGATGTCCCCGGTTATGAAAGCAATGAATCGCAGAAAATCTCGCTGGACTCGTTTTAGTGTGAGGAACGGTATCGACGTATGTGATCTGGGTTCCGTTCTGTGTGCTGGCGACTCCTCACTTTCCGCGGTCAAGTCGCTTCGAGTCTCCGACAGGTTGAAAAATTCCAAATTGGAACATCCGCGGTATATCGGTCCGGACAAGTCCAGGAAGTGTCGGACCTTTTGTGTATCCCATGCTTTCAAGTACAATTGAATACTCTCTGGATCTCGAATCACATGGATGACTGGGTGTGTCTGCGCATATTCTCTGAGCAGTCTTTGGCCGTTCCTCTCCATCGAGCCAGCCCCGCAGACTATCACGCAGCCTTCCTGGTTATCCGCCAGCATCGATTCGAAGACCCGAGCTTCCTGCTGGCGATAGACGAGTCCATCGTTTTCCTTTTTAAACACTGCGCGAGGGCATCCGACGCTCTGATGGAAGTAGCGGTCGGCATCGATGAGACGCCTTCCAGATGTTGCTGCAAGGATGACAGCCAAACTAGATTTTCCAGTACCTCGGATTCCAATCAGAACAATGGATGCTTTGGGGCTGAACGTCCGGGGAGTCTGCAGGTGGCCATTTTCGACCAGCACCGGGGATCCACGGTTGGAATGCAAGTCTCTGAGAGAGGGCGGCCGGGAGGATGAATCTCGGGATTCGTCCCGGTGCTCACTCAACCGACGGGAAGGGGGTCGTGACAACGACGTGGGGGAGTTCAGGATGTGTTTCCGAGGGCCATCGTCGAGGGTCTCGGTGAGCTTTCTCTTCGGAGGGCGGACTAGCATGGACATCGCGCAAGATCGAGTTCAAACAAGGTCACAAGAAGCCCCATTACCACCGTAGACAAAAGCACCAAGAAAGAGGATATGGAGAAAATGTGGAGGAAGCACCGATGTGGTAAGCGGGCCTGAGTTTGCGGGGGAAAAAAGAAATTGGCTCACCGTTACATCCGGTTACATAAGGCGGACGAGCACTCACCCGGCTTCATTCGGCTGTCCCCTTCCCCGCGGGGTCGGTACTCGCTGACATTTTGCATTTGGCACGGCCTTTTCGGTTTTCGATTACGAGAAGGATCCTGGTCTTGATATCGGTACGAGGCATTCGAAGACACGAGTCACGACCAATTCGACCGAGTGTGCGAGAAACACCGCTCGAGGCAAATTCGGTATTACCTTTGGCGAGGCACTGACTGGCTCACCGCTAGCCGGGTATCCATCTTCCCCGGAAGAATCTCGCCTGTGCACCTGAGCACCTTGCGTCGTGCTGCACTCTCTTTTTCCACACCGGAAATTCGATCCCTCCACTCGCAACATCCCTGAGACTAGCTCGTTTATGGCGTAGTCGCCGGCTCGTCCGTGCAGCCGCCAGTCGGCAAAAGGGTTCCCATACGCTTCGAAACATGCGCCGGGCTCTGACAGGTGGATTGTGACAACCATGAGCGCGGAACAACGCCAAGCCACTGGCTCCAGCGCCAAATCAAAAAAGAGATGGACCGACCCCGACGAGGACGGGAAGACCGGGGAACCCAAACGCCAGCGGGTTTCCCGGGCCTGCGATAGCTGCCGCTCGAAGAAAGACAAATGCGATGGGAAACAACCAGTGTGCTCGACATGTGCGTCGCTCTCGCGACCGTGCACCTACAAGGCAAATCCGAAAAAGCGTGGCCTGCCCACAGGCTACATTCGGTCCCTGGAGCTACTCTGGGGGCTGGTTTTCCAAAGAATCCAAGGCAGTGAGGACGTGATGCGCGCTTTGATGCGATCGATCAATCTCCCAAGCCATCTGGCGACAATGGGTAAAGAAGCGGAGGGGTCAGACGCCTTGATGGCTTCTTTCAAAAACAGCACAGTGCTCCGAGACATCGAGCGTATCCTGGTGATGCTGGAACAGCCAGAAGAGGAGAGGGACCGGAGCCTGCAGGCTTATGGAGACGGGGAAACACCGCTCGACGTCGATTCCATACTCTCCTCGGCTGATGCCCAGGAATGGCAGATCCCCGAAGGCTTGGAGGCCCGCGAGACACCTTTGCCTGGGATTTCGCCCAGTCGAACGGCAGCCGGCATTTCCCCTTTCAAGAATCCTGCACGAGCTACCAGGGAATGTGGTGTTCAAACCATCGAGTCAGACGATGCACCCTCACCCTCCTTTACTCTCCAACCACATTACAATGATGCTCGATCGTTGTCAGTGAAAACTCCCCTTCAACTCCCTTACAATGCATGGCCGCTCTTCGATGTCTACTTCTCATACACACAATGCTGGTTTCCTATACTGGAAAAGCACGATATCCTTCGTACCGCCTTCCAATACACCGAAGGCGATGTCTATGTCTCACGTTTCGCCCCCGGATCGGGTGAGCACGCTGCTCTGTGGGCTGTTCTGACTCTCGCGTCACTCCAAGATGCCTCGATTACCGCCTTCCGACAGACGGATGAGCAGCCTAGAGATCAGCTCACCCCCTCACAAATGTATGATATCGCTCGCCAGTTGATTCCCTCTGAGAGTGGCCCCCACGAGATAGGGCACGTGCAAGCACTCTTGATCTTGGGGCTGGTTAAATTTGGACAGCAAGAGTGGACAGCATCCTGGATGTTGATCGGTCAAGCTGCACGAATCTCTAACACGTTGGGGCTCGATCAACCTTCTTATCCGTCGTCATCCAGGACCGCTGATCAAGAAAAGCAACTTGCTCGGGCCAAGCATGTTTTTCTGGGTTGTTTCGTTCTCGAGACCCTGGTTGCCGAGAAAACCTCTCAATGTCCCTCTCTGCGGCGGGCAGACTTAGCCAGAGTAGGATCCATCAACGAGGACGGACTTGAAGAATGGCAGCCCTGGGAGGATCAGACTGGCCTGCGGCCCCCACAGTCATCACGTTCATCCATGCAGCGTGGGCCCCTCCACGCCTTGAGCACCTTCAACCGTCTTGTTAGCTTGGTCTCCATCCTGAACGAGCTCTGCTGTTGCAAATACGATCCAACGATATCGCGATCGCAGCTGGAGCAGCTGGAGTTGCAGTTACAACGCTGGGCGACGGCATTGCCGAAAAGCTATCGAGTCGACCTCCAAAGTCGGCCTGTGCGCCTCGCTTCGCCCCATATCTTCGTTTTGGAGATGACATACGAGAGCGTGGCCGTTGCGCTCAGCTCCCAAATAGCCATCCGCGAATGCGATCAGAACATATTGGACCCGCCTCACAAGTATCGTGCGACCGAAAGTTCAAAACGACTTCTTCAGCTTCTCCAAATCTACATGGAAACATACAGCTTCGCTGCCACACCACCCACGCTCGGCATGATGCTCCGATTTGGTCTCCCGCGAGGACTCTCTCGAGAACTTCCGTCGGACCTGGACATCGGGCTACGAAACAAAATCCACACCTTTTCCACTCATCTTTCTGCGCTGTGGACTATGGCGGACCGACAGGCTGCTGGTCAAGGTCTAATCCAGAGGCCTCAGCCTATGAGCATAGGCGAGTCCCCGATGTCACAACACATGGAGGGCTCCACCAGTGGTGAAATGTCACTTCCATTGGGCATTTCTATTCCAACCTCACAGCACCTCACACCGGTTGACGGGAATCCACCCAGCAGCTCCCATACTACAGCGCCTCCGGACCAATTCCTCTCCACCCCATGGCTTCGGGCCACACAGCACATCGAAGACATATCCTTACTCCCCACACCCTCTTCACTCACCTCCGTTGGAGGCCCCGACATTCCACCCCAGCAGGGACACATGGCGGCTCCTGTCAGCAGTGGCCTTGCCCATCCAGCCTCCACGGGAAAAACTCACGGTGGGACAGGCATGATCCCACAGCTTTCTCCCACATACCACCAACACGCCCCATATCACCCTAATGCATATCAAGATCCGTCCCTCGCCCCGGGCTCCTTTGTTGATATGGATGGATATGGCGCACCTCGACGCCAGCGGATCGCCCCCGATCTAGACGCATTATTCGACGAACTCGCATCTCTCGATGGTGCTGAAAAGTAAGCACGCAGCACTTCTCAAGATTTTCCCCACTAACTGGCTCATCTAGGGCCGACAATCAGCCCGAGTTCATGCAGAACCTTGGCTTCGTTTCCGACGCGGGCATCCCCGAACTCTACTCCTTCTCCGGTCAGGTCGAGCCTTTCCTGCTGGCACAGACTCAGCAACTTCCCGGCGACGGTACCCCCTCCGGCGTGCGACGGGAGTCCCAGTCCTTGGGGATATCGGGAACTCCCAAACGTTGATCGGCAATGGATGGGCGTACTCGCGACGAAGGAAGTTGAGCGTGCCGTGGCCGCTGGTCGGTCCTCTCCGCAGGGATGTTTCGCTCTCTTGGGTCTTTAGTCGTTTTGCTGGAAAACCACACAGTAACATGCTCATTTAAAAGCTTACGAGCCCCAAGTGTATCCTAACTTGCCGATAATATGTAACCATACATAATTGAACCATGAATTCATCATCTTCCCTAGATCTATATACAAGAAATATTCTTTTTCCCTTAGAGCGCCGCCTTGGCCTTCTCCTTCTCCGCGAAATTGACACAGACATGCTCCACCGCCACCTTGTATCCATACACTCCCAGGCCCACAATGATGCCCGCCGCCTTATCACTAAAGTACGAATGATGTCTCCAGGGCTCTCGGGCATGGACATTGCTCACATGCAGCTCAATGAAGGGGATTTCAACGCCGAGCAGCGCATCCCGGATAGCGACGGAGGTGTGGGTATAGGCGCCCGGGTTGATAATGATGCCGTCGACCTTGCCCCGCGCCGCCTGGATGCGATCCACGATTGCGCCTTCGTGGTTGGATTGGAAGGACTCTAGAGTTGCGCCGTGCGTGGCGGCCATCTCGCGGCTGTTGTTCTCCACGTCGGCGAGGGTGGTGTGGCCATAGATGTGAGGTTCCCGGGTGCCCAGGAGGTTGAGGTTGGGACCATTGATGAGGAGGATTGATTTGCCCATTGTGTATATAGAAAGTGATGTAGAAAATAGCCCTGTAATTTGGCAATTGTCGTTACTTAAAAGCCCGTTTGACTCGGTTATATTCTCTACACCCCGGGGCCCCGCGGCTGAGCCCTTTGCCGTGCGGAGAAGACGTTTTGCCCCCGGCGAATGGGGGAGACGCCATTGCCAGTCGGCCTTCACGCACATTGACATGCATCACATAGTTATATACTGTATACTCGAGACTCAATTGTTGTTCAATGGCTGGAAGGATTCAATAGATCTACATGTTCTGTATGGAGAAGTCATTGCGCCAGGAGTATAATACTATACAGGATATAGTGCATATTTGTATATTCCGCAAATCTCATACTTCCAAGGCTGCATCTCACATCTCACAAGTCATTGATCTAAGATGTATAGCATTTCGTCTCAAGTCGACTCTGTATCGACAGTCTCTCCGACATTTGGACCCCACGACCCACCGAGCAAAACCAATCAAAACCGGGAAATCAGAATCTTCACTTTTCACCCCTCCATTCGGCGAGATACTCGAATGGGATAGCCAAATGTCCACGCGTTCTCCGGAACAGA
The DNA here is from genome assembly GCA_911174995.1 of Penicillium olsonii. Lineage (NCBI taxonomy): Eukaryota > Fungi > Ascomycota > Eurotiomycetes > Eurotiales > Aspergillaceae > Penicillium > Penicillium olsonii. Next base: position 153,587 of record CAJVNO010000033.1, read on the forward strand.
TAGCTGCTAAAGGTCGACATAAACCCCCGGATGAGGCAAACAAGCACTAACGAAAACAGATTGTCCGACGTGCCAACGGCGCCGCATCAAGTGTGATCGGGGACTACCGACGTGCCGCAAATGCGGCAAACGCAATCTTGAATGCCCAGGCTACGGGCTCCGACTCAAATGGGTCCAGGGAGTCGCCAGCCGGGGTAATCTGCGCGGCAGGGCAGTCCCCTCTTCACCGTCCTCAGTGGAAGGGCGAGTGAGCAGGGAACCAACTGCCGCCAATGGGCACAGTCGCCTTGCGCCGCATTTCCCACCGCTGTTTCCAACGCCCACCTCCGAGCTGGGCTTGTCGCAGGGTCGACCGGTGCATGTCTCGCGGTTGCTTGCGTGGTTCAATGAGCGAGTCGCTCATCGACTGGCGTGGGTTCCCCAGCAGAACGCATGGCGACACATGATTCTCCCGATGGCGGAGAGCTCGGAAACCGTCATGTCGTCGATTCTGACTATCGCCGCCAATGATCTGGCAACCGAGTACGCTCCCACAGACCTGGGTCACGGCACATTCCAGCAGATGTCCAAGAATTATCAAAATCGATCACTCGCGTTGTTGGCACAGGAGCTGAATGGCCTGTCCATCTCTCCCGCTTCACCGCGGCAGACCAATACCACGTCAGCCTACACCTTGGCCGCTGTCATAATTCTCTGCAACAACGAATTTATGAAGCCCCAAACGGCCGGGTGGAAAGTTCACCTCTCGGCCGCAAGAGAAATCATCTTAGCGGCCAAGGGGCGGCCAAACCGCGCCCACCATCTGGCCTCTATTGAAGAGTTCCTCATGTTGGAATTCTACGAAGCCTCCGTATGGGCTGATCTGACCACTTTCCAAAACTACAATGATACACCCAGGGTACCCCCCACTGGTGCCGAGAACGCAGTCTTCACTGATTATGTCCGCATCATCGATCAAATCACCCGACTAGAGCGTCGCAAGTCTCATCCCAAACCAGTCGACCAGGCCCCGCCAAAGTGCGGCCCAATCCAGGACATCCACTCGCAGATCGATGCAGCTAGAGATAACATGATGCAGCTGAGTGGTTCAATTCACTTCTCGTCCGAGGAAGACCAACGAGGCTTCGAATTGGTCATTTGGATGTATTACCACGCAACCATCATCTACAGCTACCAGGCCCTCGGAGAGGATTCTGCTACATACGACATCACCACGTCTCGAGATGAGATACTACGGTGGGTACTGTTTCTGTCGGAGACTCGAGACGGCATGTTTGCACAGGATCTCGTCTGGCCGCTTTTCACCGCGGGATCCGAACTGCGTGGCGACCCGGCCGGGCAACAGCTCATTCGAGAATGTTTCGGTAACGTGATGCGCATCAGTCGGATTCTGGATCGTGCGCGTGTATTGGCATTCTTGGAGAGATGGTGGAATGAGCCTCATACGTCCGCGTCTTGGATTGACATGGCTCGAAAGCAGTCGCAGGATCCACAGTACGATATTTTGGTTGTATGATACCATTGTCGCTCGATGAACATATTGGGCATGATGTATATAAAATTAAATAGAAGCCAGATGTATCATACCGCAAGTCATGTTTAGAGCCAGCACTTAATGGTCTTTATCCAACAAACCAGACCCGAGCAGCTTTTCAAAGATGGATGGCTTCTTCGGCCACAAGCTTCCGGTGCCATTCATCGACCCCAGGACACACTCGCCACCATGGAACATGGCATCCGCCGCCGATGCCCATAAGGTCTCCGGCGCGCGAATGTTATCCAGGGTGAAAAAGCGGCGGCATTCCGCCGCTTCGTATATGAACTGGCGAGGCAAGCTATCATTCGTAGGACCAAATGCATTCATCAGATTTACTGCACCTTCAGTCAGGTTCAGGGGGAATTTTTCGAGAGGTTTAGGGAAAATATCATCGAAGTGGTCCATATCCTTCGAGGCGACAATAGGCTCAGATGAGTTAGAAAAGGCCCTGATAAGGGAAGCTGCTTGTTCCATGAGTTTGCTCATTGTAGTGAGTGGAAGTGTCTGAGAGCCCTTGACGCCTCCCATCCCTTGCATAGGGGCATTATGGGGTCGGCCGCCGAATGCGATTGTGCGGACGCCTTCGGCTTTCATGAGCTCGGAGAATATCGTGCATGTAGATGCGCAGTATCCGTCGGTGAGCTGGAAAGATGTTAGCTGGGTAAGACATAGTTGACTACACGAGACTTACAAGGATGATATCTTCAGCTTTGAAAGCTGACCGGGTTGGATCTAGCTTGATGGGTCCATATCCGCTGATTGGTTCGGTGGAAGAAGAACCCAGAGAGAGATTATTAGAGACCAGGCTGGAAGATGGAACCCCCAGCGTCGTATGTGGACCAAAGAGCTCTTTCCAGGATTTGAAGTCAGTCTCTTGGTCCGGCTTGACTTGAGACTTCCAGTTCAACCAGATCGGACCACTGGGGAAGAAAGAGACTACCTGACCAGCCAAGTCAGCACTCTCATGGGCTCGCCACCGCCCAGCCGAGTAGATATCCTTGTTGGGGAAGAACAGTCTGAAAAGGTTCATTCCGGAGTATACCGAGCCACCTCCATTACCGCAAAGATCAATGATCATCTTCTTTTTCCCTGCAGAGGTCGCGTTGTGGATGAAGTCGCGAGCAATCTTGGCGAAATCAGCTGCGCCATTGAGAATCGGTACCTTTTCGAGCGATTCCGCAAAGGTAGGCACGGCGAGAACAGCTACATCCTCGAGTCCCTTGCTATCAGGTAGGAACCCCATGATGCGGTTGGCCCCTTCTCTGATGGTTGGCTTGGGATAGCCAGCAGGCGCCCCCAAATTCGGGGTTGAAGTGAGAATCTTGGGTGTTGCGTTCGAGGTATTTTTTGGGAGGCACACGTTTTCCCAAAACGAGGTGCCATTCTCGAAGGGAAAATTCTTGACTGTCGTGGTGGTTTCAACGACTGAATTCGAGCCATTTGCAAAACGAAGCATGTGGTATGCACCACTCCAGGTACCGTTCGTGAACCGACCTTGCAACGAGTTGCTGCGCCCATGGACGTTGAGACTCAGTGCAAGTGACTTGAACTGGGCGTTGTATCTAACCGAAAGTGCTGTTAGGTAAAGTTTTCTGTTTGAAGATGGCACACTGACAATGCATCCCAATCCTGTGATCCTGTTCCGAGGCTAAGCAAATAATCGGTCACGTCGGCCCCATTGATCGAAGCTATAGGAGAAACCGAGGACTGGGAGTGTAGCTGCAAAGCATCGCCTTGAACGGTTATTAACACCCCTTAGTCGAAGTCGAGGTCAGATGAGAGCGACACATACTGTAAGTGTAAACCTGGGGTAGTGCAGTGCCGTTCGAGGATACGGACACCAAAGGCGTGTCGTTTTCGAACACAAAATACTGTTGCGAACATAAACTCGCGCCCAGATGACCATCGTAGGCTGACTTGAGTAGATCCGATATTGCCGTGTCGAAGTCAAACTGATTGTTGTATAAGCCAGTCTTGGCCTTCTTCTGGATATCATCGAGGCCTCCCAAAAGATCCGTTGGTGGCATGGGATAGTTTGCGGGAGGGTTGGGGAGAATCTCGATGGTAGATTGGTACTGCAAGTACTTGCGATATTCCTTAACAAATGCGACGGCTCGTTCTTTATCGAACGGCATTTCCCTCAGACATTGGACTGCTAACTCGCCGGGAATAACGACATCCACTGCGTCTGAGTTAGTTCTGGTTAAATTGTACCTCATGGAAAAACTAACTCTTGTCATTCTCAACAGAACGTCTGCGAATCTCTGGGCAGGCTGTGTTTCTGCCGACATGATATCGGGGACTTATGCCGAGAGCATACGTTGAAGCCAATAGACCCGTAAAGGAAGCCAAGATGGTATTCGGACGAAACCGCATGATAAGCCGAGTTATGGTTGTATAGCAAGACTGGAGATGATCTGAGAATGGGAAAGATATCGCCCCACAGGCTTTTGTGCCCGAATTGCGCGCTAGATGCGCGAATTCTCATCGGTGACTTCATGGCTCTTGTTTGTTGTGGTGGGCAAAATGGCCCCCAGAAGCCAAGAACGGCTGTGGGCTTGGGCTCTCCTGATTCCGCCTGGCCCCAATCCGAATCAGGGCATCTTATTGAGACTCCATTTGAAAGGACTGGTGACCCTGGTGGTCCCTACTTCGTATTGAGGCTCTCGTGGCGATCCCTTCGAAGACCGGGGACCAGCCGGAACGCTGGCAGGGCTGTGGTTCAGTCGGCTGGGGTTGAACAGGCCGTTTGTTACTTCGCCGAATCGCGTTCTTCTTCTGGCGCCACATCTGTTGCCAAGAAAATGGCTTGCCAAGGTGTTCAGGTGGATCTTGGAGCTCCGGGGTGTTGATGTGATGAAGTTGTGGGACGGTGCCCGGGTGCGAAAATATACATCCAGGACCTCACCCATGCTGGAGGTCCCCACGTCAACCTTCGACGTAGAGTACTGTAAATAATTTACAACCCAAGAGAGCAGAAGAATCAATTAAAAAGGAAGTTGAATAAAATTAACCCAAGAACACCTCAGCTATGACGTTGTTGAAAGACAACACAAGAGAGATGGCCACCATGCAAAATAAACAACCATCTATGTCTTACTATTCCAGACTATTCCAGACTTTTTGCGACAACTGTGTGCTGCTCTTTGTTTATGGAACCAGAATCATGGTTCCAGCACCTTGATTGTCGGTTTCATCGGGCTTGGCCGCTCAGAGAAGATTGTTGAATTTCCCGAGGGCCAGTTGAATGTTGCAATTAAGAGTCAAGGCGATACACACTTCGGGAACGGCGCTTGATGACGGCAAGAATAGTTCGAGCGCGTCTGCCTTGACAGAGAAAAGAGTGCCAGTCACGAACTAAGGCTTTACGCCTCTTGCGCCCAGCGCGACTCACGGAGCGGCATCTCTTCGCCAGCATCCTTGCGGCTTCCATCGACTTCGCGCTTCCAGGCGTAGTACTCGCCAAGACGGACCTCGGCGTAACTGGCGTAGTCGAAGTCGATCTGTGAGATTTGGGCTTGAATCAGAGCCCAGACACCCCTGCAGAAAGAAGAGTCAGCACAAGACCACGATCAATGCATGCTCCTCCAGCTTACCAGTACAGACCGGGCATGCCACGGAAACGGTCTACATCCTCATACAAACGATCCACGATCTCGGCCTGGAACGCAGCATCCAGACTGCTCGTCTCGCAATAGCTGTTGGTATACTCGGTGAGAAACGCACGGCGCACAGATTTCGTCGGCATCATGGTATAGTCGCAGTCATAGCCACCCCACTCGGCAAGGTGGTTTGAGATGTCGAAAGCCGCGGGTGCGGGCACGGCGTATTCATAATCGATAAAGTCGACCGATGTGGTACCGTCTTCGGAGACAGTGTTGCCCTCGCTGGGGAGCACGATCACGTTCGCGCAGAGAAGATCGCAGTGTGAAAAAACGAGCTGTGAGTCTCGACATTAGCCAGATCCCCGGCGTGTGATGCAGGAGCCTACATACCCCATCTTCTCCAATTCCCTTTCCGTCATCGAGACGCTCCACGGCCCACTGCAGCTCCGCCTGCAAGCTTAAGCGGCGCGCACGCTGTTCCGGCGTCGTGACCGGCAAGGCCAGCACCCACTTCTGCAGGACCGCCCAGATCGACGGGCCGGCGCGGCGGGGCTTGATTACGGTGATCTCAGGGTCCTGCTGCAGGTCGGAGGTATCCTTGACCTGGGCGGCCGCGCTACTGGGCAGCGCAGCGTGCCACTGCGCCAGGCGACGGGCTACTCCGCGCCAGATGGGCGGGGAGACCAGGTCCAAGTGGCCGCAGGGCTTACCGCGGATGAAGCGATAAAGCAGGCCGTTTTGAAAGCGGGCGAGAAGGGGTGGGGCCAGACCGCGACTGGCGAGCAGGGCGTGGGATTTGGTTTCTCCTAAGGATCTCTACTTCAGCATATGTCGCAATGGGCAAGAGTCGCACGGGGCTTTTTTGGGGCTTTCCCAGGGTGGACGATGTCCGTCGGGGGTCTCGTACTTTCACGGTCTATCAGGATTTCTGTTCCATTTCCGTACGCCCTCATCAATACGGCCTCATTGTCTATTTGCTCTTCCGTCAGGCCGGGCTTCAGGTTGATTATTTTCAAGAGCTGACAGATGTGTTAGTCGAGTCCGGAGATGGGTTGGAGGGAGGTGCTAGGAAGACACACAGTATTGGTGATGCCGTCGGTGAAGCGCACGAACTCGATGTTGTTGCCAGGACCTTCCCAATGGGGGTTCAGGGTCAAGATTAACCTCAGGGCAGATGCCTGGGAGTCCGCATGGCTGTATGAGAGCGGAATATAGCGAAAGTCCGGCTTCACGGGTGTCTGGGTTTCTACTGAACCCATGATGGAATAGCGAAGAGGGGAGAGGGGAGAGGGGAGGTGGGAGGTGGGAGGTGGGACCGGGAGAGTTGGCGATCTGCTTCAGTTTAACGCCTAGGAATAGGCACCGTTAGATCGAGGATCCCACACGATCACGAAATATTCTGTCAGCAAGGGGAATGTCCGCGGGTTAAATTAAAGAATAAGGCAGAGCAATCGAAAGGAAAAGTCGATTCAGGGGTCAAAATAAAAAAAAAAGAAACTATGGCGGGGAGATTGAGACACGAGGGGAGGTCTCGTGCTCCCGCCCCATGGAAAGACTCTTTGCCACTTGGTATACTTCGTCTCTGTTTTCGTTATATTTGGGGGTAAATGAGTGCATTGAAATCTAAGAATTGACTGTTGAGAATATAGAAACCCGCGCAATTGTCAAGAGTCTGTAAATTTGCAACTTTGTAGGGTTCGTACACGGTACATTGGCATATGTGGCCAACAAGGTCTTCCGCCAGGTACCAAGTACGGAATCACTGTCACATGCAAAAGGGGGACCCTGAGTCAGGTGATCTAGGTCACCTGACAAGGCGACAAGCCCCAGCCCTACGTTCCCAATCGGGCCGGTTACCTAACAAGAACCCTGTCTGCTGACTCAGCCAGGAAAAACTCTCTCACCGTGTCCCCATTGGGGCTAGCGTAGTCTCAGTGTCCCAGCATAAAAAGGAGTTGTTCGTCCGGCCCTTTCATCTTTTTTCTTTTCTCTCCATCATCAGTAGAGGTTTACTATTCTTTAGTAAATTTCAACGTGGCTCCACACAGTGGCTTGCTGAGGGTTATCCTGGGCTTCGGCCTCCATGGGTTTTCTTCCGTTCCCGGCCTTGGAGAGTAAAGGCGTCTCTCTTTTTCCCAATCACTTTATGGCTATACTAGGGTTTCCTTCGGGAAGCTCCATGGGTTTTAGCTGTGGAGAGGACGTTACATACCTTTTTATCCTGTCACTTGGTGATTTGGAACTTGATGGCAGTTGGCACGTAGCTTGACATCATAACGGCTCAGGAACCTTTCTCTGGGAGGTGTCTGCAAGTTTAAACGTATCCTTGGATCTCATCGCAGATTCAATTTAAGACGGCTCTTGTGTCCCAGGCGCATGTCAAGCTTCAACTGAAAACCCATGATGCTCGGGTTGATTTGTGGAGCTGACAAGCTTCCAACCTTGGCTTCAAGATATACTACGACTTAAATCTGGTGTCGATTCAATGTGTGGGCAAGTTAATTGGCCTGCCTTTCCCGAGGTCCAGCGCATGAACTCCCAACTTGGAAGGACCATCACGGAGGAACACTATATATTGGTGCAGTCAACCTTGGAAGGGATGCAACGCAATACCCGACCAAGCTGCAGCCATTGTCATCACCGTCGTAACTTCTCAAATTTTCTATTTGCTTTTTACATGGATGTTCTATGCGCGCCCAGCATTTCCAATCTGGATGCGTTGTCCATCCCACTTATCATCGCTGCGTAGCACAGGCCAGCTGGTGCCATCGCCCTTGACGAGCTTCAGGTCCAGCTTGGTGCCCAGAATCCGGAAGGTCGACTCCGCCGGATCAATGGGAGCAAAGAGGGAATATGTGTCCTGGTATCGCTTGTTGTCGGTGGTGGGCAGGTCCAGGGTGATCGAGTTGGCGGTAAATTCCACCTTGGCGCGTTCCTTGTCGATCTTCTTGAAGTAAAGGGAGACATTGACCGCGGTAGGAGTCTGATAGAAGTCATTACTATAGAGTGTGTCAGCCGGTGCTCTGAAGGACAAGAGCTGGTTCTCTATAAATACCGGACAGAGTCCACCTTCTCTTCGCCTGCAGCGTTGGCCTTGCCAACGTACATGTGCCTTGTTTTCTCTGTGCATCCGGGGATCTTCAAGAACTCGTCGAATTCCAGAACCCGGCGCTTGCAGCAAGACCACCCCTTGCTGCCTTCATGGAAGACGGGGTGGCCCGGGTGGTGGACGCACTTCTCCTCGTCGCGAGCGATGGACCCGCTGTGGGATGCGCCGCAGCCTCTCCGGCGACAGGTCGCATTCGCAGGGATCTCCACGTCAGGGTCATCTGACTCAGGCTCTTCGACCACGGGCTTTGCGGGAGGTGCCGCGGTGGCTGTGACCGGGGGAGTGACAATGGGCGGGCGCTCATTCTTCTTCTCCACAGGAGGGGGAGCCTCCTCGACCTTTTTGGGCTCTGGGGCTGGTGTATCGTCGACTGTCGAGTGCTTGCCGGTAGTGCATGGTGGAATGGCGAGGAACTCCTCAAAGGTGAGGACACGGGGCTTGCAGCATTTCCAGCCTAAATGGTTAGCGAGAGGTTTCCGATCATGAGCGATCGGCTTAGGGTTTGCGAGGGTATGCGACATTGAACCCCAAGGTACTTACCTTTCTGCCCCTCGTGGAACACGGGGGGCCCTGGATGATACACGCAATCCTCCTCAGGGTCGCTAAAAGTCTTCCCACAGGCCTTGTGAACGCACTTCTCCATGATGTATGTAGATTTGTGAGTCCCAAAGACAATGTCAAGAGGGAAATGGCGGGATTGCCCAACGAGGTTTAGCGGGGGCGAGCTCGAATGTTCCATAGCTGACCGCCGTCACGTCCCATCCTCCCTTCACCTCCGCGATGCTGCCCACGCGTGCTCTCCTGGCCTCAGCAAGGCTGACCCTATTTACTCGTGCAGGCTGTGGCCTGTGCGACACTGCCAAAAATACCGTTCTGCAATTCCAGAAACGAAGATCCTTCGAATACGTTGAGAAGGATATCATGGCCCCGGGGAATGAATCATGGAGGGAGGTCTATGACTTTGATGTTCCTGTCTTGCATGTCCAATCTGTGCAAGATGGAATGCCCATACAGGCTGATCTCTCGGACGCACGCAAATTGTTCCACCGATGGACAGAGGAAGAAGTGGCGCGATCAGTAGATGCGGCAGAGCACGAATAAGCCTGGATCTCACGGGCCATGACCTGGTCACTATTGCACTTCACCCCCAGGGCTATTTTTTTCATGCATTGATATGCAGTTTGGCATAAAGATCCTACATTCGATGGTGTCCTTCGCTTTTATGTGGCATATCTCCTTATTCCATATGTACTCTGTATGGACCCTATGGCTCAGTGGCACACACTCAATCTGGAATATCAAGCGATCCATGCACTGTCAAAGACAAATTTGAAATCACAACCCAGAGAAACGGATTTTGGGCTCTTGTATCCTTGTGTTCTGCCCTAGGATTGAAGCCAATGCTGGCTTGAGACTGCACCTTTGGAACCAGCAATTCCTATGGAGCAGGAATTCGACTCAGGAGCTTCTAAGCGGTCAGAATATGCCATCTGAAAGGGGACATTCCACTGGAATTGTGAGATTGTGACTTGTGGTGACTTGGGGATTGTGAATTGGACTGCCACATATCGGATCAATGTATATCCGGTTGCCCTTGGGAACTACATTCGGACAGCTTCAATTCACTTGATTCTCCATCTGCTTGTCCCTTCTAACGCAGTTCCGTAGTGTTGATATGCCAGGTTTGTAGAGTAGACTCAGAGTAGAGACTCTGAACAAGGGCCACTTGATCCATAAAGGATTATGAATTCATTGGAAGCCTGCCACCATGGGCTCCAACGAGAAACACTTCAGCGATCAATGGCCCAGACTGCTTCTGAACAGTGTCCTTCCATTGCTTCTCATTTGCTTCCCAGTCGCGACTGCCCTTTGGGATTTCGACTTTTCTCGATCGCGTTTGCTTTCGCTTAGCTTCGCCTTGTTTCTCCCACAACATTGCCTCTCGATGTTGATCTGCTAAGTGAGATTCACATCCCCAGTACTCCTTCTGGTCCATTCGACGCGTCCAAAATACATCTTGGGTCTTGGTACAGCTGTTTTCGACCTCGGATGATGTCGAGTTCAACAAAGTCACCGGCTTCATCGCCGACTCCAGTGCAGTACGGTACTCTGATTGGTCTCAGCAGGAATGAGCTAACATTATCCCACCTAGTGCTGATACACTCCGTGTGATCCCTTGCAATGTATGCGCGATAAACCGCATAGCCTGTGATAAGACCAGGCCGGGTAAATTCTGACCAAAAGCCCAACACGAGCATTCGGGACCATCGCTGACTATCTTCATAGCCCCATGTGCCATGTGCGTTTTCACCGGATTGGCATGGCTCTGTTCATATGATATCTTCTCCGGGTATGTTGACCTTCCGGTGTGGCAAGAAGGTACTGAACATGTTCTAGTATCCCTGTAGATCGCGACGAATCTACCGCGGTCCAAGCGACCCCCGGTGGCTCAAGCAATGGAGATGAGCCCCGACGTGATGGCCAATTGATCATGTCCGAAGGATGCATTGTAAATGCTCAATCTGAAGGTCAAACCGTTGCACCTCAGGTTGAAGATTGCACCCAGGAAGATCAACCCGTAACAGTGGCATCGAATACCGAAGTGGGTGACCAGGTCTCAAAAAGTCTGCGGTGCCGTCTTTGATGGTGAATCATGTTGTTGAAACATATTGACGAACGATGCCTGCCTGGGAAGACAGCCTCTCGGTACAGAGCTTTGCTTCCACGCCTGGAGAGAATTAGCCCGACCTGGATCAAATCGGAGATTGTTTTGCGAAAGATACCCGTGGACATACCTTCTCGTGGAGCTTTGGGGTCCAGTAGAGAAACCACTGTGAATACTGCCATAGGTGCCCGTTGACAGGAAGACTTCGCTCCTTCCCCAAGCTTCCCAATCTTAAGGGATCCTCTTCGCCTTCGTCTATTTTCCCTTTCGCCTCACCCCATTGAGTCAACCAAGATGCCTCCCAAGATGCCTCCCAAGAGGCCTCCCCGTTCTCGCGACGAGGAGATCTGCGCGATACCTGCGTCTCGCACGATGAATGCCGCCCAATATGCCAACTCCATCGCGGGCACAACAGGCCCCAGATTTGCAACCCCTACCCACCGACGGATCTCAAGCAACACCGGGAGCTCTTCGGCCGGTTCCCCGAGTTCCCCAACTCCAGGAAGTCGGCTTACACCAAATCGCCCACTGAAGCGTTCATCGGCCAACGCCTTTGACGTCTTATCGCCTGAAATCCCCAAGCAGCTGATGTTGACTTTCATTGACAAAGCGGCTCCGGTCTTTCTACAATTCATTATCCATCTGAGCGAGCTGCAAGATTCGTTTGACCGTTTCGAGAGACAAGGAAACCTCAGTTTCGAGACCGTCGATATGGTTGTTGGTCTTTGCCTCGCCATCGGTTCCCTTCTAAGCCGCAATTCTGAGCTTTGGAACGCGCGCCAATGGTATGAGGCGGCTTCCGACAAATTGCATTCGGTGACAAAGCACAGCAAAGGCATCGGGTACTTTCAGGCCCGGATTCTGCAAATCAAATACCTTCAGATGTCCGGGGAAGTTAAGCACGCCTGGGAAATTGTGTCTCTGAGCATCGGCGAAGCCCAGTCCCTCGGTATGCATCTTTCTCACCATGGGAGTCTTGCTGTCGACAACGAATCTAAGGAACGGCTTCGGGCTATCTGGCAATACATGCGGATGGCGAAACTGTCCCTCGCTCTACAACTTGGGCATGGCCATGAAGTCTTTGATGTTCGCTTGGAGACAGCGCTTCCAACACGCGCATGGCTGGAGAAACAGGGCAAGCAGGAGTGGAGTACGTATCTATCGCATGTCGTGCCCGACTCTTTCTTTGCTCTGGTAGCGATTGGCAATCGCACTGACGACTTTTTGGAGCTCGAGGCGGATGTTCGGCCCACCGGACCTGGATGCGTCTACCAATGGGCCGCGGAACTCAACCTCAGTGAATTCACAGGACTCAACAACAAGCTCATTGAGTGGAAAAACAAACTTCCTATTATCTTGAAGTGGCACAGCTTCGGGGTCGACTCCACTGAGAAGGCAGATCCGGTTCTGTGTCAAATGCGTATGCTGGTTCATCTGCAACATGTGTCCTTGAGACTTCGCCAGTACCGCGCTATGATGGTTGTTGCTATGAGGCTCTTGCGCCCATGTACCTGCCAGGATAGGACCCATGTGTTCAAAGAGGACATCATCACAATCGAAGGGGCTCCGAATTTCCATCTCATCCGCGGCGCGACCATTCAGTGCTTAGTGGCCGCCCAATTCATCATCAAATCCCTTTGGACACCTGCGGAAGGTCGCTTCGATGAAGCTATGATTGGAATATTCTCAAGTGAAACGATCGACCTGATCTACAGTGCCGCTCTTGTCCTGGTCGCGGCCCGGTCCATTGGACTCGTTGTGAAGCATGTTGAGCCAAACGTTGCCAAGTCCGTGTCGACCCTGACCGAACAAATCAATCAAGCCGAAGTTATGCTACAGAACTACCAAGAGCTCTGCGGGCAGTGCCCTAGCCTCGGTCAGCGTATCGGACGTGTCCGCGATTTTCTAAGCCGGGCTAGCCGTCAATCGTCTGATTCCACCACCGATGGTATGCCAGGCATGCTATCCGATGGAGATTTACAAACTCGTGGGTCTGTGTGGACCAACTTGTACAGCCGCCTCGGTGTGGCCTTTGATCCTTATGAACCTGATGATCCGGTCCCCGGTCAAGAGGCACTCTTTTGCTGGGCTGAAAGTCTCTCTGTCGACTTTGACTAGAGAACTTGCTTTGAGTGTGAGATCTATGGCTATATGGTCTCTTTGTATGTCGCCTATCAACTTCCTCGAGTAGCCATCGCGGACTTTGTTAACTACATATGTGACATCTAGGACTTGTTTCCTTGTCACTTGTCTGTGTATGTAGCGCACAAGTATCAATGAATTCCAATGAAAATTCCCTTGCGCTACGCTTTAATTCAATCCTTAAGGTTATCTGGAATTATGTTCAGCGAGAGAGCATTAGAATCACATTTACCGTGGTGATCTTCGCCCTGGGGCATCTCATCTCATTAGCTCCCTGGGACAGCGATGCCTATGCTATCCGCACACTGGCACATGTTACTTGCACACTAAGAGATTGAGATTCAATGTGCCAAATGGAATTCATTTCCTACCACTGAGCCCCTGATTAATTAATTTCAAACAGCACCTGGGCACGCATACACTGTCGAAGGGCTATCTTCGCGCATGGCCACACCATGATATCCAGGTTCTCCAATTTTGTTCAATGCATGTAGGTCAATCCCTCCATCCAACACGTCGTGCGATCCATTTCACCGCATAAACCAGTCCTAGCAGTACTGGGACCTCGATCAACGGTCCGACTGTCGCAGCAAGCGCCTGGTTACTATCAGCACCAAACACAGCCACTGCGACCGCGATGGCTAGCTCAAAGTTATTACTAGCGGCAGTAAAGCTCTGCACCGTCGAGAGCTTGTAGCCAAAGCCCAGGTAGTACGCAAGGAGCAGTGTGGCAAAGAAGATGATCAGGAAGTAAACAATCAGTGGAGCAGCAACTCGCACAACAGAAACAATCTGCTCCACCACATGACGACCTTGCGAGGCAAACAACACTAGGATTGTGAATAGCAGTCCAATGAGGGACCATGGACTGAGCCATTTCAGAAATTTCTCGTCGTACCACTGGGTGGAAATTGTTCGAATGAGGAACCGCGTGAGAATTGCAGCTCCCAGGGGAATCCCAAGGAAGACGGCGACACTTTTGGCTGCAATGGCGTATTCGAATGTGACATCATCTCCGCTGATCACACTGATGAAGAAGACCCCCATTGGAGCGAACAGAACCATTTGAAGTATCGAATTTACGGCAACAAGAATGGCGCAGTATTCGTTGTCACCTCCTGCCAATCCCGTCCACACCAACACCTGTAAGATATTAGCGACAGAATATCACAGAGCTCGATTTTTATTAAAACTCACCATGGCTATGCATCGTGCTAGCCCGACCACGATCAACCCTTGTCGCAATTCCGGCTCGTCGGGGAGGAAGGCCCAGGCCAAACCCAGCTGGAGAGTCCTGGTTAATCATCAACCAGCTCAATCAGGGCCAATCTTACTTACCATGAGAAATGGCGCAACAATCCAGTTGAGTACCAGGCTCAAGGCCATCTGAATCCAAATATCCTTCGCTCGAAGCACATGGTGAAGTGATTCAAAGCGAACCTTGCACAATATCGGATACATCATGACCAAGAGACCAACCGCTAGATATTCCAGTCCTGTCAGGGCCGTCTTGCATATGATTTGAGTCTTACACACCTATTGGGACTGACACGCCGACAAATTTCCCTCTTTCAAGGGTTGGTCCTGTGCTGGGCACGAAATTGCCGAGAACAATCCCGATTGCCATGGCAAGAAAAATCCATAGGGCGAGAAAGCGATCAAGAATTCCGAGACTTGCGAAGACTGACTGTTTATTTCGTGGCTCATTTGAAGTATCGAGTTGATCCTGCTCTTCAATGTCGCATGGTGTTGCGTTCCCCTTGGCAGAGGCGAACGAGCCTATCTGGGACTGGCCCGATGCCATGGAGAGCTCTGTTTTCAAAGTATGAATGTTGCAGCAAGCACCAAACTGCAAAATACGCCTCTATATACCTGCGCCGTCTGCAATTGATATGTCACTGCCGGCTTCTGATTGGCCACGATGGCAAACTAAGGGATCTGTCAGCAAGGTATCCTGACCAATCAGCGTCGAGTAGTGACATTCCCACGCGGGGTATAACTGCTGCGTTGGAATCCTGACACACATCGCTGATCTCCCAATGTCGACAGAAACACCGTGGCAGGCAGCATTCCCTGCTCCAAGGAGTACCCCGTCCTCTGTTTCCCGGGAGGAAGTGCTCCAATGGGTCCGAGACGGCAAACAAGCCGGCAAGGACTTTATCCTTGTTGATGTGCGTCGGACGGACCACGAGGTATCGAAAGATGAGTCAAATGCGCTGAGAAATACAGACTAACATCCATGGATTATGCAGGGAGGTACAATCAGAGGTTCCATCAACTTGCCGGCGCAGAGTCTCCACCCGACGATTCCATCATTGTACTCGCTGATATCGAACAGCGGTGTGAAGAATGTAGTCTGGTACTGTGGTAAGGCATTCTTGAAAGACATTTAAAATTTTCACTCTATTCAATTCTGTATGCTGATCGTTATCTAGGATCATGTGGAGGTCGAGGACCGCGTACCGCAGGCTGGTTCGCGGATTACCTCGAGGGAAAGGGAGATTCAACGATCAACAGCCTCATTCTGACTGGTGGTATTAAGGGATGGGCTGCTGCTGGAGACGAGTACACTGCGCTGATGGATGGGTATGAGGCCTCTGTTTGGAAGAAATAAAGGATGTCAATTCCATACACCGGAAAATGCAATACAATGAGTAAGCCGTTCGACCGAAATAAACTGATATCTGGCCATTTGAGACACATTCAAAGCCATCAAACACATCTATTTAAGTGGTGACATGTGGTTCAGAAGCGAGTTAGGTCCATGGCGTGGCTTTGGTCTTCTAGACAACAAACGAGGTTCTACTCCGTGGACCCTCTAAAGCAATGTTTATTTCCTGACTCTGCTTCTGAGAACATGAGGCAAATTGTGAAAATGCTTTGAGTGTTAGTTCAACCTTGGTCTTCGAAGAATATGTACAGTATACCTACTCACCTTGGAATCACGCCGTGCACCTCAATTATTAGAGAGATGAGGTTGCGAGTGTGTCTTCGAGATATTACTTTCCAGCGACTCTCGGTGCGCTCGGTCGCCTTCTGCTAAACGCTCAATCGGAGGTGGGGCAGCAACCTCGCTCAAAGAGCCCATTGAGTCGTTATCTTCGTCTTTCCTGGCGTTGGGGTGAGATTGGTTCTCGGGAGTCGAGTCCGAGTTCTTCCCACGGCCACAGGTTAGTATGCGACGAATTTTGGAGAGATTCATGATAGATCTGTCGATGGAGCAAATCAAGCCTGGATTATCGACAGAGACCTCTCTTGGGGAACTCTATAGATCCCATTGGCCACCGGGATACGTCATATCTATGATAGAACTCGAATAGATGGGGCACTTCTCCGATACTCATATATAGGTAGATTGAGGACTACCAAGACATTCGATAATTACGATCCTGGTGAGATATCTTAAGGGGCTACGGGCTATTTGCAATTGCTTGCCATGCATGATATCCATTCCAAGGTTACTTCTAAGGTTCCAACGCGACTAACTCAAGTTTGGAACAAAGACCGTTTCTATATAGCTTCTATCAATACCAAATCTAGTACATACGACCACAGGGTGTGGAAAACAGGGCTTCCCGTCCGCTCAGCCGTACTTAAGCCACACGCCGGTGAGTTAGTAGTTGGGTGGGTGACCACCAGCGAATCCTCACTGTTGTATGTTTTTCCTTTTTTTATTCCTGAAGTTCTTATTATACCTAGGTAGGTGGCTTCAGGTGGCTTCTAGGGTCTGTCATGATTTCATTGTTCTCACCTGCGGCCCAGGGGCCAGTCTGCCATTTTCGGCACCACCTGTATGTATGCCATCCAATTTGGGACCTCCGGGTTTCCTTCAAAACAGAATGCCAGGCGGCTTCCAAGGTTTTTCAAGAACAATCGGTATCCAATATGTCATGGGTTCTGACAATAGTATGCCCAATTGACGTTTCAAGAGCACTTTCGGAAATATATATTGGCATTGTGGACCTCATTTAGGCGCAGATACCTACCTAGGTCCGTATTCAGGGACCTCGGGATACATGGGTGTCAGACTAGTGCCTAGACGGAGATACCTAGGTAGGAATTGAGAAAGGAACAAAGTTCAACACCTGAATGATCCAAGACCAAGTGCTGCCATCAATTCGCGACGGATGCCTCTTCAGGGCTCAACGAACCGATGACACGACGCTAACCACGTCGGGGATAGCGTGAAGCTGATCTCTATGGATTATGATTGGCTACTGCGATGTATGCCCGGAGGTCTTCACGACGGCGTTACTGTTGGTATCGCCGAAGAGGCACATAAAAGACTCTAGTGCTCCGGAGTCTGAAAGAGATAGTACCTAGGTACACCCTCGCTCAATCTAAACAAATCGTGGAAACCCCGACTTCATATCCTTTCAAGGTTCCAATATTGTCCAGCATGTCCAACAAACAACAAATTCTTCGTTGTGAGGTGATACTCCAAAAGTATGGAAAGGCCCTCAGTGGAAAAACAGGTAGTGCCACGCTCAATTGATAGAACAGAGCCCAGACTGATCAACCCGCTCCCTAGTCCTCATCACCGGCGTTTCTGACGACTCCATAGCTGGGCAACTGGCAGTACAGCTCGCAAGAGCTGACCCGGCTTTGCTGATACTGACTGCTCGTGCCGAGTCGAAGGTGGTAGGAATCCAAGAAAAGATCAAATCAAAAAAGCCGAACGTCAAGACCCGTTTCTTGCACATGGACTTGAGTGATCTGAGCGCCGTCAGAGAGGCCGTTAAGGAAATCAACGATGTGCCTCACATCGATCACCTGGTTTGCGTGGCTGGAGTCATGTTCCCGCCACACGGAAAGACCAAGGATGGCTTCGAAAGTCAGCTAGGCGTGAACTATTTGGCCAACTTTGTGCTTGTGAAGCTGCTGTTGCCGAAGGTTCGCGTTGCTGGCCCGTCTTCGTCGATCGTGATCATGGCCTCGTCCATGGCTCGTCAAGGCAAGATGCACTTTGATGATGTTTGTTTTAGCGTGGGTCCAGTGCAGATACCTTTGGATTGACTGATCTCAACTCTGACACTCGATCATAGGATAGCAAAACATACGATCCAATGGTCGCTTATGGCCAATCGAATGCCGCGCGAGTCATGTTTGCCAAAAGACTCGGTGAGAAGTTGTGCGACGAACAAATCCGCGTCTTCAGCGTGGATCCGGGTGGTTAGTTGAATCTCTTCCCCTTTCCGCATCGCAAACCTCTGACCCAGATATGCAGCCGTTCAATCTGGTCTGCAGCGACACTGTCCTCCCGGATTTCTCGATCAGGTTGCCGAGTGGAAAAAAGCAGGACGTATGTTCGATTTGATCTCTGCAAGTTCTTTGAAGCCCTGGAGCTGACATGTCCTCTTAATAGCGATGGTCGACCTGGATGGAAACACATTCGACATACCCCCCTGGACTGGGACCTCCGAGGGAGCAGCCACCGTCATTACTGCCATGATTGATCCCACTATCACTGGTAGGGACAATATCAGCTGTTCCTCAGCTCTCAGACCGCATGCTAACCAAACTTGCATCTAGGCTATAATGGATCCTACCTCAATCAGAACGCGATCTCCGATCACGAATTGCATAGCCACCTCAAGGACACCACCAACTGGACCAAGCTCTGGGGTTTGAGTGAGGAACTGACAGGGGAGACATTCTCTCTGTAGGATCACACACCGAGGAGACTTCATCTCAGGATTGAAATTGTAAATCTGAATAACCATCTCACTCTTCTTCAATGACAAGCGCCTTCTCTCCCCGCCGCCGCCTCCAGTAATTAGTAGACTTGATCACATCGGGGCACTCTTTAGCTATCCAAAACCACTTTCGGATCAGATCTGGTGACGCTTCATATGCAAGTGGATCCCAAGCCTCCCCCCAGACCAGCAATCCGCTATCGCCGGATGATGAACACATTCCGAAGATATCGCCACAAGCCTCGTCTTCGTCGATTGTATCCAAGCGGGACAAGATACCTTCTCGCATAGATGACATTGGCAGCAGGTCAATCCACGGGTGGTGAAGGACCTTTCGCTGTAACTTAGACGGCCACAGGGTTGGTGGAAGATGGAGCGAAGATGGGCCGACCAAGTTGAACTGAGATGCAAGATCCTCTTGGAGAAGATCGAGAGTCAGTCCCATGAGTTGGGCATTTGCGAAAGTAGCAATGAGCAGGTTGTATTGCGCCGCACAAAATGATGGATTGGGTGTGAGAGTCGGATTATTGATCCAATGCAAAGCTCTTAAATGAAGCTCGGACACAGGGATATCCTGTGTGGTTCGAGGTTCGCATATAGATCCACAGACTTTCTGTTGTGACATTTCGGTGGAGCTCGACTGGCTTGAGTTTGGAGCAAGATTCGCGCGTCGCTTGGCAATTGCATCGCCGGTGTAGACTACCCATTTTTTATTCGAGTCTTTCTTTTCAGCCTCGAGCGCCTTTCTTTCTCCTGTGGATATGAGTGCGGGCTCGCGAAGAATCGGGAGATCACTTACTGCGTGCGCGCTGATTCAGACGATTCTGAAGCTTCCTCCGGGCTGCGGGATCCATTTGGACTGTTTCTAAGCTCCCAGGGGTGTTAGTGTGAGATGTTGATGGGGAGGAAAGGGTGGCGGGGAGCGGAGTTAGGACTAAGTCCGGCCCCCTAGGTCTCGCTGACTTTCCCTTTTCTCCCAGCACTTGACTCGTTTCTCTGACTCTACGAGTTCGTTTTCCTTGGAATATGACCCAGCTGACTGGAGATTCACGGGACTCGGATATCGGAGTTGTTTCAAATAATGCTCAAATGGGGTTTTGCAATGATCAAGGCAGTCATTCTTTCTCTGATCAATAATCATACACGCCGGCAAGAATAATACACGCAGACATCAAATCTGCGAGGATTCAACGACGCAGGGGCAATTCTGGTGCGCCGTCCAGCACCGACTGTACTCCGTTGGCGAAAAGAACCTTCGCATATGCAGTGTGGAACCACAACCCAATCCTGGGCATCCAGAGCTTGTTCTTCTGAGGATCACAGTGAAATCCTTCCAGACTGATCCGAATCTGCTCTTCCGTTTCCACTGTCGACGGAATCCTCATGATGCGGAAACGATGACAGCCGGCAAATGAATTGATATTTGAGCCAAATCCATAGTCGACGTAGCTGGATGAAGTCGACACAGAGAGGTACTTGTCGAGCAATTTGAAAGCTCCGAAAAACTCCGTCCCAACTGAGCAGAGATCATCTTCCGGGATTTCCGACCTCTGCCAGATCTCTTTCGCATTCCCATGGGGGAATGCTGGTCGCATGAGCTCGACAATCCTTGTAGCTCACAAGTGGGAAGTTTGACAAGGAAAACTCACTGCTGAAATGGACCGGAAGCAATCTCCATGCTCCCATTGTCAGGAGTATGCGCTCCATTCCAAAGACATATCCACCGAAGAACCCACGGGTAAATAAGGACAGGGCTTTGCGATCGTCCATGCCACCGAGCATGTTGGTATTCAAGGTCCATGAGACCTCGTCCGACGAAGTGACATGGTTGTGCGGGTTGGCGAATCGTGCAGCAGTTGAAGCCAGGAATTCTGGCCCGACTTGGCTTCTATAGCTGAGATTATAGAGGGCACTGAAGAAGGGTTTCGGAAAGATCTGCCACAGTTGAATGGCCATTGCTCTGTAATACGACACAATTAATTGGTAACAATGGGATCTACGATGTTGATATAGCCCTGGAGTTGTCGCAATGACTCAGAATGCAAATACTACCTAGGTACTCCGTACAGGCTTCGCGTTGAGTGCTGACACGCCCCGGTTTCTCCCGCGACGAGATCTCACCGGATCATTGAAGACATAGCTCAGTCTCAACTAACTACGTAGTTGAGAGCAAAGTGACAGCGAAAGACCAAAAAACAAAAACATACAACAGTGAGGATTCGCTGGTGGTCACCCACCCAACTACTAACTCACCGGCGTGTGGCTTAAGTACGGCTGAGCGGACGGGAAGCCCTGTTTTCCACACCCTGTGGTCGTATGTGATCGATATCAAAACGACCTCACTCATCAATTGTCACGTCCATGACTCCCAGAGCCTTGGAATATTTTCCCAACTTCAAACTTTCAGCGAATACATTGATAGGCGACAAACAAGCTAATCACGTTGAAGCGAATCTCGAGCAATTCATCATCCGTCGCTAACCCCCTTAGTATCCTCACCACTGTTGCCCGGGGCCTATTCAATCTTTTTGAGGGGGTTCGACGAGGCCGTAATGAGCGTAAAGCGCGTCGGACCATTGATACGCGGGTGAGACAGTTACAGCCATGCTGAAACCGCAGATGTAGCTAAGAAGCAACAGGTGTCAGCATACACACACATTTCAGTGCCATCGTGGGAATGGAGAAATCACTCACATTGACATATCAGTAGCCCGAATGGCTGCTCCAGGTTCTCCCGTCGACCATCGCAATTTCAGACCACTAATAAGTGTTAGAATTCCGAATTCCTGATATCCTCCCCAAGGCTGGTATGAACTAGCTCACTGTAACTGCATGGCTCACCTTTGATTCATGGCTGATCTTCAGGAAAATCCACACTGATCCTGTGTACGCCATTCCGTGCACACCACAATTTCGGTTGTGGCCAGCTTGTCTTTGATACCTTGAACATCAGTTAACTTTCTGAATAGGAGTATACATAAAGTGAGATATATACCCATGTACCCAAGCAACTGGGGGATAGGATTCGTGGCGTTTATGCCACGACGTCCGCTGACTCTAAGTTCCTCATTCACGCGCTCTTCCAGTTGTTAGTATCAAAAGCCGCCTCATCACTCCGCGAGCAGCTACCGTACCTGATACCTTCACATTGAAGAAACTGCGGCAGCAGTAGATTCATGTTGGTCTAAGAAGACCAAATGGCGGAGGAAGGCAAATAATGGAAAGATAGGAGCCCTGGAGAAAGGGAAAGACCTCAGGGGTAAGCTATACATGGAAACAACCCTGGAACCTTGTTGATTTGAGAAAAACTCATTGTCTTTTCGGTGCTATGAGGCTATGATACCCTGGATACCCGTTCTGTCGCTTTAGATTTCGTCGCGCTTCCTGGTGTCCCGGAATATGCGGCATTCATGGCCCACTCGATGTGTTATCGGGGGCTCCGCCATGGCGAAGAGACCCATGATTCTTGGCTGACTGCTGCCGCTGCGCTACGGAAAGAAAGCCCAACGTAGGGGAAATTCGAGCAGAGAGAGAGAGCGCGCCTGTTGCGAATCAACTGACTAGGTCGGGGAGAAACTCGACTATCTTTATCCTCCCGTCCCCTGAGATCACATCAAACCAACAGCCAAATCAAAAGGGGATGCATCAAGTCAAGATATTTCATTCGCAAGGATGTGTCTGCGAAGAAAAAGTCCCGGTGATAAAATGTTCATATGGCAAAAAGATAGGTATCATTTCATTATGATGAGACAAGTAGATGGCATGTGATGCAAGTAGATCATACGAATAAATCCCCTTACACCAATTCCGCCCAGCCTCGATCATCGATCAATACTCATTGAGATGGAGTTTCTTTCCCACAAACCTCCTCTTGGCAGGCTTTTCACGCGACTCGCGATCCGCACCGAGACCCTTCAGGGCATGAAGCAGCATTCCGGCATCGAAGAAGCCATCTGGTATACCCATGTTAGTTAACAGGAACGATGGAAGAAAGAGGAAACATCAATAACTTACATCCGCCCATGCCATCATCTTCGATGTAGGAACTCTCAGCTGCAGAAGTAGGTGTATCCGCACCTCCCATGCCCCCGCCACGAACAATCCGTCCCCGACGACTAGTCTCGGACTGTAAGTTTTCGGCCAGAGCCTCTGTCTCACGGGCACGACTCGTTCGGGGGCTCATTGCCTTGCGATTAGTAGCACGCAGCAACTTCCGGATTTCGAAGAGATATTGTTCAAGCGTGTGCATCAGACGGCCCGTCTGTCTATGCTTGGATGAAGCACAGAAAGAAATCGAGTCATCTTTGATAATGTATCCGATACCGAAGCCGTCTGCAGAGGTTGGGCCGAAACCGAAGTGACGAAGGCAGGGATTTCCGCAGTTCGAGGTTGAAAGGACTGTGTTGTTGATCTTGTCCCAGCCTGCGTCGGCGAAGATGGCAGGTGTTGGAGCCGTGGTGCGATAGGCACGTGCGCTGCCAGGCGAGGACAGGCTGTCTTCTGAGGGAGATAATGTTGGTGATTCGAGATGACTAAGGGTTTCTGAATTATCGGCGGAGCTAGTTTCGAAACCATCGTCGAAAGAACGCTGCCAGAGGCAGTAAAGAGCGTAGAGATGGCGGTCTTGGCCCTGGCCCTTTGAGCAGTCTTTAGTAGCAGCTGTGTGCTTTTGGGTTGCGGTTCGCAAAGCGTCGACCTTTTGCTCGGCAGCGTTCTCGCCCCAAAATGCCGTGACAAAGTCCATGCATTCTTGGGTCACTGTTCGGACCGCTTCCGTGCGGCCGTGTAAGAACATCTTTGTCATTGCTGGCTCATAGGTGTTCTCCAATCGCCCATAGAGACCGTAATAAGCGGCTTGGAAGGCCATTTGCACAAAGGCATCGGGCGAAAAGCCCATTGAGGTGATGAAGTTCTTTCCGAATCCTTCAAAGTCGAGAACCTGGAATTCGTGCTGGTACAGGAGGTCGGACAAATGAGATTCAGCGAAACGAAGTGCAATGTTGAGCTCGGGTGTCATGTCCCATTCGAGTTTGCGAGGTGTTGTGCTGACATTACCAAAGCTACTGGGGTCACGCTTGGCTGGGTCGGGACTGCTGGTTGCCCAAAGGCTTGGGGCCTGGCCATTGATGGTCTTCGCGAAGCGGAGGATCGTATCAGTGTACACGTCACTGGCAAAACGAAGCACCGTATGTCCATCGACGCCGGTGTGCTCGAAGTTGATACCTGCACTGCCGTTCTTGCAGACAATTATCTGGAGCTTGTCGTACCAACGATTGGTGCATGTTCCAACCTGCACGCCCTTGATGACTTCACTCGTGCCGCAAAGCATGTTTGCGCAGAGCTCCGCCGTCGTCGAGGGCTCTGTGTCATCCAGACACAACACGTACAATGCAGTATCAACTATGTTCAGACACTCGGCGTTATTGGACCTTGAGTCTTTGGTCATGATATCCCGTAGCCCGGACCAAACTTTCCGGTTCTCTGTACTGAGAACACCTAGAGCCCCCTTGGCCGCATGGTGGATTGGTGTTTGCGCAGCATCCTCGATGATAACCTGTAAGTTAAGGGAGATATCCTTTTCACTCATGATGAGGTCACTGTTGTCATCAAGGACATCAAACCAATAGAATTGGCCCCGACACATAACCACCATGTGTTTGGCCGATGGGTCTTGACTAATGACACAGCCATTTTCGGTTGGTAGACGTGCAGTACCAAAGAGTCGCGAATACTGGTACATGCACAGTGGTGTTCCGCGGACAGTATCCGCGGGAAGCTCCTCACGGCGCACAGCTCGAACGAATGCCAAGGCCGAAATGGCCAGTGATGCAGCTCGAGTCACCTGGTGATTTCTGGCAGGGGTTGGATCGTCTTCCAAGAGGAAGAATGGGTTGAGGTTCAGAACGACGGCTGCTCAAGTCAGATTATGATGAGACGTGTTATAGCAGTGAGTACTCACGATTATCAAAGTTCAAATAAGAGTCATACCCTAACTGGTCAGTCGCCGTCATCGCTGAAGACCTCATCACTTACAAAACTGTTCAATGTAGCTGGTTTTAGAGCCAGCATAGGTCTTTAGTCTTTCTTGCAAAAGCGGACCGTCGTTCTTCAAAAAGTCGCGCACAGCAGCCTTGGTGTCTTCATGCTCGCGAGGAGTTTGCAGGGCTTGCAAGGCATCCAAATGCCGGCGACAGGTATCCTCCAGATCAGGAATCGGCAACTTAGGAAGTGATTCCTGATTCGCAAAGGTCAAACCTTGCTTCAGCGGTGTGTGAGGAGCGGCAACTTCAGAAGATGGTTGCTTAGTAGACACATTCGGTCGCATGACCGTCTGGCCTTGAGACTCGGCCCCAGACTGTTTACTGGTTTCATCCATAGCAGCACCGAGGGGCTTGGGTGCAGTGAAGAATCGCACTGCCATCGAGGAGTAGGACATGTTAGATGAAATTCTTGACTGAAATCAAGCGTAGCGACTAGCGAG
The DNA here is from genome assembly GCA_911174995.1 of Penicillium olsonii. Taxonomy (NCBI): domain Eukaryota; kingdom Fungi; phylum Ascomycota; class Eurotiomycetes; order Eurotiales; family Aspergillaceae; genus Penicillium; species Penicillium olsonii. Next base: position 178,822 of record CAJVNO010000033.1, read on the forward strand.
AACGGTGGGGATAGAAAGAAGGCGCAAGGCAGTGCGGTAGAAGTAGTGGCAGTCTTGTAGGCAGTAGAATGGCATTGAGACTATGTCATGTGCGTTGGGCAGAAGGCAGGACAAAGGAGAGAGACGTCCAAAACGTATGCAGAGAATACGACTCGGACTCAGGAACAGGAGGAATAATTCACAACAACAGAAAGGAGACAGGAATGATAAGGGTCTTAAAATTGTAGGTTCGACTGGCAGGGTCGGCCTCGGGTCTAAGGGGGAACGGACCTTGACCAAGATGGAGAAATGGACTTACAGGAACAGTGCTCGGGCAAATGATTTGCAATACCGAGATGCAGGTGGTTTGTCCGGGTGGTACTAGCAGAGGAAGAACGGAATGATAGCGCCGGAGAAACGGATGACTTTGGCTGCGGCTGTCAGATGTCAGATGATTTCACATTCACCAAAATGACCCGTCCAGATGTAGCGTAGAGGGTGAACATGAGCTGGAAGATTGAACAGAGAGCATCTGAGAGCCCAAACGTCGAGGCAAGATCTGTATCAACCAGCATGAGGGTTCATTGTAGCCCCTCATTCACCCCGCAGGATATGGGGGAACCGGTAAGGCGGGATGCGGGATGGGGTATGGGTCCGGCTAGGAACTCACTTAATCTCAGGCTGATGAACCCTGTACCTGCACGCTACTGCAGACGCTATGGCTGTGTTCCCAATGGTGATTGTTGCAATGGGAATCAAGGTCAGATAGCCTGCAAGATGATACTGGAGAGAAGGAAGCGAAGGGCGCGGTCCACACTGCCGAGCGACAGACTCAATGAAAGAAGTATATCGGCTTGGAGATTTGGCTCCCGATGACGTTTCGGGCGAAGGGAGACGCTGCCGGCCATGCGGGGGGAGCTTCGGGTCACGTGATTGATATACACGGTCATACGCGGCCTACAAAGGGAAGAGTTACTCGGCACTGGGAGTTACGAAATCGAGTTGAGGTATTTCATGATCACGCTGGGGTCGTACGCAGTACATCACGCTAGCAAACAGAAGGACGCCGGAGATTTTGTTATCCACAAATGACCGCGACATGAACGTCGTGGGCAGACAAGAAGAATATTCACAATTGAACAATAGTATCTGCATTGCCATGGGTCCTCCCAAAAAGAGAAAAGGGCCAGGCACGCTAGCATACATACAGTATGGGCCCCAATGGCAGAGACCCAGCCTCGGAGAGGTGGGATGCCCGTCCTCTCGCCCAGGAACCCAAAGGTCTCTGATTGAGGAAGGACATGCAAAACATCAAGAAGTTAGAAAGGTCAGGAAACACACTATCACATGGCACAAAGCGGGGGAGACATGTCAAGAACAACATCAGGGGTCAGGTTAATTGTCCGGAATCATTCCACACTGCTGATGCAGAGGTCCTTGAGCCCCTGCTTTATCCCAAGGCACTTAAGCAGTGTAGGGGGTAGCGCCCTGGGGGGACAGGACGTTGTCAGCGTACTCGCCGTCGTAGTTACCGGCGGGAGAGTAGTTGCAGACGGTGAAGGGGACGTTGGAGCCACCGGCGTTGCCGAGGGACGGGCAAACCACGGTCGCACAGCCAACTTCCTCAGTGCCCTTCCAGACAATCTGGGAGAAGTGGCCCCAGGCATCGAAGTTGGACATGTCGGGGGAGGCCTTGCCGTAGAGGTCGGCGAAGAACATCATCTCATCGTTGTACATCAGGTTGGTGATCATCTCTCCGATGGAGGACTCTCCAACACCGTATCCAATGTTCTGGCCGTAGCCACCGCCAGCGATGGAACTAGGAAGAGGGTCAGTGTGGGGCTCAAAATAACGGTTGCAATGGGGGTACTCACGTGTCGTGCTGGTAGACACAGCGCTCAGCGAGGGTGCGGGCGCTGGACTCGAGGGAGCCGGACCAGGTCACAGAGCTGGCGGAGTGGTTGCTGCGGTGGACGTTGTGGTTGTACAGGATGGTCTCCTGGTAGGCGTTGGTGGGGGTGGCAGCAGCAGCGGCCGAAGTCGAGGTGGACAGCGAGGTGGGGGTCTCCGTGGTCGCGGGCTCGGCGGGGATCGACCAGTAGCTCGTGGAGAACCAGGTGGTGGCACCGGCCAGATTGACCTCCGCATCAGTGGGGGCGGCGGGCAGCGCGGTGGTCTTCTTGGTCAGGTCGACGGTGGGCAACGCGGAAGTCGTGGTGGATTCAATGGTGGTCGAAGACGACGAAGAGGAAGACTCCGCCGCGGCGGTTTCGGCCACAGCGGCCACGGTGTCCTGCTTGACATTGTTGACCGTGTTGGGGGTGGTGGTAGGCCAGCTCGTGACGGTGGTGGTGACGGTCTCGGTGGTCCAGTCGGTCACGTAGACTTCCTTCTCAATGACCTTGGCGCAGGAGCCGACAGCCAGAGCGGCGAAGAGCAGAGTTGAACGCATGTTTGCGACGAATCAGGGATCAGAATTGGGATATAAGAAACTTCCCCAGGAAGCTTTGAGAGTCGGGATGTCAAACAGATCGACTGTTGACAGGAGAGAGAGTGATTGGCGCTTGGATCTAAGGAGTGACGGGCCCCAACACCTTCTTTCTTCAAAGAGTGAAAGAAAGATAAGATGCACGCGAAAGGGCTGAAAAGAGTGTGAAGCGTGAGAGAAGGGGGAGAAACGAGAGGACGTGAGGAAGGGTAAATAGTGTAGAAAGGGGAGACCCGTGGGGCCGTGCGGGATCAGGGAGATTAGTTTTTAAATGAGACACTCTCTTGTCGATTAATTTTGATTATATTTGACGTGCATCTAACGGCGTCTCTGCACTACTTATTGCTTTTTGCATGGCCCTCTGCTGGGAATCTACCAACCTCTTCGTCTTGAGGCCGTACATACCGTAGCGTGGCACATTCCACGCAGCATTCCAGACGCGCGCTACGAGGCTCGCCTATTGGTCCCCAAGGTGTTCTGAGGTTGGGAGATCCATGATGAGCCCTAATCAAATATTCTCCGAGCCCAGACTCTGGTCCAGGGCTGACAATTTCCCGAACGTTTGGGAGAGATCGAGAATTAAGGATGGAGGGCTAAGGATTAAGGACGACGGTGATGACTCCACCTGATTCGCGTCGAAGCATACGGAGTACAGTACAGACGCAATGACGGAGTACTGGTACACAGTGTACAGGAAGACTGTCACAGATTGAAGTATACAACATCCAGGCCCAAAGCCAAGCCCTTATAATCTCCCAACGCCAATCATCGGGCGACGTGCATCCAGACATCCCGGGTCCCACTTGTGCCGCTAATAAACTTGGCTTCGAGCGGTTTGGACATTAATTGCCCTGTTTCAGCTTGGATTAATTCGTCTCAATCGTAAACATCGATCTGCAGAGTACTAGTAGTACATAGGGTATCAGGATGGTCTTCAGAACTTGACATTTTCCCGTACATAGTACTAGTAAAGTATAGTTCTCGATCCCCTGTTTCTGTTTGCCGGTAATTAGGTTCCAATAATGCCCAAGGATCGCCCGGCCGGTGGAGTGACAATTGAAACATTGGCACCAAAATTCGGATCGTGCAGTCGCAGAATCACGCCAATCAGAGATCCTGCCCAGCCTGGAAATTGGGGCTAGCCAGCGCCTGTCATTTGGGCCCCAAGTGAGACAGGGCGGCTATAGTAAGGGGTCAAACACATCGTGTTTCTATGATTTCATCTGGACTACTCCGTACATCGTAAATTACTATCGGAATGGGATCTGGCTGAATCTGCAGGTCCCGATCGGATCTTAAAACCACCCGGGATGCCAGGGACTATCAAACACAACCAACGGTCAGCAAAACGCCACCAAAAAACTCCACCAACAAAATGAGGCCAAGGCCCGTAAACATGTCTCATGCTCGCCTAAAGCTCGATAGTGTTGCATCGCCCAGATTCGCAAACCAAAAGATGATTTTGGGCTGGCTCGGGGGCCTGGAGGTCTTGGAAAAGGGGATTGCGCGATTTCAGCCAGAACGACTGGTTGCCCACAAAGTCTTTCAAATGCGAGGGCCGGATGTCAACGAGCGACGTCACCGCGATGGATGAGGAGACGGCCACGCCGGCCTCAGCCCGGACCCGCCGGCGGATCAGGTCGCGTGCAGAGACAGGCTCGGCATTGCGACTCAGACTGTCGCCGCGGAGGTGAGGCGATAGCTCCGCCGTGGCGAAAACACCTGTCACAGTTCGGGTGCCAATTTGCAGGCCCACGATCACATCCAACATTCCGACGAATAGGAACGGGTGCTGGATGATCTCCACTGCGAAGGAATTGCAGGTCTGTCGCGCCAAGGTTCGGTAGGTCTCATCGTTGAGGAGGGCAGCCAGCCGCAACAGATTGCGGGCAATGATCCCGTTTATGGAGGGCGTGGCTGACTCGGTGCCTGTCTTCAATCGGAGGAGAGGGGCGGGCATCCCGGGAGTGTTCACGGAGGGCGTGCTGTAATATCCGGTGGCAGTGGAGTCCGTCTGGGAAAGGAAGTATTGGTTCAGGTACTCTGTAGCCACGTCAGTCACCGCACCCAAGACACGTAGTGTAGGAGGTACTTACTTTGCAATCGCTCGGCAAATTGCAGATAGCTGTCGTCGAACGTAGCGTCATACATGTCAAGCAAGCCGCTGGTCAAATAGGCATAGTCGTCCGCAAAGCCTGGTGTATCTCCACGGTTTCCATCGCGGTAGATTCGCCATAATTGACCAGTGGACTTGTCAAACAGGTTGTCCTTGATGAAGCTGATGGCGCGGGCTGCGGCCTCGCGACACTGAACAGCCTTGGAGCTCTCAATCTCTTCGAATAGGATACTGCACTTGGCAAGCGCACCGATTGCCAGCCCATTCCAGGCCACAATGATCTTGTCATCTAGGTCGGGCCTAACGCGCGTACGCTCGCGATAATCGTGCAATTTTTGCTTCCCGGCCTTGATGATCCTCACTACTTCCTCCTCACTGAGACCAAAGTCTTTCGCAAGCTTGCTTGGGGTGGCCTTCACAGTCAACACATTCTGATTCATGAATTCGTCGTGCGGATCGTATTCAGGTGGTACATTCCCGTCGGGGAGGACACCCCAGTGTTTGGCGCAAACGGGGGCATCGCGAGGTCCCAGGACTTGAGTGAGTTCCTTCAACGACCAAACGTAGAAGGCACCCTCACGCTTCTCCGTGTCATTTGAGCTGGGATAGCTATCCGCATCCTCCGATGAGAAGAATCCTCCAGTAGGAGATTGTATCGGGGCGCCGGTCAAGTAAGCAGCCAGATCATAGACAGCACCCAAAAGTTCCGGGTCGTGAGTCAACCGGAAAGCATCCACATAGGTGTCTAGTAGCTGGGCTTGGTCATAGAGCATTTTTTCGAAGTGAGGGAGACCCCAGTCCATGGTGACACTGTATCGTGCGAAGCCGTGGCCGATGTGGTCTCTTAGTCCACCACGAGCCATGTTCACCAACGTGGTGACGGCCATGGCGGTTGCTTGCTCGCACTCATCTTTTCCCACCACATCCGCGACTTCGGATGGGTAAGCACTAAGTCGGAGCAGGAAACTCAGATTGGACGGCGTGGGAAATTTGGGAGAGCGACCGAATCCACCATTGATCGAATCGTACCGAGACGCGAAATGCTGATACGCCTCTTCCAAAAGCTCAATGTCCATGTCTTCATCGCTGTCGCGTTCTCCTTGTTGGGAGTGTGTTCCTTCTTCGGCGAATTCTCTCAACTGTTTAGTGATCTCTTTGGCGCTTTCGACACAGCGCTGCTGCTGAGTGTCCCAAACATCCCTCAACTTCTCCAGAATTTCTACGAATCCAATTGACTCGGGGCCAGTGAATGTGTTCGAGTTAGGACCTTGCCAGTAAGTCCCCCCAAACACTGGCTCCAAGTCAGGAGTAAGAAAGACGTTCAACGGCCAACCGCCGGAGCCTGTCGTGGCTTGCACGTAGTTCATGTAGACATCGTCGATGTCCGGTCGTTCTTCACGGTCGACCTTAATGGGAATGAAGGATTCATTCAAGATCGCTGCCACCTCCGGTGACATGAATGATTCCTTTTCCATGACATGACACCCTGCATATGGCATTAGAATGGATTGTGGCATAGATTAGCGGATCATAACTCACAATGGCACGCGGAGTAGCCAATGCTGAGGAAGATTAGGCGGTTGTGCTTTTTGGCAAGCTCCATAGACTCTGCGTCCCAGACCTGCCATGCTACTGGGTTGTTCATGTGTCCTCGGACCTATGATCTGTTAGCTTGGCACGCGTACCTGAGATAGACAATTGCGAACATAGGGAGATTTGCTCTGCTGCAGCCGATTGACCATCTTGCACCCTGTCTCGGGTACATTATGGCGAGGATGTGCATGATTGATCGAGGCCGCCATTGTGGTCAGCTAAGACTTCGGTGGAGGCTAGGCCTAGCAGGCGGTAGCAAAGAGGGAGGGGCTACTAGCGGGTATCGGCAGTGCCCAAAGTGTCCGAGCACAGGTACCTCGCGTGTAACCGAGTAATAAAGAGGCACAAGGGTTCCTGTAGCACGGAGTACAGGCGGTCACTGGTAGATCTGAGGAGCAAAAAAGGGCCGGGGTCGGAGAGTGTGTGTAAGCGCTCCAGGCGGGGTCGAGGTCGAGGGATCGGCCCCGGGTGGGATCGACGGGGTGCGTCATGGCTGCATCAGGAAGTGTCACGTGCTTCTATACCGTGTCGCAGATGCAACGATGCAACACTGCACTGCATGTGGTTCCTGCGTGTGTATGTCTCACATTCTATCAATGCATTTTCAATGCCTCTAAATACACATGGTTAAAATACAATTCGGGTATCACATGATCTAATCATCTTCCATCAGCTCGGCCAGCTCGGCCTCCTCTTCTGCTGTAAGCATTGATTCACCAGCTGGTGCGTCTTTCTTCTCTTCTTCATCGACGGGCTTCTTGGCCAGTTCCACTGCTTGCTGAAGTTCGTCGGGTCGAAGTGACCATTGACGAATCGTGGCATCAATTCCCACGCTGACAATCGTGGAACCAATGAGGACAAGCCCAGTGACCTCCTCGAAATGTCCCGAGAAAGTATGATGCAATGCGCCGGTCTGTCGGTGGTTAACTCATATTCAATGCATGTTGGAAAAGGAACGGTCCTTACCGATCGGTTCCACACCCGAACTTCTTCATCGCGGCAGGCCGTCACGACCCATCCTCCGGTTTCACAGATAACGACATCTTTCACGAAGTCAGGGTGCTCCAATGTCATATTCGCTTTCCATCCATCTTCTCGGACTAGGCACTTGGCAGTTTTGTCCGCCGAAGCCGTCCAGAGATCGCCGTCATTATCGAAAAGAAGCTTGTAGACACTGGTGTCATGAGGGAGCAGAGGGTCAGTGGTACAGCCACCGCCAAAGATATCGAATTGGCGGATCTCGCGATCGCTGCCCGCACTAAACACAATTGGTTGCGAGCTCTCTGACTCCGAGTCAATGACAAGATCTTGGATACCCCGGGCGTGTCCTTTGAAGGTCTCCAGACGCTGTCCAGACGCGATGTTAAACACGAGAACTTGAGCATCAGCTCCACCAGAGATGAGGAGGTCTTCGCCGCGTAGTCTGGCACTAGTGACTGCTCGAACAAAGTCGTTGTGACCTTCGTACTTCTGGCGCTGCTGCCCAGTAGCAGTGTCCCAGCTCCAGATGGCCTTGTCCCAACATCCAGCAAACAAAAGCTTTCCATCCGGGCTCACACAAAGACTGGTCACAGGAGCCATAGGACCTGAGAAAACCTTGGCGGTTTCCCCCGTCTGTCGGGGGCGTGAGAATCTATAAACTGAATAGAGGGCAAGATTGCACTTACAGCAAGGAGGATTCTTCTCACGCTGCCATTACTTTGCGCAACGTAGATGGCTCCATTGTTCAGTGGATCAACATGGACAGCCAAAATCTTGCCTTGAAGACGTATAGGGTTTCCATTGGTGTTTTGGGACTTGGCATCCTTCCGCTCCTGGTCATCCAGAGATGCGCTGACGATGGTTAGTCGCGGCGGAGATGAGAGGTGCAAGCGTTGGACTTACGATGTCTGAAAGAAATTGTCCCGGTTTGATGACGTTGTCATTATGATAATACGAATAATTGAACGAGTTGAACGAAGAAGCACTTTTCCCCGTGAAACTTCTCCCCCGCCAAATGCCGTCGAAAGTGCTATCCAAGCTCGTAAGGTCTGCCGTAGTCCGTAATCCACCACAAAACCACAGGTTTTTCGTTCCATCTCCTCTCCTCTCCTCTCAACTAACTCTTATCCCCGCATTATCCTTCTCTCTCTCATCCCCCCGTCTTTCTCCGCGCGACGTCGCGCAATCCCGCCATCATGGAAATGAACCACCTCATTGGGTCAGTCTGAACATGGTCGAATGCGGGAGCTCCGAGTTAACACCTGGCAGTCAACGTTTCAACTTGATCTCCAAGAGCGACATTCGGTGAGTTGGTCTTATCTTCATCGTTACATTCATCGCTAATTTCAATTCCAGCTATGTCGGCACTCTCCACGAAATCAACCCCGAAGCCTCGACAATAGCTCTCGAGAACGTCATGTCATTCGGCTCTGAAGGGCGCCGTGGCAACCCTGCCTCTGAAGTGCCCGCTTCAACCAGCGTCTACGAATACATCGTCTTCCGAGGAAGCGATGTGAAAGACATCAGTATCGCTTCGGAGGAGCAAAAGGAGGCCCCGCAGCCAGAGGCCCCGCGGGTTCCAGACGACCCAGCCATTCTCGGAGTAAGTGACTTCGACACTTTGGAACGACGATGCCATTCCATCACCCTCAAATCACCTGGACACCGTGGATTGATCAAATGACGAAAAATTCTCGGATGTAAACTCACAGACCTGTTCTGAATGCGCAAACCCGTGTAGAGATTTCCGTTGCCTTCCTTCTGATGATCAATCTTCGTTCCAAATTTGGGGTTTCCTTTCGTCCCTGCAGAGTCGAACGTGCTAACCAACGCAAAACAGGGCATGCAACGGCCTGTTCCCGGTCAGGGACCTGATTCGGCGCCTCAGAATCTCCCTCAAGGTCCCCCTCAGGGAGCTGGTCCAACTCCTCCTGGCTATCCTCAACAACCACCATTCCAACAGGGCTTCTACCCACCTTACGGACAGCGATTCGGACCTCCTCCTCCATTCCCCCCTGGTCCCGGTTTCCCGCCATACGGTGCTGCTCCTCCAGGGTGGTACCCTCCCCCAGGTCACGGATTCCCCCCTGGACCTGGTCAATTCCAGCCCCCAATGCCAATGGACCCCAGTCAGCAGCCAGGTGCTCAGCGCCCGGGGCCCCCTGGTGCCGCTACTGCGCCTCAAACCGTTACCTCCGAGCTGCCTTCCGCAGAAAAAGCCAACAGCCGCAACGCGACCCCCGCCGCTCAAAAGGCACCCACCCCGCCGGTCGAGTCTAAGCCCTCTGTCGCTGAAGCTACTGCTCCTGTCACTGCTACACCTCAAAAGAGCGGCCGGGTCATGCCTGCCATCCCGATGGCTGTCCCGCGCCAGGCCGCCCCGGTTCCCCAGATCCCCAGCGCCCCTCGCGGAAACAACCAGCAAGTGACCGACGCCACTGCGGCTGCCACCGCCGCAGTGGCCGCTGCCATGGCCAAACTTCCTCAACCCGGTGCCCACAAGCAGTCTGGCCAGCCCGATGGTGCCATCGACGGTCTCACGCAAAAAATGGGACACATGCGCCCTTACGACAACAACCGCGTTCCACGCGGCGGCCATCAGCAGCCCCGTGGCGGTCGCGGAGGCTCTCGACCCCAGCAGCAGCACAAGAAGATTGAAGTTCCCCAGTCCGATTATGATTTCCAAACCGCCAACGCCAAGTTCAACAAGCAGGACCTTGTCAAGGAGGCCATCGCTACTGGAGTCCCCGCTGCCGAAGCCGAGGCGCACGCCGCGGACGAAGTGGACTCATTTGAAACCATGTCCAATGGCGGAAGTTCCAACCCTGGATACAACCGTGGTTCCTCTTTCTTCGACAATATCTCCAGCGAGGCCCGTGATCGCGAGGAAAACACCGCCCGTGTTGGAGGTCGCGAATGGCGCGGAGAGGAAGAGAAGCGCAACATGGAGACCTTTGGACAAGGTAGCGTTGATGGCTACCGTCCCAACTACCGCGGACGTGGCCGTGGCCGTGGCCGCGGTTTCGGCCGTGGTCGCGGTGGCTATGGTCGTGGCTACGGCGGTGGCCGTGGTGGTATGCGGGGTGGTGCCTCGCAGTCCACCGGCGTCCCCTCGCAGGTGTAAATTTGCTCTCTTCTGACTACTCCAGCGACGATTGCTCTTTATCTTTTTTTTTCCTATTTTCTTTCACATCTGGGATGGCAAGACCTATGACCGAAACGAATTTTCGCAGTTGTTTTTTGATTTTTGTCTCTTCGGCGCAATGGGAAACTGGGCCGGGGGCATACAGGCAGGGTTGGCCACTCGATACTTTCTGCGACTAGCAATGGTGGTGTTTATTCTTATCTTTGTATTTGTCAACGCATACCCTTTCTGCAGCGTTTTTCCTGGAAATCCTGGAACTGGTGGCTATCTAGCTATTCCCCTTTCGTGTGTTCGTGCAGAAAGCGGCCGATGCATGGTCTCCCATGCTCACTGTGAACAGACTGGGGTTGTCCATTGCAGATATCTATGTGTGTATCATCAACGAGAGATCTGAACCTCAATTAAAAAGGTGAAAACCCAGGCTATTTGGCCTATGAACCCGTTGCTTTGATCGTACTTGTATACTCAGGTTTCCACTCTGTTCACCGATACATAAAACTACCGTCTAGTACATAAAATAGTGAAACAGAGCTATGCCCAACGCGACTGAACTCAGGATCCATCTTGCGGGTCTTGCGGGAAAACCAATTGCGCCTCTTGTCTCTCGTGGTATTGTATGGAGTAGGGCGTGCCCAGGTGTGCCCGCACGCGAGAGCTGCATTGTACTGATATAACAGACCCTGATGAGCACCCTCACTTCAACCTCGGGGAGAAAGGACCCCTCAAATACAATACATCCTCGGTTGCCGGACCCTCCACTTCGACCCACTACTCTACGCGAGCTCACCCTCTCATTTGCAAGCGTTGTGCCCTCTTTGCTGGTTCCACTACTGGATTTGGAGACGTCGCCACTTCCCCATGTCGTTCCACACTTCCGAAAGACTCTCGGAGATATCTGGTCATATAAAGAGCTCGATCCGGCCGCACACTGAAGGTTCAGAAAAACCCGACACAATGACTGCTCAGATTGCCGATCAGTTGCCCTGGAACCCGAATAATGCAAGCTTCCCTTCGCGGAAGAACCTCCCCAAACTACCCGGTGCCCCTGAAGATGCTGCTTGGGTGTGGGGGAAAGATGATCAGGTGTGTGCTATTGTCTGTTACAGACATTCAATTTACCATGGCTGATGCAGGTCATATAGTTGGGCAGATTGAATCTTCTCACGCCGCAGAGAGTCAAGGCTTCCGCCGCTGAAATTGAAACCGGCGAGATGCTACGGTTAGAGTAAGTGTATTGATCAGGTCGAAGCGCATAGTATACTCATGTTGCAATGATCAGCCTTCCTCTTACGGTGCCCGAAACACCAGCTTTCGACCGTGAGGTCTTCCAACATAACATCAAACCGCTCATCGAGGGCATTGCGTATGATGACACATACACAATGAATACACAGAGTGGAACACAGTGGGATGGATTCCGACATGTAAGTCACGAAACATCCAGACCCAATCCTCCAGATCCAAAGTTTAACATTGTCATCAGGTTGGCCACATCGGCAGCAAGCGCTTTTACAACGGGGTATGACCAGTGCATTGCAGCTTCACTCCCCAAGACTGACATGACCCACGCAGGCCACAAGTGCCGACTTTGTAGGTGACGCTCCAAACCACCGCTGCAGCATCCACTACTGGGCAGTTCACGGGATTGCCGGTCGTGGAATCCTTTTGGACTACTATCACTATGCTCAAAGCCATAACAAGGCCTATGACCCCTACACAACCCACAGCATCGGCCTTTCCGAGTTGCAAGCCTGCGCAACCTTCCAGGGTATCGATCTCCGTCCTGAATCCGAAGGTGGAGACATTCGCGTCGGAGACATCCTCCTCGTACGTTCTGGCTTCGTCGAGAAATACGGCGAGCTTAGCCCCGAGCAGCGCCATGCGGCTGCAACGCGGTCCCACGATGACCTGTGCTTTGCGGGACTAGCACGGGAGCCTGCAATTCGTGATTGGTTGCATGATTGTTACTTCGCAGCTGTTGCGGGTGATTCCCCAACCTTTGAGGCATGGCCTGTTCCCGAGATGGATCATTTGCATCAGAGCTTGCTGGCGCTTTGGGGGTGTCCTATTGGAGAAATGTGGGATTTGGAGAAGCTTGCTGTTAAGTGTCGTGCGAGAGGCAAGTGGACATTCTTTATGACGAGTGCTCCGGCTAACATGCCTGGTATGTATATTCCCTCTGCGTCTCGACGGTCCTGAGATACCGGTACTAACTTTGATTCAGGTGGTGTTGGATCGCATGCGAATGCCACTGCTATATTATGAGTGTCTTTACGTCCATGGATGGAAGCGGATCTCGATGTCAAAGAGAAAAGTGAATTTGTTAAATATAGCCGAACATTCAAATAAGAGCCAGAGAAAGGCCAGAGGCCTTTCGAATCGATCAATCATATTTGGTACTTCCATCATTGCCTACTTCCAAGGTTGTTTCAACACGAACCGCGAAAAAGCCAGGCTCCATCCCCCGAGCAGAGTCTTCAGGTGACAATTCGAGGTACGGGAACATCATAGCCGGCGGATTCGCTGGGCGATTTGGACAAATGGCCTCAACAGGGATTCTCAATAGGCTTATGCTTCCGAAGGGCAAGTTTCCTCAATTTTGGATAGGCATTTGGCACAGTAGACGTTTCGCTTGGAGATGACCATCTTGCCGTATCTTCTGAATCCATTTTGAATAAGCATTGGACCCTGGTCTTGATTCTATTCAAGGATAAAACAAGCCCTCTGAATTTGAAAGCAAAAACCATGAATGAGATGGAGACACCAGCCGAGACACCGACTGTGTTTGGATCTTATCTTTCAAGGTTAGGACTTCGCACAGGGTTCTGTTTACATACAAAGAATTGGAAATAACCACCCTGCTTAATATTCGACGGATCCGGATGCATGTGGGAAGTCCGTTACGTTGAGAGCAAAAACAGAGGTCAGAAAAGAAAGAGGAAGCCATAATTCATTTAGCAATGCAAACGAGATGCCCAGGTGGGAGTTCAGTATTGCTTGAAAATCCAAAGACAACTGTGACCATTGTAAAAGCCATGGTAATGTCTGCTTGTCTTGATGTGTCGTTTATTTGTCGTCGCCCATATTCTGCTTGGGTGAGACTCGTCTCAGTCTGGCGCAGATCCAGAAGAGTATTGATCTAAATGGCATCAGCGACTTAGTCTTATTGCATTTCCGATAGGAAGTCTCAACGAACAGATTCTTGAACCATTTCCGCCTCGGTGATCATATCTTGGATGTCTCGTAAGACCATGTTTGGGGTACATGTGTCTTTAAACTGCAAGTACTTGAAAAGAATCAAGCTCCCGTGTTTGAAATAACTGCTCCCACACATGCTGCTGGGACTCGGCGAGGCCTCGAAGCATGTTGAGTTCATCGCGTATGTCTTTGATCTCATTGAAAAGTCTTGCCTCTTCCGAAACGACATTTAACGAATTGCTGGGCTTATCACGAATCCAGCGGTTGCGGTGTTTATGAGGAGCATCGCCCAAACCCAGAGCCTCGGCGTACCGAGTATATCGTACCTAGGTATACTATTGAAAATTTCTAGCTATCTTTATAGGCCCTGGAGGTATTGTATTCAGTACGGAGTACTTGAGGCTCATAGGCATCGTTTTTCTAGGAGCCACCTCGACGAATAGAAGGTCATGCTGTATTAAAATATGTATAGAAACTAGGCTAAATTGTACAGGGATTTGACGATAACGAAATATAACCGCTCAGGCTGAAAATACTTGCTCCAAGAATCCCAGCAGACCACCTTTGAGATAGATAATGACAGCCTCGCTGTCAGGAACTGTGACTGTGACTTGACCATTCACGACAGCAGCAGTCTCCTGAACTGACTCGCCTGTGGGGAAATGCCCCTTGCCCTCGTCGAGCTTGAAGGACCACTGTTCCCCAGCCCATGTCACATTGTGCTCAGGGCCACCTTGGTCGAATCCAACGCCGGCAGATCCCTTCTCAGAATGCAACCTCTTGACGGTAACGGACTCAACGCCATTCTCAACATTCAGCGTAACAGAGGCATTTCCACGAGGCTGGTCAGAGTGCTCGTTCCACACCTTCAAATTGACCAGAGCAACACGGGCCAATTCTTCGCTCTGGAGATCGTACATAGCAAATGCACTGAAATCCTGCGGTTGGCCAGGCACATCAACCTCAACGACCTTGCCCAGTGAATCTCCCTTGCCCACAAAGTCCGTGATGAATGCCGCTGAAGGGAAAATACCCTGCACGGAAGGACCGGTCGTGAACTGACCCTCATCATTAGGAATCCAGAAAGAATCAGGTGCGTCTTCGAACATGTTGTTGGATACACGCTTCACTCCGCGCGACATTGCCGTCAGATGTAGGTCAACAGCCCACAAGCCGGCGCCCAGGCCTCCGGCCCAGCTTACGGGAGGGACGCCCAGAGCGGCTCCGAGCTCCGAGATAACGAAGTCGATCTTGCTATCTTCCTGGTGGATGTATTCGATGCCCTTTTGGATTTTGGGGAAACGTTCGGCGATAGCGTGGTGGTTCAACAGTCGATCTAAACACGATGTCTGTTAGTCGGCAGATCTCTTGAGCACGTTTGGACAGCTTGTTTTCGACATACCTTGCAATGCATTGTTGTCATACGGGCCTCCGACGTCGGTCTGGTAGTAATGCTGCGCAGCAAACTTGCCATATCCATTTGCATTAAGATCGTTGGTGAATACCTTGTGTCTGGAAATGATGAAAGTCAGGCACAGTGCAATGCAATCACAGTGAAAGACTTACAGCCCAAAGTCTTCTCCTCGCTCCTTGATGACCGTCCAGCCAATATCACCAAGCTCAAAGATGCGTCTGTCCTCGCCTTCTAGTCCCAGCATTTCAATCGTCTGGTTCTCGACCGTCAACGCACGCTCAACATACTGCTCAACGCCGTACGAGTAGTAGTCCGGCTCGTTTCCAAGCGCGATAGCACTGACACGCTCTTTTCCAAGAGCGTTGTATGCCTGGCGCACATACTCCATCGAGTTAGGAAGCCAGTTATTCTCAGGGTCGACTGGCGTCATGGGAGCCTGGAAGGTCATGGTTGCATTTTTGAAGCGACGGAATCCGTCAAAGTAGCTCTTGCCCACGGTCCAAGTATCCTGGCTGGAATATGGACACGAGGGTCCCGAGAAGCAGCGTCGGGTCTCATCTTGGTCTAGGTCAACCTGGATCAAGTCGCCGCTAGTGCCACCAACGCGAATGATGATGGGCTTGCTCATGCGAGCATATATGGAGTTGACGATGTTTTCCGAGAAGTCGTTATCAAAACTCGGGAGATACGCGGTTTCCCAGCTGAAACTGAAGAAGTCTGCTGGAACGGCCGTGGCATTTGAAGGAGCGTCTTGTTGAATTGAAAGAATGTGTTGTGTGTCTGCCTGTGCTAGGGCAGTGAAAAGAGCGGCGGCTGCTAATGAAGACAGCATTTTGAAGGAGTGTGATAGTTGAAGCAAGCTTGAATTTCTATGATACTACGGGCCCTGGTCTTTATAAACAGTTCACATCTCAAGGTCCACCCCTGGGTGTTTTTGTCACCATGGGGTCGATCCACTCATTTAACAAACACATCTGGATTTTCCACCTGCGTTTCCACATCGAGGACTACGAGCCTATGAGAGGATTGTCGGAACTTGCATTGCTTGGCTCCGTTTGAGTGGAGCTCAATGGGCTAGGCTACTCCATACTGATGCTTGAGTCCACGGAAAGGCTGTGGGGTGTACTCCGTAAGGCACCCAGTGTAAGCTCTCCCTTTAGCATGAATATTGAGAGGCTGCGCCGCGCGTCTATCATGATCTACGAGCTTGACGATCACCCGGAGCTACGAAACAATGGATTGGCTCAACGCGAGGGGAGGATTTGACGCGCTTTGCGAAATTTCCTAGCTGAGCAGTGTGATGGATAAGAATAACGAGCTGGAGCGCAGAAGCTTGTCGAAGTGCGTGGGAAAGGACTACATTAGCCATTGACGTGTGAAAGGGACTGGATAAAGTAACCAGAATTGAAGATCGTATAGTTGGCCCAGGCAGACCTGGACCGGTCCTGATCGGGGATGCGATTGACAGGGATGGAACCTGCATTGTGATTTTCACGAAATGATAGTACTACTAGACAGTATCACAAGGATGAAGTCAACCAGGTGGAGTTTCTCTCATGTCAATTCCCATTACTTGCTCATACGCAGGTCTATAAGCCACTGCAACGTCCAAGCGTGCATCGTATAGTACTTACAGTAACGGTATTTTGTCACGTCCACAGCAGTTCGCAGATGTACGGAGTAAAAAGTACTGATCTGCAAATAGACTCATTTTTGTGGACACTCTTTGTATCCAGAGGAGCTACCCACTGTGGAGTGCGACATTGCGAATCCCTGTTCTCCTGCTCAGGGGCTGCATGATGTCATGGTAAGTCGCTGGACATGTCACTTTGCTTGTCGCATCAAACAATTTCTAAGCGAGTTGGACAATTCATAAATCCCCCGTTGGCCCAGTTGGTCCAGTTGGGGCTTAACACCACGTCCGGGGAAGAAACGGCACTGAATGACCAAAACCGGACACCTGTGAATTGGAGTGCGAAAAAGCACGCCACGATTCTTGATTCGAATGAATACCAACATTCTGGAACAGAAGGGATAGAGTGCCCTAAGGTTCAATGTCCGAGGCGATTCCGTGCTAGCTTGCCTTGCAAAGTTCCCCTGAACATCTGATAGAACAACCTTGAAACAACCTAACATTTGAAGTAGACTCCACGAGGCCTGTATCAGGAATCGAGGGCAGATTGTCTGACAATCTCTGTGCTTCATCCATACCTAGGTACCTAGTACTAGTAGATGTGCTCTTTTTCCATTTGGCTTGTCTTCTGCGGACAGCGCCCGAGGGCCGTATATACATCTCTCGGTCGGTTCTCCGTCCACGGGTGTCCCTTCACGATAGCCCGAGAATAAGGTGGGCAAATTACACACTGATTTTATACTGGAGTAGAAAGCAACATCTCTCGTACCACGGCATTCTAGAGCCTTGGAAGTAGCCCTGTGAGGCTCGAGGGCTCTGGGCTGGCTATGACCTTGGAATAATGCGGACGTTGCTCCGTTCCCAAACCCGAAAAGCAACCCTGAAAGAATCACCCGAGTATACAGCTATTGCTTCCATTGGGAGAACTTTGGAATACTCTACTACCTAGTAGGTAGGGCTCGAGTGAGGATGAACAAACCAGTCTCCGCATCCCCGCAATTCAGCCGACCAATTCCCCGAATCCCCGAAATGCACATAAACCTCGTGCTCAAGACACAGTGAGATCTGCCATTCTGCCATGAGTGCAACACAAACAGAAACAATCGAGCTACCCAGAGCCGAAACTTCTGACAATGTGTTGCAGGACCCAACACCCCCCGAGCCCAAATGGATGTATTTCAAAATCCTCAGCGCAGGTGTATCATTCTTCGTCGCGGGAGTCAACGACGGAAGTCTTGGTTCACTGATTCCCTATATAATCCGCACCTATGGCATTGGTACGAACATGGTAGCCGTGCTGTGAGTATCCCAACTGTCCGATCAACCACACCCGTGGACCAACCCCACAAAACCAATACTAACAGAGCCAGCTACGGCACAACCTTCGGCGGGTGGCTCATTGCCGCTTTGACGAACAGCACAATCACCCGACACCTAGACCTAGGCCCGATTCTGTGTTTAGGAGCTGCTATTCAGGTCCTGGCTCATGTGCTCCGCGTCTGGGAGCCGCCGTTCGCTCTATATGTAGTGACGTTTTTCCTGGCGAGCCTGGGTCAGGCTTTCAATGATACTCATGCCAACACGTTTGTTTCTACCTTGATGGGCGCACATCGATACCTTGGCTTCATCCATGCTATGTATATGGCTGGGTGTCTGGTTGGGCCATTCGTCGCCACGGCAATTGCGTCTGCGAATACAGACTCGATGTGGTATATTTTCTATGCGTTCCCGCTTGGGGTTGGGACTGTGAACCTTGTGCTGTTGGGCGTATCTTTCCGTGATCGTATGGCTGCACCGGCCGATTTGAGGAGGAAGAGGGAGGAGGCATCGTCACGGTCTGCTTGGAAAGAGATTAAGGATACGCTTTCATCGCCTGGCGTTTGGTTGGTCAGCTTGTTTTTCTTCTTCTTCCTTGGTGCTTCAATAACTGCTGGAGGTATGTCTTTTATGTCCTTTCGCCCAGCTGGTACTAATTGCATTAGGCTGGATGGTTGAATATCTCGTCAAAGTTCGAAACGGCGACGTTAAGGAAATGGGATATGTCCCCGCTGGATTCTTCGGAGGTGGGTTCTTGGGACGTCTGATCCTCGCTGAGCCAACTCATCGGCTGGGCGAGCGACGAATGATCTTCATATACGCGGTATTATGTGTGGGGTTGCAACTGGTGTTTTGGCTGTGAGTATTCAATCCTTATGCCCGGCTGTCAAGCAGGTGAGGTCGTATACTGACCCTTCCAGTGTCCCAAACATTATCACGGAAGCAGTGGCAGTCAGCTTGCTGGGCTTCTTCTCTGGTCCTTTTTTCGCAACAGTGAGTTTGGGCACTCATTGGCAGGGAATTATGCTCACCCGATGCTGTAGGGTATCTCGGTAGGCACAAAGATATTCTCGCCTGAGATCCGCTCCTCGGCCATTGGTAAGTCAAGAAGTGTCTTGCTTCTTTCCTCAGACAATATGTGCTCAACAAACGATACAGCTTTCGTCTTTGTTCTCGGCCAAGTTGGTGGCTCAGTCTTTCCTGCTCTGACTGGCATCATTGCTGGGAAAAAGGGGGTCCAAGTCCTGCAACCAATACTTGTTGGTCTTCTTGGGGCGGCTGGTTTGAGCTGGTTGATCCTGCCCAAGGATGCAGCACTGCATAGGGAATAGTTAGTAGAAGACATGTGGACTCAATGGGCAGTGCCTGGCTCACGCTGCGGTCTTGGTGCTACCGACATAAAAGCTCAGCATTCAGTAAGATTGGCAACTTGAGATGAGTCCGAGAAGGAAGGAGAGCGAGAGGGGAGAGAGGTGATAGCTACTTGAGAAGCTTGTTCAATTCACACTTGACAGCAAACCCCGGACGCCAGGGTATAAAATTCGTTACATCGTTACATCATAACAGGTAGGCAAAAAAAGACTAGATTAACCACCCCCAAAGACCTGCCAGACCATCAAAACCAAGCCCAGAAGAAGAACCAAAACTCCACCATCAACCCAAGCTGTCATTGAACATCCATGAAAGGGAACAAGTGGGACCCGATTAGAAAATATCATCAGGCCACTGATAATCCTCTACACCAGGAACCATTGTGCTCGCAGGTGCCGGAGTCGGCGAAAAAACAGGCGCAGAGATGGGCCTCTTCTTGGGCGACTTGTTAAGCGACTTGCTCACATGAACCTTGGCAGCACTCGAGCGCAGCTCCTCGGGGAGGGGCGGCACAGGAGGGATATCCTCGTCGCGGCGATATCTTGTCGAGCGAGCGGGGCTGGTTTTTGATCTCGAAGGGGTATGGGGACTACGATCGGGATCAAGATGGGGCTGAGAATGGAGGTAGAAGTCGCCATGGGATTGGTCTTGAGCCATTGGAGAAGACCAGGTATCCACAGGGCCTTCTGAGATGAAAGGAGGCGAAGATTTCATACCGCGAATCGAGTCGCTGCGTCGTAGCAGGCTACCGCGTGGTGTTGTTGGCTGGGGACTTGGTGAGTAGGCTGTCGCGGATGGCTTTTGGGGTGACGAAGTGTATGAAGATCTGCGGGTGCGTGTGTTTGCACTCCCTTCTGCGGGTTTAGCATCGGATTCAGTTGAGATAGACTGGTTTGCTGCTTGTCGGCGCTTTGCAGAGCCTGGACTCTCGCCGGCCCCAGATTTGTGCCATTTGGTCTTACTGGGTGGGCTGAGCAAACCAAAGTCGATCAGGTCTTCGAATTCGGGGTCTTGCTCGAGGTTGTCGATGCAGTCCGTCGAACTGGGCTGAGGAGGCTTTCGACTATCGATTGGTTCAGGGATTGGTGACTTCCGTTTACGGGAAAGACTGTCCTTACCCAGGGTCGGCGGCCATGTCTCTTTCGAGCGCCGTTTTGTATGCTTAGCCGCAGCCGGGCTCGGAGCGGGACGAATCTCCTCAAATGAGAAGCTTTCGCGATCTTCCATGGGAGGCAGCGCAGTGAAGTTTCCAAGATTTGCTCCGGATGCCGATACTTCAGCCGCTTGCTGGTGCAAAAGACGTTCCGATGGCAGCGTCGGGAGAGCTCCGGGGACAAACTTCCGCGGGAAGGATGCAGGGTCAATTTCAGTGTTGACAGTATTTGGCGGAGGGATAGGGGCCAAAGCCGGCGGCGGTTCGTTTCCCGTGAGCTCACGAAGCTCGCGCCGAGCGCGATCCAGCTTATCCTCAAGATTGCTGACCTTCTTGAGAAGCTTGGTCTGCCGCGATAGCTCTTTGCGCGAGGGCTGCTTGCGGAGTCCAGTTTCGGACTCTTCGGAGGTTCTGTCACAATAGATAGTAGCTTGAGAAGCAGATGGGGACTCATGACTTTTGTGGAATAGCGACATCGGCAGACGAAGATCTTGGAGAGAAGAGCGCTTGGAAGCCCCAGAATCAGATCGTGAATGTACATCTCGATCTCCGCGATCAACCGAGTACCGCTGCGAGCCTTTCAAAGGAGAGCTGTGCTCCATTCTTTCATGAAGAGACTGCCAGGTTTGGTCTGCGGAAATGCAGTCGACACCGTGCGTCTGAATGTAATGCCCTTTGTTTGTGCCTTTGTATCCAGCCTTCTTCAGCTCGGCGTAGGCCTCCTCGGCTTGATTGATAACGTCCTTCTGCGGTGACTTGCTCGGCGATCCTTCGCTCTTGTTCCATCCACCGAACGGGTTGAAAGCCGATGCGATAGCCTTTCCGAAGCGAAAGATACCAGATGAGCGATTCTGATTGCCAGCGGGCTTGCTCTCTCGGTCACGGAAATAGATGCTGGGTGGCTTCTCGCTGACGCTATCACTCATAGTAGCTTCGACGAAACGAGATGTGCGGCCTCTACGATGGCGCGGGCTGGAAGATGATGCAGCTGCATGCCGCGCGCGCAACGATGCAAGTGAGCCCCGAGGAGATGCGCGCGGCGACGCACGGGGCGAAATCCTTGAGGGGGTTCCAATGCTCCCGACACTTAGATGTCCAGTTTCACTGCGCTGGTTGCGACGGTCATTGGATCCGTAATCGGCTGCCTCTTCGGGCAGAGGCCAGTCGTTGGAGCGACGGCGCTTCGCCAGATTTCCTGCAGGGGACCGGTAGTCTTCCGGGTCAACCTCTTCGGCATCATCGAATTGTCCACTAGAGTCCGAGCTCCAGTCGTAGCTGTTGTCATCGTCACTGGAGCGGAGATGTTTTCGCGAGGTGCGCAGCGCGGGGCTCCGGTCGACGCTCATTTTGGGGTCGCAAGTGGCCTAATCGTGACGCAGGGCAGTCAGATCCATTCATTTATGCAGTCTTGAATCACAATCCCTACATGGGGGGACTGGGGCAAGGAGCTTACCTCGATTGCTGCTTTCCAAGGTTGGTATCCCTCCGCACGCCCTTGTTGCGGGAAAGATATCAACGCGCAAGTGAGATGAAAGATGGCATAGAAGATGTGCAAGGCCACGAATAAAGAAGTAATGCAAAGAAAATTGGCGATCGCAGTGAAACTTGACGGGTGCCTCGAGCAAATTGAGTGTTTGAGAAAATCCGGTCGTTTGTTTACATACTCCGCACTTGCCAAGGGGGGAAGTTTGTTGTGGTACTGGGTACCCACGCTGCCCGCAGTGCATCCACCACTTAGGAAGTACCCGCTACCTTGGAAATGAGAATGTCATAATTACTTTCAGCTACATAAACTATTGAGGAGCTATGATCAAATTGTCAGTGTTTGGTGGGTTCTGATACAAATATGTAGGGATCTCAACCACCTTGCGTGCAAACGTTGTAAGAATTCTATGTCTTATCCTGGACATGTGCGTTAGAGGAATGGAAGATGGGATTCTGGGGATGAGCGGCTACAAAACAATGTACATTCTATACGGATGAACGCACATCAATTGGAGAATGCTAGGTATCGAACAGATGTCATAACGCCGGTAAGAAGGAGTAGATCGAACAGGCCTTGTGGGAATCAAGGGAACATGGTATCGCTTCATCTCCAAATGCAGTTGCCGGATGAGGCCAGTGTGAGCTGGGTTGAAAGAGTGCAAATAATTTCCGCTGCAAAGAAAAAATATATAAAAAAGCCAAAGCCAACATTGCCGACAGTTTGATCCGAGGGTATGGACATATAAGACACAAGCAGAAATAGAAGTCATGTGGTCGTCAACGCGTTGGTCAACGATCCCAGTTGACTTCATTTTGGGGTTGTATTCCCCTATCCCATTCATCAGCGGATGCTGTGAAGGAAAGGAGTACGATGCCCTTGTTCTTGGCCAAGGGCACAAGAACTTAAGTAGATGAGAGGGTGAATCAAGGCCTCGGGAATGGACGCGATCATTGGACTGTCGTGGAGTTGAGGTGGCACAAAGGAATCACCAAATCAACCAAGGCAGCTTGTATGTGTTTCAAGGTAAGAGGTCCAATATGGGCGAGGACGGGTTGGAACAGGAAATGGACAGCCACTTTGAGGTTGCTCACCGCTCGGAGCAGTGATGGAAGATGAATGGAATGCCCGTATAAAACAGAGACCAACGAAAGCAGAAGATTAAGCGCTATAAAATGTTCACATCTCGGAACCAGGTTGCATTGATCATATGTCCGTTCGTTGCCGATACGACTTAAATTGCGCCGTACTGTATCAAGTTGAGGGGGCAGCCTTCATGACCGTCTTGCCGTTGGCACGCTTGTAGGCCATTTCGATGCCCAATTCAGCCATTAATGCAGCCCGGCTTTCCCCTGCAAAGTCGCGATAGGCTGGCGGGTAAGTCTCGGTGTCAGGTCGCATACCGTTCTGCATTGAGCGCTCGTCAAGCCCGAAAGTATCTTCATGAGACCGCTTGCCATATGTTGGCCCGGTGTGATACAACATACGTTTTCCTGCAACATTGTCGTATCCACTGGGACCCGGCGATAAGCATTCCACAGAAGGAACAATCTGGCTGGTATAATCGCTTGCAATAGGCTTGATTGGTGCCACAGACTGAGGCATAGTCGAGGGCTGGGCCATGCTTGAGGGCTGAGGCTGCGATACCGGGATTTGAGGCATGGGCCCATAGAGATTTTGATGAGTCTCCAAGCGCGGAGGTTCAGCCACACGAGGCTCCATATAGGGTTGGGCTTTCGGAGGGTCCATGCGATAAGAGCTCATCAACTTGGGGTAGGTATTGCGATCGGGATAGCCACCACGCTCGGGCGCGATTTGGGGCGCCATAGGATACGCAAAGGGCGTCCCCTCGTACTCCGAAGCATTGGATGGGTGTCGTATTTGAGCGTAGCCGTTCTGTGGAGAGTAGATGCCTTGAGGGGCGATTGGAGGAGGTGTAGGGGGCATGTGAGGAGCTGGATAATGTGATGGTGTTGAGCCGAATGATAGATGCGATTGGTAAGAAGGTGTTTGGGAGTGAGACAGGGGGGCAGGTGGCATGGGCATAGATGGCCGCGAGTATGGCTGTGGGCACTGGAATCCGTAGTCCGGTGCAGATGGACGTCGATCTGGTGGAACAAACCCATAGGGCGATTCGATGTTGCTGCCATTGCTGTTTGATCGTGGTCGTTCAATCGAGTTCACATATCTATCGGGTGTCGTATATCGGTCTGAAGTTCTCGCATATGCCGCTGCACGTTCCTCATCAAACTCGTAATCTTCTTCTCGCTTGTCGCCCCGTCGCCTCATGCGAACATCACGACGGATGCGTACTCGGCAACCCTGTTCCGCAATAATTCGGCTGAGAGAGGTGCTTGTGGCCAGCCCAGGGAATTTCTTCGCACTGTACACGGTGAATGGGACAGACTTGACCTCAAGACGGAAGTGCAGGTATGCTTGAGGCTTGCCGGGGTTCGCATTGGCACCGTTGACCTGGTTAGGCAGAGGTAAAGTCGAGTCCTTGTCGGCGTCCTTGGCCTCCTTAATCTCTTCATATAGGTGGAAATTCAAACGATATCGGCCTTCGTGGCGCACCGAGAGATCCGGGAAAATGAAGTATCCGGCCTGCGATGGACGATCGAGGTACGCGACTCCGGCGACCGGCACACCAGTCAACACAGGGCACGACGGTGGACCAGCCACCCGTCCATGGGCGATAGGGCGTGCAGTGTCGAGAGTTGCGTACAGGAAGAAGTTGGCGTTGTAGGCGAATGTGATATCTGTCTTCTGGGCATCGTTGGCGGGGTCCGATTCGAATATCCGGAGTTCGACGACAGGCGGAGGGTCAACGGGACGGCGATCGGCCGAGGCTATTGACAGTCGTAAGTTAACGAAGCGCTCTCTCCCCCACCTTGGACCAAGACTCACACTTTGCTCCAGCGCCACATGCCCTTGCCCGCTCTGGTTGTTGCATCACGCTCAATTTGTATGTGAGTTGTTTGCCCTCCCGAGTGATCCTGCTGACTGAATGCTCGGTCTCATTGTGAGGCGGCATGAGGTGTGGTCGGGATGCCATTTTCGAGATTGGGATGAGTGGTGTTCCGCCGGGCGCGAGGTTCATCCAGGTACCAAGACCACTTCGTGTCCCACTTTGCCTTCCGCCTCGAGGGTTGCGATCGAGCACGCCGTAGTGCAATCAGAGATTCGATATATCAACGCCGTAGACTTTTTGAGGGCTTCGCTCAGGGCTTTTTTTCCCACTCGAGTAGCACCTGGGCTCTCCTGAAGCAGGGCGTCTATGTACTGAGCCGGTGAAATTAATCGTAGAACCTCTAATAGCAGGCGAAATCCACCAGAAAGATTGAATTATGGATGATGAAGAGAGAGAGAGAGAGAGAAAGAGCGCGAGAACATGGAGAGGGGGCAGAGTGGACCAGTGACACTAGGCGTAACCAGTTGGGTACGCCTCCCGATTATGGGCCCTCGCGGTATGACCAAAGTACCCGATCGGTACCGTATCTACAGCGTCTACTTTTTATCATATTCTGTCGGAGTCATGCACAACAGTTGAATTGGCACATTCAAGAGATTCTCATGATTTACTCGAGAGTATCTTCACTGAGTGTTCGTAAGGCAACTGTGTATTTGCGTTACGATCTGCAAAGGCATCCGTGTACTAGCGCCTTTTTTAGGGCTTGGAAAATTACCTGCTTTAGTCCATACTTACTATTACCCTTTTGGGTCGGAAATCAATTTGCAATGCAGGTTGTCAAGCGCAGATGTCACCGAACTGGTAATGAAACAATCCCCACGTTACCGGGTACCCTGGGTGCCGGCAACCCAGTCCAACGGATCGGATTCTCTTATTTTCAAGGTTCCTAACTACCTACTACCTACCTATGTAGGTATATAGAACTATAGAGAGACTCGAGCAGTATAGCAAGTCGCACAAACGTAATCCCTCAATAGTCTCGCCATGAATACCAGTGTACAATACAGTAAGGCCTAGTCCTTTCCGATCAAAAAGTCCCTGGAATTTAGCCCGAACCCTTTCCGATTCGAGGGTCCAAAACCAGTTTGCATAGTTCGGAATCAGAATTGATTAAATATCTGCGCCTTGTACCAATAGTATTTCGTACGGGGGACTTGCAGCTATGATGTTCGAGGGATCGATCTACGCTCAGCTTGAAAAAAGCGCAACCCGTACCTAGGTATGCGCGGAAACATTTCCCGAAGCCTTTTTGGTGCGGCTGCTGTGAACTCCGGACAAAGTGATTCGCTTCGATGGCCAGCCTGAGCTCCATCGAACCACCGATCCCCCTCATGACGCGGCTTGGCTGGCTGCATCCCACCAATCACACTGTTTGTTGGCGCTCCCTGGACCGACTATGTTACTAGTAGACGGCTGACGGGGTGTCGCCCCAGTTCTTTTAATGCCACCTTACCTGACACGGCTGATGCACTCTGATCTGTGCAGTTGCTCTGTTACTAAAACACTAAAACTCCTTTCTTGAACCCTGATGCTGATGCTGATATGACTTGAAGCGCGGTCCGAAGGAGAAATTCAGAGGCGCTCGGCTATGCCTCATTTTGTGGGACATCATCTCAATGTCGAAATATCGCTAGTACTTCTGGTACTCCGTAGTAATTCTGTACATAAATTGTGTCAAACTTATGAAATGCACATAACGGCGTACTCGCACGGAGGTATGATTTGATTTTATACGGACGCCATACTCCGTACACAAACCGCTTTTCCGCGAAACATACGAAGTACTGTATCCACAACGCAACCATAGGACCATCGGGTCTACGTTCTATTTTGACATTACCGATCCACGAGTCGGATCGATTCTGCAGCACCATCTGAACAATTGTGCCAGCTTTGGTTGATGTATTGTACTAATACAGCACCCTGTACGGAGTACGGAGTACAGCACCTGTTTTATTCATCGAAGCGTCAGCTATGATACCCAAGGAGGCAACTATGTACTCCGTACAGCAAAGAAAGCTGGTCGAGGGCAGCAAGGTTGAATTCTGATCTGGGCGCAGTCCAAGGTGCCAATGTGGAGATCACAATCTGAGAGACTCGTACGAGTGGGGAGTCGACGATAATGGTGCAATTCATCTACTACTAGTACAGTAGTTATGCAGTTACGCTGAAACCTCAGAGGAAATTTTTGTTTGACTCGGTGTCTACTGCTAGTAGGTATCTTACACAAAGTGCAGTAACCAGAAGATGAGACTGATTCGAAGGGCCTGGACGTCCTACTAAGCAAGCCTGCAAGCATGGATTCACGTTGTCCCCCATGGCGTAACATAATGTAATACGCCTTGATCTCCAAGCTTTTAGCCTCTCTCCAAGCCATGTGGTACAGGGATTTCGGCTCTTGGCTCTTGCCGATCAACCTTGGAACGCTATGGTTTCTACGTACTCACGAGTTGGGTATTGGCGAACAATCTTGTAGGTACACGTAGCAGTATGTGCCCTGAGGGGTTGACGGAAGTACTATACTATAGTACACTATAACCCGGGCCGAACACCAGGATCCTGACTCGAGATTCTTTCAGCGAGCTAATGGGTGATTGTCCGTTTATGGTAGGAGTCGCATGCAAGCACGAGTGCGAACATGAGCTTGTAACACGCGGTTCCGGACCCCTGTCAAGTGTGTATTTTTGGGTGCTTTGATCCTGTCTATTCGCGGCAAGAGGATTGCATCCCGTGAGCTGGCCCACGGAATTGTAATATGTACGGATGATGTATCAGACTTTTGTTTTGTTTTGTTTTTCGTCGCGTTATGATTAGGGCACATGAGACCGGTTGAAACGTCCTCACAGCTGAGCTGTAATAAATAGCAACTGGCCAGGTGGGTAACCCGATCCCGTTTCCTCGCTGTCCACTTCCTTGGGCAGGGTCCTGACATCGAAATTGCTCTGCAGTACTGTACTGTGTATAACTATGTAGAGTTAACTATGCAAATCCATGTTCCAAGATCTAAGACCCCAAGAACCCGACTGCCACTCCCCTGGGACAGCATTGAATGCTGCACATATCTCGATACATCTATCACTCGTACGGAGTCGATTCCACAGTGTACAATCCACTTGACGAATCATCAGACCGCTAGTTCCTTACGCTACCACGTGGAAGAGCCCTGGAGATGTCAGATCTCAAATCGGCGTCCCTACTATAGACTTCGTGGAACAACAGCTTCACCCTAACGAAATTGGGAATTATCGTGACATCAGGTATCTGATCGGCACAGCTTGGTATGATCAGTCACGTCTAGCTCTGAGTGTGGGCAAGATCTGCCCGAAAATCTCTATTCGTACGAGTTCAGCATACAAGGTACAAACAGGTTTCATTCGAGACATCGGAGCATTCTAATGCGTGTCTTTCTTCCGCATGTTCCGTTCATTCTCCAATACACGGGGCGGATACACCGGCTTAGAGTGATTTGTTCGTGACTTTGCTCCCGCTATCTTTTATCCACCTGCCCCATGCAGCCTGTTGAAAGCACCACTACGGGTTAGCCTCAAGGATTGATACAAAATGACCTGTACACGTACTAGGTGTGTTTTGATCCACTCCACAGTGTATCGTATTTATGGTAATCAGGATCTTCGGGGTTCAACGATGATCGACCTATCCACCCGGCAATGTACTCCATTCTCCGTATGCACGGAGTGCACTTGGACGACTCTTCAGAGGCTGCCAAGGTCATGATCAAACCATCGTCTGAAGATGGAATATTTTCCAGACAAGGAACCTGTTTCATACTTACGGAATACTCGTTTGGACAAAGCAATTGCTCGGTTTCTTAATATTTCGGTCATTGTGAGCGATTCGAAGGTATCCTGATCTCACACCTCACCACATACTAGGATAAGATGCTTCGCACATTCTAATTACTGGATGCCCAGAGTATCAACAGAGAAGTAAAAGAATATCAAGAGAATCAAAAGAAGATTCGTGATTTAATTATCGAGTTTGTATATCACTTGTTACGTTTGTCCGCGGTCGCAGACAGAGAGCCACTCCATATAGGTGACACAATCAACTATTCTTTGCATTGAGCTCGAGCATTCCGCAAGCTTTCAATCGCCGCTCCTGATACAGCGTTTCCAATTTCTTCCAGCTGCTCCAGTCTTTTTAGCCAGAAATTCCACCGATCCATGCTCATGGGTCCCGCCGTCCAAAGCCTCCCCTCTCTCTCCAACGCCCAGGACTTCTCTTCTCTCCTTGCGCCCTCTCTGAGTCTTTCCCCGGCAACTCTGATCCAGACCGCCGCAGCAGGTACCTCAAAGTCCCACACTGCGTCCTGACATTCGAGCGCCTCGGAGATGCACTCATAACCCCAGCTCAGTGGCAAGAGACCATCTTCAGCATTCGGGCCCGAGGCAGCCATCGCACATGATGCCTCCACAAAAGCAAGATGCACGTGTGCTTCACGGCGCTTCGATCTTGTATTCGGATCCCGCGTTGCTAACGCTGCTCGCCAATGGCTTTGCTTCCACATATCTGACCACGAGTGGCCGAAGCTTGTGAGATTTCGCCAAACTGGGTCACCGTCCTCCTCATCAGATAGCTGGCTAAGCTCTTTTAGCAGGTCGACAAGAGCAGGCGTGTTGCTTTCGGGTAGTTCAAAGAGTGCGTCTTGTATTATTCCGAGTACACGGTCTCGTGTATCAACCTTCTTCTCGGAGGCATGAGGCTTACTCAGGGCAATGGCTGTTTTGGACGGGGTTTCATTTCCTTCGAGATACACTTTGAGAGCTGCGGCTTGATGAGGATGGGCCCCGGTTTCTTCCTCGCCGTCTATGGGTGCCGTGTGTTGGTCGAACCAAGCGTCGTCTGCGGCGGAGCCAAAGCCGTCCAGATCAACCGACGCGCACGTCACTTCTTGGATGGCGGTATTCATTCTGACAGAGCGCCGATGATTTTGAGGGTGTGTGTGCTTTGAGCTTTTGTGCTTGGGTGATGAATGCACGGGGTGATGTGATGAAAGAGAAAGCGGAGTGGTCACAATATTGGAAAGTTGAAAGAGCCCCCGAAGTCGGGCAGCAGAGCGCCTAATCGCACACCTGGGCAATCACCCCGGTCAATGAGACTGCCCCAGGCTGTGATGCAGTCAATCCATGTGATATCACTTGCCAATCAGAGGCGCCCCACAAACTTTCAGCCCTGGAGGCTCGCTGACTCCCTAATCAGACCTAGCGTAGAACCTATGTAGACAGTCCTGACAACCCTGAAATACCTCATTTCTGCTCGATATACTCGGCGCAAGCAATTGAGACCTCGGCAGTGGAACAGTTCTAATATAAAGCGATTGGGAGATCTCGATTGACTTCTCGAGTTTGTAGGACTGGCGGACTCTAGACTTGGAATTGACTTTGGATTAAAGGTACGATGTTGTGAGCCGGGATGGGTTGCTAGGAGGTACCGGAGGGTAAAGCAGGGTACAAGCAAGGCAGACACGAAGACAAGAGCATGGGTCATGGTGTAAGTAGGGCCGCAAACAATACTGCAGGCGGGGGTATAAACAATGGTGCAGACGAGAGCGTTCATGCGCTGATGCAGGGGAAGAAGTTGAGCGCAGTCAGGTTTTCTATACAGACAATTGGATGACAGTGCAGTGCCCTGTAGCTTGTGCCCATACATAGCTTCCAAAAAAGCAAAAATAGCATGAAATCAGAATGTAACCATGTCTTTGCTGATGTGAACGCTCGATCAGTCTTTAGGGCCCTATCAATAGCTATAAGAGTGCCGTTGGTAGCCCTGACATTTGAAGAAAGACTAAAGCCTTGCCCAGATATCAAGAAATTCTCTAAGAACCCACAGAAGCAATCATCTAGTCGTCATACCAATCGCTTAAATGAGGTTAGCTTTAGCAACTTCTTTGGTGCTCTTCTTGGGTCTGGCATCCGCTCTCCCAGCCGAGGAGCTATTCAATCTCGAAGAACGTGCCCAGCCCTCCAACGAGCCCATTGACGTGAGTCCCTCGTGAGCTAACTTGAGCTCTTCTTATGGTGGCTGATACACTTCTTGCAGTGGGATGGCCCCCGGAACTTACAAGACCGTCAAGTGCGGCAAACAGACTTACGACGGTCACGATATTTACCTTGCCGCGCAGCACGCCGTGAATCTGGGCCGGTTGAGTCACCCCGAGACACGAGGTGCGAATAAATACCCTCCACGTTCGACAACGATGACAGCAAGGGTGTGAAACTCCGCTTCCCTGCTCATTGCCCGCAGCACGATAAGAACCGAAAGGAGTACCCGCTTGTCAAGAAAGGACCCTACAATGGTGGTGGACGCAACAAGAAACAGGGTGATGAACGTGTTGTGTTTTACTACGATGGCCACGCAAGAGGTGTTGGTGGTCACCCGTTGGTCTACTATTGTGGCTTGATGACCCATCAGGGTGCGGCAAAGGGTGGTTTCGTGCAATGTCCCAGTGGGAGATAGAGACTCCGGGTTTCATCTTTCTGTTATCGGCAAGGTCTTGCAGTATCTGCCCCATGGGGTGGAGCGGCTACAGGGCGGAGACCTAAGCTCATTTTATACATATCCCACCTGGGCTAGTACCTATATAGGTACATAGGTAGGTAGTATCGAGGAACAATTGATACGTTGACCTGCAATCTCGGGAGGCTAAGGCCTTGGAACAAAGGGTATGCATGACCTATGACCTTAGTCGCAAAGGAACCTTAGAGAACAATGCACTTCATGAGCTCCCGAGGTCCTTTCATTCGAGTGACGAGTGTCCCGATTGCTGTGCAATTTACATCCACCACAGACCTATGCTGTGCGAGTATCCTGTACCTGGACAGAGTCTTCATGGTCTGCAATCTATCGTGTAAAAAGTCATTGTACTTTGATGCCAAAGGGTCTTAGGTCTCACCACCGCAATGTTGGGACGAGTCCTGCATATGTTTGCCTATTCTTGAGAGCATATGCCTGAAATAAAGTCCTGGGTAGTACAAGATATGCGTCCAAACCGAAACAAAGCTAGTTTGCCATATAACCAAGTATGAAAGAAATCATGACAGCAAACACCCAGTTGGTTTACAACAGTAAATCCAACGTCGCCGTCGCACCCGGATTACTGCCATTCCATGCTCACCGCCGGAGTAACTGGCGGGGCTGACTTGGCCCGTTGATTGGCCCCGGGGTTATCGACTTGTAGATAGTCGCGATGTTCACCTATTTCCCTGCTTATGGATCTTCTATCTGTTCTGCCGGGGTTTTCAACGCATGGTTTCGTCCACATCATCCCGCCACTGGAGCGGCGTAGAGTCACCGTTGTCGATCTAATCACACTCGACCCGTTGGAGATCGCGAAACGCGCGCGCGTGCCTCCCGCAGATGTTCGGCGCCTCTCGAATCGCATTGTCGAGGCATTGCATGGAGACCTCGGCGTCAAACCGTCCCTCCCGTCGACAGATGCACTTGATAGTATCCCGAACCCCAACATAAGCCTCGAAACACCTCGTCTTGAGCCTGCCACAAAACCACAATGGAGCACCATCAGCACACTGGACCCCGCGATGGATGCATTGCTAGGAGGGGGGCTACCGACGGGCTATGTGACAGAGGTGACAGGCGAGAGGTATGTGTCGGGTCTTGGACTTCTCCCAATTTGGTCATGTGCGTAGGCTAACATTGCCTTCGACTCCTGGTTAGTGGATGCGGCAAGACCCAATTTCTTTTGAGCCTTTGTCTGGCCGTTCAGCTGCCAAAACCCCAGGGGTTACAGCAGCGCGCGATATACATATCCACAGAACATCCGCTCTCGACGCCACGGCTCACCCAGCTTCTGGAGTGTAACCCTGCTCTGTCAAACCTTCCGCCTGAGCAAGCCCCGTCGCTAGAGGCAATCCTGTCTGTCAATGCCATGGACCTTGAAACACAAGACCACATTATCAATTATCAGCTCCCTGTTGCAATTGAACGTTACGATATCGGGTTGGTCATTATTGATTCAATCACATCGAACTATCGTGCCGAGCACTCAAAGAGTCTCACATACCTCGCCAACCGAGGGCGCCAGCTTGCGAAATTAGGCAACTTCCTACGCAAACTCGCCATCAATTCAAATGTTGCTATAGTACTAGCAAACCAGGTATCTGACCGCTTCGAGACTATAGGCAGTGCCGCATTATCACGTCCACCGTTCACATCAAGGCCAAGTCTCACGCAGGGACAAGCAAACGGACCTTCTTCTCAGTACCCGAAATCAAGGGCGGAGCAATCAGCCGCCGAAGATGGCATGCCAAGCTCATCGGCTCCGCGATCCTCTCAAGCTATACCTCCGTCCACGTATCATGCACCAGAGGACAAAAATTTCGACGGTTCATACCTCGTTCCCACCCCAGAACATAGTCCCTATCTCAGCCTAGCATACCAAGAAAGATTCTTCAGTGGCTGGGGTGATGGTCCGAACCCAGACAGTGGATCATTGAAGAATCCAAGTCTGGGCTTTATTTGGTCGACGCAGCTTGCGTGTCGAATTGCTCTGAAGAAAGAAGGTGTTCGCGCGGCCGTTGCAGTCCGCGGGGAGGGCACGCCGTATCAAAACAAGGCTGATATCAGTCGAGATCCAGACTCTATAGCGATGCCGGCACCTCCACCTCGGAATCCAATACCGGGGTCACAGAGCCAGTCAATTGGTTCAAGCCCTGAGCCTGTGACGCGGAGGGTCATGAAGCTCGTATACTCTCCTTGGACTGGAGGGCTGGAAACTGAAGGAAAGTCCCAATCGGCACAGATGACGACGGAGTTGGAGTTCGAAATCTGGAAAGGTGGATTGCGGACTACGAGTCACGTTTAGTCTGTGATAACCTGGAAATAGCTAGGGGGAGAACATTGGAACAAATCAACGTCCAATCCTGGACTCGATTGAGAGATATCATTTGACAACCTTGAAAGGACGATATGTATGCGAGAACAAACACGCTTCAGATTAAGCAATGAGGCAGAACATACACGAGAAGGCAGTTCTATATAAACAAAAAAATAATCAACCCTTTCACTCCATTTTTCATTACCGCTTCGTCCAGTCAGTCTGAACCAGTCTCTCCGCCACGTAGAGCATGAATCGACGATCTAAACATGTCCATGCAAGATCAAAGTACGGCTAATAAGGCCAGGGGCAAGATCCCTTTGTTTCAAGAAAGACAGCAATGTTTTCTATGTCTCGCGAAAATCCAAAGAGTGTATCGATGTATCAGCAGGGCAAGAAATATCGTGACAATAGCTCAGATCAGACAAAATACGAAACAGGCGCATCATATAGCACTCTATTCGGCCTTGGCAGACATCTTGGCAGGAGGAACTCCAATACCGTTGGTGTTGCGGTAGAACAGCACATGCTGGCTCTCGCCAGTGGCACCCTCGGTGGGCTCGACCCAGTGGCAAGCACGGGCAGAAGTCCAGAGAGCCTTGAAGAAACCAGTCCAGCCGGTGTGAGCTTCAGTGCGGTAGTGTTCACCCATGACGCCCTTGATGGCATCGGAGGCCTCATCGGCGTTGTAGAAGGGGATGTTGCTGACGTAGTGGTGCAGGACGTGGGTCTCAATGATGCCGTGGAAGATGTGACGGCCAACGAAGCCGAAGTCACGGTCAATGGTGGCGGCAGCACCGCGAGCAAAGGTCCACACTTCAGGCTCGTAGTGAGGAAGAGTAGGGTCGGTGTGCTGGAGGAAGGTGATGGCAACTAAAAAGGGTTAGTGATTTGGAACAAAAGGCTACTTTGCGATGAAGAAAAACTTACCGAGCCAGTGGTTCACCCACAGGTAGGGGAGACCGTACCAGACCAGCAGGTTGAGCCAGCCGAAGTTCGAGCCGATGTAGTACAGGAGACTGCCGGTGAGGAACAGACCGAGATCCGACAGGGCAATCAGCTTGGCGTCCTTGGCCTCGTACAGAGGGCTGGATGGGTTGAAGTGGTTGACACCACCGCCCCAGCCGTTGGCCTTGCCCTTACCGCGGCCCTCGGGCTGGTTGGTGTGGTTGTTGTGACCGGTGACGTTGTTCAGGAGATACATAGGCCATCCGAAGAGCTGCTGGGCAAGAAGGTTGCCGGCAGTGAGGATGGGGGTCTCCTCGAACAACTCGCCGAGCTCGTGCAAGGTCTTGCCCACGCGGGAGGCATACTCGCTGCGGGTCTTGGGGACGAAGACCATGTCACGGGCCAGGTTACCGGTGGCCTTGTGGTGCTTTCCGTGGGAGATCTTCCATGAGAAGTAGGGAACCAGCAGGAGAGAGTGGCAGATCCAGCCAACGGTGTCGTTCAAGGTCTTGGAGGGGGAGAAAGCCTGGTGGCCACACTCGTGGGCCAGGACCCAAACACCGGTTCCCACCAGACCCTGGACGATGGTGTACATGGTCCAGAGGGCAACACGGGCAGGCATGAAGGGCACGGTCTCGGGAGTCACAAAGTTGTGGAAGAGGTAGAAGACCGAGGCCAGGATGGCCATGTCCCGGAAGACGTAGTAAAGACTGGTGACCGCGGAGCGGTGGAAGCAGTGAGCGGGAATAGCATCGCGAATCTGCTTGATGGTGTAGTCGGGGATCTTGAACTCTCCACCGTAGGTGTTCAGCATCTTGCTGGCCTCTTGCTCCGAGGCCATGGAGGACAAAGAAGTCGAAGAGGGGGACTGGCGCGGGCTATCAAAAGGCGACGCCGAGACAGAGCTCACAGTAGAGGACTCTGTTGGGAGGTTGCGGTTCAGCGCAACGCGCTTGGGAACTGCGGTGGAAGACATCCTGGCGTGTGAGGGGTCGCCGTGGATTGTTTTAAACCCAAAGATCTGAGGTTCAGGTCAGTCCAGTTCAGCTCTTGTTGATCCTGTACACGCACAAGTAAAGGAATGGGGCTGCACTGCGTGCGAGTCAAAGTGATTGAAGCGATCTAGAGGAAGCAAATACCCCGATTCCTCAATAAGCCAACGAGAGAGCAGGCAATTGACTTGACTGAAGGGGGGAAGAAAAAAAGAACAGCTCCAGAAAAAGGGCAGAAGTCAAAAAAGGGACCGGGGTTTACTAGGGTAATTCGCATACCAGGTACGGGCTCCCCGACGTAGCTGGCAGGCCCTGCGAACAGTAAAATACGTGTATTGGGGTTTGCAAATTCAGGCAGACTGCCCCCTTCGCCCCTCGACCACTGAAATCTCGGTCTCTGCATGAACTCTACAGCTGATCGCTGCCCTTTCTGTCTTTCTTTTTCGTCTTGTCACTGGTGAGATCTTGCAGCTCAGCAGCGCCGCGTCGCTAGTATGCACTTCTATCCATTTTGCTCAGTACATATACTACATACTCCGTACTGTTACTCCGTGCTTCGACTCAAGTTCTGCCAATAGTCTTCAACATGGATATTATCTCGGCAAATCCCGTGCGCCCCAACATTTTTGGCCAATTTCATTGTCTCGGTCTGTCAGATATAGGGCTAGGCCTGACCCTCACATGAGAATACGGTGAAAGCTGAGCATGTGGATCGTGGCGATCGACTTGCCTCGGGTCTTTCTGTCAATTGAGCTCCACTGTGTGATCTACCCAGTGGCAATTGGGTTTGCTTTTTCTTCTCACGCGAACCCCTCCGAGTATGTGTGGTATTACATGTGAATTCCCTCTCGCCCGAACCTCGCCCGGAGGCCAAGAGGACATACCGCAGCCATTGACTCAACGCGTGTACGGAGTAGCAGTATACAAATAGAGAGTATGGTATGGAGTATATTCTGTCCATTCTGTTTTCTACATTCTGTTATACATTCATGTATACTCTACATACAAACATGTATAGTATACAAAGAGTGACTACTGTACAGATCTGTGCAGACCCAACATACTTCGGCGCTTGTTGGGCGGAGTCGGGTTTTGTTGGGGCCCCACTCCCCCCTTTCGAAACTGCAAATTACACAAACGTTAAATTTTGTATTTGCCACCTTAGATAAGATCTGATCTTTCCGATGTCGGATGTTTCATCACCTGGGCAGGCATCCGGAGCCACATGATCGATGCTGAGCAAGCGAAAGCAGGCGAAAGCAGATCAATGAGCTGAAAACTACCTGCAGACGGTGTAAAAAAGGTTGAGTTAAATGGACTACGCTAGTCCATATCGGGTGTCACTAGGCCCAATAGGGACCAGGGGGGCCCTAATCACCCGAAGCCACCGCAGAACTATATGGACTGTACATACTGTAGTGACAGGACTGTGGATATGCGCTGGGCACATGGGAATGAAATTGATAAAACAAGAGTCATGATTCGTAGAGCTCTATACGCTCTGTGTGTATATACACAGACAATCAATTAACTTCCTCCACTCTCCGCTCTGAATCAATCAACCACGACCCCCCGCCAGCGTGGCCCCCAGCAGCGCTGAGCGTAACAGTGGTCTTTCGTAAATCCGGCAGAACAAGGACTGTTTCGCTGTGATTCCGGTAGTCGACTTCACAGGGGATGGATCGACGGGGCGGGGCAGTGGTGGGATCGGCCGGGAGCTGAGACGGCGACGGGAAGAACGTGCGGATCTCCAGGCCTGGGAGAAGCAGATGGCCTGGCTTCTGGGGGAGCAAAATAACGGTGAAGCGGGTCACTTCACCATCCCGCGCCAGGAAGTTGCCTCGTCGCCTACCTCCGATTTGCCATAGGTCGGGGTTGGCGTGGATCTCATACAAGCATTCAAGAGGCTGGTCGCCATTTTCACGGGTTTCAGGTGAGCACCAGCGGCGCGTGTGGCGGAGGCACAGCTCGGCGGTTATGATTTGGCCCACGGCGGCGTGGGTCGACTCCGTGTTGGGTTGAAGCTGCAGCTCGGCGGTATGCACGACCTGGATTTCGGGCACGTCGACAGGGATGATGATGCGGCGGGACGGGATCCTGGGTTGGGTGGGAAGTTGGACGACGGGGTTGTTCTAACATCAAATGTGAGCCTGGTTGTGGGTATACTATCTGTATAGTTCTTACCTTGTGCCACTCCTGGAGCCACTGTCGCACATCCTCGGACGGTTCTTTCAAAGCACCTAGGAGATCGTCCCAGCGCACGCTTTGATAAGGGAGCATATTGACTTCCCGGATTAACCCGATGGCCTCCATGTCATTCGTGGACAGCTGTGCACGGAAGCTGCTGACAATGTGCGATGTGAGTAAGGCTGCATATTGGCGGAAGGGACTCGTGTCAATGGAAGCACCGAACTGCCTCGCGATCGCGTCAAGACATTCATCATCCACACAGGTGAAATCCACACTCAGCTGTAGACTGCGCGGTGTTGGCTCGGCTGTGTTGCTACTATCCACGGGTCGAATTTTGTAAAGCAAAGAGGCAGGTTGCTTAGGGAAGACATCCAGCGCAACAGGGCCAGTCATACTGGATTGTACCTCATAAGTACTAGAGCCGGGAAGGCTGCAGTTTGTGATCCGGAGTGGGATCAACATAGCAGGGCTTATCGTGAACCGCGAGAAGAGCATTTCACCCTTGAAAATGTCCTGCACATTTACCGATATCGGCAAAGAAGCCACAACACTGAAGGGCGCCGATGATGCAAATGTGCCGTTCTCAGTCTCATACCCGATTTCTGCCCGGGCCGACAGGGTCGCAAATGCTTCTTCTACCGTGTAGGGTATCCGTAAGCGCACAAAGGATCGAGCCGCCAGTTGAGAGAACTCAATGACACCAGATTCATGATTGGCATCAATCTCGAGGTTTCCATCCACAACCTTGGTTTCCGCAAGGCGAAGGCGTAGACCCGCGGTTGCTGGCCTGACGCGGACCGTCCCGCTCTTGATATTGTTGCGCCCGCTGTCGATTTCAAGCTCCAGCGTGCGCATGGCTTGTAAATCAATCAGATGAGGCGACGCAATCTTCGCCTGGAGGCCATCTGCGGGGGGATAGCAGTAGATGTAGGGTCGTGCATCCACTTCTTCTGAGTCTTCGGTCTCCCTGAAACCGACTGGGAGTGACGAGTCTTGCCCGCTATTGAAGTTGAAGACAAGATTGCCTGCTCTCATTTCAATGCGATCGACGAAATATTTGCCTTGGAGTGTGGTCTACATCATAGTCAGTACCTGATCGCAAGAAGACTTCAATCTCATGTACTTACCGAGGAGTCAATCAAAACCTTGGTCGATGATGATTTGACCACAAATTTCTCTCCGTTCTCGATCCAATGCTCGGAGTTTTGAGCACTGTTTGCACCAACCAAGCGAATTTTGAGGTTGTCAATCTCGATTTGCTGCCCGAGAAGGAAGCGCAAGGACAGCTCCACCTGGAAGCCGTCCTGGTTGTCATACAATCGTATGGCAGGATTGACATGAAGATCAGCGAAGAAGTCTGCCAAGAAAGCTGGGATGTCTTTCTGGAGTGCCCCAGACGCGTTGAACAAATCATTGACATGTAAATCCAAAATCTCTTGCTCTGTAGAAGGAATGGAGCCAGCCACGGCTTTCTGTCTGATTGACAATTGCGCCTGCGCGTATGTAGCAAACTTCGAAAGCAAACGTATCATCATCCGAACATAATCTTCGTTGCGTTGGAGTTCTTTCAGGCAACGCGCATGTAATTCTAACATGCACCCTTCAAGAATGACCCAGTTCCGAGTCCCGTAGAATGGTGCCATTCGATGGAAATAAGAAACAGCAGTCTCATAATCTTTCTGCCGGTATCGTAGAATGGCAATTTCAGCAAGAGCCTGCTCGGCAGAGTTGACGCGGTTGGCTGCCATATGATGGCGAATCAAACGATCTGTGAGGTCCTCATAGAGGAAAAGGAACGCCTCTTTCGACTCCAGTGCAACCTTAAGACCAGCTAGGTCAATCCCCACCAGGGAAGATTGCTTGTTCTTGAGATCGAGCTGTGAGTCTTTGGTATCATCCGCACCCAACGAGATATCCGCCATACCACTTGCCCCGGTGCGGTGTCGGTCATCGAAAAGCAGACCGAGATCATTCCACTTTTCAGCCCAGCCACGCCTTTGGGCGATTTCTTCCAAGGACCGTCGAGCCAGAAGGAGGAGCTCTGCCCTCCCAGACGCCAATTGCTCAGAGCCAGTCTTCTGTGTAGCAGGTGGCATAGGCTTAGGATGGTCTATCGTTGAACGTCGCTGAAGCAAGCCCACACTATCGGAAATATCCTGGGTCACTGGCCGACCAGAACGAGGATTAGAGATTAGCGAGCTGGTGCGCCGGGGTACATCAGCGGGTTTTGTATCTGCTTTAGCAGCAGCCGATGCTTCGCTTGATTGTGCTACCGCATGAAGCGAAGATTCGGGGAGCATGAGTGTGGGAGTGAAAGTCTGACTTAAAATCTGGAATGCAGCCGCAAACGCCCACGTCGAGACGATGTTGTTGATAGCGTCTGTCTTCTCATCGTTGGTTACATCCGTGAGACTGCACTGGAGATCATAGCGAAGGGTACGGGCGGCCAGGCTGATGGTCTCAGTTGCTCGTCCGCAAATCTCGGAAAGTAGCATGAGATCCTCAGATTTCTTGCTTGATTTCACACCCTTCGGGTCTGTTGTGGGCTCACTGCCAACTACTGATGGCGCCCTTGCGGCCCGAAGCAATAACATCAATTGACGAGAGAAGATGTAGGTGCGGAAATCAAAGATGGAGATGTCACTGGCCAGAATCATCTCACGGTATGACATCTTGTTTGAGTTGAATGGGAAATCTTCGGGCTGGAGCTCCGAGAACAAAGCAGCATCGCTGCTATCAGCGGAAGCTTTGGTATCCAGCGCCTTCTTGGCCATCTCAGCCCAGGTCTTGCTGGTGATCAGCAGCGCGCCTCCATGTTGGTCGCCACTTCCATCAAGTTGATCTCGAATGGCTGCATCCAGACCGACAGCTAGCTCGTCGTATCCAGCTAGCGCGTCTTCAAAGAGCCCCACGTTCTCAAAGCCTCTTGCAAGACCTTCTTTAAGGATGAAGAACGTACAAAAATTCCACCCCGGCAGACTGCGCTGAGAGTCCTTTTCCTTGATGTCCTCTTCGTATTGCGCGACCCGTAGATCAAAAGATGCCAGAATTCCGTTCTTCATCTTATCGATCAAGTCTTCCAATTGCTCAGTCAGCTCAGGGGACTTGGCCCCGGACTTGGGAAGTCGCAACTGGGCTACATGGTCCACAGCGGTCTTTGAGGACCCGTTGAAGTCAGCCTTCACTTTCTCCAACACCGTTGTTGATCCGCGACCCCATTTCGTAGTAGGTGCAGGGGACCTCTCCGCGCCGTCACTGTCCGGCACCACGTGCAGGATGAGCCACTCAAACGCATCGTGTTTTTCCTGACTAGTAGTCGCAGGCTGCGAGGTCTGCGAGGTCTGTGAACACGAGTTCGCCTTGATCCAATCACGGAGGTTCTTGCGTGCTGTCGCTTTGTAGGTCTCGTTGTCGTCGCATCGAAGGAGGTAAACTTTCAGGTATGGGGTCTGGCGTAGACCCGGGATCTGATGCCGACGGTGAGTGACTGCGCCGGAGGCTGCATCGGCCGAGACCTTTCGTTCATCCGATTCTTGCGCGGGGGTGAAGCCAATGCGGAGCGATTCGATTGACCGCACGGGGCGGGTTGGTGATTTCCAGTGGAGATTTTTGAGGGGAAGCTTTGCCTCGATCACAGGTTGGATAAGCGGAAACAGGCCCGAAGGATCCGTGTATTCAACTAGAGAGATTGATTAGCGCGAGCTTCGGCCGTCTTGGTTGCTCACCGTACCTGTTACATTGCTCGAAGCTGCTTGCGAAGGGTCCATGATTCCCGGGCGGGATTTGGGGAATGACCAATTGGATTCAAAGCATCACACTGCTCAGACTGCACGGGAGCTTTCCACCGAGATTTAAGGGGAAAAGTCGCGGGGTGAGGTCAGAGACCGAGGACTGCGGCCACGCACGGCCGTGTCGTCTCTTTTCCCGTTTGGGGCACCGCCCTCGCCGCTTTAAGGCTCTACAACGCCGTTTCTCAAATTTATAGATCCGCTTCAAATGTTTCTCTCGAAGTCATTCATAGTTGGTGAACCCAAGACTGCATTTGTCGAACGGAGGGATAAATTATACTACCTAACAATACCAGCAGCATGTCTCAAGGTCCTAACAAACTACACGTGCTCTGTCTCATACCTCAACCTCGAACACCTTTGCCAGCAGAGCACCACCAACCAGAAGAACTCCTGCCTGAGCAGCCAGTCCAATATGGCTGGCCACAGAGAAAGGGACCAGGACTTGATTCTGTGGCCTGATTGTGTTGGGGTAAAAGAACCCAGTCGAAGTGACACCGAGCCATGCCATCGACCACAAGAAGCCCAGAACTCTTTGCCAGATTGGTTTAGGGCCTTTTTGGCTTGTGTTCTTCGCCCCAGAAGCAAGTACCCATATATAAACGATCCCGTCCTCTATCATGAGGCCTAGAGGAGCTGTGGTAAAGAACAACATGGCGCCAGACTCCTGCGTCGGAATGCCTTGCACAAGATCGATTATAACATGCAGGACAGCGGAGAAGAAGAACACCATGAGCACATTGGTATACCGCCGTAGCAAAGAGCCAGCCGGCAAGCCTAGAAGGTTCCAGGTGATGAAGCCGCTCACCGAAGTCAGGGGCCGTTGCAGCAGCTGGTGCCAGAATTTCCTGATCTCATCAATACATTGTTATGAAAAAGCTGCTCCAGCAATTCTTCTAGATATACTTACGCCCAGAACCCACGGACTGTATCGGCGTCCAGCGCCCTTCCAAACAATGGAGGACAATTCGCAGGAGAGTCAAGTCCCAGTCCCACGAGGATTATCGAGAACACACGGTGGTGAAAATCAATGAGAATCCGACTAACCACGAATCCGGCCATGATGTTTGAAATGATCCGTTCAATCCACTGCTCCGTGGATATGTCCCATCGAGGGATTGGCGGCAAAGTGCCGCTTTGCTCTCGGTTCTGTTGCAAAGCAAGGGTAGCAAACACATCCAGAGTCAGATATTGCCAGATGGCAATCGATATTTGTCGGGTCAAAAAGCGAGCACGAGGCGGCTCTCTGCGATCCCATCGATTGTAATATTCTGGTTGTGAGGGGGCATTTTTGACCTGCCAAGGGGTATGAATTCCCCGAGGATCAGTGAAGAGCCGGGTCGCTGCGAAAAGCCGAGAGCCAAATGTTTGACTGCCTCCAGATGGCAGATCTTCGCCGTCTTTCGGGTTGATCAGCAGAAGATGTAGACATTGGAAGACTATGGTCAGGAAGAGGCGAGCACTTTCACACCAGACAAAACCCGGGCCGAGTGCTGTAGCCACAGGTATGGCATCATATGCAATCAAGACTGTGCATGGGATGGAGAGATATCTCAAGATCGACCCCTTTGGTGTTGCAATCAGCAGAATCGCGGGTATGAGGCATTGGGCAGCGTACAGACAGGCTATGTGCAGGATCAGCACTGAGCCTGCTCTGTCCATGGTGGGTGGACAGCAGCGACAGGATCAGAGTCACTTGTTGATGGAATCAAGGATGTCAAAAAAAAAAAAGAAAAAAGAACTGCATTGGGTGTTTTGTTTGACATTAGGGATGGACTCGGCACACCGATACGCCTGATTCTCAGCCCCTTAAACGAGGCTATACGATCCACTCGAACATTACTCTGTACTCTGTAGAACGACAAAATTCGGTGTTGAGTACTTGAAAGAGGAATTTTACAATCCTAGATTTATCTCCAATTGGCCATAACTTACGAAAATATTTTTGATCATTTGAGCATACTCAACTCGGCTTTCAAAGTCTTGGGGCTTGATCAGCCAAGCCTAATAAGCCAAAAATATGCGACGCGAAGAGTCAGCATACCCATCTTCCAAGGTTTGTCTATGCCTACTTGATGCCTATAATATGTGCCAGAGTGTCTGCGATGAAATGCAGACCCTCGGGGAGGGGTCAACCCTGGAGTGTTTCCCCGCCGATAAAGTGCAAATAGTGTGATTGACCGTGAAACCACCTGGA
This sequence comes from Penicillium olsonii, assembly GCA_911174995.1. Classification (NCBI taxonomy): domain Eukaryota; kingdom Fungi; phylum Ascomycota; class Eurotiomycetes; order Eurotiales; family Aspergillaceae; genus Penicillium; species Penicillium olsonii. Next base: position 222,633 of record CAJVNO010000033.1, read on the forward strand.
CACCTCCCATACCTCATATACAACATGGAGTCAGCCCTTCAGAGCGCCGTCGCTGAATTTATTGAGCGTCACCCGGGTTCTCAACGCCTGCATCAGCAAGCACTGGAAAGCTTGCCTGGAGGCAACACCCGCACCCTGCTGCATACGGCCCCATTCCCCGTTTTCATGCGCAAAGGGGAGGGATGCAACCTATGGGACGAGGATGGGAATAAGTACGTATGTCCTCCTGGCTTAGAATTGACAAACTCATGCCATTCACAGATACTATGATCTTGTCGGAGAACTATCCGCTGGACTCTACGGGCATTCGCATCCAACTCTGCAGCGAGTCTTGACTGAAACTATTCACAACATTGGCTTCACTCTGGGAGCCACGAATGTCTATGAGCAGCGATATGCGTCATTACTCTGTGAGCGGTTTGGGCTTGAGCGCCTGAGATTTACCAACTCGGGGACGGAAGCAAACCTGCACTGTCTCGCCGCTGCTAGGAAATTCACCGGAAAACGAAAGGTGATTGTCTTCCGGGGTGCGTACCATGGCAGCGTGCTTTCATTTGGAGAGGGAATTGCCGAAAACAATGTTGACCAGGGCGATTGGCTATTGGTGCAATACAATGATGCAAATGGTGTCCGGGAGGCCTTCGCCCAACATCGGGACATTGCCGCCGTCATTCTCGAAGGTATTCAAGGCTCGGCTGGCTACATAGCCGGCTCGAGGGATTTTTTGAAAACGATTCGTGAACAAAGCGAGAAGGCTGGGGCCCTCATGATTCTCGACGAGGTGATGACATCCCGGCTAGCCCCCGGTGGACTGAAGGGGACGCTTGATATCGAGCCTGATCTCATTACTCTGGGCAAATATCTCGGCGGAGGCCTGCCATTTGGAGCTTTTGGTGGACGCCGCGATATCATGGATGTGTTCAACCCGCTTACGCCGGGAACTCTGACACATTCTGGTACGTTTCAAAATAATACCTTGATGCTACATGCGGGCTATGCAGGACTCTCTGAGGTGTACACACCCGAAGTTGTGCGAAAGTTCAATCTCCAAGGCGATGAGTTACGCCAACGCCTACAGAAGATCTTTGCGAACTCAAAACTCTGTGTCACAGGTGTAGGGTCACTCATGTGTATCCATGCTACCGAGACTGGAATTCTCCCGGAAAACATTGCTTGCAGAGACACCGTTGCAGCTATTGAGGCGACTGACCTCAAAGAGCTCTTCTGGTTGGAGCTGGTGAATGCTGGATTCTGGGTACAGATTCGTGGGTCAATCACTTTGAACATCGTCACCCCTGCTCATGTTCTCGATGCATTTGTCGTGGCTGTTGAGGATTTCTGCAAGAAGCATGTATCTTTGATTACTGTTTAGGAAATCAGAGGTCTTCAACATTTGGCGCACCAGCTGTCCTCGGTATTTCACTGTTTGTGTCTACCCAGAGACGAGGACAATAAAATTGAATCAAACAGAGAGATAGCTGTTTTCTTGTAGAAATTGAAAGGTAGTTTCGGAGGGCGTTCAGGGTTGCTGTCGATTGACGGGACCCGATGACCGGGCACATCCGGCTGTTCGGAGTCAACTCAGACCTCGGTATCCGATTCACATCGTAACATTGTTGGAGACCTTGGAATATGGAATCGCCATCTTCTAACAACTGGTCAATTCCCAGGCTGATATTGTCGCAGACTTTCGCCGGATAAAATATCCGTGCTCAACTCTTGGTTCATTGGTTGCTGCCCAACTGATTCGCCACCTCAATATTGACATGCAATTTTGTTCTCTCACGATTGACACAGCTCTGTGTTGGAGCTGAGGCCCGTCCCCTCAGGGAAAGTCCGACGATCTAAGGGGTAGCGTCCGAATATGTGCCAGGTACGGCCAAGTCCCCCGTAACATTGGACAATTTAATAACCACGTCCAGGATCCACAGTCATGCCAGACTCGACTGATCCCAAACCCGCTTCTGCAACCCTCAAGCCCACAGAGCATTGCCAACGTTGTCTGGAGACCGAAGAATTTTGGCGAGAAGAGATTGAGCTGCGAGATGCTGCGATCAAGGAATTGCGCGAAGAACTAGCGTTGGCGAGCTCAAAGCCATCACCGCGCCCTTCAAATTGTCCATGTAATTCCAAAGACCCAGTTGTTCCATCTTGAGGTCCGATGCGCAAAAGTTTTTGTTAATTGGGCGTCGATCAGCCCCGGAGTCCACCTGGGCATGGGTATTTCTGTCAATGGATATAGGATGACTGTTGTATATCCTCACACTTTGTCCGCACTCATCCATCGTCCCATCTAACTTGGAAGCTTGGCATACACTGACAATATAGTCCAATTTAGAATAGACACATGATGTCCCAAATTTATTTGTTTCCATTCACCTAGGCAGCGTCCAACTTCCAACTCCCAACTTGGAAGGTTGTATTTGCCTCTCCCCGTCGGACCTGGACGAATATGGGAAGCACGGGGCTAAACAGTCAGATCAACGACCTTGGAACACTCCCAGGCAAACTTAGAAACGGCAGAAATGCGAGCTTTTCATGATTCCAAGGTTGTACTAGGTAACATTGTCAAATCAGTAGTCTATGGGCTAGCTATATAAGACCAAACAGAACAAGCAAAGGAATATATGAGGTCCATCATGCGGATTTAACATATGTAGTCATGCCGCGTCATTATAAACACAAACAAAGAGACAAAAAGAGAAAAGGCAAGACAGATAATCTGTCACAGGGATTCGCTCATAAAAACGCCATAGAGATATATGACCAACAAAAGAAAGATGCCCTAAATACCCACCTCCACAGCCTGCTGTGAAGAGCGGGCTTTCACAAATTCAAACGTATCCGTGACGCCTTTCCAGATTCCGGGAACGTAGTTACGGACCCATGCGCAAATAACCAGCAGAAGAAGGGGAATCTGGAGAGCAAGTTAGTAAAAAGAAACAGATTGGAAATGAAAAAAGGCATGGTGACTTACCCAGACAAAGTAAAGATTGCGATCGCTGCGCAGGCCCTTCATGCGTTGAGCCTGTTGCTCACGGAGGTGCTTCTGCTGCTCGTGTGAGATGACCTTGCGGCCAATTGTAATGTCTTTGAGTTCTTCCTTGACTTCGGAGACAACAGCGGGTGCGAGCTGGGATGTTGAAGCGGCGTTGCTGCTTTCCGCTTCGAAATGCTGGTCGATAGCTGCCTCTGTCGCGGCGCGCAGAAGGGTCGACTTCTTGATATCCGAATCCTCGGCGGTGGGATCAGGGTGTGGGAAAAGCTCATCGTATGAGGGCGGTTGGTTGGGGTTGGGTGATGTGTTGCCCTTGAGGTAATCCCACCAGCCGTCCCCGGCGGTGGGCCGGTTAGGTACGAGATTGGTGATGCGGCGCATCATACCTTGACCCTGGTAATCAGGGAGAGCAGGGATAGCGGGCATTGGAGGCATTGGAGGGAGGGCAGGAAGGTTGGGGAAGGCGTTGGCGACGCTCTGCTGGAATTGGGTGATCTGAACAGCCAGCTGATCACGCCAGGCGACCAGAGGTGCCGGCGGATCACCGGAGGTGGCGCTCTGTTCACTGGTATCGGCGATCGGGGGACTGATGTCTTGATGCATACTTGAGCGACGAGAAGAGCTGAAATGCAAAGGCTCGGAGTCCGAATCGTCCGTTGTTTCTTCCTCGTCGTCCAATTCTTCTGAATCGCCAGCAGCATGACCAAGAGAGCCCGATGCTGATGACACTTCCCACATAGAGCTGAGCGAGGCTGAGCTACTCTGCCGACGGCGCGAGGTAAGGGATCCAACGCTGCGAGACCGATAGGTCCGGGCTGGCAGCAAAGCAGCCTGGTGCGCCGGGAGCGTTGTCGCCAGGTCCGCGGGAGTGAAACCTCGCACGCTGCGAGCATTGGCATTGGCGCCTGTAAGACGAAGTCGGTGGACAATGTGAGCATGGCCATTGAGTGCGGCCAAGTGCATCGGTGTATTGCCGACGTTGTCTTGCACATCAGGGTTTGCACCCCGGGCCAACAGACCCGCAACAAACCTTGTCAGGCCCAGCGAAGCCGCGAAATGAAGTAGGCTTTGGCCTGTTGTGCTGCGGGAGTTGTAGCGAGGAGGACGAGGACTATCATCAAGGTCAAGGAACTCGAGATAGGTGAGCATCTTCGAGTCCATATCGCTGAGTTTACCTTGATTCTCAAGACCTGGTACTTGACGCTGCTGACCCCCAGAAGAGCTATTGCCTTGCATATCTGCCTGCATATTGAAGAAGGCATTAGGATCGCTGCCCATAATCTGCCGCGCGGTTTGGAACGCATCCGCCTGACTGCCCAGCTTTTGGCCAAGAATGTTGAGTGCTAAGCGATACATTTGGAGTTCACGATCGTCAACATAACGGAAGAACAGCTGCTGCTTAGGCATCAAGGCTTGGTGCTGTTGGACCTGACCAAAGATAGGGTGTTCGTGCTTGAATACAACAGAGACCAGACCTGGCTGGAGAGCAGGAGGGGTCAGGCAGTTGAGGCACTTGTCACCCCAGAAGGTGGTTGTAGTCGCCAGCGTGTCACCGAAGACAACCTCCATGCCGGGATAGAACCCACTTCCCAACAAAGTTACCTCAGTGCCTCCAGTGATGGAACCTTCAGAAGGGACCAACTTGTGAATCACCGATGGCAAACGCGTGGGAGCGGCGTTGAGAGGCCAGACCTGGCTTGAAGAGTTTGCACCGAGCCCAAGAGCGATACTAGGGTCCTGGAAGCCGTTGCGGTTCGATCCGCCTGGCGTGCCGGGTCGACTGGGGTGAGCAGAGTTGGGGGTTGAGCCCATTGCTCCACCGGCCAGATTGTCCAAGCTTTGGCGCTGGGCAGGAGTGGGGTTGAAGAAGGGATTGTTGTCATTGCTTTGGTTGGGAGTCGGCGGGCCGTTTCCATACTGGCCCGACATGGAGGAAGGTGTTACAAATGGTTGTTCGGATGGAGAAGCGAAACCTCGAGCGGCGGCAAGTTGAGCGGCATTCATAGCCGCGGCAGATGACTGTGGCGTCTCGAGGCGGGTCATTGTCAGTTCTGATGGGAGTCTCCCAGAGCTGCTGTGTTTGCGTCGTTTGCTTTGGGGCCCTTGGAAATCAGATGGTGATGCCCCTCGAGAGAGGCTTCGAGATTGGTGGAGCACAGGCCCCCCGTTTGTTGAGCCCTGAGCTGTGAACGAACTGGGCGTGAGTTGGTACTGAGAGTTGAACCGTTGTTGGAGACCCTGTAGATCGGTTGGCGATTGGGGTGCAAAGGGACTCTTCCCATTTTCGTTCTGACCCGAAGCGAACACACTGACTCCTGGGACTTGTGTGCCATCTGCAAGTGAAGGCGATGGTCCAGTTGGCGCTGGCGCAGACGGAGCCTGGGTTTTGTGGTCATCGGTGATCATGATCGAGTTGGTGATTGCCTGCGCAACAACATTGTCTGAATGATCTTTCACAGTGAAAATGACCTGGAAACCGAGTTTCTCGTTCTGGTGACGGCAGTAGCAAGCAATCCGCATAGGAAGCTCTACCTGCATGGATCCTGGCGGCACTGGGGCGTCGCCATAGCCACCACTGGCGTTCTTCGGTGGCTCCGTCCATTCCTTGATCTCGCTTGTATTGAAAACAATGACTCTCTTCTCTTCGTCTTTTTGGAACAGTTCATCCTCTTCGGGCTTCCTTTGCTTCTTCCGGGAGGCGCGCTTTCGCTCCCGCTGTATGCATCCACTGCAGATCTTCACGTCACCTCCATCCAGTGGGCGTTCATCGTCCGAAGTTGGTTGATATTGTTCTCCTCTAGTACGTGAAAATGCTCGCTTTATCTTTTCGCGATCTTGCATGGCGCTTGTGCAAACCAGGCTTGTATACAATTGAAGTGTATCGGGCGTCGGCTCGGTGGCAGGAGGTGCAAGGAACTTGAGTTTCGAGATTGTGTGCGAAGGAAGTCGAAGTTTCCTAACGCCAGACGGTAGAGGGGAAAGGGTCAATCGAATGGGAATCTGGGTCTCAACACGCGATTTCAAAGACGTTGGGTGCACTGTAAGAACAGGTTGAAGTGGATTCGTTGAGTTCATCTGAGGCTGAACCGGGGATGAAGCAAAGCTCATTGGTACCGGGTATGAGGGAGGAGTGCCGAAGTTCATTCCGGGAGAGAGTGAGGCGTTCAAAGGCGACTGGTGGTTCATGTTGATTCCTCCGAAGCTTTCTTCCAGAATCGAAGATGGAGACTGTCCGCCCCATTGCGGCGGCGCACCTTCTAGATCGTGATGCATTGTGTTGGAGTACGGCGACTGATTGTTCAGTCCGAACGCGAAGAATGGAGACCCGGGTGCTTGAATCTGTGATATGTGTTAGTCTGACACACAAAGAATGAAACATGAGTGACTCACCGACTGCGCGACGTCTGGTGCCAGCGCGGCATGATTACTTGAAGGGCTCCAGAGTTGAGATTTTGATCGCTTGTGCGGTCTCGGAAGGGATCCATTGTCTACTTTCAACGGACTTGGGCTACTCGCGGCGCTTTCGAAATCGAAGGCTGCGTCCATTGCCTTGTTACTGACCTCCAAATCAGGGTCTGCGGAAAATCCGGCGTCCATGTGGAAAGACGAATCGATGTTGAACGGTGACTCCTCCTTCACTGATGATAACTCCGGGCGCATCCAGTCTTCGGTGGAGTAGTTTGCAGAGGCCATGGGGTTTTCACTATGCGCGGCGGAATTCGTGGAGGCGATCGAAGTGTGTCGGATGTGATTCCGGGGCGATTCGGACGAAGAACTGCGACTCGAATCATCTGCAGACTCCGCTGGCGAGTCTGCCGCTAGAGCAGGCACCTGTCTCAGGGGGGTTTCGTCGTGATAGGGTTTCGCATGCCCCGAGGTGCCATTTGTATGCGAGGTTGTTGCCCGAGCGAACAAGTCGTCGAATTCAGCACCACCGTTTTCTGCGGACATCTCAAGTTTTGTGGGATCCAGGAAGTCCATGTTGGCGTTGCGGAAGGTGGACTCCATGTCGTCGTCCATGATGATGGGATCGAGGGAGGGAAAGGCGGATGAAGAGGGTTCCTGCGATGGTCCCATGCTTTATTTTCCAATGCCACAACTGTCCAACAGTCTAATATCACAGTTGAATGCAACCGCCACCACAAGGTATCTGGTGACTCAATTGATGTTCGAGCCAAATGGTGTGTTTTCAGTTGTCGACAGTCAAGTCTTATCGCGGGGTATATCAGGACCAGTCACCGATACCATGGCCCTGAGAAAAGCGAGGGGTTGGTGAAATGGCGAGAGGATACGGTGCTGTTTGGTTATCTGTGGACATCGGGAGGAAAGGAGAGCGGGAAAACTGTGAGCGCCCAGACCGGCAGAACCTCAACGAAAATCAACGGATTGTTTATAGATCACCACGTCGCCTTGGATTTTCCTCTATAACATCCCTACCTAGGTACAACTGATCATGATTCTTGTTTTCATCTGAATAACCTGGATAACTATCTATACTGCATTTGTTCGCAGCACAACACACGCGAGTCAACGACACCTCAGGCATCAGCGAGCGGTGACCAGTGGAATATGGCTGACTATCGCCCCCACCTTTGCGTCCGTGATTTGCTGTTCGACCTGACAGATCAACCTTCAAGTCGACTGGCCTTCTCCTTATTCGAAAGTCTTCCATGGCACACTTTCTGTGTCACTCACTACGTGCTTCCAGGGTCCTCCAACGGCTTGAAGTGACGACTATGCAGAATCATCCGTGGACATGGGTAGAGCATGCCTTACCGACGGAGGCCTGTGCTAACTGCACACAGACACATTGGGTGATTGTGCCTCCCAAAGTACGAGTACTGTACTACTGGTAGTACATATTGTACCACTCCGGTTATCGGATGTCTAATGCCTGCATGGGATTGGCGTAACCGACAAAGATCCCAGGGACTCTCTGTGTTGCCTATCACGATACGGGACACGGAGTCCACGGGTAGAGCTCCCAGTGACGCAGATCCGCCTCTAGGTCTGTGCGATGCTCAAGTTCCATTGTGCCCTGAGGGGACTCGCGGCCCTTCACGGAGTACACATTGCCGAAAACCTTCAAGGGACGTAGAATGTGCCCGGGTCAATCCGACTTGGTGAGATTTCGACAGTGGTCTCTGCCGAGGAAAACGGGGGGGGGCGTCCACGTATGTATATGCGATTTTAGTTCATTATGAGCAGCCACCGGGCTGAGACTGTCTGGCTTGGTGCATCTAGACCATTGATAATTCCCGGGAGGCAATGGCAGGGCGTTTGCATCGACTGTAGTTCCCTCAGATCCCAAATGCCACTATGGCGTGAGGTCTGCGAAAACAAGTTTGTCAATCATTTCACGCAGGGTTCGAGGTGAAAAAACGTGACCCCTGGTGGCTTCGTCCAATTTCGCATTGATTGTGTTTGGCGCCTGGTTAATCTGGACAAGCGCCCCAGCGACCTAAATGCTTCTAGGCCCGAAATCCGAATGGAGCTGTCACCCTTAGGGCTTCTGTCAGGTTTCAGACTCCGTGCGGGCCAGTGTGCTTGGAGCGTTTCAGACTACTACTATACCATGGCAATCGCCTAGGCGCCGGAACAGCACAGCATGCACCCCTGAGTGCACAGGAGATTAAATTCTTGGATTTCGGATGAGTCTACGGAGTATCTGAGGATACACCATATGCAAAGATTTAGGTACGAGCAGGGGGCAGTTCGATTGGCAAAGCCGTTGGACTGGAGTGCAGCCCTACTACCGTTTCAACTTGATCAGCACCTGTCAAATCATCCGAGACGCACCTTAAAAAAGGTGGAGTCTCCAAGAAGTCGACCTTGCCCGCCCATCCCCTGAGGGAAATCCACGAGATTTCACCGAGGCGATGGGTTCTTGGCAGAGCGGAGGTATTGATGGATTGAACGGAAAAGTGGGTTCGGATGTCGGTGATGAAACCTAGACTGTCGCAGCCAACCGCCCACGATCGACAGGTACCAACGAGAGGTCCGGAGAGGTACTATGGAGGTCGACACTATTGCCAAACGGACTCCGTTTTAAATGGTCCTGATGGGGAAGAGCTTAATCAATTTTGCCTACTAGTGTCGTTTAGGAACACCCGGCGCTTTGAAGACATCGGAGCTTCATCTATCTCCTACCCTTTCGATGGGTCGCCCCGGTCAACTCCCAATTCTCCGCCTATCAGCGAGGCAAATGGTCAGCGGAATGCGGTCTCTGGTCGACTTTTGCGCATCTCGTCCGTGATGGGAACTTCTTGGCAGCGGTGCGGCTCCTGACGGACTCGAGAGAGACAGATATAAAGGTCCTGGAACGACCAGGTCTACTTTCTCATCATCAGTCCTTTGCTATTCCATTCTTTTTCAAGGTCCAGTACCTGCCATTCTCTATTGGGTAGATTTCATTGATTGAAATCCCCTTTTCATTCTTTTTTTCGCTCATCTTCGACTCGTCAATCCTTCGATTTTAAATAACGCTGTGCGTTTTTATACAAACTATCAACATGTCTATCCCCAAGATTGCTGGTCTCCTCCTCAGCACGGCCTCCATGGTCGCTGCTCACGGTTACGTCTCTGGTGCCGTTGTTGACGGTACCTACCACAAGGGTTTCATTGTTGATACCTACAACTACATGTCCGATGTTCCCGAGAACATTGGATGGACCGAGGATGCCACCGACCTGGGCTTCGTTGACGGCTCTGGATACTCTGGTGAGGACATCATTTGCCACAAGGATGCCACCCCTGGTGCCATCTCCGCCGATGTCAAGGCCGGTGGTAAGGTCGAGCTCCAGTGGACCGACTGGCCCGAGAGCCACCACGGTCCCGTCATCACCTACCTCGCCAACTGCAACGGTGACTGCTCTTCCGTTGACAAGACCGCCCTTGAGTTCTTCAAGATTGACGCCGCTGGTCTCATCGATGACAGCAACGTCCCCGGTACCTGGGCCTCTGACAACCTGATCTCCAACAACAACAGCTGGACCGTCACCATCCCCAGCTCCATCGCCGCTGGCAACTACGTCCTCCGTCACGAGATCATCGCCCTGCACTCCGCTGGCGAGACCAACGGTGCCCAGAACTACCCCCAGTGCATGAACCTCAAGGTCACCGGCGGTGGCAGCGACAAGCCCACCGGTACCAAGGGTACCGCTCTCTACAAGAACACCGACGCCGGTATCAAGGTTAACATCTACACCTCCATGGACTCCTACGAGATGCCCGGTCCCGCTCTGTACAGCGGTGCTTCCTCCGGCTCCGCCACCGCCGCTGCCTCCACCGCTGCCGCTACCACTGCTGCTGCCACCCAGGCTGCCACCACCGCTGCTCCCGCTGCCGCCTCTTCCGTGAGTGCCGCTCCCATCCAGAGCTCCTCTTCCTTCTCGCACCCACAATTCTCCCGCACCCGCACTCTTCCCCGCCCCTCCCCCAGCAGCTCCCCTGCCGCTGTCCCCTCTGCTCCTTCCAACTCCGAGCCCAGCGGCTCTGACGCTCAGCCTACTGGTGCTCCCGCCGTGGAGACCAAGTACGCCACTAAGACCGTTGATGGCACTGAGACCATCTATGCCACTGCCACTGAGACCCTCTATGCCACTGAGACTGTGGATGCCACTCAGACCGTTCCCGCTGCCGCACAGGTTACTGACGAGCCTGATTCCCAGACCGCCAGCGCCGCCGCTGACAGCGTGACCGTCACTGCCACCAACGTCGGTGGACAGTCCGCCCAGAGCTCGACCCCCGCCTCCGGCAGCGACTCCTCCGAGGCTAGCTCCACCGCCGCCGCTGTTGCCACCCCCAGCTCCACCTCTTCCGCCGACTACTCTACCTACCTCAGCTCCCTGAGCGCTGACCAGCTTCTCACTGTTGTCCGCTCCACCCTTAAGTGGCTCGTCTCCGACAACAAGGTCCACGCCCGTGACCTTTCCTCTTAAGTGTTGTGTCGCAGAGCTAGTGTATAAAGATGTTCAACATCTCTATATATCTAATTCCGGGGGAGTTCAGATCTAGATCTCATTTAGGGACTCGGATCAGGTATCCTGTCTTCTGGGTTGTTGATTTTGGATTGGACCGCTTGTAACAACACTCTGTTACGTATTTCTTTACTTTTTTTTCTTCTGATTCCTCCATATGTCTTTGCATTTGGAGACGAGGGACTATCGCCCTTTTAAAACTTTATCATGAATGGAATTGTTGGACTGCTCAATATCTTGCCCATCGTAGTCTAAGCCCACATTGATGTAGACAACCTTGAAGATTGACCATTCGATAGCTCAGAATTTCTTACGCGAGAAAATCATATATATGGCCTTACTAGGTAAAACTGACAGTGTGCAGCTGAATTTATATGTTCAACATTGGCTCGACCTATGTACACATTCAGTTCTTCTTCTTCTTAGTCTTATCAACCACTTCGATCAACTGTGGCCTCAGTCCACGGCGCAAAAGAGCTGTCTCAATTGCCTTCCGCTGATCGCCTTGCACTAATACCTCCATGACACCCTTCGGGGCCCCAGTAGCCTGGGTCACACTGGTACTACCTGCACATTTCTTCTGTAGCTCTTGTGCCAGGAGGGTAGGGATGACACCAAAGACCTCAAGGTGCACCACCTTGGTGACAGTCTTGGATCCCGTGCGCTTTTCCAGAGTCACGGTAATCTTGGGTGCGGCGCCTGCTTTCGGCTTGACATCTGCGATGGTCTGACCAGTCTTCAAGATCACATGGTGTGGCTGCATGAGAGCTTTGTCCTCCATGAGGCGTTTCAAAAGACCATCGCGTGTGACCTTGCCGCGAGAAAGTGTGCTCTTATCTTCGGGAGAGGATCCGGTGAAGATGGTGTTGGCGAGGAAGGGGTTCAAAGTGATGATTCTTCGATTCTCCTTGGATACAATTGGTGGATCTTGGGATGTGAGGTATTGATCCAAATGAGATGAAACTTCGGAGTGTTTGTAGTAGTTGTTCGCGTTGCCAGCTGCGAGAGCAGGGAACACAGTGGGCATCAACTTGCCGGACGGCCTGTACAGATTTTGCACAGTGATTGTCTGGCCCACTGAAGGGTCAGAATCATCTGATGCAGCGGGCTTCTTGCCCTCTGATGAGGATGCCTTAGTACCCTCCAAAGCACGAGGCGAAGGAAGTCGATATGGAACAAATCGCTGGACTCGTTGATCTTCAAAGTCCACATCCAAGATGACTGTCTCTTGGCCATTGCGATCTTTGCTCTTGACGAGCTTCAACTTGTCCAGATGCTTCATGAACTTCTTCACGTTCTTCCAGCTAGTCTTTTTGATGTTGTAGAACTGGACTTGCTGGGGAGTGTAGACTGGAAGGTAAGGTGTAATGAGATTGGCTACCAACGCCGAAGGTGTGATTGGCAATTGAAGGGCATGGGTAGTGGCGGTAGGGTTATCTTGCTTCAGCTTGTATAGAGCATAGACAAATGCATTGATAAATGCGTCGTCAATTTCTGAAAGTTGTCAGCATCATTTTCATCTAGGTTGTCACGCGCCTGATGGGATGTGTTTCGATAAATTACCTTTTGTTGTCGGCTCCGGTTCATCTTCACCCGCAGGTTCTTCCGCATCAAGTTCGTCTGTCTCCTCGACATTTTCCGCGGGAGAGCCCTTGTCTTCAAGGGTTATTTCCTCAAGTCCTTCAACCTCCTCTTCCTCATCACCTTCTCTATCCTCATCCCAACCCTCCAGGTAATCGGGTGCCGGGCGACCCGGCCGGGACGCCGAACTCCATGTCCAAAGCTCGTCGCCTTCCCAGTGCAAACCCCGGACGGCCTGGCCTCTAGTACCCTGCACCTCCCCGAGAGCCGACACATCTATTTCACAGATGCCGACGAACACAGGCACTGAGTGCTTGTCCACACTAGCGACCGCAACAACAGCACCCTTGACTGCTCTCTGAGGGAAGGGAGGCTCATTTGCAAGGCCAGGGGTCATGAGGTCTGCTCCGCCATGGAGCTTGCCCATGACAAACTCCGGGGTATAGAGAAGGGGCACTAGGTTGGGGTTGTGCCATAATGTGTATACAGTCGGGTATAGTCGCTTATCGGCTCCGGGACCATGCTCAAGCTTGAACCAAAGCACTCGTTCTTCCCCATCCGGGTGTGTGCCAACATAAACAATTCCTGTGAGCTCGCGCAGGTCTGGACCAGCGGTCGTGGTAAACCGAGCTGTCAGGGAGTTATCGGGGAGAAGCGCATTTCGGATTGACGTAAGGCTGGATGATGTTGGCCCTGAGTCTTCTTGGGAATTTGTGGGAACGGAGATCTGATAATCTTTGATAATTTGGTCGGCGATCTTCCTGCGATCAGACGAACGTAGAGGGGATAGGTTTTTGATCTGTTTGATGTCAGAGAGCTGCGCAAGCTATGGAGGGGCACTGCGGGGCAGGTGTACCGTTGGCTTCTTTTTGAACATGGTGGAAGGATATACTGGACGTCAAGTCTATATCAAGGTAGTCGACCAATTGAAGCCAGAGAGTGTCGAGAGGAACGAGGTCAATCTTCGAAGAGGTGCGGTGCGAACAAAGATATTCTCAGTCCCCACATTTTGGCTTCGGCCCAGCGTTTCCAAGGTTGTCGATGCCTTCGCCCTCCAGGGCTGAACCCAGGTCTCCAACCCCTTTCATTCGAGCTACGAACGGGATGATTGTCTTTGCCTTGAATGACTCAGACTGACTCATTTGGTGTTAACTTTGAAATTCGAAAGGCAAAATAATAGTACGACTATCCCAACTACTAGTACAGCATATACTAGATCTATGTTTCACGTAGAATCGAGACCCAAAGCAGCATAATCCCTGGTATGATCAAGATTCCCCAGTAGGAGCTGTACTAAGGAACTTCACAATTCGTCGGAGTACAACACCTCCGGACCAGTCATCGGACAATTGCCGATACCCCGACGCCCCTCACCGGACAGCTACCGTCATTGATCATGTCCTCTTCAACTCTTGTTTCCCCCACCATCCAGTATGCCAGTCTATCATATAGGTATGTGATGGGTGTTAGCTGGTTTCAACATACTAACCAACCAAGTTTTGTTCCGCCTCAAGCCCGGCGTCACCGAGGCTCAGATTTCCACTTGGAAGGAGACATGCCAGGCGATGGTGGGAAAGATCCCTGGTGAGGCCCTTCGGGAACAACGTTCGTCATTTCAACTAATGAGCGGATCACAACAGGCTTGCTATCCATGCAGAGTGGAACTCCCTTGCCTGTTTCGATCCCTCGTGCGAAGGGTTTCGACATGGGCTTGGTCGCTGTCTTGGAGACACCAGAGCATGTGACGACCTATGCGGTGCATCCAGCCCACCTAGAGTAAGTTGCAGCTGAAAGTTTTGTCCGGTGTAGCTGTTAACACTTACGCTCGAAGGGTCCACAAGATGCGCGAGGAGCTGTGCGATGATACGTTGGCGTATGACTTGGAGTTCTAGAAGTAGAACGAAGCCGCAGCCAATCCACAGCCGTGGGAATCGGAGAACACTCTTGACCAACGGTTCATTGAGTAGTTTCATTTGTAGATATCAATATCAACTTCCGGCCTCGGTCTAGTCGCCGAAGTCGTTCAATCCGCATATGCTCGTGATAAAAATGGAAATCAAAAACGCCGAGAAAGGTTTACCTCTTCAAATATGTAACCGATAACATGGGGATGCGTTGGATCTCCAATCCACAATACTTTTGGGCCCAACCGAATTGACCAAAGCAAAGAACAGGGAAATCAAAGAATACAAGACGGGACCTTGTGAGCCAGAAGACCTTACTCCTTGGTGTCGGCCTTCTTGGCGGGGTGGTCACCGTTGGAACCCTCGTCGTCGCGAGAGCGCTTGGTGCTCTGGACAACAGGAACGCCGCTATGAGAAGTTAGCGTGGGTACTCCCCACTGATGAGCACAGTCACTTACCGAGCGTCCTTCTGGGCCTCCTTGGGGGCCTGGAAGCCGTTCTGCTGGTCCTCGGTGCGACGATCGCGCCAGTCACGGTTGTCGCGGTCACCACCACGGCCACCACGTCCGCGACCACCACGACCACCACGGCCACCACGGCCACGGCCACCCATGCGGCCGCGATTGCGAGCGTCGGAGGCGTAGACCTTGCCGGCCTTGATCTCCTCGACCTTCTCGTCGCAGTACTCCTTCTTGCTCTTGTAGGTCAGCTCCTTGCCTTCCCACTGGGGCTTCTCCTCCAGAGCGAGGAAAGCCTTCTGCTTGTCCTCGTTGACGAACTCGACGAAGATGCTACCCTTGAAGGTCTTGTCGATGGTGCGACGCAGACGAATAGCGTTGAGGGGACCGTAAGGGGCGAAGAATTTTTCGATATCGAGTTGGGTGGTGGGGCCTTCCTCTCCGAAGCCCCAGCCCTTCACGTAGACGGAGCGGGCCATGGAGGCATCCTCGAAGACCTTGACGGACTTCTCATCGAGCTCGTCAATGGACTCGGGGAGAGGAACCTTGCGCTTGACGGCGGTGTCGTTCTCAGCGAGCTCAACGTTCTCGGCGGTCTTGAGGGCCTCGACGATGGCAGTGAAAGGTTGGAAGCGACGCATGCGCTTGAAGGAGTGGAGGAGCTCAAGGGAGACGGCGTTGTTGGCGCTGCCGCCGACCTTGGAGAGCAGGAACTTGTCCATGGGGAGGTTAGAGTCGGAGAAGTAGAATTCAACCTGCCATTGACGCGTTAGTTTGGGCTTGTCAGAGCTCTGTCAAGGATAATTCTTACCTGCTTACGGATCTCGACAGGGTCGTCGGTCTCCTCCAGGGTAGAGGGGTCGAACTTGGTCTTGTGGCGAACACCGCCACGGCCACCGCGACCACCGCGCTGGAAGCTACGGGTCTCGCGCTTCTCTTGGGGCTCGGATGACTTCTCTTCGGCCTTCTCGGACTTCTCGCCAAGCTTGGCAGCTTCAGCAACGATGCGGGCCTCATCGGCGTCCTGTGCGGGCTGTTCGGAAGCACCAGCCTCACCCTTCAGCTCGGCAAGGACGCTCTGGACATCCTTCTCGGCTTCGGTGTTGGTGACGGGGGTCTTCTGTTCTTCGGCCATTGTGAATTTTAGGATCTGTTGGCACAAGAATAATAAGCAAGGGTCTCAGACACAAATTATGCCTCGTGGATAGAAAGAAAAGAGTCGCGATATAAGTAGGCAAGCGACCGAGATTTCGTACCTTGAATGCGCTATTCAAATGTCTAAATAATAAATGCGCTTGAGCAGGATCGCAGCGGGGACTCGGATTTTTTTTGAGCTTTGGTCGCCTGAGGCACCACGCTAGGCCGTTCCCGGCTTAGACGGGTCAGCTTTTGACCGTCGCAGTTTCAAGTGCATTATGTCTCTGTCTATTCAATGTTGCAGTCACTTCTCTGTTCATTGTCTAAGTTCACAATTACTATTCAGCTTATATTATAAGGCGTCCCGTTCTATACCCGTTCTGGGGCTCTGTATACCAATCGAACATTCTAATCGGCTCGACAGTATGACGACTATTTTATCCGTTGGTGAGCTAACCAACAATGTCATCCCTGAAAGTCGAGATCAATTTTAATCCTATTATATGAAGCCAGAAAGATAGAAATGAGTTATTCTCTGTGTCCAGGTTTGGTATAATTATGCTCGAAGATGCACAACTTTGACCAAGCGTGAAGCTGGATAAGTCTCAAACAATGCAAAGATATGAGACGATGGCCAGATTCTTCAAAACCCGGTCAACTAACATCGATATCGGCAGTCTCGGCCATATTGTCAGAAGCTAGTTGTATTTATCTTGATGCAAGAAAGGCGAGATGCGCAGACAGAAATATTTGAGGATTGTCCACATTAGCCCGCGGTCCACGAGATCTCCCATATTTCTGCTTCTACATCATGCTCCTGGGTCTAACAAGAAGCCTGATACAGGAGTTCTGGAGAGTACACTAGGCGCGTCAGTATGTAGTGTTCAATGGAAAATCGGAGTCGCACCTTCTACACTTCACTTCACTTTCAAGGCAAGAATAGTGGCTGTGACTACTCACTCTTATCACATACCTAAATGCTCGTGCGAAATCTCCCCAGCGATCTCAGTCATCATTTCTTACCTAGCAGCTTGGGCTTCGAGCTGATGGAAGCTCAACGAAATTGCACACAATCTTCGTGAAGCTCCTGCCGGGATCTAGCCGGACTTGCTACGATCAATACTCACGGTTCTCTCAAACGCCATTGGAGATGGCACCCACATACCCGGACTCTCTCGAGCCATGGCCCACGAAAGATGTACTGTGATCGTTGTCAAGGTCTGAAATCAAAGCTGACGCCTCACAGATCGTCTATCTAGCGATCATTGGACCGCTGATGCTGATGGCCGTGTTCGAATGGATGCTGTGGCTTGCAGCATTTATTTACTGTCTGGTGAAGGTATACACCAAGGCAGATCATTGGAGCATAAGGGCTCTAGCAGTGGTGATGATGGTTCTGTTTTCTCTCATCCGGTACGTCACGGCGACAGTTGCTGGGGCGCCGAATAGTCTGGTTATTGCTAACACTTTTACCTCAGACTAGCATTCCTTCCCGTATTGCTTGTGACGCTTCCCTTGCCGCCTCAAATCACAATCTACCTGCCTTACCAGATGGTCAATGGATTTCAGATATTTGCTTTCTGGGCCTTCTCGGTCCTTCTCATCGGCCCCTGGTTATGTTGTGTTTATGTACTCACAACCAACTTCCTGGGGAGAAAAAAGAGGATCAAACACGTACTTGACGACCGTACTGCGCCGAAAACAGTGGTGGTTATGCCTGTATACCAGGAGGCACCAGCCGTCTTGATCAAGGCTGTCGACTCTGTGGTTGACTGTGATTATCCTGCGAGCTGCATTCATGTCTTTCTCTCTTATGATGGGGGCCAGGTGAATGAGCAATTCCTTCAGGTTATTGAACATCTGGGTATCCCAATTTCTCTGATGAGTTTTCCCCAGAGCATTGACTGCACGTACAAAGGGGCACGCATCACCGTCTCACGGTTCAAGCATGGCGGTAAACGACACTGCCAAAAGCAAACTTTCAAGCTGATCGACAAAGTTTACGCCGAATACTTGAGAAGGCATGATAATCTGTTCCTGCTATTCATTGACTCGGACTGTATCCTCGATCGAGTTTGTCTGCAGAATTTCATGTATGACATGGAGCTCAAACCCGGAAGCAAACAAAACATGCTTGCAATGACAGGCATCATCACTTCAACCACCGAGAAGAACAGTCTGATCACTATTCTCCAAGACATGGAATATGTCCATGGTCAACTGTTTGAACGGTCGGTGGAATCTGGCTGCGGTGCCGTGACTTGTCTTCCCGGGGCTCTCACAATTCTGCGCTTTTCAGCTTTTCGCAAGATGGCTAAATATTATTTCTCCGACAAAGCTGAGCAGTGTGATGATCTTTTCGATTATGGAAAATGCCACTTGGGAGAAGACCGCTGGCTCACCCACCTGTTCATGATAGGGGCGAAAGAGAGGTACCAGATCCAGCTCTGCACAAGTGCATTCTGTAAGACCGAGGCGGTCCAGGACTTTGGGAGTCTATTGAAGCAACGTCGACGCTGGTTTCTGGGATTCATCACCAACGAAGTCTGCATGATTACCGATACCAGACTTTGGGTGAAATACCCTTTGCTGTGTCTGGTTCGGTTCATGCAGAACACAATTCGAACTACCGCGCTCATATTTTTCATCATGGTTATCGCATTGATGACCACCTCCAAGAGGGTGGAAGATCTTCCTGTCGGTTTCATGGGTGTCTCCCTCGGGCTGAACTACTTACTCATGGTGTACTTTGGTCTTCGTTTGAAGCGGTTCAAAGCATGGCTATATCCTCTCATGTTCCTTGTCAACCCCTTCTTGAACTGGGTCTACATGGTGTACGGCATCTTTACAGCCGGCCAGCGCACTTGGGGTGGACCAAGAGCAGATGCAGCTACTGCTGATGACCACATTACGCCCGGTGAAGCAGTGCAGCGCGCCAAAGAACAAGGCGACGAGCTCAATGTGGACGTTGATACATTCCGCAGTACTCTTGCACGGCGGCGGTCTGTCCCCATTCGCCCATCCGAGGCCGTCGAAGGGCGATTCGCCCGAACGGATCATCTTGTGGATGGGATTTCTGTCAACACATCGGGCCCAGGGCCAGCCTTGGCGCGAATGGTGAACGCAATGGAGGATGCTGAATACCACAAAGTTCCTCCCCATCTCCGACAGTCAATAGACTCCACGCCCAGTGAGTGGTCAGACTGCGGCTCTAGCTCAATCGCCCTTCCACAGCGCGTTGAGCATATCGGGATCAGCGCGGAAGACCAGCCAAACCCCGACCACGCCCGCCAAGCCCTGGCTTCTATGAGCAACAGTTGGGACGAACACGGCTTGGCAAGCCCGTTCGGCGACAACTACGCTCTCCGGTCTATGAGTTCGGTCTCCGATCATGATGAACTGTTGATGAGTCCTCCCGCTGAAGCCTACCAGACCAGCCGGACGGCGAATCTGCTGCCTCGGTATACTCAGCCCTCAGAACTTCCACAGTACGAGCCCCAGCACTCGTACTTCGAAACAATTTGACCCACCTCATGATTTTCATTGTCTAACAGGAACGCGGTCAGCGAGTGACGTCAATTCTCACAATTTTGTTTGCGAATGATTCTCCGTATTATTAGCCGGCTCCGGAGAGTGACACATACATCAATCCATGACTACCTTCCAAGACTTTTCCAAGCCCCGTTTGCTAGCGCGATGTGTCAAGAGCATCACAAAGGTACTGCCCAGCCATATACACGCTTTCGTGGGGTTCGTAAAGATGCGCGGCGATTGGACGTCCCGCCCTGGTCCACCTGGAAGGCGGTGACTGCGACCCCCCGAAAAAAAACCCGTTCTGCCGAGTGCCAGCAGGCGGTGAAGGTGGGCATATCTAGTAGGTTCGATGAGTGTCGATGGGCATCGAACGCAGAGAAAAAAAAAACAGTATATAGAGTCCGGAAAAGACAGGCCAGAGAAAAGAGAAAACACTTGATACCTGTTTGCTTGCATTTTCTGATACCCCAAATTCGCCCGATTAGTTTGGCGCCTAAAGTGTAGCCAGACCGCTTGACAACTTGGTCATCGCCCCTCCAATAATTGTGGAGTGGCGTGCAAATTCTCCCCTCCGGGTTTTCGTTTCACTTTTCTCTCTTGGAATCAACATCTCCTCCCCTACCTCACAACCCCTTACTTTCTCCCAACATGAGTGTCGTCGGCATTGATCTGGGTGCCCAGACCACCAAGATTGGTGTTGCCCGCAACAAGGGCATTGATATTGTGCGTGCCCCACGACCCCGATACGCAATCGCGCCTTTTTTTTTCCCGGATCATCGTGATCTCGGTTTGGATTGTCATGGAGCAATGCGCTGACTCGTTTCTTTCCTTTTATTTAGATCACCAATGAAGTTTCCAACCGTCAGACCCCGTACGTCTTAATCCCTGAAATTTATCATCTGACAGAATATGGATGACTGACTGCAATCGTTCTAGTTCCCTTGTTGGATTCACACGCCGCTCTCGTCACCTCGGTGAGGCCGCCAAGGGTGGTGAGATCTCTAACCTGAAGAACACCGTCGGCTCCCTCAAGCGCCTGATCGGCCGTTCTTTCAACGACCCCGATGTCGCCATCGAGCAGGAATACAACACATCAACTCTGGTCGACGTCGATGGTCAGGCCGGTGTCGAGGTCAACTACCTCGGCAAGAAGGAGAAGTTCACAGCAACCCAGTTGGTCGCTGCCTACCTCACCAAGATCAAGGACATCACCGCCAAGGAGCTGCGTCTCCCCGTCTCCGACGTGACCGTCAGCGTGCCCGCTTGGTTCACCGATGTCCAGCGTCGCGCCATGATCGATGCCGGTGACATCGCCGGTGTCAACATCCTCCGTCTCATCAACGATACCACCGCTACCGCTCTCGGCTGGGGTATCACCAAGCTGGACCTCCCCGCCCCCGAGGAGAAGCCCCGCCGTGTCATGTTCGTTGACATCGGTTACTCCGACTACACTGCCTCCATCGTTGAGTTCCGCAAGGGTGAGCTTAACGTCAAGGCCACCGCCTACGACCGTCACTTCGGTGGTCGTAACTTCGACAAGGCTCTGACTGAGCACCTTGCCGTTGAGTTCAAGGAGAAGTTCAAGGTCGACATTAAGACCAACCCCAAGGCTTGGGCTCGTACCCTGGTCGCCGCCGAGAAGCTCAAGAAGGTCCTGTCGGCTAACCCCCAGGCCCCTCTTAACATCGAGTCCCTCATGGACGACACCGATGTTCGTGCTATGATGAAGCGCGATGAGCTCGAGGAGATGGTCAAGCCCCTTCTTGACCGTCTCACCGTCCCTATCGAGCAGGCTCTCTCCGAGGCCAAGCTCAAGGCTGAGGACATCGACTCTATTGAGATGGTCGGTGGCTGCACCCGTGTCCCCGCCATCAAGGACACCCTGACCAAGTTCTTCGGCAAGAACCTGTCCTTCACCCTCAACCAGGACGAGGCCATTGCCCGCGGCTGTGCCTTCAGCTGTGCCACTCTCTCCCCCGTCTTCCGTGTCCGTGACTTCGCCGTTCACGACATTGTCAACTACCCCATTGACTTCACTTGGGAGCAGTCCCCCGAGATCCCCGATGAGGACACCAGCCTCACCGTCTTCAGCCGTGGCAACGTCATGCCCTCTACTAAGATCCTTACCTTCTACCGCAAGCAGCCCTTCGACCTTGAGGCTCGCTACTCCAAGCCCGAGACCATGCCCGGCAAGGTCAACCCTTGGATCGGTCGTTTCTCCGTCAAGGGCGTTCAGGCCAATGCTGAGAATGACTTCATGATCTGCAAGCTCAAGGCTCGCCTTAACCTCCACGGTATCCTGAACGTCGAGTCCGGTTACTACGTTGAGGATATGGAGGTCGAGGAGCCCGTCGAGGAGGAGAAGAAGGAGGGTGACGCCATGGACACCGACTCCAAGGACGAGCAGCCCAAGAAGACCCGCAAGGTCAAGAAGCAGGTCCGCAAGGGTGACCTCCCCATTGCCTCCGCCACCGGTGGCTTCGACCAGGCCACCAAGGAGGCCTGGACCGAGCGTGAGAACGCCATGTACATGGAGGACAAGCTTGTCGCCGAGACCGACGAGAAGAAGAACGAGCTCGAGGCTTCCATCTACGAGCTCCGTGACAAGATCGACGGCGTCTACTCCGAGTTCGCCAGCGACGAGGAGAAGGACAAGCTCCGCGCCAAGCTCACCGACACCGAGGTAAGCTATCATAATTCCAACATTCCACCGTAACTCCATATACTAACATTCGATTCCAGGACTGGCTCTACGAGGACGGCGAGGACACCACCAAGTCCGTCTACGTCTCCAAGATGGACGACATCCGCTTCATTGCCGGCCCCATCGTCCAGCGCTACAAGGAGAAGGCCGACGCCGAGCGCGAGGCCGTCCGCAAGGCCGACGAGGAAGCCGCCGCCAAGAAGCGCGCCGAGCTCGAGGCCAAGAAGCAGGCCGAAGACGCCGCCAAGAAGGCCGAGGAGGACTCCAAGCCCGAAGGTGACGCCGAGATGCAGGATGCCCCTGCCGAGGAGTCTGCCGACAAGCAGTAAACGTCTGTTTGATATATCAACTTGCTTTCATTGTACGGGCTTTACTGGCCCCCCATGTTCGCGCGGGCGACCCTGATCCCCCATCATACTCCAGATTGGGTTGACCGCGCTATGACGAAAAGGACTTTCAGAGATGTGTTACGCACCTAGAGATGAGATCGATTTCCGTTCTCTCTGTTTTTTTGTTGTAATGGCAAACAGTTATGATGTAGATCGTTTCTTTGGATGTTTATGAATAGATGAAAATATATCCACGCCTTTGTCTTCAACTCTTCTATTGCATACTAAAGCGTCAACCAGTATGTGAGACAGATCCATTGTTACCCTCATGCCTCGAAGGTCCAGGGAGCCAGCCCGGAGGAACCTTGAATCTACGTAGAGTTCTCAATACACCTTTCAATGTACTATATTCACTTTCAACGTTGTGGTCTAGACACACCTGGAGGTTTACCTCAAGGCTGGAACTGATCCATGGATGCCACGCATGACAAGGCTAGAGGGCCCCGAGGTCGTCTCATCACCCTAAGTTCTCAGCGACGTGAGCTACAATAATGCCAAGAACAAACCATACTTTACATTGCACATTGAAAGTCAGAGCGTAATTCGGTGCGTAGGCACATTCAGAATAATCAATACTAACATTCTCTACTCCGTAGTAAATTGCCGAGCAGGGTTGTTTGGGACATTCGTGTCTCTTTCGTATCTTGCATTATGCAGACCTACCCTAACCAGTCGATGTGGTCTCCATGAACGGATGTACATAAATATTGAACAAATGACAAGCATTTGG
This sequence comes from Penicillium olsonii, assembly GCA_911174995.1. Lineage (NCBI taxonomy): Eukaryota > Fungi > Ascomycota > Eurotiomycetes > Eurotiales > Aspergillaceae > Penicillium > Penicillium olsonii. Next base: position 246,047 of record CAJVNO010000033.1, read on the forward strand.
GTCCAAAGGGAATTCGATAATATCATGGCCTCTGTGTATTTCTTGATGGGAAGGCTATACGATAGAAAAGTCTCATCTTCTCTGTGAGGGCAAAGAGAGCTACTTTATCCCACAGAAGCCCCTGGATAGCCCATTTGGACAGTGAATCAAGAACCAAACGGCACCCGTTTGCCTGGGAACACAGAAGGGTGAGGCTTCATGACAAATCTAGGTTTTCTTTTTGGCAGGCCCCAGCCTGCATCAAACACTCAACAACTTTGGCGTTGTTTACATTCTCTGCTGCTGCTTGGAGCGCTGTTTTCCCATCGAGATCTGCCGCAGGCGCGTTCACATCTGCTTTTGCTGCAAGAAGTCGATCCACAATCTCGAGATGCCCCTCTCCGGCTGCTGCCTGGAGCGCTGTTCGTCCGCTCCGCCGTCCGGCAGGTGCATTTACATCTGCTTTTGCTGCGAGAAGTCGATCCACGATCTCGAGATAGCCCCCTTCGGCTGCCGCTTGGAGCGCTGTTCGTCCATTGGCTTCTCCAGCAGGCATATTAACCTCTGCTTCTGCTGCGAGAAGTCGATCCACGATCTCGAGATAGCCCCCTTCGGCTGCCGCTTGGAGCGCTGTTCGCCCATTTTCATATCCCGTAGTCGTATTAACACCTGCTTTCGCTGCAAGAAGTCGATCCACGATCTCGAGATGCCCCCTTCCGGCTGCTGCTTGGAGCGCTGTTCGTCCGTTATACCGTCCGGCAGGTGCATTAACATCTGCTTTTGCTGCAAGAAGTCGATCCACGATCTCGAGATACCCCCCTTCGGCTGCTGCTTGGAGTGCTGTTCTCCCAATATAATCTTCAGCGGGCATATTAACATTTGCTTTTGCTGCAAGAAGTCGATCCACAATCTCGAGATACCCCCCTTTGGCTGCTGCTTGGAGCGCTGTTCGCCTATCGTGATATCCAGCGGGCATATTAACATTTGCTTTTGCTGCGAGAAGTCGATCCACGATCTCGAGATACCCCCCTTCGACTGCCGCTTGGAGTGCTGTTCGTCCATAATGTTTTCCAGGCGCTGCGTTGACATCTGCTTTTGCTACGAGAAGTCAATCCACGATCTCCAGATAGCCCCCTTCGGCTGCCGCTTGGAGTGCTGTTCGTCCATAGTTTTTTCCAGGCGGTGCGTTAACATCAGCTTTTGCTGCGAGGAGCTGTTCCACGACCTCGATATGGCCTCCTCCCACTGCTGCTTGAAGCGATGTGTGGTCATCCACTCGAAAATTCACATGAGTGACTACTTGCAGCACGCTTGGTAGTAAATCTTCCCATCCTTCTCTGGAAACAAAAAACAATGCTTCATTCATGAGATCAGGAGAATCGTGTCCGTGTTGGATAATACACCTGGCGAGACGATCTTGACCATCTTGTATAGATTTCTCAAGGATATGACGCTTATGATCCTCTGTCAGGATATGAGTGTGCTTTGCATAGTATAAGAGCAATGGAAAATGACAATGTGTCAACAACCATTTGATCATCGGCGGTGCATCGTCTCTGTCGTCGTAGGTATTCTGAGCTGACTCCCATGGTCTGTATGCAACAACATCTTTGCCCTCTACACATCGGCGAAATAACGACCAAGTCGCATCCTCAATCGTGGAAGGTGGGTTTGCGAGGTGATTGATCCAGTGAGTTCGGGCGTATTCGAGAAAATGAAACCCTCGAGTTTGGAGCTCTTTATCTAGACGGGAAAACTCTTCGTCCCCAAGAACTTGTTCCCAGGCCTTTCTCTCTATGTCTCCAGAGCGGAGGTGTCGTAGCTTCTGGCTATATGAAAGTAGCCTTTGAGCCATTCGACCACTGATGTTGCTGGAACTGTTGAACGCGGATATTTCGAGCTGGACAGGTCGTATAGAAGTATTTGAACCCTTCTGGAACTTCGCTAATTGGCGCTTGAAATCAGAGAAATCTAGATAGGTCATACAAAGAACGCCGATGTGCCAATCAAGCCTCGCAACATCGAATTCCTCGGTATATCGGCAGGCAATGTCGAAAAGGTGTTCTTTCACGCTATGATGAATGAAATGCACGGTGCTGTCCTCTTCGTCGATGAATAAAAGACCACAACAATCGCCGATTACTTTATTCATGTCGTTGGGCAGCTTCTCTAGTTTCAGAGATTTTTGCCCGGGAGAAAGACTCAAGGCCTCTTGGTATTCCATCGCCGTCAATGGCCGCTTCACGACACCGCAGAATTGGAGAATCTTGAATGAATCTTTTGCCGTTGCTTTGTTTCGTACGCGACTGATTTTTCGGTCAAATATTTCAGACAGGCCACGCGGTGGGTGTTTCAATGACTCCAAGATTTCACTATCGCTTCCTTGTGCGCAGAGTTCTTCGATGAAAAGACGCGTCCAGAGAAACCTTTCTAAGTCAGCCTAGACACACACAACGTCAAATTCGAAGAGATGAAGAGATTAACCCAAGATTTGATTCCCAGTTTGGTTTATTCGAAGTGTGGGAAACATCTCATCTCCTCGCGTCAATAGGACTTGATCACTCACATTCCCTTGGACCCGTTTCTGAGGGCATCGGCTATTTTCAAAACGAGGGTTGGATCCCTTATCTTTAACTGCTCCTCTTCCAAGCAAAGGCGTAGGGTGGTGTCGATATAGCAATTTATCTCCGAGTCAACCTTTTTCTCGGTGACTGGTACCTTGTATATGCCCTTCACAGATCTGAATAACTCACTTTCAAGTTCCGGGCGGCCTGTATAGATGACTTTGAAGTTTTCCACGCGCGCGCTGCAGAGCTGGGCCATACACTGCGCCAGCTTTCGGACCTCGGTAATTTCACACTCATCGAGACCGTCGATAGCCAGATAGTATACATCATCATCATGAAGATGATTCAGTATAAAATCGACAAGCTCGATTGTGTTGAGGTCACGGCTATCTTCGCGAAGGCGCTGTAGGTTTTCATTGCTGGCGTTCCCGATGTCAGAGTCGAGAATTTGACGAGCAAGACTGCCGAGAATATTCCTTGCTGACAGGGATGGAACGTCATCCGCGCGGCAGAAGTAATATGAGATGATTTCATTACTCTTTCGTAGGGCATGCAGTTGGGCAACAACATTAGACATGAGCACTGTCTTTCCCACACCCATCGTACCTGGGCACCAGAGGATTGCAGCATCATGGTCAGACTGCCATTTCTGGAAAAGGGGCTCGTGCAGCAGCCATTCAGCCGTGGAGGGAACTCGCTGTCGTATAGCTTGCTTCCAAGGCTTCAAGTAGTTAATTTTGGAAAGACTATCCCTGATGCTGGATCTTAAGCTTGCAGCTTCCCTGTTCATCATGTGAACCCTCCACTGATGCGCCTCGGCATGCTCTGCTTGGGCGTCTCTTTGGAACGTCTTTGTCAATTTTCGGAAAGTCGCTTGATCGCGGCTCTCATATTCTAAAAGCTTTTTGGCTTCCACGTTGACCTGATTTGAGGCAAGTGATATCTGCAGCTGTACGTCCTTTGCAGCTTGATTCAGCTGGTCGATGACGGTCTTGAAATCAGACTCAAAGGGATTGAAGATCGACGATATAGTTTGGGTGAGCAAGGGGCGCCTCGAGACTTCGATGACCTTGGTGCATAACTGGACGATTGCAGCATAGTATTCGCATAGCTCTCGCTGAAGGCCGATATGGTCGGGATAAAGATGACCGAATTGTTGGTAGGTCGGGCACGACCTTCCGACTTCCATAATCATACTCGTGACCTTCCCGAAGTAAGATGCGATGTTGCTTGCCGTCAAGATGGCCGTCTTCACGCCGCCCCAAACGAGAGCGGCGATTTCGGGGTGGGAGCTGACAAAAGTGCCCACCACGTCGCTAAACTGTTGGGTGGCCTCTAGGAATTTATGTAGCCTCGACCCCACACACATCTTCATTGTATTGTTTTTGTTGGCGTCGATCTCTGTCACGAATGCGATGACGCTTTCAACATCTGGTTTTGTGGCGCTGACATGGTACAGTCGCTTTTGGTCGTCGGTCAGGATACCATTGAATTTCGTCAAAGCCTCCATGAGTGCCGTTGTCGGGTCCGCGACTTGCTTCGAACGCGAGTGAGACAATGCCACGCATGCTGTATTGTTTTCCGCCATCGGTCGAAGATAAAAGCTGTGAGTTGCAGTCCGTGGACGGGGGATATGCGAAGCCTTAAAACACGAAGCCAAGAGATCCGGCGGGGCTGAAGGCTGGCACGGTCTAAGCCACGATCTTCATCCAATACGACAAGTCGGAAAGATCACTCTGTTAGCCCACAGTATGGACGAGTTTGGCTATTCCATATGGAGGGTACCGAGAAATGAGGCGGTCTGTAAGAAATAGCTTGACCTTTGAAAAAATGTCCTTGTGTGGGCATGTGTAAAGTTGACGATTGACCTAAGCGCCTGCTGCGGCACCTTGGCCCCCTGGGCACCGAGAACCCGGGCAAAGCTGTTGGGCAGTGTCGAATCACACCTCGCAGGGTGTAGGTGAAAGATCTGCACTATCACCCATCACCTGACTAGTCCGTAGTCCCTCAGACAATGTCGTAGAAAAACGAACAGCAGATACCTCTCCGATCGTCTCCATCGGTTTTGTGGAGTTGATGTCTGTAGACTCAAATCCCCGGCTGATCGCCCGCCCCACAGACCCCAAGCCTCGAGGTCAAGGGGAACGCTGATGCTGTATGCTGTAGCTATCTTCGTAGCGAATTTCACCATTCTTTGGCGAAGCAAATATATCGAGTGAATATACGGGTTTGAAGCACCACAGCATTAAAGATCTAACTTTCCAAGCTAGGAAGACCCGATAGCTCCCTTATGGCCAACATGTGCCGCAACGAAGTGTCTCAGGGCTTTTGAGCCGTCATGATGTATGAGCTTGTACGGCGATTTACAATGTGGATTACAATTGCAGGATGTTTGCACTTCTTTCACTTCCACGAGAGATCTGTGGCATGGTCTGAAAACTGCTCATGAGGACTCTACAGACTGGCAAATTGGTAAAGAGTGTTTCCTTTTTCACTCTCTCGACTGTCCACGGGAACTCTTCCACTCTTCATCTCTCCTCCATTTCCCTCCTTCAACCTATCCACTAGCCGTTGGAGATTTGTTTGTCCTGCTCATGGGTAATTGAGAGCCCGATTGCTGCTCATCGCAACATTCTTCATTCTCCGCCCACAGAGAGGATTTCTATCGCCTTCGACTCACAGTCTCTCTGGCATTCCAAGAAATCAGGTATCTCATTTTAACTCACCTTCTCTCGTTTGTACACGCTAATCAAAGAACGCAGATAACATAAACCTCGATCCAGCTGACTGAAAAGTCATTGAGGGGGGGAAAGAAAGTGAAGCTTGACAGCAGAAAGGTAAGTACCTACACCACAAGCCTGAAACCCGGGGAGCGAAACTCTCCATGCCCATCTTGTCCAGCTCAGCTCCCTGGATATTTGGAGACTTGGCACTAGATGGATGGCTGATTACATTTGGAAACAGACATCTTTTCCTACGAATCATCTCATCATACGGTCATACCCCCGGGTGCATAACGAGACAAGAGACTTAACAAGAAGCTTTCTGCTTTCTTGAGAGAATGGACGACCGTGAGAGCAAAGAGGCCATCCTGAGGCTTCTTCGGGAAGACTTGGACGCCCTGAATGATGTCTCAAAAGGAAAACAGAGAGCTGGAGATCTGACAGACCTCGATCTTGCTATCCAAAGCATGCAAGATGACATTCGGAATCTTGAAATTTCCATCAGTGACCATTCTCAGGCCCATAGCACAAACTCTGCGGTCTTGACTGATCAGAATATGCTTGTTGCACTAGCACGGGAAGAAAGAACAGCGAACGAGGACCACAGACTTGCTCTTGCACTCGACCGTGGACAACCTATCCGTGCGCCTCGTCCGATAGAGACTGAGTCCGATGACAATAGCGGCGCTGTATCTACAATCATGGATGATTTGATGAGCCGGCTGTCCCTGAAAGATGGATCGGACAATGGCGAAGAAAGCTCGCAAGCCGCGTCCTCCCACCAACCGACGACCCGCCGCATCAGATGTGTTTCGTGCTTTGAAAGATGTGATGCTATGCTCTCAATGGGGAAATGTGGTCATGAGTTCTGCCTTGAATGCACTAGACAAATGTTCCTTGGTGCAATTCGGGACGAGGGACTGTACCCTCCCCGCTGTTGTGGAAATGTCATACCCCCTGGGGTTGCTATGAGGGTTTTGAACTATGTGGAGCTCCACGAATTTAGCCAACGGGCTCTCGAATGGACCGCGGAGACTCGTGTCTACTGTGGTGATTCAACTTGCTCGAAATTTATCCCTGCCCATGCTATTAAGGACCAGCATGGTACTTGCCCTCGATGTGGTCAGCAGACGCATCTAACTTGCCAATCTCTTGCACACCCTGGGATAGATTGTCCATTGGATGAGAATCTTCCTCTTGTCTTGGAAACAGCAGAAGCGCAAGGCTGGAAGCGATGTCCACATTGTCGGACTATGGTGGAGCTTGTTCGAGGCTGCAACCATATGATTTGCCGGTATGTATCATCATCAGCGCCCACGTTGACCCTGGATACATCCTAGGGTGGCTTCATTGTCCGATAGCCAGAGCGCACCACCGAAGAGAAATCTCACCTGCACGAACATTTGCGCTAACATTTTGTTGAATAGTTGCGGCAGAGAGTTCTGCTACATCTGTACCGCGGTCTGGAAGACATGTGTGTGTGAATATTGGCACGAGAGACGGCTAATGGATGAGGCGAATCAGGTCGTTCAAGAGGAGGTACCACGGAATGGTGATCAGGATGCCCTAGATCGTGCCTTGGAGCGGGCTGTTCACAACCTGGTTCGCCACATTGATGTTGGCTGCGAGCACCACAGAGGTTCCCAATGGGTCTGGCGGAATCGGGGAAGTCTGCAGTGTGATATCTGCTCCTCTCACTTACCCGAGTACATCTTCATGTGCAGCAACTGCCGTATGAGGGCTTGTTGGCGTTGTCGAAGACACAGATTGCGATAGGGATGTTAACTCGGGAGAATGGTTTGAGTTGACAGTATCAATCAGGCGACTTGCAGACAAAGAAGACAGACGGGAGCAAGCGGAAGCTCTTTTACTAGGAGGACTGCAGTCTTAAAGCCACCCAATGCAGAATGGGCTCTTTGTTATTGTACCACGAAGCCACCAGTTGACTGCTGGACAGGTTATGAGTTCAGCCCGCAAGCATACCTGTCTCCCCGCCAAGGATAGCACAAGTATCGAAATTATCAGAAACCATAGTACTAGGTGGCCATATGGTTAGGTGGACATATTTCTCTATGACCTGAACATTGAAAACACATCTGTCAATCTAGATAGTGCATTCTTTGAGTAAATTTCGGCGCTGGCGGTGTGTGACCTGGTGTTTGGATTATGAAAGAATATCCAGGGCTTCTGCTCAAGTCCCAGACGTATTCTAAGGATGTAGTCGAATGCTGGCAAAGTTCATTGCCAACTTCAGCGCATGCGAAGGGCTTATCTCCGTGCTGACAAACCTTAACGCCGCGGTGGGACCCATTAGAAATCGGGTCATCGAAGCTGTTTTCCTGTCCTACGGAGTACGCTTGGCTCTGTTTCTTGCACATATTCGCATACTGAGCTATCATGGATTCCCCAATAGAGCTAACTGTTCATCATCATGGCGCTCCGCATATCATTCAAGTCTCTTCTTCAGCGACCTTACAAGACCTCTCTTCCCAAATCGCAAGCGTCCTGAACATCCCAATCGAGAATCAAAAGCTTCTCATAGCCCCGAAACCAGGCATGCAAAAAGCGCCATTCCCGCCGACACGCCTCGACACAATCCTCCAAACCACCTCTCCCAAATTCAAGATCACACTTCTTGGAGCCCCCGCCAAAGCAATCGCAGACCTTCACGAACAAGCTGCCAGTGAAAAACAGCGCCAGGAATCGCGGGCGTCTGCTATGGCAGCTGCAAGACGCAACAAGCAAACACCCTCAAGCCGCAGTGGTGGCGTCCATACGATTTCCTCGTCAAGCAACAACTACACATTCCACCGTCTCCTTCCACTCTCATATCTCCCCAACCCAGACCGCTCCCTGGACTTCCTCAAGCGTCTTCGCGATGACCCAGGCATTCGCGCTGCAATGGCAAAGCATAAGTTCTCCGTTCCGCTTCTTACGGAAATGAACCCGGCCGAACACACGACTAGCGAATCACGGACGCTAGGTCTGAACCGGAATAAAGGCGAAGTCATCGAGTTGCGGCTGCGGACAGATGCCTATGATGGGTATCGTGATTATCGAACTATAAGAAAGACGCTGTGTCACGAGCTCGCACATTGCGTTTTTGGACCTCATGACCGTGACTTCTGGGACTTGACATCCCAAATAGAGAAGGAGGTTGAGCGTGCGGACTGGAAGTCTGGCGGAAACCAGTTGTCCAGTCAGGAATTTTACAACCCTGGTGATTGGGACAGTTTACAAGATGGAGAGGAGTTTATGGATGAGTGTGGATGGACAGGCGGCGAGTTTGTCCTAGGTGGATTGCAGGGTGATTCGGCATCGCCGCAGTCCGGTGGTGGGACGCTTTCTCGTAGAGAGATCATGGCGCGTGCTGCGGAGGAGAGAATGAAAAGGGAGAGCCAAGCGAGGAAGCAGGATGATGCTACGTGATGCACATTTGTCCCGATATAATTAACGATTTATGAGCTTGATATATTGAACATGCCAATCTTACAACGCTATTCTAACAAGCGGCCCTGGAATCATTGAGAAAATCTGCATTTCGTACATTCGATGCTATTTCACCACGCATCCAAGCATATATATGTCCTTCCAAATTTAAATTTGCTCGTTGACGAACAGACCCGCCATACCCTGACCAGTTCCAATGCACATGGAAGTGACCAGAATCTTGCTCTTTGTGCGTCTAGCCTCGCTCAGAATTGTAGCGATTTGACGCGCACCGGTCGCGCCAAGAGGGTGGCCAATAGCAATGGCACCACCACGGGGGTTGACCTTTGCATGGTCAAGGCCGAGGTTCTTGACACAGTAGACTGCCATAGAGGCGAATGCCTCGTTAATCTCATAGATATCAATGTCGTTCTTGTCAAGCTGGAACTTGCTCAGCAGCTTGGGGATAGCGGCAGTTGGGCCAATACCCATGACGCGAGGAGGCACACCAGCAACGGTAGCACCGCAGAACTTAGCAAGAATGGGCTGGTTAAGCTCGATAGCCTTGGAGCGACGCATAAGAAGAACGGAAGCGGCACCATCGGTAACCTGACTGGAGTTTCCACCAGTGGACTTATCACCGAACTGAGGGAACGCAGGACGAATCTTGGACAGCGACTCGAAAGTGGTACCCGGGCGAATACCGTCGTCGCGAGACACGGTGATCTCCCTAACCTCGCCAGTCTTGGGGTCCTTGACCTTAACGTTGATAGGAGCAATCTCGTCATCGAACCATCCGGCCTTCTGCGCAGCCTCGGCACGACGGAAAGACTCAGCGGCGTATCTGTCTTGCTCTTCGCGAGGAATACCAAAGTCCTTTCCGATGTTCTCGGATGTCTGACCCATAGGCTGCATGCAGTCGGCAGCCTCCTGGTTACGGAGAACCTCCTCGTTGAAGGGCTTCTCCAACCGGTCGCCAGCGGCAGACATCAGCTCGGCGCCGAGAGCGACACCAACATCGATGGCACCGAGCTGGATCTGGTTGGCGATGTCCTGCACGGCCTTGAGTCCAGACGAACAGAATCGGTTTACCGAGGAAGCACCGGCGGTGTGGGGAATACCGGCAGCCAGCGCTGCGGCGCGAACCATGTAAGCGGCCTTGACCTCATTAACCTGTCGATAGTTAGAGTGAACTCCGAAAATAAATGTGGCTTTGAGCTGGAAATCAAACGTACGTTACCCAGGCAGACATCTTCAATCAAGGCAGGGTCGATCTTCGACTTGGACAATGTCTCCTTGAGCAGGGCGTAGACAATGTAGTCCAACTCTGTATCCTTGAAACCACCCTTGCGCGCCTTGGTTAAAGGCGTACGGAGAGCTAGTGTAATGACCACATCGTCGGGGTTCTTTTGGGTGCTAGAGGTGGTTGTCAGCCAAATGAAACACAGCCGAGGTTGCGCGGTCTTACATGGCGGCGAGGCCGTTAGCGGCGCCGGGTTTGAGGTGACTCAGGAGGGAGCTCAGACGATCTGCGGCCATGATGTATTAAGATAAATGACTGCAAAGAATTTGATGTTAGTGTTGTCTTGGAGGTAAATGTGTGCAGCATCAAAGTGAGAAATTCGGTGTTCTTGCGGGGAAAGCTCAACGGGTGCGGAGAGTCGTTCTCGGAGAATTGGAGAACGAATCGAAGCGAAACGCACCGGGGGATTCTAGCTTTGGGTTCGAAATGGGAGGCAACTTACAGATTAGATAGGATGAGTGGTGAGGTTCTCAAAGAGAGGATGTAGAAAGGAGAATTATTTAATGAAGAACGCGAAACATCCCCGCGCTGGACAGACCGAGACAGCCGAGGCTCATTTTCGCCTATCGGGCTATCCGGCCAGGTATTCAGTACCTTGAATTTGGCGTGTTTCACATATAACAGCGAGGTACTAGTGACCTATCTCATGATCTACTTGAACCTTGGAAAATATCGAGACTTGGCTAATCCAAATACCTAGGCAAAAGTTCGTTCTGAGGTCCAACTGCATCGATTGCGCTTAGATTTGTGATTCTGGAGCTCGGCACGTTGCATCAGGCCGCAATGAAGTATCTCACGGCAATCAAATTATATTAACATTATATCATGCACTTTTCTCGGAAGATCGTCCGATACTGACTGGCAATAATACTCAGCTGTCGAACTGGAAGTCAAGTCGCTTATTCCCTTGGTCGGATGTCGTGCTGAGGTAGTTGGCCTTCTCCTCGGGTGTCATCTTTTCCCACTGTGCCTTCTTCCATTGGTTCCTCCTGGTATAGTAAATCTTTGCGAGAACATAAGCAACTATCGTGGCGACGTTGATAGCAATCAGTTGAGAATTGCCACGGCGGTACAGTGGCTTGTCGTCTTTGCGATAAATGTTTGACGATGCGATTCCGGAAAGTTGAATCGTCACGTTGTAGAGTGCTGCACTGATACTCCGAGTCCGTACAGTGTTGCTGAGACGTGAGCACCATCCAACATGGGCCGCATGAGGAGATGGCCAGCCCAATAGGATGAAAGTGACTGCATATAAGCCCCAGCTGGACAGCGATCCAGCCGAAGTATAAAGCACGATGAGAAGTGGCAGTGTCCAGACTTGTGTGAGAAGACCGATGATGGAGATCTCATGCAAACGCTCTGTTAGCTCGGTCACAAGCAACAAGTTGATGGCTGCAAAGACGGTGACGGGGATGGTCAGGAGAGTTGTCTGGAAGGTACCAAACCCAATCGCTTTGAGCGAAAGCGTCAAATAGGTCTTTGGGGGAGATGTAGGTATTTCGAAAAGGATTCCAATGATGTATATCGGCCAAAGATCGTAGTCCATCAGACTTTGCCAGAGCATGCTGAGAGAAAGAGCTTGACGATTGTGCATGTCACCCTTGGAGGGATCGTCTCGCAAGACACGATTCACAATAATCTTTTCTTCTTTTTCCGTGAAGTATCCCTTCGGGTTCCACCACGTCTTCGTTTGCGTGGGACCTGGGACCAGGAACAAGAAACTCAAGAATCCGATCACGATGCTGATGAGAGCTTCAATAAGAAACAGCCAACGCCATCCCTCACGCCCATCCACACCACGCATATGCAGGACACCATAGGCGATAAAGGAAGCAATGACACCCGACATAGAGTCAACGAACCAGAACATGGCGAGACGGAATGGCATTTCAGACTTCGTGTAGAAGTATGAGAGGTACAAAACTGCATCCGGAATGAAACCGCCCATGAAAAGGCCGATGAAGAAACGACAAGCAAAGAACCCGGACCGTCCTTGCATGAAGAACTGACCCCCAGATGCCAGACTCCATAAGATAATTTGGAAAGGAATCCATCGGTCGGGTCCCAATCTTTTCCCAAGCATTTGGGATGGAATTTCAGCAATGAGGAACCCGATGCGATACATGTTTTGTGCGTTGTTATAGTCGTTGGTGTTGATCTTCAGATCATCAAGCAAGTTGTCGGCCGCAGCATTTCCCAAGTTTCCTCGGTCAATATTGAGTCCAAAGAACATGACAAGAATCCACAAGAAGATTGTCCAATCGGTCTTGCGGCGTACAGATGCTTCTTCGCGATAAGTCCATCTCTCGTTTGGGTCGAATCTGTGCAGATTCTCGTAGTCCGGTCGAGGCTGATAAAAGGGACTCAGCAGCGGATCGTCAAAGACACTTCGAACCGTTGCGATGGAGTCTGGGTCGACTTGGCGTTTCCGTGAGAATAGTGCAGCAAAAAGCGACTGCGACTCTCGTTGCTCCTCTGGCTCGGCGAGATTTGTCACCAATGTGCCATCTTTGAGATAATGACCCTCACCCTGGGAATCTGACACCGAGGTGGGGAATTCTTTGGAATCTGTCGATGCCATGTTCCTGGAGATTGCGGATTGAGGAGCTCAAGACACAACAGGACTCGAGAAAATGATCTCGACGTTTGGTTCCTGGTCTTTTGCCATTGCAGGTATTGATCTTTTATATCAACTGATCATGGATCAAAGCAGGTATGGTCCAAGTCCAGCAAGCCTCACAAAATGCGTGCTCGGCCAGATACATGATGCGATCTTTGCCAGCAGATGCAGGGACTCATTCGCAAGCGACATTTGATTTCCTTAGCGCTTGAAAAGAACGCTACTATGATCTAAAGAGCGCCTCGCTCTAAAACTTTTGAACAGCAATTAAATCTAGAGGTCAAAGATAAGTTGTCTTGGTAAATGGAAACAAGCCTTCTCATTTAACCGAAGTTTGCGCCATGGATACGCTCGATTGCATCAACTTACGCTGAATCTAGACAATTCACGGTGAACCTCTGGTACTATCCCTTTCGACATTGGTGGAAAAACTCCTTTTTCAATCTATCTAGCTTCTTCGGCTTCTTCCAAGAACCAAGCGGACCTAACGTCGCTATCAATGTCGGCCTTCCCAAATTAAGCCTTCTCGTACTATCAAGCATCTGATTCCTGAAGTCAACTACTTGCAGCAGGATTCTACTCGTTCATCAAATTTCTAAAATGCTTACTCTATTACGCCATACACCTGGGCGGCTGCGTTGGATGAAAGCCCTTGCATTGGAAGGTTGCTGATCGAATACTCTTAAACACGTACATTGACCAAAAACAATAATGTAGTTACCTTCCGACACATGGATATTAATGAAATATCAAATTCAAAGAAGACATGATTTTTAGTATCAGGGTTCATTGATATTACTTAGTTAGATGATCTTTACTGGCCCACAGACAAGCTACAACCCCTTGCTCTTGTATTTTTCTGCCACTAACTATGTCACGATGCCACATGTATCCGTCGTCTGATAACAGCCCCCCAAAGCTCCCACACTCTTGCCACAAAGTATTTCGCAGAAGCCCTCAGGGATCTCACAAGACTGACTACTGAATAGTCTTGAACCCGGCTCAGAAACTCCCCCAGTAATGCAAGTCATAATCCACACCACCCGGGCGCCACAAAGGAGCCGGACTATAAACTGGAATAGGAGATGCCGCTATGAAATGTGGGTGAGTTTCTTTGAGCGATAATCAACGAGAATATTAAAAGAGAAGACTTACTGCCATAGCCTGTGCTAGTAACAGCCCAGGTAGGGGTGGTCGGAGCTTGCCAATTGGTCGGAGAGGCTGTGATAGTATAGGTGCTTGTGTAAGGCGAAGGGGATTCACCTTCGCCAAGAGATTTGATGCCATCGTTAGATCCGTAACTATCATCGCCGGTCCCGAATATGTTGCTGATCTTGTTCAGCACTGTCGTACCCGATTCTGTCCACACTGTAAAGTCTTCAACCGTGACATTAGTAGCAAATGTGAGATCATTCGCAATCAGATAAAGCGGAGGACGCTTCGTTCCTTCAGCCACGGAGCCTGGTAACTATGTTAGACCACATCAAATGACTGAATTCATAGTCAACTTGCCGGAGAAGTTTCGGAACACTAAGTTGCTCAGTGCAACGGCTCCAGTGTCAGGCTCAAATGTGTTTTGCCAATATTGATTCACACTTAAGCCGTAAAGGCTTGCCAAGGAGCGGAAATTCGAAAAGGTGATGTTTGTGACATAGCCGGATCCACCGGGATATGTTTTGATAAAGGCAATGTTGTTACCTTGGATGATACTGATGTTCCGTGCTTCCTAATCGATGGTTAGAGAATTGATTGAACTCATGATGCTTGAGACGAACGATGTTTGATATCTCAGCAGATACATTCAGACTCCCAATCGATATACCTGAGCCTGCTTGGTTGCAGACCAGATTCTCAACCAAGGCATGGTGGGAGGGACTCTTCACGGAAACGCATTCATCACGATTGGTAACCTGTCCTAGAGTTAGACCTCTGGGTAAAAGGTAATACAAGAGTGGTCTATACTTCATTGTCGTGGATCCAATAGTTCGTTCCGATGGCATCAATACCATCATAACTGCCCAGATTGGCGCCGCGGATAGTCAGATGGTATGCCTCAACATTGACCGCAAAATCCAGAATGATGTGGAATTTTGGACTATCCACTAGAATCAAGTCATGGACCGAGGCATTGGTCGGAGAGATTAAGCGCACCAAGCGTGGACGATCGGTGCTGAGATAGTACTGATGTCAGTTTGGATGGTTTCAACAAATTACGATGGATATCACTGACTTTCCAAGATTTCGATAGAGATAACCTTGTCCCTGGAATGCGCCTTTTCCATTGGAAGAATAGAACTCGAAATCCACAGCTATTCTGTCAGCATGAAAGCTCAAAACAGGGGAATATGAAGTGAACTCACCGTTAACAATGACAAGAACATCTAAAAGGAATTTAGAATCACCTTCCCCATTGATGGTTGCGTTGATGATTTCTGTGCCCGCGAATCCCTGGAGTAGCAACTCACGCTCAATATTCCAATCGCCACCATATGCAGCGGTAATCAGACCATCCAACTGGAATGCCCAATTTGTGCCATTGATTAGAGTCACGCCTCTCTCAATCAGGTACTCTCCCTCGGGAACAACCAGTCTGCTTCCTGGTTGCTTGCGAACACATTCAGAGAAAACGGTTTCGAGGGCAGTGGATATATCGGTTTTATTGTCTGCCACCGCTCCATAGTCCAGAATGTTGCATTCGATCGATTTCTGTTTCAGGTCGGTTGTTGGACCAACGGGTCCGATGAGTTGGCCCGCGGTGATGCGCAAGAAGGACAACAACACCAAATTGGTGAACTTCATGGTGAACTATTGGCTTTGCTTTGGTTTCTTCTTTTCTCATCTTTCCTTTTCAACCCTTATCTTAAATGGGTTTTGCCTTGAGCTGCTGAAATTGATACTAACTATTTTAGCCCGTCTGTAAGCTTCCTGCTCAGCACAATTTAGTTCCCCAAAGACGCCATATTTGATTTATCCGATGGTCCCCTCTAGTCTGAACCCTTGAAATTAGTATTAAAAAGGTCGATTAATTAGCTCTGTTATACAACCCATTGTCCTATATGTCTCCATTAAGGTGGAATGCTTTAGGGGCATATTACAGTTGCTAACCATGCCCGAAGATGACACCATTTTCAATCAAAAATTAATTAAAATGCACAATTCAAGCTCTTGTGGCGCTTGAATAGATAAGAGGACGTTTTTTAAACAGAAAAGCACGTCATCCCGGTGTCAGTTCGTGCTCACTTCAAGGCCTGATATGTGTTAGCTTCAGTCGAAGTAAATGCACCAATGGCGAAACCATTGGAAGCACCCGTCACAGCTCTCCAGAGCTCCCATCCTGTACAAGATCATCTTCAGCTCGCACGAAGCTGGCAAAAAGTTATTGAATTGCAAAAAAAAACACCAAATTCACCATGTCCGCCAAGAACATCCTGTTGATGGTCGCCGATGATCTCGGCAAGCAGCTCGGTTGCTATGGGACATCAACTATCAAAACACCCAATATTGACCGTCTGGCTGGAGAAAGCACACAGTTCGAGTATGCATTTGCAAGTACTGCCTCCTGCAGTGGCAGTCGATCCGTGATATACACCGGTCTCCATACCCACCAGAACGGACAGTACGGACTTGCCAGTCATCGCCACCACTTCGTCACGTTTGACCACGTCGAGACTGCACCAAAACTATTGAAGCAAGCTGGATACCGGACAGGAATTCTTGGGAAGATTCACGTTGGACCCGCGGCCGTCTATCCCTGGGAGGTCACCAGGGAGAGCGAAACACGAGACGTTGCTGTGATTTCCGATCAGGCCAAGAAGTTCTTCCTCGAGTCTAAACAAGATGGAAGACCCTTCTTCTTGACCATTGGATTCCATGATCCTCATCGCGATCGTACGAGAGGTGGATTTGGCAATGATCAAGAATATGACCCCAGAATCCAAAAGGGCTCCTACAAGGCCGACTCTGTCGAGGTTCCTCCTTTTATCAACGACTCCCCGGGTGCCCGATTCGAGTTGGCTGAGTATTATAACTCAATTCATCGCCTTGACCAGGGTATCGGATTTGTTTTGAATGCCCTTGAAGGGGCGGGTCTAGCAGAATCAACCCTAGTCATTTTCATCAGCGACAATGGCCCGCCGTTCATCAACTCCAAAACAACTCTCTTCGATGCAGGTGTGAGACTACCTCTCATAATCAAGCACCCGGAAATCTGGCCCGTGAATAACTCGGATATGGTATCATACGTTGATATCCTCCCAACTTTACTTGACTATGTTGGGCATCCAGGCGCAGTAGATCCAGCGAAAAAACGTCTTGGGCGCTCATTACTTCCCATCCTCGGAACTGACGGAAAGGCGTCAGAGCGCAACCAAGTCTTTGGCTCGCATACTTTCCACGAAGTGACCAACTATTGGCCAACGCGATTCATCCGGGATCGACGCTACAAGTACCACCGAAATCTCGCGTGGCGCCTTGACTTCCCCTTCGCGGCCGATATTTATGGGTCCCTCTCCTGGGAGGATATTCGCAATTCCCCAGATAGTGAGATCATGATTGGGCAACGAAAGCTCAAGGACTACTTCTTCCGTGCACCTGAAGAGCTGTATGATTTGGAGAATGATCCCAATGAGGTCGTCAATCTTGTCAAGAATCCCACTCATGCCACAGTACTGGATGACCTCAGGGCGCAACTGGAGACATGGCAGCGACGGACCGAGGATCCTTGGCTGTACCGAGATGGCGTATCAACCTGGTTTGTCCGATACCATGCCCAGTCTGGTCTGCGAATCCCAGATCGGTTAGACTTCGACGCGGAACGGCCCGGAAACCAGGACCAGAAAGCGGTTGGCAACTTGGCCTGGGGTAGCGATGTGGAACTAGCGACTAGTTCAACTGAATAGCAATAACAAATATTCTTTTGGGCTCTTCTGTGAAATTCCAATAACCTCGTCCCGAGGTTCATCGAGATTCGAGAGTGTCTGGGGGATTCAGGGGATTCATGCAGAAGAGGTGGTATAGTTTCATGGGGTAAGACGGCTTGGGCCTTCCAACTTACCACATCCAGGAATTATACCGGGGCTAGTCCGATTCTTGAAGCTCAATGCGGGATTCAGGTGAGAAAGTGAAGCGAGAGTTGTTTGCTCTGAGAAGCTCTGCTCAGACTCAATATAGTGTAGGCAGGGCGACCACTTCACATGAACCCTTTTTTCAAACCTTGATATTGCTCTGTTGGCAGTCTTCACCAACTCAACTTAGCCCTTCATTGCATCTCATTGCTCTGTAAGGGTTTGCGTGGGGGCGTGGGATGTGCAAAAGGAGGTGAGGCCATGCGGGGAAAGTGGGGAAATCAAGCAGAAGCTCAGGTCACATCGAGAGAGTGAATGCGCGGTTTATTCATCTTTGACCTCATGCTGGGCCAAGGTTTATCCGAGCTGACTCTTCGGCTTTTCTCCGGCAATACACGATGATCCCTACATTAATTGAGCAGTCCCTCTCGAGGGTGGGAGATCTGCTCCAAGAAAACCTCTCACCGGCTCGGATCTACAATATGAAGTCCATTGCTCTTAGCCTTTGTGCTTTGGGAGCTTCGGCCAAGGTTATCACCGATGATACCATTTTCTATGGCCAGAGCCCCCCAGTTTACCCATCACGTATGTCCTCTTTCGTGTGGAGACCTATGTGCTATGCTAACACAACCGAAACATTAGCAAATATAACAGGAACTGGAAACTGGATAGAGTCTTATACCAAGGCCAAGGCGCTGGTTGCTCAGTTGACTCTCGAAGAAAAGGTACGCGGATCGGAAGTGATTCTCATGAGACGACCGACACCGTACTGACGAGATCAGTCCAATCTTACCTTCGGTGCCTCTACCACAGAGAACGGTTGCGCAGGATGGATCCAGGCCATTCCACGCCTTGGGTTCCCGGGCCTCTGCCTCGTTGATGCTGGAAACGGTGTTCGAACGACTGATCTCGTCAATGGATACGCGGCTGGGCTGAGTGTTGGTGCAAGGTGAGCATGATCTGGGTCAGTGACACTGGCATGCCAATTTTACTAAAACTACATCAGCTGGAACCGAGAGCTTACAACCAAGCGAGGCCATTATATGGCAGGGGAGTTTAGAGCCAAAGGAGCCAACGTCGCCCTGGGCCCAGGTACGGCCCATCCAAAAGGCCCCAAGGAACATTCCTGTTAACATGACAATAGTCGTTGGACCTCTCGGCCGTATTGCCCGCGGTGGGCGTAACTGGGAGGGCTTTTCTCATGACCCATACCTGTCTGGCTTGCTCGCCGCAGACACCATCAAGGGGCATCATGAACGTGGTGTGATCACAAGCTTGAAGCACTTTATTCTCAACGAACAGGAGACAAACCGTAATCCCTTTGCAAATACGACGCCTCAAGTTGAGGCGGTGTCATCAAATGTGGACGACAAGACAATGCATGAGCTTTACCTTTGGTATGTTGTTTCACGAACGATTATGCACCGGTCTATGCTAATAACCCTCATCAAAGGCCTTTCCAAGATGCCCTCAAAGCTGGATCTGCCAACATCATGTGCAGGTATGAGCCCATACTACAAGTATTGAAAATGAGGTACAGGACTGACAATTCATATCCAGCTATCAGAGGATCAACAACTCTTATGGGTGCGCAAATAGCAAAACATTGAACGGATTGTTGAAAACAGAGCTAGGATTCCAGGTATCAAGTCATCCCTTTGCTTATACAAGGTCATGACCAGCTCACAGAATCAATCCAGGGCTTTGTCGTCACTGACTGGAGGGCTCAACGTGAGTACTTGGTGACCAAAATCAATTCAAATTTTCTGAGCTAACACCCCGTTTCATAGACTCTGGAGTCGCAAGTGCATTGGCTGGCCTTGACATGACAATGCCAGATTCAGGATACTGGGGCAAGAACTTGACCAACGCCATCCAAAACGGCACTGTGCCAGAGTCTCGTTTGGATGACATGGCCACCAGGTACATCATCCTATATCTGTTTGAAATTACTTTGGCTAATCATCCTCAGGATCCTCGCTGCTTGGTATCTCTTGGGCCAGGATGAGGGTTTCCCCAAGCCAGGCGTTGGAATGCCCTATGCAATCACGGAGCCTCACACAAGAATCGACGCCAGAGACCCTGCAGCTCGGCCTATATTGTTCCAAGGCGCAGTTGAAGGTCACGTCCTGGTCAAGAACAACCGAGCTCTGCCCCTGAAAGACCCACAAGTCATATCAGTATTTGGTTACTCGGCGCCAGGCTATAAGCAATCAGTAGTTGGCGATGGAACATACTCGGCTTGGAAGCTTGGTGCCCAAAGCACGAACCCAGAGCAACAGGTGGCTTCAAAGGTTTATAATTCGACGGTTCATATCGAGACAATCGCCATCAACGGTACTATCATCATGGGCGGTGGTTCCGGTGCGACAACGCCCGGATATGTCTCGAGTCCCTTTGATGCACTCAACCAACGCGCCATGAAGGACAACACTGATCTTTTCTGGGACTTCGTTGATCCAGCCCCGCAGGTTCCTGCTTCTGATGCCTGTCTGGTGTTTATCAACGCCTGGTCATCGGAGGGATATGATCGACCAGCCGTCTATGATGATTACTCAGACAATCTAGTCCTCTCAATTGCTGAGCAGTGCAACAACACCATCGTTGTGATTCACAATCCGGGTGTGCGCTTGGTTGATAACTTTTCCGATCATCCTAATATTACCGCGATCGTGTATGCGCACACGCCTGGTCAAGACTCTGGCGCCGCAACAGTAGCACTACTGTATGGCGACGAGAACTTCTCCGGAAAGCTCCCATATACAGTTCCGAAGAATGTTAGCGACTATGGACCACTGCTTGGTCCGGATTTGCCTGAGGGCGATTACATCAACTACCCGCAGAGTGATTTCTCTGAAGGAATTTTCATCGATTATCGTGGGTTTGAGGCCAGAAATATCACACCACGGTATGAGTTCGGGTTTGGCTTGTCATACACAACTTTTGAGTATGATTCGTTGTCGATTAGCAAAACCAAGGAGGGAGAGAACGCTGAGATCTATCCGTCCGGGCCAATTGAGCAGGGTGGCCAGATTGATTTGTGGGATGTCCTGGCAAACGTTGACTTCAAAATTCAGAATACTGGCAAGATCAGTGGAAAAGAGGCAGCCCAGCTTTACATTGACACCCCCTCCGGTGCCAGGCAGCTCCGTGGATTCGAGAAGGTGACACTTGAGGCAGATGAGACAGCTTCTGTCACACTTCCCTTGACACGCCGTGATTTGAGCGAATGGGATGTTGAAGCTCAGAAGTGGAAGCTGGTGAAGGGGAGCATTGGGGTCTATGTGGGTGCGAGCTTCAAAGATGTGAGACTGCAGGGCACACTAGATGTTTGAAGCTTCAGTATTGGTTTGCCAATACCCCCCATCCATCCCCAGTGACTGGTATAGATCGAATGATTTATAGAATTGACTATCAAGTCGAAGATATGGACAATATGAACGCAATAATGGATTCGGACAATCAAGACTCTATCGCAGGAGTAGGGAATCAATCATGAGAACAGAATTTTTACCTAGTCACACAAAAGAGAAACCTAATAACCCAGTAACCAAGTAAGACCTAGCAAGCAGGAGAGCCCCGCAGCCACCAACGGTCGTGAGGCATTCTTCTTATCTGGGCACTCGGCTGGCTCGTTGGGTTGGAGATGGCAGTAACTGACCAATTTGGAGGCCTCGATGAAGGCAAGCCCCTGATCTCTGGGTAAAGTGGTGGTACCTGGTAACCTCTAAGGTTTTTGGGCAATCGTCAAACATGTCTAGAAGAAAGAAGAGTTGTGATTTTGAATTTCTCTTGCCAGAAGACCAAGATTACATTGTGACTTAAAACCAAACGCCGCCATACCATCTTAGCAAACCCTAGTGCAAGCCCACTGATCCAGCCAGAAGACATCAAACATGTCGATCTCCCAGCTCCCGAAAAAGATAGATCCATTTTAGCAATCAATGATGGCCGGCATCTTCGTTGCTTATTACACTACCCACCTCGGACCAGCTCGCCGGGGTTGCAACTCCGCCAACAGATCTCACCCCAAGGTCACTGAGAGTGCCATCTGAAGTGCCGTCATCGGAATCGCCAACATGAGTGAAGCTTCCATTCGTTGAAGGAGCGGCCGAGATATCATGATGTGACTGAACAAGCTCTTGATCAAGCCCATCCAAGTCAACAAGCACATTACTATGATTGCTCACGGTGTCTGGAGCACCGGGGTGCGCATAGTACACCTGCTCATGGCCTTCTGTGTGGCTCGAGTCGGAAGACAAGGTAGGTGAGTTTGGAGAAAATGGGTCAAAGAACGGATTCTCTCCTGCATCATCTGAAGTGGGCGTGAGCTGAGTCGAAGATTGAATGTTATAGCTCGGAGGAGCTGGTGGAGCGAGCTGGATGTGTAACGGATCCCTGGCCACGGCAACTGAGGGGTCATCGTCGATCAATTTACCACTCCGACGGATAGGCCCAGAAGTTTCCCGGTCTAGCCCGGTCGATCTTGCTGTGGATTCTTGGCTAAGTTGTACATCGTCAAAGTGGTGTTTCGTTCCACGCAAGTGGCCATCCTCGTCGACGAGCATGTCGAAGCTGTTACGGGGTTGGACTGTGTTCTGGGATTCCCTTCGGGATTCGATAAGTGCACCGCGTCGCATGATTTCCGCACGAGCAATTCGTCTTCTCTCCTCGGCAGCCTGGCCGGACTCTTCGGTCATAGATATGTCTTCTCTCAGCGGTATGTCACGAGGTTGTATCTCATCACCCAGGTTGTGTAGCGCCAAGGCAATCTTTCGCCGCGAGTTCGATACCCATTGTTGAAACTGAGGCGACTCATACACGGCAATACCGGCTGCGACAAGCACAGAAACACTGATAATCAGCCCTGCAGGGGATTTTAGCCTCATGTATAGTGGGGAACTGATAAGCTGGAGTACACCGCCCGGATGAACCGGAATGTAGTCAAGGGTGTTGGGAAAGAGAAGGGATACCTTTTGCAAGTGGTGCTGGCATAATGATGCTGGCTCTATTCTTGGGTCGCTTGCTTGTCGAGATGTTCAAAACCTACCTTGTTTAGTTGACGGAGGCAGGATGACCCGGTGATGCCTGCGACTGCGCGCTTATCAGGGATCCTGACATCAATGCACGTGCTTTCGCCAAGCCCTTATCTGCCGCCCTACACACCGCTTTGGGTCAAGCCCAGTCCCCCGCGCGTCGATCGACGTGACTGTATAGCGCTTCTTTTTCTATCAGATTACTCTATCTTAACGAGCCCGAGAGAAGCATGTCTCGCCCACTCTCACAGGGCCAAAGGCCCCTGTCCCTCACGGAGGAATTGGAGAAATTGGAGCAATCTATCACCCTTACGATGCAAGGTCAGTTGAAAGTAAACAAAACAGTCCGGCAGACAACTCATGCTTCTATATTGCAGAGATCGACCATAATTTCAGCCAAGCCCACCGGATTGTGACCACTAGTATCCTTCCGCTCGTGGAGCAATACACCGAGCATTCTCGAGACGTTTGGGAAGGCTCCAAGGTGAGTAACATGACCTTAAAAACCGAGATCACCGGCCGTTGACACTGTCACAGTTCTGGAAACAATTCTTCGAAGCAAGTGCCAACGTTTCTCTGTCTGGATATGAAGAACGCAACAATGAGGAGGAAACCATGCAGGAGTCCACGGCTACGGAGGAGGAGCTGTCTACCGACATGACACAGAACTCCAGCCTCGATGAGACTATCACTCAGGAGACACCCTCATCACAGCGCCATGAGACGCCGCTTCGTGGTCAAGCAGATGATCTGGACCTGACCGACCTCGCAATTTCCTCGCACAGCACCCCGCGTGCTCCGGGTTACACTCACGACGACGACGACGACATCACAACGTCCTCCATGGACTATTCCTCCTCCTATGAGAACCTCAGGAAGCAAGTCAATGAGTCAGAAGCTCCCTTCGAGCTTCCCGACTCGTCAACCCTCCCATCAACTCCAGGCCGCGAGCCCTTCTTACCCCGTGGTGTCTCTGCCTCAACTCCCATGTCATCCCCATTCCTCCCACCCGCATCCCAGCCGTCCACACAAGATCGCAAGTATCAAAAGTCCTCCGACCCGGTTCTTCACCAGGTCCTCGACAAGACATACCGGGTTCAGGCCACTCCGCTTGGGAAGGGCTTCCGCAACGTCGGTGGAGGCACCAATACTCGATCCAAGTACAACATCACGCCAAAGAAGGCCGAGACCACATCCAAATATGGCTACGATGACTCCCCCATCTCTAGTCCAGAGCCCGAGGCACCACAGCTTCACTCAGAGATCTTCTCATCGCCCATCAAGGGCGTCGACACGCCGGGCACTCACCGCAAGCGTCGAACCAGTAGCAACCACATGCGTGAACCTCCTCGGCCGGGAATGAGTGTTTTGACCCCTGCTAAGAAGCCAACTGGTAAATCAGCCATGTGGGATAGTGACGATGATTTGGAGTACGACGATGAAGACCTTGGACCCAGTCCACCTAAAACCATGCAGTTCCATATCCCACAGAGTCGACTGATGCGAACGCCTGGTAAGTTGGAGTCTTCAATTTTCTCTCTATAATGTTTCCGTTAGCTAACATATCGTTTACAGCGAGAGAAGCCTCCAAGCGCATTGTGACTGATTTATTAGCCACTGCCGGAGCTGGAGATGTTACGGATGACTTTGGAGACGACCAGAGCCCGAGTATTATCCGCCGGATGGAACACTTGGAGGATGAGACTTTCTAGGTCTTTTGTTGAGTGAATGACCCTGCATGAAACTTGAGTGGTATGCTGGTATCTATTATCCCACATCATTTTCTATGGCTAGGATTGTTTCGAAGTACAAAAAAATCAACAATCTTCTTGTGATCGATGAGGTCTAAAAGACCATTGAAATTTACATATCCAATCACGGAATCGACCCATCCAGTTCACTAGATCATAATTGAGGTTGGATTCAAAAGTAATACCAAGGGCTTTGACCTCCCCTCTTCATCGCTTCAGTCCCGAGGTCGCATTCCAGGCTCTACCATGCGTTGTAATTGGAGCGCTGATTTTCAAAACTGGATAGCGCTGGCAAATTATCATTGCTCAAAGTTCAGAAGTAAAGCACTTGTTCAAAATAAAAACACCTGGGCCGAGATACCAAGTGTTTCCAAGTCATCAAATTGCCCCGGGACCGGAAGGGGAGCCGATCACCCGTCCCGGATATGGGCCCATTGTCTCTATTTGGCAAATGGATTTCACGTCCCTTGGACATCCACATAAACCAGCCGAAAATGAAAAGATTGGAAGTTTTCGCTATTTTCAGGCTCTGACCGTATTCCCTGTGGGGCTCATCTGGGCACAATCGCGAGAACTTTACGTCAACTACTCGTGACGTCATATATAGACAGGAATCAAGAAAAGTCGTTGAGTACGGAGTTGAGAAAGAGGTCAAGATGACATCGAGTATTATCATACATGTAGGCAAGGCTAAAACAAACGTGGCTTTTGGGAATCGAACAGCTCTCAAGGCACGTGAAACAAACGCCAAAGCAAATATGTGTAGTGAGAAGGGAAGTAGATCGCCGTTTGGGACCGGGTCATGCATCAATGATGTTCTGTTCAAGGGGAATAATCATGTCACGACAGAAGGCCCAAAGGGGAATAGGAGGCGTTCGTGTGGTTGCGGATAGTGAAGGGTGCCGAGTCGTCAGCACAATAAAGCTGGTAATTAAGAGTGCTTTTTGCTGTCGGACTTGGCATCTTTCTTCTCAGACTTGGGCTCCTTCTCGCCATCCTCAGAGTCGGACTTCTCCTCCTTCTCGTCAGAGGCAGGCGCATCGCTCTTCTGAGCTTCAGCAGCCTGCTGCTGACGCTCGTGGTGCTCGTAGAGAGACTGGTGCTTGTTGCTCAAGCGCTGCTCCTCAGCAGCAACCATGTCCTTCCACAGATCACCCTCAGACTCGCGATCCTTGTGAACAGGCGCAGGCTCGGCAGCGTCCTCAGCCTTAGCGGCGGCCCGCTTGGAATCAAGCAAGCCGCGACCACGGCGCTGATCCGAGATCTCGAACGCAGCGGAAGCGCACAGCACACCGAGGGTGAGACCTTGAGCGTAGACACGGGCCTGAACAAGCTTCTGCTGACCACTGAGGTATGGGTTGCGACCGACGAGGGCGAAGGAGCCCAGCATAGAGGCAATCCAGGTCGCACTAATGATCTTGTACTTTTCGCGACGGGCGAAGGCAGTGATGCGGTCGGAGAGGGATTGACCGGCGCTCTCCTCGGCGCGGAGGCGCTCCTCGCGGGTCTCGTACCACTTTGTGATGGTGTTGCGCTCGTTCTCGAATTTGCGCGACGCGTGATCGGCGGAGATGATACCGGCGAAAGTACCGGAGGATGTCACCAGGAAGGATTTCATGGGCACTGTCAGGTTTCGGATCGTGTGGTAACGGCGAGAAGCAAGGAGGACACCTGCAACTCCAATGACGAGACCGGATACACCTCCGACGGAGCCACCCTTGAGGACCTCACTATACTTTTGGTCAGTGTGGGCTGATTGGAGGGGTTCAATGTATTACCTGTAGTGGGCATCTTCTTCTTCTTTGGTGAGGAGCTTCATTGTATAGGTATGTGTAAGTATGTATATGCGATTGGGGAAAATAAGAGGGAGAGGAGAGAGAAGAGGTATTAAATCAGAAAAGCAAAGGCCGGACATAGCATGACGTCTGACGGGATCTGCTCTCGCCGCTTCTTCCGTCGGTCATATCTCGGGCTTCCCGCGCCCTGTTACGAGACGCCCTCGCATCTAGATTCGTGGATTATTAACGTCTTTTCATGGTCATATTGATTTCCAAGGTTGGTTTTAAAATAAAATCTGGCTATGCTTATTCACTCGGGCGAAGGTAGGGTGTCACTCCAATCCCCGATATCAGTCCCCGATTGATCCCGAACACCCAAACGCCGCGGAGAAAAAAATTGTTTCAAATACACATCACGGAGGTTGCCATAATCGCGGCGATAAAATATTACAGATGAAGGTGCCGATTTTACCGGCGAGACGCCTTGCGGGCAGCAGCCTGGCGGGCTTGCATCTTGCGGAAGCGATCCTCGCCGCTGGCACCCAAGGGTCGGGCGAACTGACTCTCACGCACGGCAGTCTGGCGCGGAACCACGGTGTAGCTGACATTGGTGCGATCGACACGAGCACGATTCATAAGGCGAGGAGGAAGCATCTCACGGGCGCGAGCCTCGTCTTCAATTTCCTTATCCGTGGGACCGGCACGCTTGACAATCTTGCTATGGGGATGTTAGTAGTGAAAGTTGAGGGGGAGCAAGATACATACGTAGGATCGTAATCAGCCTGCTGGTAGACGCGCTTGGAGTAATCATCGCTGCGCTGGAGAATTGGTCGTGTCCACTCGGCCAGCAACTTCTCTGCCATCTCTTTGATGCGGCGCTCGGTGCGCTTGCTCTTGGTGTAGAACACAATGACCTTGCCGATTCCACTGGCGATCAAAGCATCCTTGTTGATTGGGAGCTTGGTAATGGCAGTCAAAAGGTCGCGCTGGATGTTATAGGCAGGCATCGCTCCGTCGTCCAGGGGTTCGAGGAAGAATCTGACAGCCTCCAGGAGGTTAATCTCAGGGTCGACCAAGGCATTAGTGTACTGGTTGCGGTTGAGAAGCTTGATGACCTCGGGCAGGAGCTTCAGCTTATGCATGGCTGGCTTTCCTTCCTGGCGATTGATCGCATCCATTTGCGCCGCATGGGTCATGCGCTTGCGCATGTCCTCGATTTCAGCGTCGGCCGCAGATTCCAAATCCTGGTCGTATAGTCAGTATCAGTAGAGGGCTGCAAGCCACCATGTGCACATACAATGCCGTCCTGTTTGCGGAAACGTCTCTTGGCTGGCTTCTTCATGGCCTCGTCCATGGCACGATCGAGAGCTCGGCGACGTCCTATTAGTGGTCAGTATTCCATGCTACCATCACTCGTGGAGCAGAACATACGTGTCTCTGGATCGAGGGTCTCCTCATCCGTGTCGGGCTTGTCTTCGCGGGGCTTCCTCTCCTTTCTGCGCGAAGGACCAGCTTCGTCGCCATCTTCGGTAGCTCGGCGGCTCTTCTTCTCGCGACGACCCTCTTTGCGGCGTGGGCGACTTTCACCGTCTTCAGTGCGCTTGCGCTTGTGGCGACCGATGAGTTTCAAGTTGTCTTCGTCGATAGCGAGCTGCGGGCGGTCCTCGACATCAACGTTCTCAGGGTCAAAGTTCTCGAACTCCGCCTCGTCGACCTCGGACAGGATGGACTCGTCATCTGAGATTTTGTCTTCCTCGTCATCGTCATCTCCAGCGGCTTGTTCGTCGTCCATTCCCTCTGCGTTTCCATTGACCTCGGCGGTGGGTTCGGCGGAATCCTCGACCGCGGCGTCATCGCTGGCGACCGTGGCTTCAAGTTTCTCGGGTACATCGCGCTCGGGGGATGCGGCGGGCGAACCCATCTTCTGATCGGGTGATGCGGACATGATTTTTCCGATACTGGCGAGATCAAAGCAAATAAACTAAAGGCGATGAGAGTAAGGGTGCGGAGACCAGTTTTGGGGCGTACCGCGAACAAGTCACGGTGTGTTCGGAATTTGGCGCCTCTCCGCTAGTTCGTGTGGCGCTGCTGACCCCAGATCAATGTTTCGCGATGGGATGAAAGCTGTCCTCCAGGATAGAAGCACGATGCGAGCTTCTCTGGTTGTGAGGTGGATATGCTTTCAGACGGAGAGCACAGTGAAGGCAAAACCTCAGAGAAGGAGGGCGGTCCGTGCACCCGCGATTTCTTTCTCCACTCGTCCCAATTCGGATGTATACACACGGCGGGAAATGGATGTTCATGTTCTGCTGGAATTGTCTCCGCTGTAGCTATGACTGTTACTAGAACATCTGATGGCTTGGGAGGCTCTACGCTGGTGACCGTATCAATGCCCTCATCTCCTTCATCTTCAACCAGATGAAGAACTTCCATGAATCCATATACTGAAACCAAGGGACCTACTCAGCGAATCAACCGGAATTCAGCTTTAGTGCCTAACAGCCCAGGTCTTGTAGGCTTAGGTGGCCTTCAGCTACATAGGCTCCCTGGGTTCATCTTCAATTCGTTCTCAATTCGTTCTCACGATCGTTATCTCTTTTCCTGATCATAACTATTCGCACCCAGCGAGAGCCCCGAAGCATCAAGCTGCGTTGCCACTACCATACTACTCTCTTATTCTCACAGACTTTCTCGTTCATCTCCGGCTCATCGGGCTGCTCTGGCAGTTAGTGACCAGGACCTCACTCTCTCCTCCACACAACACATTCAAATTGACGCCACCTTCAACATGGGGCGTACTTTTCAGAGAGTTCACTGCGCATTGGTCGGCAAGTTTGATGATGGTATCAAAGAGAAGATACCTCAATGGATCCGCGCCAATGGTGGCCAATTCTCCCGAGCCGTCAACTCAAACGTCACTCACCTGATTGCGACTGAGCAGGCCTATAAAGACAATGGATCTTTGGGTATGAGTTCTCGGGGTATGAATGAATATTCAAAGCTAACTGGGGGCAGTTCAAGTTGCTAAAAGCTCGGGAAATGTCAAGATTGTCTCGTACGATTGGCTTGAGGACTCGTTGCAGGCACCCAACCGAATACCCAAAAAAGAGGGACCCTACCTCCTTGAAAATCTCACGAAGCCTGCCCAGCCTCAAGCCAAACCCAAAAAGGTTGACTCGGACCGAATCACAAAAGTCCAGAAAGGTATTGTTGCTGTTGTCCTTTCTCAAGTCATTGGCGAGCAACCCTCATACTGACATGATATCTGTAGTCGACGACCCTTTCGCGCCTCCTAAGGGGAGGAAAAAAGGTAATGAACTCTCATGCAAGCTGAATTCGTCTCAAGTAAATAGCTGACATGATCCAATAGCGCGTCAAACCTTTCATGCTAAGGATGGTGTCGTCTACAACGTGACTATGTTCCGTGCACCAAAGCCACCCTCAAAGACTCGGGAGAAATGCCAACTAGCTGTGAGTTTTTTATGTTACTTTCATCTTACAGAAGGCATCCATGGAGTCCTAACCTGCATGTTAGGTCTTTGAGACGATCAAAAAACCCCACTCCTATTCGACATTTGCCAAATTCAGCCGGACAGGGAAGTCAACCGTCCAAATCTTGTCAAAGCCGAAGGCCAAACTTGACTCGGCCATTGCAGAGTTCAATAAGTTTTTCAAAGAACAGACTGGCAAAGAATGGAAAGATATGGGCGATGACAAGGTACCTTCTCCAAAGGTTGGTGCTGGTGGCGAATCTTTGCCTATCCACGAAGGGTGGTTTTATGCCGAGAGACCTAGGAGCATTCTAGCAGAATACTTGAGAGCCGCCCCAAACCTTGAATGACAATGCTGGAACAAAAAAATGATTTATCAGAATAGGGTGGTGTAGCGTTCGAACATGGAGATGAGGACAGAGACTTTGGTCTATGGATGTTCAGTGGCAGCGCGCAAGGGTTGTCGTTGAAGATGGCAAGTTTGGTCAATTGAACGGTCAGCTACAGGGACTGACAATACGGGCGTTCATCTGAATTCATATATTATCAGATATTCTCGGGGGCACTGTAACACATTTAATGAATTCGTCTATATTTTTCTGGGGAGCTCATGTAGTCCCCATGAAGTGAGCAGGGTATAAATGACAAAAATACCAAGGGGAAAGAAACCCTTCCGATTCTCCACCAACACCGGATACGCCAGTTGACTAACAATGCGACATGAGGTTAATTTTGGAACCTTCGATGGCACAGCAAGTGTCATGCGAATTTTTGAAAGATCACAGGTAGTCCTTCTTTTTGCTAGTCCTCGTGTATTGGGTGAGGGCCCACTCAACGTCGCCACTTGAGCCCTTCTCCAATGTGCCTCCCCGGATCTCGAAGGGCCGCATGGTCATGCGCGGGCCAACTTCAGCCAACTCCACATCACGGTAGCCGGTCTTGACGAAAACGTGGTGCCGGACCTCGATGTTATCATCCTTGCAGACGAAGCTCACAACACGGTTGCCGACCTTGCCGGTTTCGCGTGGCGGGAAGAGGTGCTTGAGGATCTGAACGATTCGAGCACCGAGCTTGGTCTTGAAGCCCTCGAAGATTAGGTGCGGGTAGCTTTCAGAGACGGTGCCCTTAGCAGAATTCGGGATGTCCTGGCGAAGAACAACGTTGTGAAGGGAGAAACTAGCGGTCGGACCGTGGGGAAGGTGAGAAATTGTCATCGCGGTGGGTGTACCACGGTGTTCGTGCAGAAGAATCATGTCGGTAAGAGCCGCAGAGGATGCGCTAGAGACCAGATCTCCAAGGACGAGGGTTCCACGGTTGAGGCGAATAGCGGTAGGAAGAAGCAGACGGATCTCCTTGGCGAATGCGCCGAGACGAGCAGAGGGGGAGCGAGAAGTGGTGACCAGGGGACGAGGATCAATGACACCGGAGGTCAAAACGTATTCGTCGTCAATATCCATATCGGCGTCTTCCTTGTCCTTTGACTCGTCATATTTGAAATCCTCACGAAGCGCTTTATCGTTTGCAATTGTAGGATCGAGCGGCTTTCCAGAAGCCAATGAAGCTTTCAGTTGCGCTCTCTTTTCGGCAATGGAGGCATCGCGGAGCAGCAGAGCTCTCCGGTAGAGATAATCGCGACGCTCACGGGTTTGACGGCGCTTTTGAAGGTTAGCAGACTGGAATAAGTGTTTGGCGTAGGGACTGACCAGCATTTTGCAGGTTGGAGTGAAGATAAACCTGACTGAAACGGTGTTTGATAAAAGATGAGCGGGCAACTTTTTTTTCTCTTAACTCCGGGGCTGCGCTTGTGGTTTCAATGGACGGCCGTAGTGGGATCGCACCGATAAAGATTCTGGGCACTTGCGGAGAGACCTGTTTGCTCATCCTTCGAGACAAACTCGTCAACTCTCTTTTGTCGGTCTTCTGAGACAAAGAGCTGGACTGGAAGTATGATTTTTGTGGACTTCTCATGAGTTTCTTTTGCTGATCACTTCATCAGATCTAGATCGATCGTCTGCCCCTCAGGCACACCCTGGAGATTTCCAACCTCCACTTCACCGCAGGACGACCGGATTGTCCTCCACGCTCTTTTATCGCTACTGGCCACTAGGCTATTTCTCGCCTCCCACTGCTCTTGCGCTTTGGTTCACTTTACTCCTTACTCAACGACGTCATCCCCCTCTACAGTGACATTTGTCTCGCACTATGAGCTATCAACCCGAAGACCCTTCAGCAGGTGCTGAGATCGATGAGCTGGATTCGACTGCGATTGGGCGCGCACGCCCCCGGCGCCACGACGACGAGGACGAAGGATCTGAAACCTTCGAAGACGATGATTTGGAAAGTACTGTGGGTGCACCCACCAATGGGCAGCAGAAGCACCAGGGAAATGGCGAGGAGGAGATAGAGCTTCCCGCTCATGCATGCGCGTGAGTCTTTCTTTCTTCGATTTTGAGAAACATCATGCTGACATGTTCCAGATACTGCGGCATTCACAACCCGAGCAGCGTCGTGAAGTGTCTTTCTTGCAACAAGTGGTTCTGCAGCGCACGTGGTAACACATCCTCTTCACATATCGTCAACCATCTTGTCAGGGCTCGCCACAAAGAAGTCCAATTGCACCCTGGTTCGTCGTTGGGGGATACCATTCTCGAATGCTACAACTGCGGCACAAAGAATGTCTTTTTGCTCGGCTTCATTCCCGCGAAGTCTGATACTGTCGTTGTTCTTCTCTGTCGCCAACCTTGCGCCTCTATGCCATCTTCCAAGGACATGAACTGGGATACATCACGCTGGCAGCCACTTATCGAGGACCGTTCTTTCCTTCCTTGGCTTGTTGGGGCTCCAACTGACCAGGAACAACTCCGCGCACGCCATCTCAGCCCTCAGTTGATTGCCAAGCTTGAGGAGATGTGGAAGGAAAACTCACAGGCCACCTTGGAGGATTTGGAGAAGGCCACGGCAGTTGACGATGAGCCCGCGCCAGTGCTCCTGCGTTACGATGATGCATTCCAGTACCAGAACATTTTTGGGCCGCTGGTCAAAATTGAAGCTGACTATGACCGAAAGCTAAAGGAATCTCAGTCGCAGGACGGATTGATCGTGCGTTGGGATCTTGGTCTCAACAACAAGCATCTCGCAAGCTTTGTCTTGCCCAAGCTCGAATTGGGAGATGTGAAATTGGCCGTGGGCGACGAGATGCGCCTCAAGTACAACGGTGAACTGCGTCCTAAGTGGGAGGGAGTTGGGTACGTGATCAAAATCCCGAACAACCAGTCTGATGAGGTTACAATCGAATTGCGCGCCAAGGGCGACCACAAGTCAGTACCAACCGAATGCACGCACAACTTTATGGCCGACTATGTTTGGAAATCGACATCCTTCGACCGCATGCAATGCGCTATGAAGACTTTTGCGGTTGATGAGCTCAGTGTCTCAGGCTACATCTTCCACCGCCTTCTAGGTCATGAGGTCGCAGCTGCCCCCATGAAGACCCAGATTCCGAAGAAGTTCAGTGTTCCTGGTTTGCCCGATTTGAACGGCAGTCAAATCAACGCAGTTAAGAGTGTCCTTCAGCGACCACTCAGTCTCATTCAGGGTCCTCCCGGAACTGGTAAGACCGTCACTTCGGCAACTATCATTTATCACCTCGCCAAGATCAACGGAGGTCAGGTCCTTGTTTGCGCTCCCTCCAACGTTGCTGTCGATCAGCTTTGTGAACGCATTCACTTGACAGGTCTGAAGACCGTGCGTGTCACTGCTAAGTCTCGCGAAGACGTAGAGTCTGCCGTTGGGTTCCTTTCGCTGCACGAGCAGGTTCGTATGAACGACAGCAACATCGAGTTGGTCAAACTCAACCAGCTGAAGGCAGAGCTTGGCGAGTTGTCCAGCCAGGACGAGAAGCGTCTCAAGCAGCTCACTCGATCTGCTGAGCGTGAAATTCTGACCAACGCGGATGTCATTTGTTGCACCTGTGTTGGTGCAGGTGACCCTCGACTGTCCAAGGGCAAGTTCCGTACTGTCTTGATTGACGAATCCACCCAATCCGCTGAGCCCGAGTGCATGATTCCGCTGGTTTTGGGTTGCAAGCAGGTCGTCCTGGTAGGTGACCACCAACAACTGGGCCCCGTCATCATGAACAAGAAGGCTGCCAAGGCTGGTTTGAACCAGTCTTTGTTTGAGCGTCTTGTTATTCTGGGCTGCTCTCCTATTCGTTTGAATGTTCAGTACCGCATGCACCCTTGCCTCTCGGAGTTCCCCTCAAACATGTTCTACGAGGGCTCGCTGCAGAACGGTATTACTATCGCTGACCGTGTCCGTCGCGACGTTGATTTCCCATGGCCCATCATTGACGACCCCATGATGTTCTGGTCCAACTTGGGCAACGAAGAAATCTCCGCCTCAGGAACCTCGTATCTCAATCGCACCGAGGCTACTAACGTCGAGAAAATTATTACACGCTTCTTCAAGGCTGGCGTGCAACCCAAGGACATTGGTATCATCACTCCTTACGAGGGACAGAGAAGCTACATCGTCAGCTCGATGCAGGCAAACGGCACATTCAAGAAGGAACACTACAAGGAGATCGAAGTCGCCTCGGTCGATGCCTTCCAGGGCCGAGAGAAGGACTACATCATTCTCTCTTGTGTTCGTTCGAACGACCATCAAGGTATTGGTTTCTTGAGCGATCCCCGCCGTCTCAACGTTGCTCTTACTCGTGCTCGGTTCGGTCTCGTCATCCTTGGTAACCCCAAGGTCCTGTCGAAGCATCCCCTCTGGAATTGCCTTCTGCAGCACTTCAAGGAACGTCATTGCCTAGTGGAAGGTCCTTTGTCCAATCTTCAGGAGTCCCTGATTCAGTTCAGCCGGCCCAAGCAAGCATACAGAGGTCCTCAGCGTTTCCAAATGTCGTTCAGTCAAGCTTCCAACTCTCAAAACAGTTTAGCGAATGGTCGCAACGGTCACCGCCCTGACTACCATGACTCTGGCTCTGTGGTCGGCTATATTCCAGACGATGTTTCCTCCGTCCACGGCTCCTCCGTTGGTGGTGTTGGACTTCCCTCTGGCTACCCTCCTATGTTCCAGAACTTTGGTGAGGGCTGGCCTGCTGTTTCTGGCAACCGCCGGGCTAATGGTGGCCGTGCCAAAGGAGCACCAAGTGTGGCTGGAGAGTCAGTTGCCGCTACCGAATCGGATGTCACCAGCAGTGTCGCTGATGGCCGAAGCGTCGATCAGGGCGGCGTCAGTCTTGCTGGTCTCAGCATCAATGACATGAACAAGCAGCCCAGTCTTAGCCAGTCCGACAGACTGAAGCGCTACGTCGAATCTGGTGGGCGTGAGCCTTACCGCGCCGGTGTTCCCGACAACGGGAGTATTTTCGGAGGCAGCTCTGCTAGCATTCGCGTTACTCGTGGTGTTCCTGGTCAAATCCCTCACGACGATGACGACGCTCGTAGTGTCTCCACTGCGTTTGCCAGCCAGGTCGGTGGAAACTATGACTGAGTGACAGAACTCTTGATCAATAAGACTCGAGGCAACCTTCCCAAAATTTTGCCCGCCTTATCGCTCGGGGAAATAAGTTCCGTGCACACTACCAGGGTTCTTTCCAACAGAGTCTGCCCGCCCATTTCTACTGCCGACCAGAACCAGGGATCGACGAACTGAGGACATTCCGGATGCTCATTCCTAGGACCTTTTGATCTGCCCCAACAGCACCGTCTTCGTCTGTCGAGAGATGATTTCTTCGTCTGACTCCTCGTCGTTGTCACCGAGGCTTTCTTGAAAGATGTGTCTTTGAGACGTGAGGCCACAGGCAATCACCACTCAGTATGTTTTGGCTTGCGCAAATCCATGAGCCTCCGCTTATGGTTGCCGATGCCCATCTCAGATCGCCCTCGTAGTAATTCCTGGGCGACTCTGCGAATTTACCCTTCCCCTTGGCTATGGTTGTTTCATACTTGCGAGCTCTATCTCTTAGGTTTCCAGGTATTTAGCCCAAACAGTCAATGTCAACTATGATTTTTATCACGAACATTATCGTAATCCAGTCTCTATCAATGCTCCAGAGTAAACATTGTCATTGACCTCGCATCCCTTCCAGTTTTGGAAGGTTCTGCGAACCAGGTCAGCCAGCCACTTGGAGAGAAGAAATAGGAGCTGTGCAGAGCAAGCATGACCCTAGTTGCTATTTCGCCGCGCGGAGGAGCCTGCAATTCTATCTATCACAAGCAAAGATTCATCTTTACACCGCTCATTCCATCACTTATAACAATCTCCCAGCTGATCTTTACAGTACGTGGTCCGTTTATACAGGATTAGGCGCAGTCCTGGGTTCTCTCCTGAAATTTTTTCCAGGTTATATCAAGACGACATTTTCGCTCAAGTATAAGACTCCACGTTTGTTGTGCGTAACAGATTTCGGTGGTGTTCCATAACGCGCGTTGCCAGTTAGGGCTAATTTGCTTCCCCGCATCAGACCTCCGCAACACAATTACAGCACAAACAAGCTATCGCAGCACCGCAGAACCAGGGTCAGCCCAAAGAATACTTGAAAAATGATGTCCATCGGCACCCACCGTCTCTCCTTCTCTATTAGTGGTCCACCACGCACCCCCAATGATCCATTGGTGGTAGTCATCCCAGGGTCAGGTGATGTTGCCTCCTCTTACGCAGCGGTGGAACCACTCGTCGCCGAGTTCGCACGGATCTTTCTCTATGATCGCTCGGGTCTTGGCAACAGCGAGCCCGCGCCCAGTCATCCTCTCGCTGTTGAGTCGGCAATAGAACTACACAAACTTTTACAGGCCACGGAGCAAGCCCCACCATACGTTCTAGCTGCTCATTCCTACGGTGGGATCATTGCAAGGGAATACTATGACCTCTACCCCGACGAAGTATCTGGTATTGTCTTCTGTGATGCTTCCACCGAGAGACTCCTCGAATACGTTGATATCCCGGACCCCAACCTGATTGCGGTCCTCGGAACATTGGATTTGGATCTCGTGACAGAGCTACAGGCCAAGGCAAAAATATCACAAGATAAGTGGCAACAGAGAGCTACGGATAAGGCTCGTGGGATTCAAACAGTTATGGCCGAAGCAAATGGGGATGCGGTCCAGGAAATTTGTCGCACGCTTGCACAAAAGAAGCAGTTCGACAATCAGGCCATGGGTAGTAAGACACTAAGCATCATCTGTTGCAACACTGCTCTGGACCAAGAGCGAATATATGCTGCGGGGGTCGAAGCTGGAAATGGCACAGAGGCGCAGCAGAGAGCGTTCAGACAGACTCTCGATCGGTTTGGGCCAGCTGCACATGGTCTCGCCTCTGATCACATGAGGCTGTCTTCGAATACGCACTTTGTCAACCTTCCTGACTGCGCACATGATGTTCAGCTCTTGAGACCTGATGTTGTGGCAGGGGAGATCAAGTGGGTGCTGGACCAGCTTAGAGGCTAAGGCTATGTACACTACTTCCAAGGTTAAGACCCTGGTCGTATGGGAGTAGAAAATAAATGATACATTCAGCTATGTACATCGCATATTTGAATATTGGCTTGGTGTGAACTATAATACAGAGGTGGTAACAGAGATCAATGGCATGCTTTGCCATACTTGCGCAGGCGCAGGTAATTGTACGGCAAAGGTGCCAAATATCCAGCACCCATAGAGACCACCGCCGCCAACCAGAATTTAGGATCATCAAACGCGACCATGCCGCCGGTGAGATGGTAGTCGACTGCATTCTCCGCGAGCTCCATGGCCAGCATAGAAACCATGCTCATACCCATGGCAGTGCGAGCAGCCCTCGACCAAGAAAGCTGATCAGCGCCTCGGCGCAGCAGTACTGTTTCAAGAATGATTGATGTTGTAATGCCAGAGGCCACTGCGATATTGTCAGTTCTCATAACCCAGTGTCATGCCATTGATTCATTCAAGGGATGACTCACTTGACATGGCCATGATGGTTCCCATACCCAGCTCAGGGTAGTAGGTCTGAAGAATCCATAGTGCAGAGAAGTCTCCAGCTGTACAGCCAACCAGACAGCGAAGTGTATTGACTCCTGCTCTTCTCCACGTGGATTTGCAATTCCAGAATTGCAAGCTGAGGGTGGACAGGGGCTGCGAAGGAGAGGTTGCGGCGTTTTTGCTTTGACAGGTTGGAAGCTTCTCTTTAGATCCTTCGGCCTGTCTAGTCTTCTCTGAGTGGCATGCTTGAAATTGTGTGGCGCTCCTGAAAGGTCGAATAGCCACCCGCGAAAACAAATGGCTTTGTCGCAGCGGTACTGGGTGGCGAATGAAGTTCATATTTAGTAGAATCCTGTAACCACCTGACCTGAAAATTGTCACAAGTTGTACAGGGTAAATCTGAGCAACAAATTCCACGGGGGTTGAGGGTGAGGACGTTGTGGAGCATTCCCCGGGCCTGTAGCACAAATGCCTCAGGTCCCCGGATGCCCCGGGGTCCACGTTCGATTTAGTAAAGTCCATGAATTGACCTAACAAGGCCACACTATCACTGAATATTTACTTCATTTCACCTCAAATTTTGATTGCGTCGTCAATTTAGGGACACTTTGATATGTTTTCTGATTAAATCTTGATCCAAATTCCACAGTTGAGAAACAATTCATCGAGCCCTTGGAAAGTTCCCTTCGTATTGACATTGGTAGTACTAAACACATTCCTTCAAAAAAGTATACATGGATCGTGAGCTTCAACTTCTACCTAGGCACGGGTCATAGCTCCGAGGTCTGCTTCCGAGGTTCCAAGCCCTGGAGGTTCAAACCTTGAATGTATTACCTTAAAAGTATATACCCGACTCGGAAGGACTGAGGAGACATATATTATCCAAACCAGCTACATACAACCTTGGAATACACTACGTAGGTACCTAAAAGTCCTGAGATATTCTAAAGGATCAATTCCAGGTTATCATGACTTCCAACCTTCCAAGGTTGGGCATACAATGACTCTCTCAGCCTTGGAAAATTGTGCGCCTACCTGGGCAAGGCTTCACAACTTTATCTACCTAGTACCTAGGTATGAATTGTTCTCTCAAAGGCCATTTATTTTCTTTGAGATAACAACGAGAGATAAGCCAGCATCATGCCCAGTGAGTCTACCCCGAAAAGGTTGCAAATACTGGAGTCTCGTTTCATAGATAGTTTTGGCATGCAATCAAGAACTTGCCCAGGGGGAGCGCATGTACAATTACATGTCGACCTGAAGTATAGCGGAGCGACTCAACCATCTTGGTAATTGATCCGGTTTGTTCATTTGCGATTTGCACCGAGTCTGGCTTGACAGGCCTCCGCCCCGTGGCATGGTTGGGAGAAATTGCGCGGCATTCCCTCTCACCCGGGCAAACAGAAGTCGAGCTTTGCGAGCCAAGGTCCCCAATCTTTAACTGTCTTAGCGACCGAACCGCCAATTGCGACGCGACGACTTCTGAGTAGACGGAGAAAGTAACCGCAATGAATTATCGTGGGGCGCAGGCTCGAGGTGGGTCTGGTGCCCAGGTGTAGTTCTACTCATACATCGCAAGGCATGGGACCCGACTTGGGCGCCATTCTCAGGCATTGATATTGCGGAGACGTTGGTTATGACACCTTGCACTCAAGAGTCAAGGCCCTCCGCCTAACATGCTGTATTCTGTATGGCCATGAGCAACCAGCCTCACAATTCAAGGTTGTGGGTAGGTTATGCTTTCCCCGAAACCCCAAGAAACTGGCCCGAGACACCTAGTCTCCTATACGTGGGAATATGTAAAACCTAAGGGTAGTCGGGCGGCCTTGGGAGTTGACAATACTTCGCTT
This sequence comes from Penicillium olsonii, assembly GCA_911174995.1. NCBI lineage: Eukaryota > Fungi > Ascomycota > Eurotiomycetes > Eurotiales > Aspergillaceae > Penicillium > Penicillium olsonii. The sequence continues at coordinate 285,601 of CAJVNO010000033.1, forward strand.
CGTCGTCTCTATGTCGCTAGTGGGTTTCAGGCCATGAGCAGCAGTACCTTGAAATGCAGGTTTGTTCATGTAAGTGTCCGTTTGTAGGGTTTCCAGTGGGGCACCGAACAGAAAGAGCGCTGAGTACATGTCATTGGTAGAAGTTTCGATCCCATCCATGATACGTGGATGTGGCGGTCAGTTATCCGAATACGGTTCGCCTTGTTGGTCCACGTTGAAGGCTGGCTTGTGCCTTACTCTCCGAGCTTGCGAGCTGGACCGTCGTATAACCCTCAGGCCGCTTGAGAGCGTCCATGTAGTTTTGACCCCCTCAGCCCGGTATGGCCGGGAGTTCAAGCGCCCAAAATAGATAAGCATGTTAGTGAGGCTTGACGGCAAGAACCCCCAAGATCTTCAAGGCTGTGTTAATTAGGCTTTACTTTTCTTGCCCTGCCCGGGGGTGTTTCAGCTTGAGTGTCGACATCGCATGTATGCAGACAACGGACATTCCGGTGACAGTGTCACTATACTGCTTTTTGCCTTCAGCTGTGGTCTTGATTGAGGTTTTCTGTTTCTTTCTCCAATTAGCTATCGTTCCTTGATCCATGTATCGTCGAACAGCGCATTGATGGCAAAGCTATCGGGATTGTCCCCAGCGAAACAAGCGAGCAGGCGACGACATTCCCTGTGCGTTGATCTTCAGGCATAGCCATTGACCGTCTCGCCGTATCCACTCAGGTACTCTATTTGAGTTTTAGCATGCAATAGCACAGTCAATGGCCAAATTTGAAGTGCATCGCCCAGCATGCTGCTAGATAGACCCTTGGAGGATATTCCTTTTAATAGAAATTGATTGCGTGTACTCATACATCAAGGCCGAGGGTCTGAATTTTGCAGCCTAACCTTCGGACATGGCGAACATACATTGCAGCCAGGCACTGCCCGACAATGCTTAAAACATTAGTGGCACGTGATTGGCACAATAGCCAGTCACGTGTACTGTCTTCACCGCCACCTGGTTTGTCAGCATGATACATGCCCAGATGTGGCAACTCACCAGATTCCGGATTGGATAGCTGCCTCCAGGCTGTCAGGCACTTACGCTGTCGGTACCTAAACTGGATCCGCTACAAGGAGTACATACAGGCTTTGTTGCGGAGTCATACGGTGTGTTGAGCCAACTATGAGTCACTTTGAACGAGCCAGAAGCCTGCAGGGTTCAACCAAAGATTAATAAACAGATTTTTGCCCACGTTTTGACGTGCATGTAATATATAAGCTCTGACCAGTGATCTCATAAAAAATTCAGCATATCGGAAACCCCGTGAAAAACCGAGAACGAAATAACCAGAGCGATCGGCTGCGCCACACAGTGGCGCCGAACTGTTTGCGGTATAAATAGCCTGCCTGCGGGTGCCTTGCTACCTGAAAATTTTGGCAACTCCTCATCTCTCAGTCCCATCCGACTTATACTTGAGGTTGTCACCAATTTATCTGAAATTATTTGTTCCAAACACTACTTTCTGTCTTCCTCTCTTTCACCGACTACTTTCTACTGCTGAGTTGTCCGTCAAGGGAAAAATCGACGCGTCTTTTCCGGTATCTTCATTCCATCCCCTCAGTGGTGTGGGGTATCAAACTTCTAGCGATATGGGCGACGGGTCTGACTATCCTAGCCCCAGAAGTGAAGGTCCCAACGGCGCCCTTGCTGCATCTATCCTAGCCTCTACCGCGGAGACTTCACCCCCAATTCCCAGAATGAACGAGCCGCAGCCCATGGCCTACACAATCGAGGGGGCGCGCCCACGCCTGTCCGTTCGACGCGCTCGCGATCCCCCCAAGAACCCCGAGGGTCAGATCTTCTGCGACCATCCCGAGTGTCAAGCTAATCCTCCGACTTTCCGCCGTCCGTGCGAATGGAAGTAAGTACAATCCTTTGTGATCTCGAGTACGCGGTTAATACTAACGCAACACCAGTAAACACATGGATAAACATGATCGCCCTTATAAATGCTTTGAGCCAAATTGCGACAAGATTCAAGGGTTCACATACTCCGGCGGTCTTCTCCGTCATCAGCGCGAAGTCCACAAGAAGAACACCGATACCAAGAAGGCACTGATGTGCCCCTACACCGACTGCAACCGCAGCACCGGCAACGGTTTCACGCGTCAAGAGAATCTTCGCGAGCATCTTCGCCGTCGACACATGCATAATGACGAAGGTCCCTCTTTGGTCGTGGACATGCCATGGGATCGCACCGATCTTGAAGTTGAGGGAGTCCGCGCACCCTCCCTTCCCGCGACTGGCATGAAGCGTCGCCACTCCCCTAACGGAGATCTTCCCGAGACTGACGAGAATGGAACCGAGCTGCACCACGAAGTGAAGCGATTGCGCCGGGAGGTTCAAGAGAAGGACCGTCGCCTCGAGGAGTTGGAGCGAATTGTTGCAGGCCTTCAACAGGCTATGCCTCACCAGTCTCCACCCGAGCCTGACCTTCAGGAGCTTGCCCAGCCTGTCCCCCAGCCCACTACTGCTACGCCCGTCTAAGTGGAAGTTTCCGGAAGCAAATAGCCATGCCTCCGACTTTGCATCATGTGGGCGTTTATTGAAGCAGCCAGAGGACTTCAAAAATATTCTGAATTTGTGTTATTGTTTTTTGAGTTGTCCATTTGTGCAGCATTCGGGGTCGGTATCGGCTGGTTAGCTAGGGGATTCATTCGTCCATGTCCCCTGCAATGGTTGGCCGGTCCAACCTCCACGGCGTTCTAGCTTGATCCGACGATTCCATGTGGGCCCGGCGGTGTTGTCTCGTCTCATATACCCGGTTTTTGATTCGATGTATTATCTTTAATGTTGATGCTTTCCGTCAATCCCTACTTTCAGTTTAATTTGAATGCCGTCGATATCAAATTTGTCTCATAAACTATCCTCATGTAGTCCGTAAGCTCCGAAACAGTATTCATCGTGATTCCCCGTTCTCAGCAACCCTGGGAACGGTTGTCAGGCACCAATAGAGGCAAGTCAGTCGAAGTATAGGGCAGCCAATGAAGAGCGACATCAACTTGATTCCTAAGGCGACGAGGCCCCCGGCCTCAGGCGTCCATGCGATAACGTGATGCTGATAGAGCTATTTCAGCCACACCTCCGTGACTCTTGTTGAATACCCTCGAGGCTCCCGCGAGATCCCAGGTTGCGCACGGTCTCGGAGAACTTGCGTCCCCGCCTTCGGCGTCCATATCTGGAAGGTCGGAGTAGGAGCTGTAACCCCGCCAGGCGGGCTCCCAACGGAGCTTAAGGCTACCCTCAGCAGCCTATGAGGCTCCAGCCTGTCGACGACGTTGTCCGAGAACTGACTAATTCTCCCGAGCTGACATGTTATGACTCATTGCTACGTGGAACGCGGGATGTTGTGGTTCTCGACTCAAAATGGTGTCTGAACGCGAGCGCCTCGACGCGTTATCACATGATGGCTTTCCTCGGGTTCCCTTCGTGATAGGTTGGCATCTAGTGGAATGGAGGATGTGCTTGTGATCCCTGCTATCGGTAGCATATGTCTCACAAAGCTAGGAGGATTATATCGACGCGATGTGATTTTCCAGAGTGAAGGACCAGATGGATCAGAGCTTCCTGGGGCCGAGAAAACCAAACTGCATTGACAGAAACTTGTGAGGCACGCCACTTTCCGGCCAGCGTCAGCCAGTCCAGGGGCCGGCTTTCTCCAAAGCCACGATAGGGAGCTCGGTGGTTAGTTCGACAAAGACCAACACTGGCTTGAATGAACCCCAGAGACGAGATTCTGAGGGCACAGTCCAGTAGACCCCTCCCATGCAGCCTTCACCATCATGAGAACTGACCTCGGTAAGTATTAACCTCCTGAGCTTCAACTTTGGCAGCTCGCATGCTTAGCGACGATGTTCAATCACCGGGCAGCGATTGTCAGCATGATGCAACATGTGTTGACGGGGTTGAGCAAGTGATAGTTGAATTGACGATATTAAGCGAGTATTGATACATAGACTAACTGCCATACGGAACAAGTTTATTCGATAGCTCATGATCTACATCTACAGTCAAATTCATTTCGTATGGGTCGCTGTTCGTCGCTGTAGCCTCAGGCTACCCAGGACATTACCTAATCCGCAAGTGGGCTTGGTCCAGCCTCCCCTCATAGAGACACTGGACTCGAAAGCGTTAAGAATTGATAGTTACTTTTGCAGAATAGCGGATCATCGCGGCTGGTCGCAATTGAGGGTGCATGAAGATTTGATGTACCTGCAAAGTCCCCACATTTGTATTGAATGGGACGTGCCGCGACGCTGCACTTGGAGCTGGATCTTAGATTCGATTTCCAGTGTTGTGATTTGACCTGAGCTCAACCACTGCCACTGCAGCTGGAGGCCCCGCTACTGGAGTTTACATCAAATCTTCACGCGTCTACCAAGCAAGGCGCTACAGTGAGAACCTCCAGCCATGTCTAACAACCAGTCAGCGGGCGAGGTGCCCATGTCACTGCATGAAGAGTCGCCCTACGTACGCACTCAGGATTATGTCCATGGCCCGCAATATATGATGCACGAACAGGCATCGCCTCGGCTACCACATCCTAGACCATATCAATTCGGATTTGGTGGTGATGACACCGTGATCGTGGACGCGAAAGTGTTCAATCGCAACAACCATGACTTCGCCGAAGGAGACTTCATCTGCCCCGACTTCTTCAACCGCGTCGATCTAGGGGGGTTCACCCGCCGTTTCAACGTTTCGCAATGGAGTTACGAGATGCGACGGCAGGCCCAGTCCGTTCTTCCCTTTCTATCACTGGGTCCTTCATCTTGTTTACGTGACATTGAGTACATTCGCAACCAAGGCTTTACTCTCCTTCTTGCAATCAGAAGTCGCCACTCCGCGCAGGCACGTCTCGTATCTGGCGACAAGGCTGCGAGAGAAGCCGGAATCATGGCGGATACAATTGATGTGCTCGATAGCCAAGAGCTCATTTCCGCATTTCCTCGCGCAATCCGCCGCATCAACGATCATTTAGCCGGTGTGGATATCGACTGTAAAAACATGGCGGTGGGCAACACGCAGCAAAAGAGGAAGGTGCTCGTCTTCTGTGAATCGGGCAACGAACGTTCTGCTACCGTCGTCATTGCCTATATCATGGTCATGCTCAACCTTGGCGCTGTTGAGGCCACGCACACTATTCAACAGCGGCGTTTCTGCGTTTCTATTGAAGATAATTTGAAGCGCACCCTGGCCGCATTCGAGTCAATTCTTTCGGCCAAACGTGACGTTGAGCACGCAAAACACGCCATCCCCCCGCGCATCAATGCCACTACTTCTCTGGCGCCACCTTCTCCGTCGCCAGTTCTTGCGAAGAAGCGAAGCTTCCAAGACCATATGGATGATTATCACACCATGGATGAGGAAATGGATGTGGATGGAGACGAGGACCCATTCTTTGAACGAAAACCTGATGCCCCATTCCAAGACCGTGTGGTCTAGGAATATCATATCTACTACAACCCCTGATACCATGAAGGCAACTCCTTGCCTTATGGGACATCTGGACCTTCAACGCTGTCATGACATGGTCCAGCCCCCTTTGCTGTAGCTAATACCACCGGTGATTTCGATATCAGACCTGCTAGCTGCGTATCAATCTATCTCTACATGTAAACAGTGATATCCCTCGACCTATTTGAACAAGTGGAGTAGGCATGGTCCACTCTTTTACTGCTGTTGCATAAGAAGCAACTGGAAGAAGCAAAGAATTTTGTAAAGGGCCAAAATCTTGGAGTTGATGTTAATAGGTACGTGCTACGCCGCAAATATAGCTCGCATCAAGTAATACACAGGTGCGCCGACTAAGCAAGTGTAAGAGTCTTTCAAAGCAACGGACCTGACGTTCATCCATGATGCTGTGATAGTTCCTAAGGCCATGACCAGAGCTATTCTTCTTTTACATCTCCCTGAATGCTTTGTTCTTTCATGCATCTGCCCATCCGCAACTACGCCGTGATAGCCTCATCAGAACATGAAGCCCATCGCGAATGTGCCTCTTATATATCTATGGCGCTCATTTGAGAATAGTTGACATGCTGCAACCTATCGTGCATCGAGGACAAAGGCGAACATGGTGTCGATACTTGAGTGTTGCAAGTCGAGCGTTCAATATAGGTTGGTCTGCTCAAGCAGTCGTCGCAAAATCAGCGCCTGCTTTCTCACATTTCAACACTGGACACTTCCTTTCGAAATTCTTACTTTTCGTCACAACAAATTCAGTCCTGCGTCCTCCTGGCGCATCATTGAGCCTACCATCACTCTCCTCCTCTCTTTTCTTCCGCCGCGCGCAACATACTCATCACGCACGCAACCAACCATCACTTTTCTTTCTACACATGATGAAGCGCCTGCGAATCTTTGTCTGTTGACACATCTTTCCAGCCCGCATCGCCCAGCGCACCTCGCGCAGTCCTCCTTGATCAGAACCCACGTACCACATACCTTCTTGTCCAACGGTCAAAATGAGTCCCATGAGGCTTCGAGACAGCATCCGCGTGCCCCTCCGGTATGGTGAAAATGAGCTCGACACTCCAAGTCAAACCCCACTACGTCAAGCAGATGGAGACTCGTCGGATGAGGAATGGGTGCAAACAAGTGAATCAAAGAAACCTCCCTCTCGGAAGAAGCGCAAGCCGAATATTGTGCCGTACGACCCAAATCTGCCCCCTGCTGCGTTCCCTTCACTCGAAAGACCACACCCTGGACCCGCGCCCAAAGCAACTGAGCCAAGACCCAGAGTCCGCAATAGCCTCGCATCCCAACAGGCGGGTACCAGAGAGACCCAAACACTCCCCATTCGCAATGCTAGAGCTGGACAAGCTGCCTCGTCAGGCCCCAGTCTGTTGGAGGGTGTTCCAATGGATCAGCTTGAGAATTATCTCGCCAGCAACAACATGGCAAACCCGACATATGCGAGAAATGTGGAGCTTGCTCGCAATGCGCCATTGAATCCAGCTGATGCAACAGGTCACTTTGATAGCGATGAAGAGCTGCCAGACGCGACACAGGTACTTCTTGATAAGGTGAAATCATGGAACACTCCGTTGATTCGATCAAACCCTATGATGCTGATATATGTTTACCAGATCCCGAATCCAACATGGAACGATCTACATCCAGCTATGCAAGTCGAGATCTATGAGAACATGATGGAAGACTATAATCATTATGCCCTCCACCATGTGCTCGGTATTGGAAAGCCGGAGCATGCAAAGATCATGGAGTATGTGGGGGTTCGTAACAAACAAGTCATGCGAGAGAACAAAAGCCTTGAGAAGATGCGAGCCAAGCAACGCAGCACCCTCATGCAACTCGACAATAGCGACTTGAGGATGTTTGAGCCGCCCCCTCAGCTGGTGCTGAAGAGGATCATGCGGGAGACCACCAGAGCAATGGTCAACAATCACACCAGCCTGATGATGTGTCAATCGCACGATTTTCTCAAGGCCAGACAATACCTGCACAGCCGCAAGTTACCACGTCGCTATGCGGGTGACTGGGGGGACAGCCTAGTGGCGTTGAAAGAATATGAAGAGGATGCCCCTGGTCCGGATAAGTTTGAATGGATGGAGGAATTGAAATTCACTCCGCCGCCATCTCAGCCAACCCCTGCCGAGTTGCAAGCTGTCCAGAGAAACGCCGACTTTATCAACAGTTTTAGCATGGGTGCGATAGCTCCTTCTGACCTAGAGCAAAGCGATTCTTACCAAGGTGCGACTCAAGACTGGGGCAAATATTTTGAAAGAGGGCAAGATGGTTTATCTTGGGATGCCACAAAGCCTCGCAGAGGTGGAATGGTCACTTTGCGCGTGGGCCGACGGAATGCAGAAATTCTTCGACACTACGAGATGACGGGTGTCATGCCTCGAGTTGCTGCTCCTCACGGCACGATGAACCCAGCACACATCTCTCAAACGGTAGTTCCGGGGGGTCACGTATCTCAATTTGGCATGCCTCAAATCACTATGCCTCCTGTTGCTGTGGCTCAAGGTTCAATGGCTCAATTTGGCATGCCTCATATCGGTATATCTCAGGTCGGAATGGCTCCATTTCCCATGCTCCAGGCCGGGATGCATCAAGGTACTGCCTCTCAGTTTGTTGCCTCTTCAGGCCCTAACCTCCCTGTTGGTATTGTCCCAGCTATGGTGCCTCCAGTCGCATACCCTTCGATGCTAGTTCCTCAATGTTTCGTGCCTTTGCATGGTCAAATGCCAACCCAAGCTCTGCCTTTACCACGGCCACGAGAACGTCCACCGGGTGCACGGCCGAGGGCAATGCCAAGCAGTTCTCCATCAAGCGGTGCTGGTGCCATCGTTCTTTCAAACGTCCCTTCGCCCGTTGGTCGTCTGTCTGCTAGACCGATAAGCCGACGTCTCCATACTGATCGCCTTCCGGAGTCGGGAGTGGGGGGCCATGTCTCTAGCCAAGCCAGATATCAACGACAGATGGCGAGAGCCCACTTCGAGCGCATGGAAGCATTGAAGCATGCGCAGACTGAGCAGCAGTCTAGCACTCTACCGAGTCGCCCAGCAAGAAGTGCCATTGACGCTGAGATTCCGCCCCAAACCCCTGCCGAAAAGCCCACCGAGGAAGCCGAGGAAGCTCAATCTTCGGAGATATTTTGTTGGGAGGAACACGAAAAGATAATGAGCAGTGATTCCGTTGAAGATATGATGCGAGAGTTCATCCAGTCTCAACCTCCAGCCAACAAAGACAGGAAATCCAGTTAGGGCAAAGGCCGAGACTACCCCAGCGCAAACTGCCTTACAGGAGAAGCGTTGGTCCTTTGGGGATGGAGAATGTCTTCGATATGTTGGAATCTGGGCCGTTCAATGAACCGAACAGATATGTATGAATATGATAACGTGAAATAGCAATCCACTTTCCTACAAGTACGAAGTTGTGCATATAGTCGAGCCCATCTAAAATTGGTCCGTGCATCGAACGCGAAAATACCGCGTCCGGGGTTGTCGCGTCTATCCCGACCTCGTGTCTCATCTTGACCTCGTTCAAACACTATTGCTAACTCCCATCTCAACTTGGCGGGGTCTATCTTAGCAGGGAGACCGCTCGAGTCTCTGGCATCTCGCTCCTTCAACCCCTACCCACGAAACTTGATTTACCCGCCACCGAACACTCCCTGCGAATGACGTATCCAGTTATTTCGCGATCGATCTAGCTTTCTTTGCCCACAATTCACGCACTGTTCAAACACACTCGTTAATCAGCGTTATCAAGCATCATGTCTCCAGCAGCCGCAGAGACTCCGACAGACTCCCGTGCAGGAACTGCCCAGGCCGAGTCCACGGCACCTTCATCGCCACTAACCTCGACCGACGTGAATACTCCCACTGAAGAATTGAAGAAGGAGATGTCCGACTCTGAAGATGCGGAGGATATGGACAGCAAAGCAAATGCCTTGATGCATTTGCTGAAGACAAGCTCGGTGTGTGTTCAGTGCGCTAATGTTATGCGGTCGTATTAGTCTGACTATGTCTCGTGCCCTAGGTTTTCGTTGCTATCATGTCCGATAAAATGAAGAAGCAACAGGAGGAGGCCAAGCTGGCTGCAGCAAAACAGCATCAAAAACCAGCAAACGAGTCAAAGGGCGCGGCTAAGCCTACTACTCAACGGACCACTCGCACACGGGCCGGCCAAGGGCCTGGCGTTCAGAATAACTCGAACCCTGGTGGTAATGATGATGATAATGACAATGATGTCAAAAAGAAGAGCAAACCAGGACGTCCTGCACGTTCTACTGCGACTGGAAAATCGATCTCGAGTTACTTCAAAAAGGCCGATGTTGAAGTGACTGAGGAAAATCCATCGGTTCAGCAAGCCCTCGAAAAAGCGGCAGACGACTATGAAGCCAATCCAACCGCCTTGGGAGAACAAGAATTGGTCGCAACGCAACAACCTGAGCTCGTCACTGGCGGAAAGATGCGAACATACCAGCTGGAAGGCTTGGAATGGCTCAAGTCACTCTGGATGAACGGGCTTTGCGGTATCCTCGCTGATGAGATGGGTCTTGGCAAGACGGTACAGGCGATATCAATGATCGCCTTCTTGAAGGAAAAGAAGGTTCAAGGACCTTTCTTGATTGCCGCTCCGCTGAGTACAGTCAGCAATTGGGTGGACGAATTCGCAAGATGGACTCCCGGAATCAATACGATGCTGTATCATGGCTCGAAAGACGAGCGGGCTGCAATTCGCAGAAAGTCCATGAAAATGAAGGACCAGGGAAGTATGGACTTCCCAGTGGTTTGTACTTCTTACGAAATTTGCATGAATGACCGCAAATTCCTCGCCCAATATCAGTGGCGATACATTGTTGTGGTGCGTCCTTATTCCTGACGCTGTCTTAATGCAATGCTAATTCACATACAGGACGAAGGTCATCGCCTAAAGAACATGAACTGCAAACTAATTAAGGAACTCTTGACCTACAACTCGGCCAACAGACTTCTCATCACTGGAACCCCATTGCAGAATAACATTTCAGAGCTGTGGTCACTTCTCCACTTCCTTTTGCCTGAAGTCTTCAATGACTTGAATTCATTTGAAGGCTGGTTTGACTTCTCTTCTGTTCTTGATACCAATGGCCAAGCAGAGCGGGTGGAGAAGAGAAAGCGCAACCTGGTCACAAGTATGCACGCCATTCTCAAGCCATTCCTTCTTCGCCGCCTGAAGACGGACGTGGAACATTCTCTTCCGAAGAAGCGGGAGTACATCTTGTATGCCCCCTTGACGGCAGAACAGAAAGATTTGTATCGGGAGATCATCAGTGGTACAGGGCGACAATATCTTGAAAGCAAAGCTTTGGAACGCCTGGAAAGCAAAAGTGCTTCATCATCTCGCTCTCAAAGTATGAAGCGGAAGCGAAGTGACAGCGGTGACTCTACTCCCGCTCGGAGTACAAAGGCTCGAAAAGCAGCTGCGCCTACCAGCGATGCAGTTTCGTCCAAGCGCCGTCGGCGTAGCACCCGTCAGACAACCTACCAGGATCAGTCCGATGGAGAATTCGATGAAAATCTCCGCAAGCTCGAGCTTGGAATTCAAGTGGATGAAGAGCCGGAGCGCGAGCCCAGTGATACTGAGCTTGAAGAGCAAGAACGGGCTAAGAATTTGAAGCTGGCCAGTATGTATATCCTTGTGTCATTTCACCCCATGCACCTCTAACAAGGGCTATAGAAAGAGAAATTGGCCAGAAGAAAATGCAGAACCCGGTCTTGCAGGCACGACTTGCCTGTAACTCACCTCACAACTTCTATTGGCCATGGATGGGCGAGTCCGATGTACCAGATGAGTCGCTCGTCTCTGCATCTGGTAAGATGCTCTTACTGGACCGTTTAGTCTCTTGTCTCCTCGAGAAGGGGCACAAAATCCTCATTTTCTCTCAGTTCAAGACACAGCTCGATATCATTGAAGAGTATGCGACGAATCTACGCTCCTGGGAATGTTGCCGCATCGATGGCGCAATTGCGCAGTCTGATCGTCGGGACCAAATAAAGGATTTCAATACGAAATCCTCTCATAAGATCTTTTTGTTGAGCACCCGGGCTGGCGGTCAGGGTATCAACCTCGTCGCAGCAGACACTGTTATCTTGTTTGACTCGGACTGGAATCCCCAGCAAGATCTCCAAGCCCAGGATCGGGCACACCGAATTGGTCAAACCCGGCCAGTGATCATCTATCGACTGGCCACAAAGGGAACCGTTGAACAGACCCTGCTCGAGAAAGCAGACTCCAAGCGCCGTCTTGAGCGTCTCGTCATTCAAAAGGGAAAGTTCAGATCATTGCTGGACCCCAGCGCAACTTCGCAGGACGTTGATGAGCTACGGAAAGTCCTCGGCGAAAATGAATTTGAGCGGTTCGAAGTTGGCAATGACCCTACGGCTATCTTGTCGAACGAAGATCTTGAAATCTTGACCGATCGCACCGAGGAGGCGTATTCTCGAGCCGAAAAGGGCCTCGACCGCAATGGAGCCGCTTTCGTCGCCGTCGAGACCAAACGCGATGCCGACGAAAGCATTCTTTCGTGAATGTTTTGACGTTCAATCAATTCAATTCGGGGAGGGTTTCTCCTATCGTTTTCTAGACCGTTTTTCGGTTCTGGCTTGTATTAAAACAAGAGGACTCATCTGGCGTTTGGACACATTCAGGGTGGGTGGGTGTGGAAATGAATCCTCGTTCATCAGATTCTGCTTTCTAGGTTTCATACGTGACGTTCTGGTTTAGGCCGTTGTCTAGATACCTTGTTGTAACATAATTGTTTGACTATTGAAACATGTCAAGTAGGTAATAAGCATACTCTTCTAAGATTTCTTTTCGGCTACTCCTTCCAAGTTGCACGGGAAAGGCGAAAGTAAACTACTAGGTAGGTACTTTGAGACTTCGGATTAGTCGCATGGTCAGCTTGACCAGTATTTCCGAAGTCATATATCTAGGTGACCCGCCCAGGTGAGGATAGTTTCAAGAAAGTGATCAAGTCCATTTGACGCCTGAAGCTCTGTATTAACGACATGGCTGTACAAGGTAATGCGCGATTAAGAAAGCAAGGCGTATATGCAACTAATTGACGGAAACCGAGGTTCCTGGTAATGCGATGATAGATCATCGCCGGGCTTTCTCATCTTCAATCTGACTGCGCAGGTCCGCCAAGACATCATGTCGTTGAGACATATGGGCCTTCAAGCCATCCACCTGTTCTCCAACAGTCTTGACATCGTCCCGGAGTCGTTCAAGATCCTGTCCGTCCTTAGCACGACCAGATCCCTCCCGCAACTCACGAAGCTCGCGCTCCTTATACTCCAACAATGAAAGCGCCTCCTTCTTAATAAGAACCCAATTAGGACGGCCATCATTCCGTGGCCCATCCCGTCGAGAATCCGAAGCTTTCTGCGTAGCGCTTAACTTCGCCTCCAGCTCCGCCAGCTCGCGACGCAGCCGCACCTTCTCCCATTCCTCGTCCTGGATCGTATCGCTGAAATCAGTGCCCTTGGGTTGGTACGAGCTCTTGCCACCAACGCCCAGTCGGCCGAGGTATGTGTCACCGAATTTGGCTTTGCGACCTGTGCGGGTCTCGGTTTCCCCGTCTACGCCGTAGCGTTGTGCGGGGGCCGCCTTGTCGATTTGGTAGTCAATCTGGTTGGTTTCAAAGGATGCGCGCAGAGATGCGGGGATTGTGCGCGGAATACGGAAGCCTTCATGGCGGAAGTTCAGGATGTGGAGGAAAGCAAGCGTGGCATCTTTGTTGATTGCGGGTGACGCGGAAGGGTTGACGAGGTTCCATGCGGAGCGGACGTCGGTATCGGGAACATCCAGTGATTCATAAAGCGGCTGTAATTGTTGGACTGGGGTCTGTTAGCGGGGTGTGCATACGCTTTGGGGTGAGCGGCTTACATTCTACTTGGCCTCGGGCGTTGCGGTTGGCATCGTAGATATCCGTATACTTGTTCTTATCGTTAGGCTTCATGTACCAATCGAAACCGTCCTTCAGGCCGAGAGTATCGTCCTCGTCTTCTATGCGCTCGAATTGCTCTTGTCCGCCGCTCAGTGCTCGAGTCGCGTGGATGAGGTGGGATTTGGACTCTGGGACTAGCCAGTCTGGCACAACGTTGGGAACTTCTTGGAGGACCTAATTTGCAGATAAGACACTGGGTCAAAGACGATTCGAGCGCGGTGCAAAGGGGCAAGGTACTTACACCATTGACCAGGTCGAACACTAGGCGCATTGCAACACAGAACTCCTCAAAGTCGAGCTCTCCATCTCCGTCCACGTCGGCAATGTCCCAGACCTTCTCAAGCTGATCATCGCGCAGCCGGCTGTTCCTCAGCACCGAGGCAGCCTGCGAGCTGTTCAGGTGCTTCTGACCATTTGATAATGAGGCGAAGATCTCCCAGTACCGCTCAATTTCCCATTGCTCAATCTTTTTGGCTGACATGGTGGAGCTCTGATGAATGGTTGAAGTGGGTGAGGTGGGAAGGGAGACGGGGGTCGTCCACCTTACCGCCAGGGGCTCTGAGGTCATCGGGTATCGCGACATCTATTGTCTTCACGTTCTTATCCCCGGACATTTTCTACATGTTCATGATTTACTTGTATTCTCCTTGCATTATAGTACATAATCCCCGCTGAGCAGTCCATGATAAAAACACCGTTTCCCAGCCAAGGCAAATAATGCCGCCCGAGTGAAATAAATTAACTCCACATTTCATGACTTTTTCTTGTCTTCTGGACTCTCGTCTGCTGTTTCTGTCTTCTTGGCATTCCTTGCAGCCTCGAGCTGCTCGCTGACTTGAATGATCGCACGTTCGGCCTCCAGGGCAAGGTCTGGGGCCTCCAAGATCTTGGCCAATTTCTTGGCATCTGACATCTTGAGCAAGACCTGGTCGTCGCTCTGCTCTATATCCTCCGCGATCTCCGAATATGGGGTATCTTTGGTTGTTTTCTCGAGGGCTCCGGAGGCGCGCTTCGCGTAAAGGTCCTCCAGCTCTGGCAGGGAAATGGGGTTGAGGAGATTCTTCTCAACTATAAATTCCAGGTGTTTAGAGCCATTGAGAGCTATCAGGATGGTTTTGTCAGCTCAATTCAAACTCCGCGAAGGGAAAGGTGAGACAAACCGCGCCAGTGGGACCAGCCTCGGTACGCCAGGTAGAAAAAGGGGATATTCGGCACTCTGATACGTGTTAGCATTTGCTGTTTGTGATCCCAAGCAGCCACACATACACTGGAATCAGACCGAGTGGTGCTGTAAATGGTGCTGCAATGAAACTCCACATCATCCGCTTCTTGTGAAGCTCCTGCCTCTCTGTGGCGATCTTGCGCAGCACAGGGGAGATTCGCTCCAATCGCATGGCATTTCCAGGGAACAACACGTCGATCTTGTTCGTTCCATGATCTTTATTAATGCGCTTCTGTGCTTCGAGCGAGGGAATGCTCTTCAGGCCCCATTCTTCGTATGGTATCCGTTGTTGGACTCGATTGCCCCAACGCACCAAGTGCATCTTCCAACCCTTATCGGCCTCTTCCCATTTGGCCCATGTCTCCGCGGCTTTGGTCGTAATTCGGTCGAGGTAGGAGAGCTCACTGGAAAGATCTCTTCGCAGGGGTCGAGCGTATATGAGAACTCGCTTTGTCGAGATCGGAATTAGAAAGAGTCGCATAGTGTGTACTTTGAGACAATGGCGCGCGGAGAATGTGGTATAGGGAAATTCAAGGAATCTGAGTCGCAGAGAACAAAGAGTTATGTCGCGAATCGTGAAACGTCTTAATTTTTTTTGCGGTGCAGTGGGCTGTGTAAACCTGGAAGGGATGGCGCGGGATCGTAGGCCTTAGGCTGGAGACGTCATTCCGCTCGCGTCCTGAGATCCTCCCATTTCGACACTTTCCAATCGGAGCTTGACTTCCACGGGAGGCGCGCATTGTTGACGCCTTTCGCAATTCCCGTTCCAAGCCTTTCCCCTCTGTTTACATATTCCCCTATGGACAGCTCCAAAGAAAGCGCTGCAGGGCGCATCTTCAGCGAAAGACTGGCAGATAAGATCCCTGCGCCTATCCCAGAGACACCGACGGCTCCAAATCACTTGAGTGTCGATACCGAGGCTGCCATTCGCACTTCCTCCAACCCGTCACCGGCACTTGCGCGCTCAAACGGTCAGACAACAGACGAAGCCGTCTATTCGCATCCCTTTGCGTTACGAACTTTACCCGGTACAGTTGTCTGAATTGATTGCACAAATACTCTACTGACAGTGGGCACCTCGTAGCATGGATTCGGTCAGCTCAAAAAACCGAGGAGGATGAGGATGAAGCTACCGTCACCGATCGTTTACTTCCCTCCCAGCCCCACGACGCATTCGTAGCCCAGCACAATCACTCTCCATATGCGTCATCATCCAAGCACCAGCCTACTGAATCCATTACCAATGGCTTGTTCGAGGATGACACCCCTTATGAAAATCGGGAATCGCGTTGGGTGACATTCTCGCGCACAATCCAATACCCGAGGGAACCCGGCAGAGAGCAAGAGCAGGTCACGTCAGAATGGATGAATCAAAACCACGGTGACTATCTGCAACCATGGCGAGGCAAGCATTTGGAAGGCGATAGTCCGGAGTATCCACTGCATAGTGGAGGCCGAAGGGAGATATGGATCAAGCGCTTCAAAAAGACACTCCTGCGGAGTCCATTGGTGCCATTGATTCTCCGAATGACGGTTTGGTGCTTTTCACTCTCTGCTCTTGCTCTTGGTGGCTCGATTCAGCACATGGCCAACGAAGGCCATCACCCCCAGGGCCCATCGGCGTTGATGGCAATCATCGTTGACGCTGTCGCGCTGATTTACCTGCTATACATCACTTTTGACGAATACACGTCAAAACCCCTCGGTCTGCGCTCCCCTTCAGCCAAAGCGCGCCTTCTTCTTCTTGATATTTTCTTCATCGTCTTTGATTCTGCCAATCTTAGCTTGGCATTTGCTTCGCTATCCGAAGTGACCGGATCTTGCACCGAGGCAGAGGTCAACCAGGTAGTGGATCCCCGAAATGACCATATCTGCGTGCGACAAAAGGCCCTCGCATCTGTGCTACTGGTTGCACTTCTGGCCTGGCTTATGACTTTCTCGATAAGTGTCCTCCGGTTCGTCACTCCCTGTGATTGATTCAACTCCATCCGTCTACTAACTCCCATGTCTTTAGCCTCGTCGAGAGAGTGACACAGTGATTACTTTGCGATACGACTCGGCTTAAATTCGACTTTTGGGTTAATAATATAATGTCATCTAATCCGCACAGGCTTCCATATGGACACACCTGTCGCTCGGGCTTATCCGTCCAACAGATCTCGGGTGGGTCTGCCATAAATATTGCGCTCAGCACTACTGAGATTTCGTCCGTACTCCAATGGTGCATATCTCACCATCTGTGTGGATGAGCACCAACCTTTTGGCCATGTTTCTCATCGCCGCTCGGCTCTTCACCCGACCTCGCCGATGCAGCTCTCCACCTGCCGCATCAGCTCGACTTTCGGGGTGCCCTCGTCCATGGTACCAAGATATATTCCGATCTAAGCAGTCCATGATTCCCAGGTTTATGATCAAAAGTGTCCGGCGTATTCTGATGATTTTGAAGGTCTGCAGATAATGCAGAAATACCATTGCAGGCTTGGTTTATGATGGCAAGTGTTTTGAGCTAGACATGCATTCATGTTTTGGGCATGGAGAATTGGTGTTGTGTTGTATCTCGAGCACGGAGTATAGACGATGGACTTTGGGATGAGATAAATGACGTCATCAGTGGGGGTCAACATAAGCTTCGATTAAGCTATTTTGATCATCCTCTTCTGTAACCCAAACGCTTCATGTTGGTGGTTAAGCCAGAGGCTGTCTTCTAATAGTTGAAACATCAGATCTAGCCAGGAGTCTTGATTGTGCTTGATCTGGGAACCAATTTGACACAAATGTTGATGTTGGGCTATGAGGGGCATGGTGAATTCCTAAACGCACATGCCCAACGTGGGAAATTCCCATTAATAATCTGGCTGTTGGTTCCTCGTGCATAATGTAATGCATGAGTATCAAGTGGAAGGCAGGATCAGTTCATCAACAACCTCAGAATGGTGCTAGAAAGTGATATACCTTCTAACATGGTCAGTTCCCACAAGTTTGGAGGAATTATAGCCCAACAAACAACCTTGAAAGCACTGGGGTCACACAAGTAGACCCCAGGAATAATATTTGGCACCCGACCAACAATCATATGTTATATGTCGGGCTGCGGAGAGGCCTAAGA
Organism: Penicillium olsonii; assembly: GCA_911174995.1. NCBI lineage: Eukaryota > Fungi > Ascomycota > Eurotiomycetes > Eurotiales > Aspergillaceae > Penicillium > Penicillium olsonii. The sequence continues at coordinate 303,437 of CAJVNO010000033.1, forward strand.
AGGCTTGAGTACGGATATCATGCCAAAGGTTGTTAAGCCAAGCCATTTAGGACATATCTTCCAGAGATTGACAGAGGTAGCCCAATGTATCCCTAAGATCAGAAGTGGTGGAAAGTACGGAGTAGAGAGGGTCAAGATTGTGACGATGATGTAGATACAAAGCTCCGCCGCCTCACCGCCTGCGGTAACAGGCCATCCCCACGCTTCTTGCCCTCAGCCTCATCACTTCCTCTCTTCTGCCTGATCTTTCTCCTTACCTTCACTTTCAGATTCGGTGGGCGTTTTTATTTCTCGACTCCCCGCGGAAATCCCCAATCTCTCCCCGTGAACCTCACTCGAACGCGTCACCCATCCGATTACAAAGATCTTTTGAGGCGTGACTGGTGGCGCTCCAACCCTCAGCGTAAACTTTGGGTGTGTGACTTCCAGGACTGTAATGACGCAGGATCCATGCTGATGAATTGAGAAGGTCGTTTAGCCCGGGACACTTGATTGTCTCGTTATCTTGTCGCCGCCGCGCCCCCCTGCCGCAACGATGTCTCGAGCGATGCCGCCGGTTCCCCACAAGGACGACCTTGATTCCACGTGAGTTGGCCATGGATTGCAATGGTAATGATGCGAGCGTGTGGCGGAGGCTGATCTGTTGACAGTTGGTCGTTCCTTGAGGACGGAATCCAGAGCGTCATGCTCAACCTCGACGGTGGTATTGACATGAAGGCTGTAAGTGAATGGACCAAAACCTCACTTATCGTATACATTTGCCCCGAAGTGCCAGATGTTGACTATTTTTCTTTCCTAGTACATGGGTCTATACACGTGCGTTGAACATTCGATCCTCTCCACTTGACTGGAACCCCGCTTATCATTCCATCTTAGGGCCGTTCATAATTTCTGCACATCACAAAAAGCCGTTTCAACTGGTCAAGGACTTCAGCAAGGACAACGCGGGGGTGTGTCTCCCCCAACCGTCGGATCTTCGACTACCCAATATGGACTTGGACTAACCTGGATGCAAGCCCACCTATTGGGCGAGGAACTTTACAAATTACTCGGCGAATACCTTTCACGCCATCTCAGCGACGTCTTCGATAAATCACAGACTCACACGGAAGAGGGCCTACTCGGATTCTACATTCGCGAATGGGAACGCTACACGACCGCCGCCAAATACGTCAACCATATCTTTAAGTACCTCAACCGCCACTGGGTCAAGCGCGAAATCGACGAGGGAAAGAAGAACGTCTACGATGTCTACACCTTACATCTTGTCAGATGGAAAGATGACTTCTTTGAGAACGTGCATGAGAAGGTTATGGATGCCGTCCTTAGCTTGATTGAGAAGCAAAGAAATGGAGAGACCATCGAACAATCTCAAATCAAGTCTATCGTTGACTCCTTCGTGTCTCTGGGCCTCGATGAAAACGACAGCTCCAAGTCAACCCTGGATGTCTATCGCAAATACTTCCAGGACCCGTTCATTGACGCCACCAAGGTTTATTACGAAAACGAGTCGCGCCAGTTCGTGGCGGAAAACAGTGTGGTGGAATACATGAAGAAGGCCGAGGCTCGTTTGGATGAAGAGAAGGCTCGTGTCGGTCTCTACCTGCACCCGGATGTCACCAAGGGCCTTACCGATACCTGCCTGGCTGTTCTTGTCACTGCTCACTCCACTCTGCTTCGCGACGAGTTCCAGGTCTTGTTGGATAACGAACGGCAGGAAGATCTTGCCCGTATGTACCGCCTTCTTTCCCGCATCAAGGACGGTCTGGACCCCTTGCGTACGACATTCGAGAACCATGTGAGACGCGCTGGTTTGGCCGCTGTCGAGAAGGTCGCTGCGGACGGTGAGAACTTTGAGCCTAAGCTGTACGTCGATGCTCTTTTGCAGGTCCACACACGGTATCAGAACCTTGTCGACGATGCGTTCAACGGCGAATCCGAATTTGTGCGATCTTTGGACAACGCCTGTCGAGAGTTTGTCAACCGCAACCGTATTTGCAAGACCAGCTCATCCAAGTCCCCCGAATTACTGGCCAAATACACGGATTCATTGCTCAAGAAGGGATCAAAGTCAGCCGAAGAGTCGGAACTGGAGGAAATGCTGGTGCAGATTATGACCGTTTTCAAGTACATTGAAGACAAGGATGTTTTCCAGAAGTTCTACTCCAAAAACCTGGCAAAGCGCCTGGTACACGTCAGCTCTGTTTCCGATGATGCTGAAACAAGCATGATCAGCAAGCTGAAGGAGGCATGTGGATTTGAATACACCAACAAGCTCCAGCGAATGTTCCAAGACATGCAAATCTCTAAAGATCTGAACAACAACTACAAGGATTGGCAAGACAAGGTCCTTGATGACGATGACAGAAAGCGCATGGCGGACGCTCACTTCCAGATTCTGGGAACTGGTTTCTGGCCCCTCAACGCCCCCACCACCCCCTTCCTTGCGCCCCCCGAGATCGTTAAGACAGCCGAGCGTTTCCAGAAGTTCTACTTTGACAAGCACAATGGTCGCAAACTGACATGGCTATGGCAGCTCTGCAAGGGAGAAATCAAGGCGAACTACATCAAAAACGCCAAGGTGCCTTACACTTTCCAGGTATCGACATACCAAATGGGAATTCTCCTGCTTTTCAATGAAACCGACACTCTCACTTACTCCGACATTGAGAAGGCCACCACTTTGACTAATGAAATTCTTGACCCCAACCTTAGCATCTTGCTCAAGGCGAAGGTTCTCATTGCCAACCCCGAGGGCGCCAAACCCGAGCCTTCCACCACCTTCACTTTGAACTACAACTTCAAAAACAAGAAGGTCAAGGTCAACCTCAACATTCAGATCAAATCTGAGCAAAAGGTCGAGGCAGATGATACACACAAGACGATAGAAGAGGATCGGAAGCTTCTGCTTCAGGTATGTTGCTTTTAACTTTCCAATAACGACGTTCCATCCTAACACCACTGCAGTCTGCCATTGTGCGCATCATGAAGTCGCGCAAGAAGATGAAGCACGTTCAGCTTGTGCAGGAGGTCATCCAGCAAGTCAAGTCTCGCTTCCCGCCCAAGATCCCTGATATCAAAAAGAACATCGAAGCGCTCATGGAGAAGGACTACATCGAGCGAATGGACGGTGACGAAATCTCCTACATTGCATGAACAACCCTGTTCACCTCTCCTCTCTTCATTTCGCAACCCCCTCCCAGGGTTGCAATGTTCTCCTCCCATTCCTACACTACACCACTCGCTGCTTTTGGCAACATCCTCTCGGACATCGGTAACTTGCCTGCTTTCCCTGGTGCCTTTCCGCCTGTATGCGTAAGTGGATACCAGGAACTTCAGTCAAGACGACTTGGCCTCCCAGTGGAGCATTGGCTACTCTACATGGATAGCTGATGATTGATATCTGGAGAGAATAACAAATTTCTCATTGTGTCGGTGATTTATCTTAAATTTTCTTCATAGCGCTGAGACGACAAACCAATGATGACCCGGATGCTTTTTACTCTTGTGTATTTTCGCTTCTCCTGAAATTATTAGCTTCAATCATAATAAATTCGTTTCGGATATGGTGTCTTGATTGAATGGACTTGCATCGAATTCCCAGCTGACTGTCAACCACTTCCATATTTGTATTTAGATCAAAGATATGAGGAATGTTGTCGAGTTGTCCGGGTTGGGTGATCATTTGCCCTGTCATTGGTACAATGCCCCGTAGAAGACCATGTATCAGACGTGAAGAGAGAAGAAAAAGTACATGAACATCATTACACAATTGAGTATTGATCTCGCACCAAATGCGTAACATTATTGATTTCTATAAACAGGGATCTCCCAATCCAGGAGAGGCTCATATATATCCAAAGGAGCATCTCAGGAATATGCCTCGGCGAAAGTCAATGCAAACAAAAGACATTCGATCCCAAAGACCATGAAGACAAGAAATAACCGTCAGTGAAAACCAGGAGCCCAAAAAACGAATCCCGAGCCCAAGCTCGTTCCAGACGAGCTTCACTGCGATGAACGATCGTCCTTGACAGGAAGGGCCGTAATGAATTCCTCAGGGTCCGCCTGACCAGGAAGAACATTCTCCTTCGCTTTGCCATCTCCCAAGCTCAGTCCTAGACCCTCATTCGGCGTGAGAGCAACAGAGGCAAACCCATCTGCGTCAACGGTATCCTGGTAACTCTTTCCAGCCGGGATCCCAGGTCCCCTGTCTATGCTCTGTTTACCCTCGTCCTCGTAGGCCGGGAAGCCCTGCGACAAGGGTGATTTCGGGTACGGAACATCCTGGGATTCGGCGGTGGAGACATCATCGCGACGTTGGAATTCGCCGCTTTCGCGACGCAGAAGGATATTGCTCCATCGCTTTCTGCGGCTGACACTGCGGGTTAGACCACCCTCGGCGATGGAAGGGGTGGGGGAAAGAGGGGCATCTCCTTCGCTGTGGTGCTGGATGGAGCGGCGACGGCCGCGGTCAGAGTCTGCGATTTCGGTGACGACGGTCAACGCCGGGGCGGATGGTGAAGTGGTGACACTGGGAGGAGCATTGGCGTTCGGGTTCGGTGAGGTATTGCGCTTGTCTTGCCATTCGCGACGCTTCTCGCTGGCCCATGATCCCCATGAACTGAAATACGCGCCTGCTTTTTGGCCGGCCGCGGCCACGGAGGCTTGGGCTTGGGTCACGTCTATGGAAGCCCGGGGGCGGATATCATTGGGATCCTGGGAGGGGGTCGGTGAAAGAGGGGTGTCCTTTTCCAGGGAAGTGCGCTGGGACTGAGTGGCTGCTTTTTCCTCGTTGCGTTTGCGTTGGGTTTCGCGCATTGTCTCGATATCAGACCAGAAGCTGTTGAACGCCGCACTGACCTTCTTCTGGCCTGTGGAGAAGTGGCGGCCCAGTGCCTCGCGGCCTTCACGTACTCGGTCGTCCAGATGGAGGTCTGCGACTTGCTGGGAGATACGTCGTTGGACGTCCTCCATGGTGAGGCCACCGGCGTTGGGGTGCCGTGGCTCCGTGATGGAGAAAAGGAGTGCGTCGGAGGTAAGGCGCGAGAACAGTGCATAATTAGAGGTTGCTTGCCACTGGGTCAGGAATTCGGTGTTGAAGTCGATGGCCGGGTCTCCTTCAATATTAAAGTTTTGCAGCTGAGCCTTGCTGCGAGTGGGAGAGTCGCCGTTATTGACCGAGCACAATTCCTCGTGGTATTTCATGGAGGATAACAATGCCAGCAGGTATTCCTCAAATTGCAGCCGGATGAACTCTTCCGAACCCATGAAGCCGAGTGTTTTAGGCTGAGAAGGGTGATCGTCATCCCAAGTATCGTTGACGATCTGCGTGAGGAGATCGATCCAGCGCCTATCTGCCGCAGAAAGGGCCAGCGCATTCCGAAGAGATGGAGTGTTGATAACGATGCTGTCTTCGTCGAGGTTGATTAGAATGTCACTATAGCGATCTTTCTGCTGGAGGAGCAGGGAGTTTGTTGAGCCAACAACATAAGATTTGGTCCCATCATCGGCCAGCAGATCCAGCAGCTGGAGAGGTGTATAGGGACCAAACATGCTTCCTTTGCCGAAGATTTGCAGCGGAAGACCCATGTATGCCAGCAAGGAGCTTCGGTCGCTCGTCTTAAGAGAGGTTGGCTTCTCAACGGTTTTAGAGTATGTGTCGAAAGCAGGGTCTGCGCAGTCTTGCAGGCTGTTAATGAGACCCGGTATTAAAGATATAAGTGAGAATTGAATCATGCAAAGGCGTTCACAACGCGTCCCAAAGAAGAGCATCTTGGGCTGCAACAACAGTGCCTTGAACAGAACCAAGGTCTGGGATTTAAATTCATGAACCATTTCCCGAAGCGACAGGCCTTCAAAATTCAGCGAAGATTCAAATCGATCGTAACGGCTCGTCTTCTTACCCAAGTTCTGATCGGTTGGGCTATCATCGTTCTGGAGAGCAATTACCAAACCTTCCCGGAATTTCTGCAATCACATTAATCTCCGTTCGAGGCACCGCTGTCAGCGAAACATACCTTCAGGATATCAAAGTCGGAGAAGTCACTGATAAAAAAAGTGCCACGTCAGCTAAGGTATGTCCCTGTGACTTGTCCTCGATGTAGACTTCACACCGGCCCGTGAAAGTCGACGATACACCCCTAGAGGATAAGAATCCACGTACCGTTGCGCAAACCACGCCGATGTCACCACAGAAAGCTTTTCGCGTAATTGGCCTACTCGCTGCGGAGTATCCGTGACAACCACGACGGCTTTCTGTACCGTTGAACGTGTCACATCAGCGGAGCGGTTGATGAGTAGACTCGCGTCAATCTGGCGGGAGCAAGCTATCCCGAAAAGAGACGTCGCAGGGATCGTAGGGGTTTCTTTTCGGCAAAGAGTGAAGTACGAGAACTCTTCAGTCGACCTAGAATCCAGGGTGTTAGATAGTCTGGCGCAAAGCGGCTCCCTGTCCGATGCGTGCGCTCGAATCCCGCACGGCACTGAATCCGGTCGTATTGCACAAAGGGGTATCTCTTACAGGTGCGCTCCGTCCGATAGGGCCATGAAAGGCAGCAGGGACCAGTCATTCTCAACCGCTGGGTCGGTTCCTTCGTCGGCAATGCAATGCTCGATCTCGGGGCCTCTGCGGGGGCGTGTCTCAGTCAGCGAGCTACAGGTACGGGTCTGGCTGTGTTCCTGGTCCCCACGCATGGAGACCTCGGCCTAGGGGGTGTCTGGCTCACCGTGCATGGTGGAAATCTATGACCAAGACAATGGGGTCTTGTTTATGCTGGGCAGCCATCACGCCGGATCATGCAACGGAATGATTCTGGATTGACCCGGGTGTGTGTGGTGCGGTGAATGGGTCGAGGGAGTGGTTTGCGACAGAGCTGAGGTGGTCTCCTCCGAAACCTCGATGTTTCCCATGAAGATCGTCGCAAACAGGGGAGTGATATGGTTATCGCGCGCGTTGTGAGTGGCCGAGGCACAGGCGGTGAATCGCAGCCCCGCCAATCTATGAGGCGCATACGGAGTACATAGGTTGTGTATTTTCAGCTGAGAGATACATATAGCATGTTGTCGGCCTCGGGGGAGAATTTCGAATTATTAAGAGTTATGAGAGGGTCATCGCGCAACTAAATAAAATTCCCCCATATGATTTCTCCTAATCACCAACCAGTTCTGACGACGCCGGAAAAGCTATGGACAATAGTTACCACAAAAGACAAGAAAAGAAAAGAAGCCGAATGAAATGTGAAAACAGTAAAGTACGAGAGACGGGGAGACATGCGAGCCTCGCGAAGCCATTGGACAGACATAGGGCCAGGCTGTGCATTCAAAGACTGGAATCCAAGGATCGGAGGGCGAGTCTTTCACTTATGAACGTCCAATAATTATGCAAATGTCTGTCCAGCATCGCCTTGGACTCCGCCCTGCACCAAGGCCTCGCCGGCCTCGTTGCCTTGCTCGATATTGTGGAAGTCCAAGATCTCAGAGTACCTGAAACGAGTTAGTCAAAACTTAGGAACCCCACAATAGCGAATGAATCACGTACATCATAATCTTCCAGGTATCGACCGGTAGGTCGGCATCATTGAAAGACCAATCGAACTTCTCTTGCGCAACAGGCTCGTCGGTGGGGTCGTGGTAGGGCGCCAGATACTCGTGCGACAAGGCGTCGGTGGCTTGAATTCGCTGCTTGGGGTTGAAGACCAACATTCGCTCGAGGAGTTCGATCGCTAAAGCAAGTGGTGTCAGTATTGTGATCCATCGGGCATGGGGTGATCTATTTGGCACATACCGTCGGGATCGGCGTTCTTGAACTTGTTCACGAGGGGTTGGCGCTCGCGTTGAGGGAGAGACTTGACGAATCGGAGAGTCTACAACGTTGGTTAGCGGTTTCGCGATTGCCATCGTTGGAACATTTAAGACTCACGTTCTCGCTGCAGATGGTCTGGATCACGTCATCTGGGGGAGTGCCCAGGAGCTCGGTGATAATCGAGAACTGGTTGACATGGTCCTTTCCGGGGAAGAGCGGTTTTCCCTCCAGCATCTCGGCGAAAATGCAGCCCGCACTCCAGATATCCACCTCGACGTCGTATTTCTGCCAGGTGAGCATGATCTCGGGCGCACGGTAGTATCGTGTTGAGACATATCCGGTCATTTGCGGATCCTGGATTCGAGCCAGACCGAAATCGCAGATTTTCAGGTCGCAGTTTTCATTAATGAGAATGTTGCTAGGTTTCAAGTCGCGGTGCACAACACCAGCCGAGTGAACATATTTCAAGCCACGCTATCATATGGTCAGTTATTTGGCGGCAGCCCGGTTGTGTTGGATGGAAACTTACCAGAATTTGGTATAAGAAGTACTGAATGAATTGCTTTTCAAGAGGTCGTGAAGTGAGCAGACGGTGGAGGTCAGTTCCCAGCAGTTCGGTGACGAAGTAGCTGCGGCTGTCAGTATATATGCGCCCCGCTCAGGAGATCAAATCAACTTACATGTCTTCCAACGGCGAAATGAAGATGTCACTCAAGCTGATAATCTACAGAGTGTCAGTGAACGCCTCGGGGTGGCTTTTTAAACAGGGGACGGACATTCTCGTGGCGGAGATGCTTGAGCAGTTTCAGCTCCCGGTAGGTTCGCTTGGACAGCACAGGGGTGCTGAAAGGCTTCATGATTTTCTTGACTGCGACTGGCTGCGCTGTCAATTGATCCTTTGCCGAGCTGTTGAGTGGCCTAGTTAGCGCTGCCTTCGAGATGTCGCTTCTGTGCGACCTAGATTGCGACTCACCAGACCAGGCCGAAGGCGCCCATTCCCACCGGCTGGAGCTCGGTGTATCTAGCGAGGGCAGTCAGCATCACATCCTAGACCGCCACGGGGCTCAGGGCGGACTGAGGGGCATTGCGCACCGGCTGGTGATCTCAAAGGTGGTGCCGAAGATCTGGGCACGCACGAATTCGGCCATGATGAAGATATTATCGCTGAAGACGAGAAGCAACCAGACAAGAAGCCGAAAGATAATCGAGAAAGGGGGGGGTCGCGAAGAAAGTGTGTTGGCAGCAGATGTGGGGAAGGGACTGAAAAGCACAAAACAAGGTCGACCCACGTCATCGCCCGCCAGGTTTTAACGCTGACTCAGCCTTTACAAGAGATTCACTATGTAGTTATATTAGATATTAGATATTAGGTATATCAGACATAGTACTACCTAGGTAGATTTAGTTGATATAGTAGACAAGTAGTTAGAATATATACTCCAATTCCCCTGTCCTCGCTGTCGAGTGAAAATTCCGCCACGCGGCCCAGACCCGGTCTATTACTGCAAATCATGAATCTGCACTTTCTGCCTATTTCCAGCGTTGCTATTTGCCGGTTACGGGAGATATCAAATAGCATTGTCTATCCGATCTAGACCGATTGAGAGAGAGAGATCTATATTTATATATATATATAGGTATGTATATACTCACCCTCTTCGAATGGCACATGGGCATTATCAACCCAAGGTTGGAAGATAGCAGAACTAGTGGACGGAATAATAACTCAGATCCGCTCATGGGCCAGACCGCCAGGGGACATCTCAGATGCCATTCGTGACGTATCTTAACAGTTGAGTTAGAAGTCAGGTGGGCCATATGTCCGGTAAAATCTACCCTTAAGGCCTTTTCCCGATGCGGATCTGGCGGCTGAGACATGTAAAACATGCAGTACGAACACTGGTCCCCTTTGCAGTTTCATAGTCCATGTTCAGGTGAGCAGTATTCAGGGCACAATCTCTTTGTCGCCCTGAGACCCTCAAACACATGCTAAGTACATATCAATCTCAGCGCGATTCGGCCAAGACTCGGAACGGTTTTGCCTCTCCACTTTTGCGGATGTTGAATTCGACGGAGTACAGACCTCCTAGACCTGGATCTGATGGAGATGGAGAATCTGAGAAACTTGGAAATAGGTGAGATCTCTAATAGGAAGAGATATATGGACTACCTAGTAGTATACTAGTAGACAGTTCGCGTAGAGTACCGAGAGATTTCCCTTTGCTCGTACAAGACCCTGGACATCTAACAGAACGTGTCGGGTCCTTGACGAGGGCAATGAAAAGAGACTCGAGAGATATTACCCTCGAATCTGCCGTTGAGCATTGGAAATAGAAAGTCCGGGATATAAGAGCGTTGGGTAAAAGGGTTAATTACCGAGAGAGCGTACACGTTTCTTACCACTCGCTCCAGTCTGGCATCTCCACTCCCCCAGCATGACGATGGTCGCACTGACACTGTTCCTTTAACCTCCTATCGCCATTGTGATCCTTCCAACCTCTCCCCTCCGCGGATCCTGTGTCTGTCGCCGTATTGTACACGGACCGCCTTCACCCGCAACTCCCGAACTCAACTCTCCTTCCGAACTCGCTCGTCGCAATCCCTCCCACCTTGCACCTCGCAACGCCTCCAAACGCCCGCTCGCCAACTTTTCGCTGAACCATTTTGCGCTTGTCTCGTCTGTCGCTACCGCTTCACCCTCGAGTCGCGCGGATCCTTTCCCGTCTGTGTGTGCGTGGCGCTCATAGCCGCATCCCCCAATTCCTACCCCCCACAGCTGTTCTGGTCGGCATTCTTTCCTCCTGCGCGCGATTGATGAGTCGACTCCCTACTGGTCGGAGACATTAAAGCTCTCGCCATGGGGTCCTGTTTCAGTTCAGAGTCCACCGGGGACGCCGATCAGAAGAAGCGAAGCCAAATGATCGATCGCAGATTAGAAGAAGACTCTCGACGACTACGACGGGAGTGCAAGATTCTTCTCTTGGGTAAGACATCCGGTGCCTGCCGTGGAGCTTGCCCCGACCTGGCTAACCTGGACTGAAGGATCCGGAGAAAGTGGCAAGTCGACGATCGTGAAGCAGATGAAGATTATCCACCAAAATGGTTACACCGTGGAAGAGCTCGCGCTCTATCGATTGACCGTCTACAAAAATCTCCTGGACTGTGCGAAAGCTCTGATCGGAGCATATCATTACCTCCAACTCGAACCCTCCAGCCCAAAGGTCAAGGAGTACATCTCATTCCTCGAGGACTACAACGTGGATCCTGACCCCAATACCACCCTCGATGCGAAGATTGGCGAAGCGATCACATACCTGTGGAACGACCCGTGCACGTCAACCGTTCTCGAGCACCAGAACGAGTTCTACCTCATGGACTCCGCACCATAGTACGCCCCCACTTTACGTCCCACCCCAGCTCCAGCTAACAGCCCCCAGTTTCTTCGACGAAGCGAAACGAATAACGGCCCCCGACTATATCCCGGACGTCTCGGATGTGCTCCGCGCAAGAACGAAGACCACCGGTATCTACGAGACACGATTTACAATGGGGCAGCTAAGCATACAGTATGTGGTCACTGGAAATCGCGCTCCGACGTATCCTAACAATCAGCAGCATGTTCGACGTAGGTGGCCAGCGCAGTGAACGCAAGAAGTGGATCCACTGCTTCGAGAATGTGACATCCATCATCTTCTGCGTCGCGCTCAGCGAATACGATCAAGTCTTGCTAGAAGAGAGCAATCAGGTAGGAGGCATCGGCCCACTGTGGATATAGCGCCAGGCTGACCAACCTTGCAGAATCGAATGATGGAAAGTTTGGTGCTGTTTGACTCCGTGGTCAATTCTCGATGGTTCATGCGGACAAGTATCATCCTCTTCTTGAACAAAGTTGATTTGTTCCGCTTGAAACTGCCTCGATCCCCGTTGAGCACCTACTTCCCCGATTACTCCGGCGGCAACGACGTGAACCGCGCCGCCAAATATCTGCTCTGGCGATTCAACCAAGTCAACCGCGCACACCTGAACCTATACCCCCAGTGAGTATTCATCCGTCGGGTTGTTCTCCAGAGGCCCCGCTAACAATATCTTCAGCCTCACACAAGCGACAGACACCACGAATATCCGCCTTGTCTTTGCAGCAGTCAAAGAGACGATCCTGCAAAACGCCCTCAAAGATTCGGGTATCCTATAATAATTCCCCAGGTCCCCGATCTTGTCGCTCAAGTACTTTCCTTCGCTGCCCTTCTTTCCGACCAACCTAACGACCAAACACCGTCCCTCTTCTCAACGTCGCCCTCGGTGTTCTCAAACATCTTCTCCCGGAGACAAGCTTTACTGTCCCCTACGATCAATCATACCCTTTCCCGATATGTTTTCTTTTCTTTTCTTTTTTCTCATTGCTTTTGACCAGCTGCAGGCGTTGATGGCGTCTTTTGGCTGATTTCCCAGGTCTGATTTAAGGGGGCTCCCGCCTGGCTTTCAAGGTGGCTTTTCTAAACGTGGCTATATCTGTGTTTAAGAACCGTAGCATTCTCAGTCATTCATGCTACTGTTTCTGTTCCATGCATCCTTCCTTCCTGGGTAAACCCTGGACGATCTGTATCATTCTGGAAGGTCGCAGTTCGGCACGAACCCCAATGTCGGACTCGAGCCCAGATCTGGATTGGTTCAAGTCAGATCTCTTTGCATACGACCCCGTCGAGGCGTATCGACAGTTTCGTTCGTTATAATCTGTTTTCCACGCTTAATTCTCCTTGCTTGATAGCCTGTTTCATGCATACCGTGGCGGTTTTTCATTTCCAATGTGCCATGTTCCGCTCCTATATCTATTTCCTTTCTTCTGTTGGAGCTTTACCCTTCCAAGCGTTTCCATGTCTCTAGTAATTCCTGTTTTTCACATGCTGTATCTCTTCTCGGGTCGCTCTCTCGTGGTTCAGCCTTCAACTCACCCAAGGACCATGTGGATTGGACCCCAAGGACCTGCATGGACTTCCAAGGTTGGATTGCTATGCGATATAGCATAGACAAAGGGTGTTGCGTTCTTTGCTGCACAGTCTTTGCTGTCGAATTGGCTAGCATCGTGATATCAATATATTCCGCTCGAGTTTTTGTCCTTGCCTTCACTGAATACGGTTGATCCTATACAGCTGTAGATGATCATTCGGTCCCATGGCTAGGGTGATATCGACCGAGTTTGGAGGGACAGTGGAACCCGAGAGCAAAAGAACCGAGCAAAGATGCCTTTCTAACTTTGGGGAGCGTCATGCTCAGGTGCTGTTGAAGAGTTTGACGTTGTATTTTCGAAACATAGATGGACATCAAGCACAAGCCACCTTTTCGGTCTTCAGGAGGTTGCATAAGTCCAAGGAAAGCCCTGCATCGAGATCTGATAGCGCAGTGCCACCCTAATAGTCACTTGTATCCATGATGTCCATTGACTGACAAGGTTCATTCTGAAGCAGCCGAAGGTCTTTGGTCTACTGATATAGGGAGAGGTGATCAGACCCAGCTCAGCATGAGGAAGTCCCAGATTGCCCCCGGCCTTGGAATTCGCTCTACGATTTCTGCAAGACACCCGGTCTAGCATGAGACAGCAGACCCGATCACATTTGCATTCCCCAATAAGGCATGCAGGAAGGCTCCTTCATATCCATGATCCGAGCACCACACTGTGAACTTCATCCCGTCTGCCTCCAGGGCTTGAAGTTGAGCAGATTCAGTTACAAAAGCACCATGCACCCCACTCCATCGAGCAGCCACCCACATCACCAAGTGCATACTCTCCATCGCTCGAGGATTTCTCTTACCCAACCCCGCAGCTCCGAGGTACCTTGCGCGGATGGCGCCTAAAAGACCATCACTCTCGCAGACAGGGCCCGAGTCACCAGCAAGACAGCTACTATAGCTCCGACAAAGAAAGAATCGACATGACCCCCGCAGGCCAGAACCCCTCCGACCCTGACGCGTCCTAAAAACACGCCTTGGCCCCCGTAACTCTCCCGAGCCAAACCCCCAGCCAAAAAGCCGAGACAGCACCCCGCTATGCATGCCATCGACCCAAGTCACGATCTACGGGAGTGCAGGAGCTCTGGGTCAGATTCCCCACTGGGATCTTGAAACCTACTTTCTGAGGCGCACAGGCTCCCTCTGGTGACCGAGTACGGGGTCTGCACTATGGAGTTTGGCGGCTTACGACAGTGACGGAGTCAGGGTTCCCGCTCCGGCCGGAGGCTGGGATGTGCACAATCAGGGATTTGGAGGGGTTCAGCCCTGAATTCCAGGGACAGGGACCCAGGAAGACCCGTGGAGGATCCGGTGGCCTGATGTCTCAAGAAACAGGGAAAAGGGAGAATAGCTCTGGAGTATGGAGTGCAGAGGAGCTGCAGCAAATCACGAAGATCGTCGCGTGCACGGACAGCTCGGACCGTTATCGAGACCCGCAGGTAGAGTATGAAAGTCGATGTCTGTAGGATTGTAGTCGTAAGGTGTGACTGGGCAGAGACAGGGAGAAACGGGCTAAAAAAAGAGAGAGGTGTCACCACTTTTTGTCATGACTGCATGTACTCTTTCCCCTCTTTCGCTTTAAGTACTTCCCGTACTCCTGCTTTTTCTTTTCTCCTGGTACTGATCTTTATCTTTTTTTGATTTTCATTCCAGTCATCATGTCGGAGGGAACTGCTCCAGTTACCGTACCTGTCAATGAGCCTCGCCGGGAGCGGAGACCCTCTGTCGGAGCTCCAATCGCCGACCTTCAGGGCCCTGTCGGCCCGGGTTTCAGTCGCCCGAAGCACAAACGTACCTTTACCGGCTTGGGTCCTGCCGAGATTAAGAATGTCGAGGCGAGCATTCCAGAGCCACTTCGTGAGGCGTAAGTACAGCAATCGATCATGGGTTGCGCTGGAGCTGACCATTCTCGCCGTACAGCTGGCGGAAGCATGTATGCTAAGCAAGTCTGGGATCCCGAAGTCTGCTAATCATGAACGCATCTAGTCGGCCTCCGAGTTCACGAACAAAGAGGAGTTCGAGGTCAGTACTACCCTAGCATATGTCACCCGTGGTTCCGACCTCATCCTTCTAGACCGAACTAGTCCGCCACATTGAAACGACCCTGGCTCGTTCGCTATACAACTGCGATGAATTGTGAGTGCTTCTGAGCTCATTTCAGTGGCTGTCATTGACATTCTCAGGGCGGCATACTCGGGCACTGCCCTTGCGTTCCGAGACCGGTTGATTATCGAGTGGAACAGAACCCAGCAGCGCCAAACTTTCACCGATCAGAAGCGGGTCTACTGTATGTGGGGACCACCGCACTTGACAACCAATGGCTAATTGATTATATAGATCTGTCTCTCGAGTTCCTCATGGGACGTGCCCTGGACAATGCCATGCTCAATGTGGGCATGAAAGAGGCTGCTCGCGGTAAGAAATATATATCCGTGGCGTCCCGTCACGAACAATTACTGACATACTCCTAGAGGGTCTCAAGGATCTAGGCTTCCGCATCGAAGATGTCATCAACCAGGAGCATGATGCGGCCTTGGGTAACGGTGGTCTCGGACGTCTGGCAGCATGCTTCTTGGACAGCATGGCAACACTGAACTACCCGGCATGGGGATACGGATTGCGCTACCGGTATGGTATTTTCAAGCAGGAAATCATCAATGGATATCAAGTGGAGATCCCCGACTACTGGCTCGACAACAACCCGTGGGAGTTCCCTCGACACGAAATCACAGTCGATATTCAGTTCTATGGTAACGTGAAGAAATACCAAGACGAGAATGGCAAGATCAACCATTCGTGGGAAGATGGCGAGGTTGTTCAAGCAACTGCCTACGACGTTCCTATCCCCGGATACGGTACAAAGACCACCAACAACCTCCGCCTGTGGTCGAGCAAGGCCAGCAGTGGCGAGTTTGACTTCCAGAAGTTCAACGCGGGAGACTACGAGAGCGCCGTGGCCGATCAGCAGAATGCCGAGACCATCTCGGCTGTTCTCTACCCGAACGATAACCTCGAGAGAGGTAAAGAGCTCCGCTTGAAGCAGCAATACTTCTGGTGCGCTGCCTCTCTGTTCGATATTGTTCGGAGATTCAAGAAGACCAAGCGGGCTTGGAGCGAGTTCCCCGAACAGATTGCCATTCAACTCAACGATACACACCCAACTCTGGCCATTGTTGAGTTGCAGCGCATCTTGATCGATAAAGAGGGTCTCGAGTGGGATGAGGCCTGGAGCATCGTGACCAAAACTTTCAGTTACACCAACCACACCGTTCTTCCCGAGGCCCTTGAGAAATGGTCGGTTCCACTGGTGCAGAACCTCCTTCCACGTCACTTGCAGATTATATATGAGATCAACCTGTTCTTCCTGCAATCCGTTGAGAAGCGGTTCCCCAAGGACCGGGACATTCTTTCCCGAGTCTCCATCATTGAGGAGTCACACCCCAAGATGGTTCGTATGGCATATCTTGCCATCATTGGATCTCACAAGGTCAACGGAGTGGCTGAGTTGCACTCCGATCTGCTTAAGACCACTCTCTTCAAAGACTTTGTGGAGATCTATGGACCCGACCGCTTCATGAACGTGACTAACGGTATCACACCTCGTCGTTGGCTCCACCAGGCCAATCCCCGCTTATCTGCATTGATTGCCGAGAAGCTTGGAGGGTATGATTTCTTGAAAGATCTTACACTTTTGGACAAGATTGAGGCCTTTGTGGATGACAAGGCATTCCGCGAAGAATGGTCTGCCATCAAGCGTGAGAACAAGCTGCGTCTTGCCAAGCACATCAAGAGCACCACCGGGTTCGATGTCAACCCGAATGCCCTGTTTGATGTGCAGGTCAAGAGAATCCACGAGTACAAGCGTCAGCAGCTCAACATCTTTGGAGTCATCCATCGCTACCTAAGCATCAAGGCTATGTCCGAAGAAGAGAAGAAGAAGGTGGTTCCTCGCGTTCAAATCTTCGGTGGTAAGGCCGCTCCAGGATACTGGATGGCGAAGACGATCATTCACCTCATCAACAAGGTGGCCGAGGTCGTGAACAAGGACCCAGAGGTTGGCGATCTGTTGAAGGTGATCTTCATCGAGGACTACAACGTCAGCAAGGCAGAAATCATCTGCCCAGCATCGGACATCAGCGAGCACATCTCAACCGCCGGAACTGAAGGCAGTGGCACGAGCAACATGAAATTCGTCCTGAACGGCGGTCTGATCATCGGAACCTGTGACGGTGCAAACGTAAGTTTCATATATTCCCCATAACCCTATCTCCAAGCTCTAACAGAATCACAGATCGAAATCACCCGTGAAATCGGCGAGCAGAACATCTTCCTCTTCGGCAACCTCGCCGAAGACGTCGAGGATCTCCGCCACCGTCACTTCTACGGCGACTTCAAGATCGACCCACAGTTGCAGCGTGTCTTCGATGCCATCAAGAGCAACACCTTCGGCGACCAGGGTGATTTCTCTGCCTTGACGGCGTCCATTGAAGAGCACGGTGATTACTACCTGGTCTCGGACGACTTCAACTCTTACATCACCACCCACGAAATGGTTGATGAGGCCTTCCAGAACCAGGAGGAGTGGCTGGCCAAGTCAATCACTTCCGTTGCGCGCATGGGCTTCTTCTCCATGGATCGCGTCACTAACGAATATGCTGATAGCATCTGGAACGTTGAGCCTCTTCCCGTGAGGGACTAGATACTCTGCATGGCCACTTCTCTTAATTCCCAGTCTGCGATTGTTCATTTGCATGCGTTTATTCAGGAATTAGTTTACAAATACATTTATTATTACTGATATATCCACGTATCGTAAACTTTGGAAGTTTTGCGCTAGTCCGAGGGTCTGTCCAGGTACTGTATGCCCTTGGCCCTCAGCATTAAAGTGGACTATCCTGGCCCAGGAAGCGTAATATATAGAAAGCCCAGAGAAATTAAAAGTTCAGGCGTGCACTTTTATATCTAAGGAATCTACCTATCTCAAACAGTGACCACCGCACCATGCACAAGCCCAAAACACCTACTCCATGCCAAATGAACAGAAGCAACCAATTCTAAACATAGCGACATTACACGTCAAACATAAAACACCTACACCAAGACCAGCTTACTCCTGAATAGTTTCAGGCTGGTCAGGCTTGGGCGCAGAGAAGTAATCAGGCCAAAGAGACATCTTCTCAGCAGGTGTGGGGGTACCCGTAGCCAGGAGTGTAGGGACCTAAAATGCGTTAGCAAGGAAATCAAGAGAGAAGGGACAATGCCAAACATACAGCCTCTTTACTGGAAAGACTGCGCCACATGTTAGCGCGCGGGTTATACCGCGCCGGCTTGCCTTGGCCACCGGTCTTCTTCTGGTCCTCGATTCTGATAGCCTCGACCTCGCGCTTGACATCGGAGAATGTGTCGAAGGGAATGTAGGGAATATCGTGCTCCTTGCAGTGTTCTTCGAGACGGAGGCCGCGACGAGCGAATAGAACATCCGCTTCTCGCGCGGCAGGTAGGTCTGAGACACCGTCGCCAATGAAGACGATCAGTGGGATCTCGCCGGGAAGACAGTCGAGTTGGGCTTGGCTGCGCGCTTCATTTACGCTGTAGGCCTTGTCGAGGCCAGTGTCGCAGTCGTGAAGCCACACGGGCTTCCAGGGGATACCGCCTGGAGCTTCGAGGTTGTTCGCGACGATGTTCATGGTCGCGGCCTGGCGTGTGTTAGTACTCAAGTAGTCTGGTTTTCTCTCGGGATGACATACCTCGTCGCCGAGGAAAATATCCAATGTGCGCTGCAGGACGGGCTTCAGTCCTGCGCTGATAACGTTGAAAGGGAACCCCTGTTCCAGGCAGTAGTTGTGGAACTCTCGGAAGCCGGGGTCGATCTTGAGAGTTTGCGCCATTAAGTCGAAGCCGTCGCCGAAGGGGATGCTCAGTGATCCCCACATGTCGTCGGAAATCTCACGGAAGGTTCGCTCGCCGGATTTGAATTGCTCTTCTAGCTTGTGTCTATACTCTGCGCCGCCGCCCAGGGCGTCCACGAGGACATGGCCCGTGTCTTGCATGAAGATTGTGCCATCGAAATCTATTCGGGGTGAGTATTTCTCCATTCGAGCGATTGGTCGAAAATAAGACCTGCAGGCACATACCGGAGAAGATGACAATCTTTCTCTTGGGGTCTTCGTTTGCTTTGGTGATTGCCATTTTGGAAAAAATATTTATGTATAGATTACTTGTGTGTAGAGAAAAGATGGGAAAGCAGAATTTAAAAGTAGCCCACGATCGCCAAGTCGAGTTGTGTCATTTCCGCAAACAAGGTAGATTCTCGCCAAACAAGATTGAGATGACGTAGGAGACAGCGACATCAGTGTGGGGCACATCGTGACTCCCGGATGTGCCGAATGTCGCAACGCTGATTGGCCGTTGACAAGCCCGAAGTGCCGGTAAGCCCACGCCCGGTGGGATACCGAGATTGAGCCGACGGGATTGGCCAGTTCAACCATGGTGGAGGCCGCATACATCATACATTCAGCGCCAAGATATCTATATATTCTTAGTTCGCCGTCAACTCAACAACCCGGCGTTGTAATTCCGGTACAGCTCGCAGCTGGAGATCCAACTCTTCCTTCTCACTGTAGGGGGTCAGTTAACACACATTCGTGTTGATCGCGTTCGACTCACTCTTCAAGCTTCAAGCGTCGCTCCCAGTCAAGTCCAGTAAAGATATAGCCACCTTGGCCATCAAATTGGAGGATCTTCTGGTGATATTGCCAGAGACTACGTCGGTGCGAGACGGTCATAAGCGTGGTGCCGAGTTTCTTCGCCGTTTCGTACATGACCTTTTCGATCTCCAGGGTCACGGAGGAAGTGCACTCGTCCAAAATGGCAAACTTGGGCCGGTGGTAGAACAGACGAGCCATGGCAATACGCTGCTGCAGACCGCCAGACAAAACATCTCGCCATTCTTCCTCCGCATCCCAGCCTCCAGGGCGGTCTACGACAGACGCGATTTCAACCACAGACAAGACCTCGTAAAGGTCATCGTCAGTGATACCTTTGGCCCGCATCTCGCGAACACCATCCGGGTAGATGACTTGCTGCCGCAAGGTACCACGCGATAGATATGGCCGTTGAGGAATGTAGAAGATATCGTCGAAACGGGGCTTCTTCACCACGCCTCCGTAGACCGGCCAGAGCCCGCCTAGGATCCGGAACAGAGACGACTTACCACAACCATTAGGCCCGACAATCAAAAGATGGTCACCGGGATTGACTGTGAAAGAAAGCTTTCGGACGAGTACGTCGCCGTTCGGCGACACAATCGGTACATCTGTGAACTCGATTGCATCGCTTTCCAGTACTTCGCCTCTGCCAGAAAGAACCTCGGCATTCTCTTCAGTTGAGGCGGAGGATACCAACTTCTTCTCGAATCTCCCCGCGAGCAAATCATCCATGACTTCCAGCAAGGAAGAGACTCGTGAGGTATAGCCAGCTAGCTCCGAGATTTCCTTGTAAGAGAACATCAATCGACCGAAAGCGTCAGATGAGGAGAGCAACATTCGGCGGTTTGTCACAAAGCCTATACGAATTAGTTTCTTTGAAACTGCTCAACGAGAGGGTAGACTGACTCTCTGTGTGATCGCCCATGCTGTGAGTAGCCTGCCCAGGGATCTTGAAGAAGACAGGCACACTGCACAGCATCAAGCCCAAAGCGCCCCAGAAGTACTTGATCACAAAGTCCTCCATGAATCCGTGGTACAACCGGCGGCGCAAGATACGGTTCACGTGCTTGATCAAAGTGAAGTAGCCCTTGTCCAGAGTGTCCTTCTCGGCCTCGTGGCCGTGATAGAGGGCTACCTCTTCGCTGTAGTCAATAAGTCGTGAATGGAGGAAACGGAACTCGCCCTCTAAGCGGGCCTCATCGGCGACATATTTGCCAAAGGGCGGTGTTAGCATGCGCATGACATTTGCCGACAGCTGCACAAGCAGACTCATGATGAACAGCCCTTCGCCTCCGACATTCTTGGAGAGCGAGTAGTTGTAGATGGCCATGTCAAGCACTGGCTTGGCCAGATTGGAGTATAGCTCTGCCAGGCTGTCCGAGAACCGGGAGACATCCACAGTGACGAGTTGGTCGGGATTCTTGATCCGGTCATCCAAGGCTGATATGGCATAGAAGGTCATATTTGATAGATACTTCTCGTGAATGTAGTCCGTCAGACGCTTCCGGTAGCTTAAAGCGAGTCGACACTGGTGATATGAAAGCTATTGTAGAAAATACACATTTAGTAAAAGTATCTACCGGTCGCGTGTCCACGGCGACGGGGTCAGATCGGGAAAAGCAGGAGACTTACCATAGAGTTAGTGAACGTGGCAGGGATCGCCACAAGCATCCACCAGAACAGGCCGAGCAAGAAGTCTTTGCCCTTGCCGCGCACCAAGTTGCTCACAAGTCTGCCGTCCAGCTCGGCGACATACAGACTCAACAGCGTGCGCAATACCAGGAACACGCTGTGGCTTAGCAGCAGGCGGAACTCCTTGCTGCGCCATCCGGGAATTACAATCTTCAATAAGCGAAGTAGGCTCTTGAAGAATTCCCGGTTGATCTCCACGCGTTTCTTGCGGGGTTGTTCCTCGTCGCCGAGGCTGCTGGTGCCGGGTCGGCGCCGTAGCTCGACCTGCTGAGACGCAGCTTTCTGTTCGGAGATGGCATTATGGATTCGTTTGGCTAAGGCGACAAAGAGGGCGAGATATACGCCGCGCGAGATGCGGGTGCGGTTTCGGAGGTAGAGGGATGTGAGGCTAGAGAGGATTTGCTTGACGGAACGTTCGGGCGGTAGCAGCTTAGACTGAACGGCCATGATGACGGTTGCTGTTCAGCCGAAGTTTACATACATGACCGCAGTGGAAAGCTCGGTGTAGAAGGAGAGAGAGGGCGACAGTGAGAGAGAGGATGAGCGCGCCGGGGGGAATGCCCAGGTGGATATGACGGTCCCTAACATGTGATACCCCAGGAAACTGGGGATCTTCAACCGAGGAACCCACATTGGGTTTGCAATGTTTGCAACATTGTAAATAAGTGTCATTGTCTGGGCTTGAGGTGCCAGGGGGCATCAAAAAACATGAGAGTGTGAATAAAAAGGCTTATACTTGGGGCAAAGCTTGCGCCTGGGTATTTTCACTTGTTGTTAACCCCCATGGCGGAGCCCCCCGGGGGCCGTTCCCATGATGAGAAAGTCTGCTTGGCATAGTTGCTATGCGATATCCCCGTGTTCTTGGCTGCTCGAGTATGTCCCATAAGATAAAACATCCAAACTGTGAAACATCAATACTGGCGACCGTCAAGGCATAGTGTTTGCTATGGAGGCTCTCTCGGGGCGTCGGGGGCACGGGCCTCGGGTTAGCACACCCCGAGTGCGGGCTAACGCTCCGGCGAGAACGAGGGGCAGCATTGAACAGATCAAAAGAACTCAATTTCTTTTACATCTTCTTGATTCTTAAGGCATATCTAAGACTCTGTCTCGAAAATACCTCTGCGTATACAAAGTTTCGTATCACAATGGCTCCAGTTCGCCGCATCGCTCAGATCGTTCACCTCAAGCCCGCTGCCGTGGCTGCATACAAAGAATGCCACGCTAATGTATGGCCTGAGGTACTTCAGCAGATTAAGGATTGCAACATCCAGGATTGTGAGTTTCTCTTTGGGACGGCCGAGAACAATGCTGCAGGTGTTGACTTGTCACCTCCTGTGTTGCAGACTCAATCTTCTTCGATAATGACCGGACTTTATTTGCAACGTTCAAATATGTCGGCACCGATTTCGAGGGAGACATGGAAGCCATGCGAGCAAACCCGAAGGTCAGGGAGTGGTGGGCCATGACAGACGGCATGCAGGTAAGATTAGCGCTGCATGAACCAAAGAAATGTGCTGATCAAGGACTGCCGGTATTAGGAAAGTCCCATTCCAGGAGCAGTCAGTAGCGCGGATGGACCGGGGTGGTGGAAAGTTCTCGACGAGGTGTTCTACACCGAGTAGTTGGTGCAATGAGTTTGATGGCAGCCGGTTCGTACATAGCCTCGGAGGCATTCCCGGGTCATCGATCAACGAAAGAAATCTTTGATTTGTTTTTGCTTTCTGTCGTGTGCAGCACTTCCGATGCCACCCTTGGTGCGTCGAAGACCATGCAGGTGGTTGGTGTAATTCGAGGCTTGAACTTTCATCTGCCAACCTCCTAACGTGAACTGTGGGAGACCTTCTAACTTTGGGCCTAACGGGCTGATGAGCAGATCCAAAAAGCCAGTATTAGACCAGGATGGTCTGAAGGTTTCCTCGAGCTTGGTGGAATAGTCCTGAATATCAAAGACCACATTTTCCGGATAAAAGAGTCCCAGCAGATAATTCCAGAAGACGCGAAGTATGATACCGTGGGCAACAATTATCACGACTTGATTCCCCTCATAATCATCGGCGTCCAAGTCTAACATTGACTGAAGATGCTCATCGAAAAAGGTCTCAACTCGAGACTTCATTGAGATGTCCGACTCACAGTTCTTCCATCCTTTTGAAGAACCGTCGTCCAGCCGAGGCTCCGATTGGCTTAACTCATGATCGCTTATCGAGCGTACGCCTTCCAGGCTTCCGAAGTCTCGCTCTCTCAAACTTGTGGCCAATATTGGCTTCCAGGGGGACTTGCCTGGATTCGCGACCAAGGCCGCACAAATGCCTTCAGCAGTTACCCTTGCTCGCTGCAGGTCTGAAGAAAATATGTGGGTGATCTGCGACGAGTTGCATACTTCATCGGACGCGATATGCTTGGCCAGGCGCTGAGCTTGGGCCATGCCATGATTTGTGAGAGCTGAATCTGTCACTCCCGCCCTGTCGCATAACATTAGTTGAGCTCAGGCAAGGGGACCTGTCAGCAGTGACATTTACCATAATTTTTTAGCGTTATCGACAGATTCAGCGTGTCGTACGAGTAGAAGTCGCATTCTCGTCAATTGGTCGGCCACCAGCAGAGCATATGCATACCCAGATAGGAAGAGGGTGGAACCAGCTGATCATTCAGGCGCTGACGATTTTTGATCGATAAGTCGGTTGTAGAGAAGGTTTTGGAATCCTGGAAGCTTTCAAGGGCATCGGATGGGGCCCTTGGCCGGGCAAATAATGGATGACATTGCATGAAATTTCACGCTAGCCGTTTTAAGTAATATTGAACACCCTCGAAGCCCAACGCCACAGAGAAGGGAGATCGCTAGAGGACCGCCTAGCAAGCCAAAGAACAATACTTCGTGTGAACAAGCCGCGGGATATGTATTTTTGTAGACATGGAAGGGATAGAAATGAAAAAAAAAGTCCAAGTTATCCCTACTGGGAGATGACTCGCACTTCTCAATCCGTTTCTTTTTAGTAAGACGGTGTCATATACGAGACGACTCGGACATTTTCGTGCGTATCTATCTGTTGACAGTCCCTAGCTTCCAGGCCTCCAGGTTCAGTTACTAGGGGAGCGAGTTGACTTAAGTAGATCTTACGGTTGCCTAATTGGGAAAGAGGGTCTTATATGTTTCTGCCTGCAGATCATGGCACCAATAGTCCACTTACTCACGAACCACCTGGAGAATATTCACATCACAACCTCCAGGGCGACCTTGGAAAACATACGTACTAGTAGTACCATTGCTATCGTAAGAATTGGTCGCATCACAATATCATCCTGTCAATTTACGCCTTTTAATTTCTTTCCATGCGACCGCGCGACGGGCCGTGTGCTTTCGATCACCATGCAAGCCCCACTGCTTTCAATTCTCCTTGCCGGCCTGCATAGGATTCGGAAAGTTGTCAGGGCAAAAATCGGATTGTTTTGGTACTTTGGGTATTCTCAATTGCTGTTTGCTTTTTTCTTGCCAAGTAAAATGCGCCTGATCCACAATCACATCTGGCTACCCCGGCAGCCCATTGTACGCAAAATCAAATGGATATCTATTACAATATTCCAGTGGGGTATGTTGATGCTGCCCACCCTGCATACACGCAATACTACAACACAACTAGAGCCCAAGAACAGGATGGGCCTGTTGGGCATCCTCTGTGGCAACAACCAGGCGGTTTGCGCAAGTTCGATGTGATGGCCAAGGAAATGCTGCAAGATGCCAAAGTAGGAACACAACATCGGTGCTCAGAAAACTGGAGCTTCTAGGGATCTTATCGAACTCTTGTGGGTAAGGGCAAGTGGAGTTGCGAAATACTAGCGAGAGAAGATCAAATCCACCTGGTAGGATTCCTAGACGACAAGCAACACCCGTCCCCCAAGTCATGAGCCATTGAGTGACCTGCACCTCGATGATTTCATTCCAATGCGATCTGCATGCAATATGTACGTTGAATGGCTTGCGTGAACTTCGCTGTTTTCATTTTCGTTCGTATCAGATACCGTTTGGCTATGACATTCGCGCCTAGCAATATGCCCACCGTTGACAGGCCCCCCGAGATCTATGAATTTTGTTGGTACAATATCGGAACATTTGCTCAATGTACATCTATCATGCCAGTCCATCCGTAATAAAGTCTTAATCATTCTCCAACTCCTTCACGTCTGGCTCCATCAAGCCAGCCTTTTCCTCGTCCAGGCCTCTGTCCCCAGATGCATCTACCTCCGAGCGCCAGTTCTCCACTGCGGACTCATTATAATTTCCGGGGCTACTAAGACCTCATCAGCACAGTGATCAGCGTAAAGTCATCGGGGCTCCTACCCCAAGTCTGGGTCCTGCTCTTCATGCGTCCACGCTTCAGGAAGCCTCGGGCGCGGCGGATCTAATGCAAAAACACCATTTAATCCCTCATGCCTGACAGTGCGTCCCATATATTTATAATGTGAATTGGGCTCTGGCGAGTCTTCTGCGTCATCCGCCGTGTCCGGAGCGGGGTCGGAATGTGGCTCGAATTGAGCTGTCCGATCCGTAGGTGATTGATCAGGCTGCTTTATTGAATGGCCTCTTGAGCGGGCGGCCCTCGGCGACGGCACATCTGTTCTATTTGTGAACCCGGTGTCTGGCCGCTTGGCCGGTCGTTTGTGATGTGCGCTGCTTTGGGGTCGCGATTCTACCCGGGGTCCTTCGTGACACCATGGGCATTGGGCTTTGCCCCCGTAGGCGCGGTGCCAACTGGCGTGCGTGTGCTGCTGGTATCTTCTCATGTTTGGCGGGGATGCCCGAGATCTGTATGGTGGATGTTTATCGAAATGGAGGAAAAGGCAATTGTGAATTCATCCGGGACCCGAAGACTTTTTAAAGCGGGGATTTCGACAGCAAACTCTGGAACTATCCAGCCGCTATTCATCCTTGCTGTGAGCAGCCACTGAGTGCGTTGGCACTGCAGCATTCGTGGGGATGGGACCGCTAATCACCATGGCATTGGCGCTTATGCATGCGTCGACCCAATTTTACCCCTGTGTTAGACCAGTTTCATGTACTTTGCACAACGTTGCATGATGCAACCATTGACTAGTTTTAGGGTTTAGGAATTATGTACGTACAGAGCTACGGGTCCCGACTACAAGCAGATGCGAAGCACATGAGGGAACGAAGACTGATGGACATTGGCGGGAGCAGTTAGAACTGAGTAAAGAAAATTGCCTTGAATAACACCGGACTAATTGCTCCCAGATAAACCCCTTCCGATAAAAAAATAGGTATGTGTCGTGAACCATCAAACTACATCACATGAATTAAAACGCCGGCAGTAGCCAAGCCCCCCATTTGAATTTTGTTGGAACTTTTTGGTCAGAAAGATAGGAAGCGAGACGCTTATGCGGCAAGCTTGCGGATCTTCTCCTCGACGCGAGCCTTGCGCTCGGCGTGGGTGAGCTTGTTGACCTTGTACTTCTTGGACTCGGCCTTCCACTCAGCCTTGGACTTCTTGGGGCCAGCGTTCTCGTCGGCCTTGAAGGGGTCCTCGCGGATGGCCTTGTGGGCATCGGTGTAGATCTCCTCGAGATCACCGGCCTCAATCTCGTTCTCGATGTACTTGAGGAACTGGGACTTGTAGCGCTCCTCATCCTCATCGGCGAGGGTCTCCATGTACTCAGTGACGTGGCCACCGACAATGTAGTTCTTGAGGGTCTCGGCGTCGAGCTCCTCAGACTCGATGTCGTAACCGGGGAAACGACGCTCGGAGTGGGGGATGAAGATACCACCGTCGGAGGCACCCTTCATGGCGGCGAAGACACGGTTACCGGTGGAGGTGCGGACAAGACCAACATCGAGGAAGGCCTTGAAGGGGCGGCGCTCGCCATCGTCGGTCTCGACGGCCTCGGTGAGAGTGTGCTCACCAGTGGCCTCCTCGACACCCTTGAACTGCTCGTCAAGGTTGAGCTTCTTGAGGACACGGCGGGCAAGGAGCAGACCAGTGGCGTAGGCAGCAGCCCAGTTGGTCAGACCCTGGTCAATGCCGTAGCGGGGGAGCTCGTGAGCGTAGGCAGCGGCGAGGACCTTGTCACCAGAGATCTCGGAGTAGACAATCTGGGTAACGATGTCACGGTTGGTGAAGCGAACGACCATGCGGTACTTGGGCGCATTGTACTTGTTCTTGGCCTGGGTGATGAGGCGCTTGCGAGCGTAGTAGTCGGTCTTACCCTCGCGGCGGCGGCGGTACTTCACCTGGTAACGGCTTGGAAAAAGTCAGTCAAAAAAATTCATTGATAATTTTTTTAGGGTAATCCCTCAGTAATAACTCACCTGAAGTAGGCATCGTTCTTGACGGTCTTGGTGAAAGGCTGTAGAACAACATCACGAGTCAGCAATTAACGCTTCAGAAATCACGCCGAAGCAGCTTGCAGGGACCCGGTTCCGACAAGCGGAAGGATTGAATAATGCGAATTCATTGAATGGAATCAACCATTGATCAGACGTACCATTTTGACGGGTGTCGAGGGCGGGATGGTCAAGGAAGAAGTCAGAGAAATTTCGTGGGACGACTTTGTGCGCGATTTCGCTTAGCGTGGCGGCTGCATCCCCCGCCAGAAATGCGGTCGGCGACGAGCGATAAGATCTTAAGACACTTTTCTTCGGGGTGGGCCACGACCCTTTGCCGAACATCACTTTTGGTTTACTTCTACTTCTCTCCATACAATAGATGACTGTTGTTTTCTGGTAGAATTGCTATAGAATAATCATCTTGTCCCAGATAAGAAATTTCTAGACAAAGACAACGCTTCACAATCTAGCCTTGGCATCGTCTAACAACTGTAACCCAGTGAGCTTCTCCAACTCTCTCACTGCATCCTCAGTCTTTCCAAGTGTAACTTTGACGGTACGCATGCCGGCTGTCTTTGCCCCCTTCAGGTTCTCCCCAATATCGTCGAAAAATACAATATCGTTGGGGTTAGTGCCAGGCAGCCCGCGCTGCTTAGCCAAATTATCCATCTCCTGCAATGCCACTTGGTAGATCTTCGAGTCAGGCTTGCGAAGACCTGTATGTGCTGACGAGATGAAGAAATCGAATTGCTTTTTCACGTCGGTTGTGTTATTGTATTCGTGTCCATCAGGGAAGATGACGGTGTTCGATAGTGCACCCATTAAGAACTGTCCCGACTCTCTCAGCTTCTTGAGGGCCGGGAACATGTAACGGTCTGGCGTGCGCGATATCCGCATCATCTCCCAGAATAGCCATTCAGCATCCACTGATGGTAGAGGCGGGATAGCTGCACCACTTGTGCCTTGCTTCTTTTGGAGTTGTTCGTGGAATTTTCTCCAAAGATCGGGGTCCCGTAGGTCGGCATTGAATCCCGCAAAGAACTCATCGTTCATTTCTATATCGCCTCGTTCGAGCTTATGCCAGCTCCCGTTCGGTGACGTTCGCGAGATGCTGAAGTTGACCCAGCCTGGAGGTATGTTCTGGGCAATTTCATAGTCGAGAATTGCCTGGAATGGAGATACGACCTGAGGGTTGTTAGAGGGTTGGACTTGGGTGGGTAAGTCAATTGGCCGACTTACACAGACTCCTCCGATGTCGAATAGCAGCCCCACTGGCCGCTTCGTCTCTGCCATTTCGGAACAAGAGCAGCTGTCTTTGATGATATAGGTAACAAATAGTACACGTGTACTAGTACCCTGGTAGATCCACGGGGAGCTGTGTTAAACTTGATCTTGGAGGGAACGTCGTGGCTTTGAATGAGAGAGATCCGAGACGGCAGGATTGCCGAGGTCCCTACGGCTGCGACACTTGTCTAAACCGAGGATACTCCTCACCAGGCCCCCATCGTTGACGGTCGAATGAATCGTAAGCTTGTGGTCTGCATGGTTGCCCAAAGCTCCCCTGAGGCTATTTTGCCATCTCAAATGTTCTAGGCTTTGAGTCTTCGGCGGCCCTGGAGTACACCGGGACATCACTTTTGTGGGGAGACACGTGATGGCTTATCGATAAGGACGCGTTTGGAGATCGCGCGGGACTTTGGCGATTCAGAGATGCTCCCTCATCATTTGGCTCGAGATGGATTCAAATCGAAGCATATTTGAACTGAAGTCTGCCTTTCTAAGAGCTCAGGTTCGTATATTTGCGGAGAGCCTCGACCTACCTGGAGATTGGCGCAACTATGCCCCTCAAACTGAAGAGGAACATCTGAGTGACAAAGTCATTGAGGATGTTTTACACAAAGGTTCGAAATCAAATTGCCAATGAGATATTGTGCCCGGTCGCAACATGTTGGGGAAAGGGGAAAAAATACTAATGATCTAACAGTAAATGCAGCTGCCAAGCAGCACAATCGCGTCGTTTATTCCTCCCAGGCAATACATCACGTAGCCCAGCAAATTACCAGTCTATACTGGTCGTCGGCCAGTCAAGAGGCACGCAGTCAGGCCACTTTTGCGCGGGGCATCGACAAGACCACGGATTTGTCGAGGCAGATGTGAGATTGATCTGCGACTATGCCAAGTGGGATAACGCTAACTCCATGAGCTAGGAACATCACAAACCTGCCTGTCGATCTGGAAAGCCTGGAAGCGAGCGAAGAGGATCATGCAAGGTCAGTATTTCAATGTATCCGAATATTCCCCGATTCAAGTTCCACCTGCCTCACACCAGTTGCACAGTTACCGGCAGCTCCGCGAGCAGCTCACGGCGCTGGATATGAGACGGCAGCAGCGACAACGGCGCCTGGATCAATTGCAGCACGTCCAACGGTTACTTGAGCCTTTTGAGGATCCGCAGAAAGACATTCAACCCAACCTTATCACCAAAGATGGGGAGCTCGTTCAAGAACTCGACAAAATGCGCATGCTGGTGGCCAGAGTGGGCGGCAGGATTGCACAGCAGAAAGGAAGCAGCGATCTCCCTGAAAACACCGATTACTCGCTTCCAGGCTCTGATCGGAGATTGGCGGAACTGATGGATATGTCTTGATTAAAACAAATACCCCTATCTACCTAGTACAAGTGCATCGAATCAGTTGGCTTGTGATATGACCTATAATGAAACTGCTATTGCCCCTCTATTCAAGTTTCGAGGTTCTTCCAAGTTTTCTATTAATTTTTCCATGAACATCCTTCAAGGTTGGTTTCAGCCAAAATTCCCTGCCTGGATGTCTTCTAAGGTTCTGGGCGCTTTGGAATGAATTAACAACGCTTTTTTTAGATATTCCAAGGTTTCCACCTGGCATGGATGCCCAGTGCTTGTATAAACCGCAGATTTTAGTTCCCAAACGGGTGTGGTTCCTGTTTTACTATTCCGTTACCTGGGTACTCTGAGGACTTTGAATGTTTACCTACCTAGGTAGCCTAGAGGTATGGAGTTGGAGTCGTGTGCTGTGTAGAAGATTCCAAGCCCTGGAGGTGGGTCCGGCTGACAGATATATAACTGAAATCTAGAATTACCGGGATGAAGAACCCGGAAACCTTGGAATTATCGAGACATCTCAATTTGTATGCGCTTGACAAACAGCCCTGGAGTTAACATTGGAACTAGGTAGGTACTGATTCCGGAGTTGGCTATAGAGCAGACCAAATATTCTTAGCTAGTATAACCGTGAATCCCAAGTCAAGGTTGTGACCCAAGAAGCACTGCAAGCATAGAAGCCACGCTCGCATCAACACTTTACTCCTGGAAACATGGCACGTGCTATAAAACGGAAGCCCTGGAGCCTAAACGAATATTTCGGATTGGGCGATGGCACTTTCCCCAGTCTCGTCATGGATCTATTACACTTACACCGTCGGGAAGGAAACCTGATTCGCCCCACCAGAATGCTGGTACACACCGTCTGAGGGTAAGTCCGATCGAGGATCTTCGCAATATCAGAATCGCCCAGTCCATGAATATTTAGCTAAATGACAGCGCTCAACAAGATGAGGGAGTTGGTTGGGATGGCCCGTGCTCCACTGCAATCACGTGCTGTACCGGCGCTAGCCCCACCAGAGACTAGTGTCACATCCCAGCACACCACAGTTGTTGACGGTAGCTGGGATCCGGATCAAAGCTTCTACGAATTTGCTATCGATTCCTCGAGTGATAGCGACAACACCGCCACTTCTCAGAGTGCATCCGCCACAATCGAGGGTGACACGTCTCCCTCCCCTTCCAAGGCACCTTACACGCGTGGGCATCGCCGTCGTTCCACGCACGTTACTCGCCGTGACCTTGAGAAGTTTCATACGGAGGTCCTGGGCATCGAACATCACGCCTCCTGGTTCGACGAGGATAACGGCACTCCACGATCCTTTACCCCCAACGACCCGGCCCTCGAGGAACTCAATCGCGCCTTTGCCAACGCGGACGTTTCCATGAACACCAACGGCATGGCTAGCAACGGCACCGGTCCTGGTGGCTACTACGAGAATACCTCGGGCGCCGTCAACATGGCCAACATGCCTTCGCGCCAGACTCCGTCCCCGTCCCCTTCCCAATCCTCGGGCGCAAGCCAGATCAATGGAGGGATGGGTGCCATGGGCGCAGGGATCCCGATGAATGCTGGCCACCAGATGGATTTGCATCATTTATATGAAATGGTGATGGAGTTGAGTGACGTCCTAAGAAACAACCGTGATGTGACCAAGAACATTGTCGCGAACGCTGAGGAGATTGTGGTATGTGCTGCCTTGAAAACCACAGGAAGCAGGACTGACCCTCATCTAGAAGAACGGCATCACAGATAGCACTACCTCCAATGGGCAGCCACACAGCGAGAACTCGAGTATGCTTATTCCTGAAACAATTCGATTGTTCCCATCACTAACCCCTGAAACAGATGCTCGAATCGCCGAGCTCGAACGCGCCCTCGCCCGAGAAAAGCGCCTGGCCGCTCACCACAAGCACCACCAGGAGGAGAACATGAAGCTGGTCCACGAATTCGAGAATTCTGTGGGCATTATGGTTGAACAGATTCGCAACTACTGCCAGAACAACAACATGCACTACCTTGCACAGAAAACACACTACAACAATCTGCTCCAGGCTGAGCGTGATGCTCACCTGGAAAGCCGACTTGATCGGGACTACTGGCATGCGCAAACCATGAAGTGTGCTGAGATGATCCGCACCGCCCACCGCCTCAGCTGTGAAGCCGATGAGACTCCCACCCGTGTCATCTCCGGTCTGCAGAACGAGGTCCGCGCCTATCGCTTCGCACTTGGCATGGAGGCCGAGAAGCCCGAAGAGGAGTATGGCTGGGAATATTTAAAGAACATACCGGGCTTGGAATGAATAGGGGGTGCAGCGGGGGTGTGCGGAATGGCCGCACTTGGTTCCGCTTGACGGCATGATGACTTTCTTTTCCTCGCATCATCTTCAGCGTTTGGTTATGACTGCCGATGCTTGGCATGCAAATGGCCAGGGATGTTTTAGGCGTTTTTGTTTTTTAATTGCGGATACCCGTGTTGAATGTGAGAAGATCCTTTGAGTACTAGTACTAGCACCTCACAAAATTGAAACCAAATCTCGTAAGGTTTGCCCTGGCCCCGGTAATGTGCTTTTAAGCGGTATTTAAAGCATGAGACCCCCCACTTAGTCCACTTGCCCGATCCACGGAGCTGATCATCGCACATGGTGGCAAACCCCTTGTCTGTGAGCGTAACGCAGTAGATAAATAAGTAGGCAATAATCCTTGGAAGTGATCAAGTACCAGTAGTATGTGGTACACCAATATTACCAGCATACTTCTCGCCACCCATCTCGTATACTAGTACACTCTGACGGAGAAATGAACATTCTCCGGAGGCCAAGCGATCATACATTTGCCAATTGGCTCGTCAGAACTGCCGGTAGAAAGGATCGCCCCGTAAAGTAAAGCATGTTACAGGCTCACGTGCCCGGGCTCTCCCCCAGACGATTATGTCACATTAAATCGAGAGTCGCATCCGGAGATCTCTGTTTTCGAGTTCCCTTTTAATTCTATCGCAATGTGTCTCTCACTGGTGTGCAGTCGGCTTCTTTAGGATACACGCAGCTTCCGGTCGCAGATCATACGGCACATCCCACCGGCACTTCCACCCCATTTGTCGCCTAGTGCTGCCCTCGGGGCCACCTGATTTTGTCCTTCGAATAGTCGCTTCGCGATCATCAGTTCAAAGTGGGGGAACGGCCAATAATGCGTCATTCGATCTAGTCCCATCCCGTCACTGTGCTCCGGTGATACCACGCCACACCGCCGACCACCCTCGACGAAGTTGAGAGATAGAAACATTACCCTCGGATCTCACTTCAGAGGTTATCAAGATGGAAGGCGTTCAGACTGTTGATGTGAGCTGGCTGCACCACTCCCAGAAAGGCAAGTCCCACTTGATCACTCGGCACTTCTCTCCGTGTGGGCGCGGCTCTTGAGGAAATGGGGGCGGTTTCTAATGCCTTGGTCAGATCATTTATCGCGTACAAAGTCGGTCTCATCGAGCGATAAGCAGCCGCGCGCCGATGCTGAAGCTCCGACCACAAAATCCAAATCGCATCGGAGATCTCGTTCCAACAGTAGCCCGGCAACACCGGCACCAGCTGCCGCCACCCCAGAACCGAAACAAGTCACCAAGAAGGATCCTGCTTCGACGGAAGCAAAACAATCACCAGTTGAAAAGACACCAGAAACACCCGAGGAATCAAAACCATCTACGCCAACTTCGGCGTCGCGGAAGTCGGACCCCAAGCCGATCGGACGACGAAACTCGTGGATATCTAGTTTGAGCTCGAAGTTTTCGTCTGGATCGACGCCTCCGTCACAATCAAGTCTTAAGGCAAGCCCAGCGAGCCCGAAAACGACAAGTCCGCTCGAGACGCACAACCCGTTTGGCGCGGCCTACTCTCCGAAGGATAAAGAAGAAGAGAAGAAGGATGAGAACAATCCCTTTACCTCAACATCCCCGAAGGGACCTTCGTTTATTCACAATGCGTTGCGCAAATTCTCATCCAACTCCGGTGGATTGCCCAAGTTAAACCCGAACGACTCGATCTGCCCTCGCCGCGTGATGAACATTGACCAAACTCGACATCGGTGTAAGGTCGCCGATTTGAAGCAGGCCAAATTGAATCGTGTGGCGTTTTGTGTGGACGTCGAGATCGCGGGCATCTCTCACCTGGACGATGACGAGGAGGCCCCTCCAACGAACCAATTGCGACAACCGTTACCAGAATCCAATAGTCACAGATCCAAGAAGGCCGAACTCAAGAACAAGGAGCACGAGGAAGCTGATGCTCTGAAACGACCCCAGGCTACATTGGCAGAGAAAGATAGCTCCTCTCCAGCCCCCGCGAAGACTACGGAGAACGCGAAAAGCCAAACTGCGCCCAAAGAGAAATCTGGAAGCTCCCCACCCAACGGAGAAACGACCGATCCAAACAGGAAACAGGAAAAGAAGAAGCGCTCAGAGGCGGAACGCAAAGAGCGAAAAGAGAGGAAGCGCAGGCAAGCAGTGGCAAACGGCTCAGTGCCATTGCAACTTGACGGCGCGAGTGATGAAGAAGACACACAGGCGCCAGTCGCAGGTACCTCCTCGCGGTCTAAGACGCAAAGTCACCCCACAACAGACCCGGTCCGAATTTATCGCCGTTGTTGCCAACTTCGCGAAACCCCTGTCCTCAAGAGAGTGGTTGACGAAATTTCGAAGCCATCGTCTACACTAGCCGAGTCCCCCGGAACCGTCGCAGCCCTTGATCTCAGCAACTTCCCAATGACCTCGCAGGATTTGACAACTTTCAGCGACTGGCTCGCCGTTGTCCCGGTCCGCAAACTGATACTCGAAAATTGCGCTTTAAATGATCAATCTGTCCGATCGATTCTCGCGGGCTTGCTTTCTACCAAGACCATAGAACAGATGCGTTATCGACGCAGAAAGTCAAGAAGACCAGATTGTTCAAGTATCGAGGACCAGGAGAGGTACGGCGTCGTTGAGAAATTGTCTTTGAAAGACAATCCCAAGATTGGACGAGAGGGATGGCGCCATATCAGTTTGTTCATTCATCTGTCCAAGTCGTTGAAAGCCATCGATGTTTCAGGCATACCTTTCCCTCAAGGCCAGGTTACGATCGACCCTGCCCAAGATACCACAGCGAAAACCCAAACGCCTGTCGCCGATGTGAGCATGGTTTTCGCCAGTGCACTGGCGGAACGCTTTGGTGGAGACCATCTCGAAGAGTTACTCATGAGCGAGTGCAATCCCTCAGTCGAGGCTATCAAGCAGATTTGTCAAGCAGTCACTACAATGGGTCTGCGCAGACTTGGCTTTGCAAGCAACGGCATGACGAGAGAAGGCTTAGAGCACGTGGTAGAGTACCTCAAGGCGGGCCAATGTGAAGGACTGGATTTGGGTGGCAATGCCATCAAGAATGATCTCGATCTGATCACACAGGCACTTGAGCCAGAGACACCTTTGTACGCGTTGAGTCTGGCTGATTGTTCTTTGAACCCGTCAGTGATCTGCCCACTGCTCCAATCTCTTGCCCAGGTGCATAATCTCCGCTTCATCGATTTCTCCCATAACCGGGAACTGTTCACGGCGAAACCGGACGCTCTTGGTGCCTTCCGTCGATTCTTGCCTAAGATGACATCGCTGAAGCGTTTCCATCTTGCTGATGTCAACTTGACACCAGACCATGTGATTGGTCTCGCCGAAGTACTTCCGGAGTGCCCCAGCCTCTGCCACTTGAACATATTAGAAAACAAGCAGATCATCGAGCTAGCTTCGACAACGAACCCTGTTACCCAAGAAGAGGCATGTGCGGTGTACGCATCAATGATGGCAGCGGTTCGTGTGTCGCGAACCATCATTGCAGTCGATATCGATGTTCCGAGCGCTGAAAACAACGAGGTTGTCAAAGCTTTGGCGTCTCAAATCGTGGCCTACTCGCTTCGAAACCTGGAAGGCGGCGCCATTGCCGAAGAACTTTCAGACTCAATCATTCCTCTTGGGACTAAGGATGTTCCGGTGCCCGAAATCCTGCAGCATATTGTTGGTCACTCTGTTCCGTCAGAAGAGCCCTGTGACGAGGAGGATGAACCGGCTCCTGATGAAGACTATGTCATTAGTGGTACGGGCGTCGTCAAAGCATTGGGTGTTTGCCTTGGCAATTTGGATCGCCATGGACTCGATACCCCTGGAGAGATGTCCGTTCCGGCGAGCGGTACCACAACCCCCAGGCGTCGCAAGTCTCGAAGTGTCGTCAGCAAGCGACCCAGAGACATGTCAAAAGATTTGTTGGAGTCCGCACGGAATATCAGAACCCGCATCCAATCAGCTCTCATTCGAGAAGACCGTGCTGGTAATGATGCGAATTATCGTCGCCTGCAGTTCCTTGACATGACCCTGCACAGGATGATTCAGCGCTTCGAAGATGAATACCCCGAGACTCGCATCATGCCACAGGCCGAGTCATTACCCTCCCACCCTGCGCCTGACACTAGCTCCCAACACTCAGGGGAGGACGGAACTGGCTCTGTCACTGCTGGCAATATGACTAGTAGCCAAATCGAGGAGAATGGCGCCGACGATGATGACGGCGAATATGACACCCGTCTATCCCGCGCCAGCTCGATGACCTCTCTTCACTCTCGGGCCATGACCTCCCAAGAAGGCCACATTCATCGCATTGGCCAGAACCTCCGCCGCGATTTCCTTAAGCCATCACTGGTCCCCGGCGATGGCGACGAAGAGCTCGACAACGAAGACACCTCACACATCACTGCTCTCAGACAGAAGCTGGAACGTCTGCAGGACGAGCAATCCCTATCTCAGTTCGACAACTTCGACTCCGATAGAGCCTTCGATCAACTTGGAACCACCGTCGATGAACTCTGGGCCGCACAGCAACAAGACGCGGAAGGCTTCGAGCGCTTCAAGCAGTCTCAAATTGCTGCCCAGTTCAACAGCGGTCTTCGGTCGAGGGGCAATAACGAACCTAGGAAAGACTCTGATGAATCAGAGACTAAGTCCTAACCTGATGCACTGTTGATCTTTTGATCTCGGGTTACCTCCACAGTAACATCTCATTATCACACCTGTATATACTCTACGCGCGCACGTCTTTCCTAGTACCAATTCCTCAGCCGCCTTGGGCCTTTTGTATACATTCATGTAGCAGTATGTATTGGCTTTTTTTCGTTCAAGGCTTTACAGCGAATGCTGCCTTACCAATATGAGGATATTTCTTTCGGGAGAACCCACCCGATGAGCTATTGAGTAGTTGAACTGATGCTGAACTTTTCTAGTACATACCTAGGTACATTCAAGCCCTCAAACTCGTCCTCCCAACGTGCGATCCGACCATTCATTCCACCTTCAGTTTCCATGGCTATCATCTACTCAAAAGGTTCCATTAGTTTGTTTCCAAGCACTTTGGCTGGAAATTCATATTCGCCCAAAGTAGTAGTATGCGACCAAGGCTTCAGCTCGTTCTCCCGATGAATCGTAGCCGCGAAACAACTGCTCCACTTCATACGAGGAAAACAGGTCGTCACATCTTCAATGGTCGAGGGGTGGACACACTCGGAGTAAGC
This sequence comes from Penicillium olsonii, assembly GCA_911174995.1. Taxonomy (NCBI): domain Eukaryota; kingdom Fungi; phylum Ascomycota; class Eurotiomycetes; order Eurotiales; family Aspergillaceae; genus Penicillium; species Penicillium olsonii. The sequence continues at coordinate 341,195 of CAJVNO010000033.1, forward strand.
ACCAGTATTGTCTAGCTCTTGTCAGCTGAATAGGAAAACGTTTTCTTTGGCGGTATTAACATACCGAATATAGTTGCCAGCTGCAGCAACTGCCCAACAGCCGTAATCTTTCCTTGCTGACATAGATCTTGATGCCGGATTATGGCCTCTGCAACACTCTCCGCTTGATCTCGGGGGGCGACGGCATCAGGATCCGAGACTGCGGACTTTTGCAACACGTCCAAGGCCAAGAAGCCCCCGTAGAACTCGAAACTCATCTTCGTACCGAGAAGGTTTGTCTCTGTTGTTCCAATGTCGTGGAGAACACATGCCAGGAAATATGTTTCATCGGTAAACGACCAGGAAGGGAAGAGATGTGATTTTATCGCCAATCCGTAATGATATACTCGACGAGAGTGGTTGTATGTCGGAGCCGGGAGGTGAGATCTTGCATATTCATCGATGCGTTGGGACAGAGCGGTATCTGGGATTGGGGTTTCCGAGACTGGGATGAACGGGGCGGCAGGAGTAGGCTTCACCGATGAAAGCAGTCTCTGCGCTGAGGACTCGACCGGCGTGAAGCCATATTGGGTCTCGGTGGAGGGACTCATGATGTGGGCTGAGAGTAGTGTAGGTAGAAGAATTCAGGAGGGGAGATCGAGTTTATATAGCTCAGAATCAGAGTACAGGGCTTCTACTCATGTTACGTCATGACATCTCATGGCACCTCATAGCCCAGCCGAGTTTGTCTTTCATTTCGAGATTGAAGTCATGTCAGATTCTCGTGCAACGAAGTCCCCAATGAGCCTTGGAGTATAGTCCGGACCCACAGCCCCACCTGGTCCAACTTCCTCTTTCGGTCATTTGGCATCTGCCCCGGAGCTTGGGACTTTGGGCACTTTTACATTTGTCAGGCCATAGCCCCAGGACTGGGATTTGGCATTCTAGACTCTTCCAGAGGGTTGTATGTGGGTTCTTTGGCAATCCGCCGTGGGTGACATTCAATTGAAGCCCGAGTTAAAGGCATGAATTACTGGTGTATGCTTCAGTATTCTACTTCTGACGTGCTGCATATAATTTTCCCAGCTCATGATAGAATTTAGGAGATATTTCAGCGTTGTCACAGGCCTTGCCTTCCTCTTCGCTGTCAGTATAACCTGCGCCAGGCGTGCGAAAAGGATTATAAGCAGAGCTGAAGACAGTGTCAAGCTCCTCAAGTGTTCGGCCCTTCAAAAGGAGCGTAATATGTCAGCAGGTAGTAGTGACAGGATAATAGAGAGAGAACTGACCTTAGTTTCCGGAAGAAAGAAGAATGTGTATAGCAAGGCTACAAGAGAGACACTGCCAAATACCCACCCGACCCCAAAATGGATGCGCTCCATCATATATGGGATGATGAAGTTGGTCACGAACGCCCAAATGACATTCCACGCAGTCCCAATGGACTGCGTCTTTTCACGAACCGCAGAATTGGGGATCTCTGCCCCCAAGAGGTATGGGATCGAGGCTCCGCCAGCCTGTTCAGGGGATCAGCGAGGGAGCAGACATGCAAGAATGAATACTAACGTTATAGAACAACTGGTATAACATAAACGCCGCCACAATGGCGTTTCGGGAGGGAGTGGACGGGTTGGATACTCCCCCGAGGCCTGCAAGCACGAACATCCAAAGGGCTTGGAATGCGTAGCTGATGAAGAGTGTATGTCGGCGACTGCAACCAGAATATTAGAAAGGCGTTTACCATCTTGCATACTAGGAATCTTACCCTAGCTTGTCAATAAAGCACATGGCTATGGCCACAGCGACAATCCCAAGTACACTGCTTGCAAGTGGATATGTGTAGGCGTGTTCCGCATACCCGTTCTGTTGGTAGAACTTGGTCTGGTAAGTAGATACAAACGCTTGACCAGTAGCCTATATGGTGAGCTTATTTCGAGGATAATCGGAAGTTTGGAGAAGCTTACCTGTTGAAAAAAGTAACAGACAAAAACAATCAAGGTGCGGCGAAGGTTGCTACCTCGGACCAACTCTATCCACTCGGCCTTATGCACTACCTCATGTAGACTTTCTCGGATCTCAGCAAGCTCTGCTTCACACTTTCCATTTGATGCATCTTCTTTAGGACGTAGTCGATTTAGTGAGGAAATAGCATCGTCGTCCCGGTCCTGAGAGAGTAGCCATCGGGGAGAGTTCGGTATGAAGGTCGTGCATATGATGATCACTGTAGCAAAGTGATGTTAGCAGTTGCTATTATCTCGTCAACGGGTGAAGAGCAGAGTTACGTACAGACCGGAAATATCAGCTGAATTCCAGTGATCGTCTTCCAGCCGACCCCACTTGATTCGGTTTCGTAGGCCTTGTTTACACCACTGGCAACGAGACCGCCTGCGACGAGGAAGAGCTGCAAGGAGACCACAACAAGGCCACGGAAAGCGGCGGGAACAATCTCCGACTGATAAGTTCTGGAGAAAGCATCATTCATTAGCAGGAGTAGCATAATTCCCTCAACTCGGAAGGGAACTCACGTCACGTCGACCTCCACTAAGCCAATAGAGATGTATACAACGATTCGACCCACGATGAACTGTGCCAGCCGCCCAGTCCCAGGCTCAGTATCAGCGGCAGTGATCTCAACTGCAATGTTATTTAGTAAGAATTCTGATAGCCTTTCAAGAAAATGAACTCACTGATGACACCTATTATCGAGATCACCGAAAGAGCATAGAACACCATGCGGTGTCCGTACTTCTCGATTGCGGGCCCCGCGACAAAACAGCCAATGAATTTTCCAATAAATGCCAGGGAAGACAAAAGAGATGTTCTCAGGGAGTCGATCTCATAGGTTTGCGTGTCCGGTTGCCAGGTGCCAAATTGGTTGACAAATCCCTAGAAACCGTCAGCCGCATAACTCGCCTAGCGATATGTGGTCTGAAATTGTCTTTCTCATACCGGATTTCCGAGAATCCCCCCAAAGCTGCCTGTGTCAAATCCAAACAGCATGTCGCCGGTCAGCAGACAGAAGCACGAGAATAGCAGCATCGGGGCCGCCATGATGCAGGAAGAAGCGTCGGCCGTTACACTGCCACTTGATGGCTTAGCAAAAGTGAGTCACGGTCCACAGTGACGAGCAAAAGAGAAAGTGGATGTATAACATGATGAGTCTTTGCGGTGATGGACGGTGACGTTTTATGCCCGTTGAGCCTTGGTATGGCCCGGAGTCCATAGCGACAGCGATGACCCACTGCGGATACTACCTGCATTAGCTGCAATCGCACAATCCCCCCACAACCTGGGGTAATGAGAAGCCAACCATTGCCAGGCGACCTCACTCTTCTCGCTCGGAGCCCAGCCAAGACCTTCCGAGCGAGCTGTCTCTGTTCCGAGCGAGGTGAATGCGCTCCGAGCGAGCTTGTAGCTCAACGCCTCCCTTTCTTGTCTACCAATTACTTCTCTTCTTACTTTTATAAATTGATCTTCGCAATCAAGTGTCCACTCTGTCGTTATCGAATATTCTTGATTCTTTGAGCAGGTTTTCGTTTGGGGAGAAACCATTTAACGAGCCCTAGATCTTCGGTCTTGCCCATTGCCCATTGCATACATTCTGCTCAACATGGATAAATCTTCGAAAACGCCAAACTTTCTGTTTATTCTCGCAGATGATCTGGTAAACGACCTTGACAGCTTCGACATACATGTATACTAATTTGTTGACTTCCGACAGGGGTTCTCCGACATAGGCTGCTATGGCTCTGAAATCCACACGCCCAACATTGATAGACTCGCCGCGGAAGGCGTGCGCATGCTCAATCAGCATACTGCAGCCGCCTGCTCCCCGACTCGAGCAATGCTTCTCAGTGGAACAGATGCGCATCTGGGGGGACTAGGCACACTGATCGAATTCAAACAAAATGCCAAAGGCTCTGAGCGGTGGTCAGGCAAAGCTGGCTACGAGGGATTTCTGAATCGTGACGTGGCTGCCTTGCCCGAGATACTTGAGGACAATGGATATTTTACTGCGATTTCCGGAAAGGTATGTATGTCTTGTGGTTACTTTCTTGGTGATACAGATGTTGATCTCATTGTAGTGGCATCTGGGTATGCGAACGTCACAAGGACCATGGGAGCGCGGCTTCCAGAAGGCATTTGCAATGCTTCCGGGGTGCTGTAACCACTATGGATGGGAGCCAGTTCAGGAGAGGTTCCCCGTTGGGGGCCGACCGATTCATGCCGAGATGGGACAGAAAGTAGACATGTGAGTGCAGGTTGATTGGGTGTTCTTATCCTACCAGTACTGACCAATATTGCATCGCAGAACACCGAACAAGACCGAGGATGATAAAGGATTCTACTCGACAGACTACTATACAGATCGGCTGATTGAATATCTCAAAGAGCGAACTGAAGAGGAGGAATCGAAGCCATTCTTCTCGTTCCTACCATACACCGCGCCACACTGGCCTTTGCAGTGCTCCCGCGCCCAGCGTGATAAGTGAGTCTGGATTCGAAAGAAACGAATATCTCAGCTAATCTTTTGGCAAAGGTACAAAGGGGTTTATGACGACGGCCCGTATGCCCTACGAGAGCGACGATTGAAAAAGCTCGTCGAATTAGGCATCATCGACAAGGACATTGTACCACACAAGGTGGAGACAAGTGAAGTGGGAGCTGAAGAATGGGATTCTCTCTCCCCAGAAGAAAAGAAGCAATCGACCCGTGCGATGGAGACATACGCAGGCATGGTTGACTCTATCGATATCAACGTTGGAAAAGTCATCGAGTACCTGAAGACCACAGGCGAGTATGACAATACCTTCATTGTTTTTATGAGTGACAATGGGGCAGAAGGAGCAGCGTAAGTGCCCCCAAGGCCATATAACCTGACCCTATGAATTGACAACGGATTTCGATCAGATTGGAAGCTATTCGTATGTATCGATTGCTGTCGAGTGATTGAATGTTGGCGACTAACGTGTGGCTTAGCTGTCTTGGGTAGGGATATCAAATCTGCAATTCGCGAATACTATGATAACTCATACGAGAACATCGGGGCATACAACTCATACACCTGGTACGTTATGCTGCCTTGCCGTGAAAGAAGAATGGCTAACATGAATATACCGATAGGCTTGGTCCCCTTTGGGCACAAGCATCGACTGCACCTTCAAGACTCTTCAAAGGCTTTCCATCAGAGGGAGGTATTCTAGTTCCTTGCGTGATCAAGCCCCCGACAAGCAGTTTTCCCCGGTTGTCTCCAGGGTCTTTCAACAGGTCCTTCACAACGGTCATGGACTTTGCTCCCACGTTCCTTGATCTGGCTGGTGTGACCTTACCTCAGGCTACGACCAATGGCGTCCGAGCGATGACAAAATTCCGCGACAGAGATGTGCACGCCATCCGAGGCAAGTCATGGGTGCCATTCTTCCGTCACGGCGAAACCGTCGAAGGGGAAGAGATATGGGCGATTCATTCGTCCTCGGAGGCTATTGGATGGGAGCTTCATGCGCGTGCGGCGTTGCGCAAGGGCGACTGGAAGATCGTGCACTTTGCAAAGGCACAAGGTGGTGCTGGCGAGGGGGATGGCGGATGGGAATTGTTTAACGTGGCACAGGACCCCGGCGAGACAACTGACTTAGCGCAGGATGAGCCTGAAAAGCTTCATGAATTGCTCAAATGCTGGGATGAGTATGTGGTCGAGTGTGGAATTGTCTGGGGAGAAGGGGCTGTGACGCCAGGACTGAGTAGAGATGAAGCACCGGAGCTGTGGGAGGATGAGATGGAGTTGCAAAAATGCTGGATGGACGCTCGTGGGGGAACACGACCTGGTTGCTGAGAGGAATGTGTTTGCGCACTAGATATGGAGAGAGTAGATGGTCTCTCAGTTCACATTCTAGACATGGCCAAGCAGTAGACCAGTTGACCTCGGGAGTGAACTTGGACCTCTCTTCCCCAATTTTGTAATAGCAACATTTCCAACTCCGAGTCTGTTAGACGCAATTTATTCCAATAACTTGAATGGCGTGCTGAAGACACTGAAATAGTATCCAATCGACAGAGTGATCCGTGATCGATATGCTCATAGTGGGGGGAGCAGCCCGGGGCCTCATACCCAACGGGTTAGCGCCCCCGGGGCGAAGTCCCCGACTTCCCCAACCTTGCTTCTTTCAACCTCCCAAATGGACAGCTCAACACCCAAACTGTCGCATAATCCCCAGGAACACGAGTCAAGGCGTGGTATTCACAGGACGCACACAGGATGTCAAACATGCCGATATCGGAAGGTCAGCACTTGGCCACGTTGGATGGTTCGCAGACACAATCTGACACCCGCAGATCAAATGCGATGAAAAGAAGCCCTCCTGCACGCAATGCAATCGAGGAAGTCGAGATTGCACTTGGAGTGGAGGCGAAAAGAAACGGACCAGAACCCCCCGCAGAGCCAACGCGACAGCGTGCGAAGAATGTCGCCATAAAAAGGTCGGCCTCACTTCCAAGCTGCTTCAGAATCGTGCTACTTACACCGCCACTGCTAGCTGAGATGTACCAATGATATCAATAGCATATGTGAGAGATGTCAGACACAGGGGATTGAGTGCATAAGGCTTCAACACCGTGCTGGCCCTGCTTCCCCAAGCCTTCCAGAAAGCTCTCCCGCAACCAACCCAGCTGTATCGCAAAGTGTGCAGCTAGGTCAGCTACCGGAAAGCACAGAGCTACAGAGACTGGTTCATCTATACTTTTCATCAGCTCACCGTAAAATACGCGTTTGGCTCCCTGGAAGGAGTGACTTTGCTAATGATCGATAGATTTCGGCTTTTTCGCCTTCATCCACCCTCTTCATTTTCAAAAACTGTTGGCCAATGATAAATCTCCCCGCGAGCTGACTCTAATGATGATTGCTAGTGCTACTCGGTAATGGTCCATCCTTCTTAGTGTTGCTCGAAATGATTATTGATGTCCTATAGCTTCGGTGCCCTGGTCACTGCAGAGACCCTTGCTCAAGCGGATGCATGGGCCGATGCAGCAATCAGCGCTCTTCTTCCACGCATCTATCAAGGTTTTGGGGTCATTCAGCTAATGGTTCGTGGTAGATGGCGTTAACGCACATCGCGATTCATTTCGAAGACTGATCCCTATCCAGACAGGACTCCTCGCGCAACACTATGACTTACATCGCGGAAATTTTACGTCCGCTTGGCTCCTAGGAGCTAGCTGTACACGGTGAGCCCATTTAATCCCGAGAATCTTCTATCGAATTTACCAGAAGGCAAACTAAACCATTATAGTATGATGCAAATGATGTCTCTACACATCTTCGATCAGGTATACCCTGAAAGCTTCCCATCGCATCAGAGCCTGTCTCCTCTACTGTCGCGGGAATCTTTACGTCGGATTGCGTGGTCAACATTCTACCTCGACTCCATGATTGACGGGGGTCGTTACGGCTCCCAGACAATTGATGAATGCGCCTACCGCATTCAACTACCGTGTGACCAAGAGAGCTTCTTGGGGGATGATCAATCCACCACCGAACCATTGATTCCAGATGCGAGCATCAGTGTGCAGCGAAGAGGTGGTTGCCTTCCTCACGCATCTCTCGATATGTCTGCCTATCTCTTACGTACCGCAGCGGCTCGCCGCCGCGGCCTGCACTTTGCTTTCCGCGCATCGTATCAAGAAAACACAGTTGAACATCTATCGACTGGTCTATCTACAACCAAAAAAGATTTTGAGGCTGTCTATGCCGACTTGCCGCGTCGATTTCAGCTCACTGATGACAATTTACTCCTTCACCGCGATCGATTACCGATGTTCATTCTCCTGCACGTTTTGCGAAACAATCTCTTCATCATTCTGGGCAGAGCCGCGCTACTCATTTACCTCCGAGATTCCACCAAGGCTGATCTAATTAACAATACTCGTCGGGATAGAATATCTCGCGCTCTCACCGTCTCAGACCTAATTTCCGTGGGACTCAAGGAGAACATCATTTTTGATCCGCATATTGGCGTGCAGGCCTACGTGGCCCTCGAGAGTACAGTCACTGCCTGGTTTTGCAGTTGAGAGACATTTTACTTACAAATTTCTTGGCAGTTCTCCTTTTTGAGCCTCGTCGGTTGGCTAGTGTCGATGCTTCAACCGATTCCAACAATTCGACTTTAACAGAAGGCATTGTCCACTGCTTGACAGTGATTAGGGACATATCGACTCGATCAGTGTTTACCAAACACCTGGTAAATGTGATCATCGGATTTTTGAAGTCTCGCTCTGACAAATTCAGTACCATGAAGCAATTCACCGTCTCATAAAATTCGACTGCATGCACATTCTCGATTCTAGCGACCTGGAGCATATCAGCAGGTTAGTTTTTATGATACCTGAAGTATTCAATATGGCTGTGCTAATAAAATATACAGCAAACACCCGTTGATTGGCCAGGATGCTGCAGAATTCGACTTTCGCGACCTTCGAGGAGCGAAATTGGAACGCCTGAGCAAGCTTAATGGGAAGTCCGGCGACTATGCGATCAGCGCTACTCATGATGAAGTTTTACTAGACGATTCTCCGAACCGAGAGACCCTCAGCTCCTCGATGGGCGCGTCTAACCAGCCTCCCACTTTTGGTGCCAATAACATCCAGCTGCAGCTTCCCGAGAATATCTCGCACGCACCCGAACTCCCCGACGCCGGCAGTCTTCCATCAGAGCTGAATATTGTGGATTGCGATCTACTCCAAGATGGACAGCAATGGAGGGAAGTCGTGGAGCCTGGGAACATAGATCATCTATTCGCATCACTCAATTGGTTGTGGCCATTTGAAGAGTGGACGGATCAAATTGACCCATCGACGGGGCGACCGGGATTCCCATAGCTGTGTTTACGAAAGGCATGAATTATAAGTTTTATTCACTTTGATGCCTGCAGATCAGCTCCTCTTTGTGCTGTCTTTGGGGGCAAGGGGACTACAATTCGGGGTTGCCCGCGGGTAGGACCCACCAGACGACCCCGGGAGACCAACGCCCTACCATCAGCCTCGGAGGACAAAATAGGGGTGAGTGGGCTTCTCCTAATTGTGATGAAACTTTTAATTTATTCTTCGAATATTAACAAGAACATTATTGAAAAATGACAGGGGGATATTTAGGGTATAGCAAAAGATAAAGAGGTAGAAAAGATCTTTGATCTCATATCGAAGATGGCCAAAAGACGCATATAACGCACGACATAAACATTACCCAAAGAAATCACATCAAGATCGCCGTTGACTGGGAACAGGTGAGATCCAGCTCACAGCCAAGTTAGCTGCCACGGATATCACACCAATGATCCACATTGACTTCCCATAGTCCGATCCGTTGTATCGGAAGATAATGGCAAAGATAATGCCTCCAAGGTTACCAAAGCCGCCCACGATTCCGGATACAATCCCTGTTATGTGTTAGCAACTGGTCAACATGAATGAAGGGACGGAAAGAACACATACCATTAGCAAATGGATGCACGTGAGGCACAACAGCAAAGTTGGCTCCGTTACATGCCTCAAGGAAGAAAGCCAGTCCAGCGACTAATCCAAACATAGATGACTGAGAAGACGGGTTGGACAGGCCAATGGCAAGCTGAAACGCGCCCATAGAAACCCCCAGGAAGGTGAGAAGAAGTTTCTTCGACCAAACACTGTCGGTCATTTGGTATAGTAGATCGGCGACGTAGCCACCAGCGGGCCTGAAGACAACGTTCAGAAGGCCAAACATGGCGGCCCATTCGCCTGTCTCTGTTTGACCCATGTGTGGGAAGGTTTTCTCATAGTAAGATCCTAGGACGGAGTTGATGGACAGTTCAGAACCAAAAGAGCAGGCGTATGGAATTGCCACGGCCATGGTAGATAGACTGAGTGCGACATTCAGGGCTTCTTTCCGGGTTGGAGCGACGACTGTTTCTTGCTTGAAGATCGAGTCCATCTGGCCCATGACCGATGCTTCCTTGTCTTGGATCTGAGGAGACTGGGCGCCCTTCTTCTCGACATCGGTTGTAGCAGCGTTATAGGGGGTTGTCATTCCACTTGAGAAGGTGTCAGTGTTCAAGTCGACTATGTTTCCGTCGGTGGCTGCGCTGTCTCTCGTCTCCTTGGCCCAAAGGTGTCGCTCAGACCATTTGCCGGTTGGAGTGTCTTCGCAGAAAAAGAGCATACACAAGGCAACGGCGGTGATGATGATGAAGGGAATGACATATGCGACGCGCCACGCCTTGTGAGAGGGGAGGCCACTTGTATGGACAAGAGAGTCGTAGATAGCAGGCATGAGGAAGCTGGTTGAAAGATGAGTACTTGGGTATGTAAATCCCGGGATGAGAAAGGAACATACTATGTGATTCCTCCACCTGCATTACCCCAGCCTCCCGCGAGGGAGTTGGCGGTGCCGACAATCTTCTTGTCGAAAAACCCAGTACACCACACCTGGCATGGAACGAATGTTCCTCCAAGAATTCCCACAAAGAATCGCAATGCGATCAGTCCTTTCGGTGTAGTGACCAGACCGGCCATGGATGTTGGAATGGCTCCGCATAGAAGCAGTCCCACGAAAACCAATCTTGGGCCGTAACGATCGCAAAGGGGTCCAGCGATAAATCGGACAAGTAGCGTTGCCAGTAGTGCGACAATGTTGGAATTCGCGACCTCCTGCTGTGTCATGTGTAGGTCTTGTTTGATAGTCACCGTCAACTAAACCGGGTTAGATAGTGCGAGCACGTTGGAGATGGGATATCTTACCAGTGGTGGAAAAGCATACCACGACAGAAAGGCTACCATGAAACCAAGCCATGAAAAGAAAAAGACTCTTCCATATTGATCAATGGGATTGAAGATTGGAATTGATCTGGCTTTGCGGTTACTGGGGTTTATCTCTGGCGACGTGAAGAGGGATTTTATGAAAGCCATCGCCATTTTGGTGGACTCGGGCTTTAGGTAATGGAGGTAATATCAAAGAGTAGTTGGTCAATGCCCAGGTGAATATTGCTCAGATATTTCCAGGGTTCAATTGTAGGTCTTTGGATTTCTTTAAAACATCTATTTTGTGCTGGTTGGAAAGGGATATATATCAGTCCAAATGACATACTTGGTACCACCATCGATGTCTACCGTATGTCGATGAATGCCCAGGTGCCCAGAGGCGTCTCATCATGACACACAAAGGCAATCAAGTCCAGCTATCAGCCTGTCAGATCGAATTGTCGTCTAGCTAAAGGATATGGTCATCGCCTTGAGTATATCCCAGGTTGCTGATTCGACGAGGAATAGTCAATCAAGGTTGAATAAGCGATGATCCTTGAGTGTATGCAGCTGCCCCAGATATCTCCCCTAAGACTCCCGAGATGAGAAGTATAATTGTGACAGCCGATAAGGTGTGTCTTGAGATAAGTCCCGGCCTATAGAGGCTCTTTGAGTCCAACGGGGAAGCATCGAGCAGCCAAGGTACCAAGACACGATGATTTTCGCAGCTGTAACTCCGCGGAGGTAAGGGCTCCATATATCGTGAAAAAGGAAATTCAAATTAAAACGGTCTTTGCCCCAGGGTCCCGGTGATAAACACACGCACGCTTATTGGACGCGGGAGGGAGAGATAGAGACAGCCCACCTGGGCAGCGGGTCAAAGACGATCGATTTACCTCCGCGGAGAAAGCTCACCATATCCACTTTGCCTTGCCTAGTCTGTTCTCAGTATCAAACTCAGATGGTGTGGTATTGTGGTCTATTCTAAATTCATTATTTTAACGCTTCACTCAATCTGATACGACCGACGAATGGCTTCAGCGAACCGTTCAATGGCAGTCCCCATGGCCTCCGCAGTAGCACTTGCATAGGTTGCGCGGAAGAACATGCCATCTGCAGGCGTATCCGGTTCAGCACGGAACCAAGAGCCACGAGCGCAAAGCACACCCGTCTTAATGGCTTGGTCGAAAATCTCGCCTTCGATTTCTTCGATGGGACGGGCTGGGTACTCAGGGTGCTTCAGCGGGTCGCACTTCAGCCAAAGCTATCATTTGAAGTTAGTAAAATGGCAACAAGGACACAGAAATGGACCAAGATGTCCAATCCCAGGGCTTTTCAGAAACTTACGAACATGCCTGTCGTCGGGGGACTCCAGCTGACAACAGATTTAGGGAGGAACTTCTCACAAGCATCGAGCAGCATGTTCCTCTTCTGAGTGTACGCGTTCTTCAAAGCAATCAGCCACTTCAAGTAGCCCTCGTGGCCCCAGGTCTGATCAAGCAATTTCCACAACATGATCTGTGACATGCCATTCGGTCCTTGGTTAGCGACCTCGGCATGGCGAAGGAATCGCTCGATTATTTGCGCGCTCGCGGTGACCCATCCCAGTCTCGATCCTGGAACAAGCACCTTGGAAAACGAGTCCATGCGCATGACTCGTCCGTCAATATCAAGGCTGAGGTATGATGGAACAAGACCGGCCAGGAACGACTCGACATCCTCTGAGGCTTGCACCTTGTCAGAGTCGTTGCCCTGGTACGGAGGCATCTGGATAAAGTAGTAAGGCTCATCCTCGATGATGAAAATATCGTGCTTTTGGCAAACACTGTAAATAGCACGACGTCGCTGAAGGCTTTGGGTTGCCGCAGTCGGGTTCTGGCCCGAGGGAATGGTGTACAGAACATGAGGCTTGCGATACCCGCGTGCCTTCTCATCCCACGAAGATAGCATGGCATCCATGCTTTCTGGGAGCAGACCCTCGTCATCCATCTTGACACCAAATGGCTTGATGCCTTGAGGAACGAATGTTTCCAATGCAGTGGAGAAGCTGTATTCCTCAGCGAGGACCGAGTCCTTTCGAGAGCGATCGAAAAGTAGACGGATGGCCTGCTCAAGGGCACCCGTGCTTCCCACAGTTGGTGCGACCTTCCAGTCGGCGTAAGGGGGGTTATAGACAAGCTCTGTGTGCTCTGTGATGAAGCGCATGATTTGAGGAGATCCACTGGCTTGTCCATAGTTTAAAGCAATGGACAGGTCGTACTCGGAGGTCCCAGCCTTGACATCGTGCTTTCCAATAGTCACTGTTTGGACTGTGGGAGTTTCATTTTCATCATGATCCTTGAAGAAGTGCTGTGCCGTGGGGACCTTGAAGCTCCATTCATAGAATGGGAAACACTCGCTGGAGGGAAGCCCACCGCCCAGCGAGACAATATCGGGATTGCTCATGTAAGTTGCCGCCTGTTTCAGAATGCAGAGTGGCCGTGACTGGCTCTCTGGGCTGATGTGAGCTATCAAGCCTGGGTTAGTGAAAAAGCTCACGGACTGCTGAGCACAGGAGAATCGCTCTTACAATTCCAACATTTGGCCTTGGGCTTATCAGATGCCTTTGGTTCATGTTAGCCGGTGCCTGTGCAAAGTCATGGTTAATATCCATACCGGAGCCTTGAATTGATCAACATCGCATGCTGCAGCTACACCCGCTACAAGCTTGCCAGCTTTGTCTCTTCTTTCCTGGATTTCATTGAGGAGTCTGCGCTTCTCAGCCACCTCGTTGTCACTCGGGAAGGTTGAAAAGGAAGGCATTATAAGTAAAGGTTTGGGGTCAATTGGAACGTATAAGATAAAATCAAAAGACCCGATGGGTTGAGAGGAACCTTTTATCACGGCCTGGTCTTTAAGAAAATATTTCGTGGAATATGGGGCTTTCAGAGATGAGTCAAATCCGAAGCTTCTAATCCGAGCCTATTTCAACAATGCAAAACCGACGAAATTATTGCCATTCAAATATAGACATATCTTGTCATTCATATGACACAAATAAATATGTCAATAAAATGTCCGTTACACGTCAATAGCACAGTCTTGTTTAAATCGACTACTTAGATATAGCTCCAAGCAAAACAAGACGTTGCTCGGCTTTCGGGAAAGGTGTAGCTCAGCCGTGAAGCGGTCTGAGTTCGGCGACGAACACGCCCTATGCATGCGCCCTTCGCGTGTCCCCCGCCCCATGCCGAGACATCTCGTTGGGCACTAAAACCATCAAAGATCCTGTCTAAGCCCACCTGGGTAAGACTCAGACGATTATAGTCAGTGCCCCATACATATTTTGACAAGGGTAATCGAGCGCGAAATGCTCGCGACTCTCAGCACGGTGCAACAATCACACCGGTATCAAAGCATACCACTCGGAAGGCTGCAGATCAATCCCACCCACTGTAGATTCCCAGGATACGAGTAGATTGAAGGATGAAGTAAATGTACGAAGTAGATCTTCCAGCGCAGAATTTTAAATGCATCCTATTGGCCCAAAAATTCAATGTCACGTGCCGTCCGCAGATAAGCGCCAGAACAATCTCTCTCGGCTTTCAGATCTTGATTCCCGACGAGTTCCGATACAAATGAGATGCGGTCAAGTATATCGTGCGAATCATGCAGGTGAGCACATATTACGTTAAATTTAGGTATCCTGGCTCATCTCAATAGGCGATCGAAAGTTAAATGCGTCCATGCGGGAGTTGCTCCTTGCCAGAGATGCCTGAAGTCAGAGCTCGATGGTTGTACTCTGAGCAGACCAAACAAAACACCGCAGAAATCTAGGTCCCAAACTCGCAGGAGTCAGCCCTATGAGCCCCAGCAGGCCTACAACCCATTCAATGAACGTGCAAGATCCTGTCCGGACACACCTGCTGTCCCGCTCCAGCCTGACCCCTCGGAGTCAACCCCCGATAAGGCGTCTATCGACCGACATCTGGCTACTCTTTCCACGGAAGTGATCTTGAAGTCTTTGAATTGGTTCTCCGGAAAATACCCGGAATTCGCGATTCTGAACCACTCCGTCATTTTAGAGGAGTTCCAAGCAATATGTCCACCTGAAAGCAAGATATTACTTGCTGCCATATTGGCTTCAGCCAGAGTTCAATTCTCCCTCCTCAGTCTGCCATGGGAAAAGAATTTATTACCCAGAGAGCATTATGCCACCTATGCCCGAGAGATGCTGTCAGAATGGTCCTTCAAGCCCCCCAGGCTCATGGTGGCACAAGCATCCTTAGTGATGGCATTGTACGAATGGGGTATTCGAGAATTTCACCGGGCCTGGATCTATTGTGGTAAGTGCTCTATCATTCTTTCGAATGATCTCAATACTAAGTCTACCAGGGATCGCGATACGTATCATTCAAGCACTCAATAGCTCAAGGGTCTCCCCATACCCCCTGGATCCCACTCCGCCTTATTTAAGGGATGCGGTATCGGTTGCAATCGAGAATCGAACCTTTTGGGCCTGCTTTATCATGGATCGAATGATCAGCTCTGGAACTTATAATCCACCAATGCTTCCCATGTCAGAAATGGAAAAGCTGAAGGTGTCCACCCCGCTGAGTGCCGTCGACTTCGTCTTCGGGCCTGATCTCTCCTCCGAGCGGACAGGTCTAGATCATAGGCTGGTGACCGCGGAAGATGGCCAGACTGCACCGCTCGACGTCACGCAATCTTTCAAAGTCCTGGTTTATGGCTTTGACATATGGGCTCACATCATGACCTTCATTTTTAATGACGGGCGACGCGCGCCGGGGATGTGTGCTCCGCAGAATTGTCCTTGGGCGCCTGGATCCCCTTGGTCGAAAACTCACATTCGCCTGGAAGAGTGGAGAGCTACGCAACATCATCGACTTCATTATCCAGAAAACAGTGTCGTGACCCACACTACATTAGGATGGGGTGAATCCTTCACTTACATTAACCTGCTTTACTACACATCGTATGTAGGGACAGCCATCAGTTTTTGAATTCCCATGGCTAATGACAGGCTCCAACAGGACTCTCATGCTTCATCGTGAATATTTCCCTTTTCTACCCAATGCTGGCTCTGTCCCTCGCGGCCCAATCGACCAGCCGACCCTGGAGGCCGAGGCGCCCGAGGGCTGGTGGAACAATAGCGCCCTAGTGCTTTTCGGGACGGCTGAAAAGATTGCCAAGTTGCTGCATGACGCTTCCGAGTGCGGCGCGGAAATGCTGACTCCTTTTGTGGGATTCTGTGCTTTCTCCGCGGCATACATGAACCTCTACATTTTCCGGTTTCCACAGATGAATCTTGGCCGGAGTTTGAATGCAGAGAGAAACCTAAACTATTGTCTCGCCTACCTGGAGAGGTTCCGAGATGTGTGGAAGCTGGGCGAAAGCTGGGTATGTACTCACCTGAGCCTTCGTTTATCTGCGGGACTGGCTGCGGAGCCTTTTTCTTACCTTGAGAAGTTGACTAACTGAAACTCCGTAGATAACAACCATCAATCATGCATCAATCTTGTACCAACGAGCTGCATCTGACAACTCTCGGTATCAAGGGAAAACGAGGACAGATTTCAATATTCTGCATCAATCTCTACATGAATTCCGTGTGCCTGATAGATCTGACCAGCATCTTCAAGAGATTGAAGGCGCCGAAAGAGCTGCTGCGCCATCATCACCCCGTGAGCCTGCCCCAGCGGCAACGGGCGGATCCGATATATTGGATTTAGACATGCCTCTCAACAATTTACTCAGTGAGGTCAATGCATATGCCCATGAACAAGGGATGTGGTCACACTGGTGGCCTCCACTGGACGAAGTGAATTTACCACATCCTTCTGAATGAACGGGGATGAACCAAATTTATCAACACAAAAGTTTCATTCATCTTTAATTCATTAAATATACGCTCGAACCTTGGAAGTTCCATACCCATGCAAATTCATAACTACCAGTCGATTGTTTTGGCCGGCTGCACAGCTGGCACCTTGGTCAAAAATCCATCAAGGACCTTCTTCCCCCTCATGCCCTTAAATTTCTTGTCGACTTTGTGGAAAGGATCCTCCGCCTCACCCTTTCGCACCTTCCACTTCTCTGTTCCTAGAACAGAGTCCAGCTCTTCGACTGGCGGGAGCTTGAGATACACCCATCCATCATCCCTTTCTTCAACAGGGAATGTGGCAATGTTCATACTTTCATCATTGGAACAACGTCCTGCCTGCTCGCCATTAAGCTCGAAATTGCGCTTATGGTAAGGACAAGACACCCAGTATTTCCCAGCATCATCATCGCCAACCAGACCATCAGAGAGAACAAACGCTCGTTTATGCGGACACATCTGCTGTGTTGCGTAGAACTTGCCCTTGATCTTGAAAACAGCAAGCTGCGTATCGCCCCGTTTGACATTCGCCGATGACACCCGTGGTTGTTCATCGGAGAAATGGTCGGCTTTGATAACGGGTTGCCAAGAGACACTGGACCATTGATGGCCTTTGAAGTCTTCTTGTGTTGTTGAATCTTTTGGCCAGTATGTCGGGCGCTGTTGGGAACGTTCTTGTACAACTTCGACGTTCTCAACAGTTTCTTCAGTGTTGGCGAATTGTTGGAATACCTTGCGGCGTTTAGGATCTTTGATTGTTTCCGTCCACTCGCAGAAGTAACTGTCGACTAGCTCGTGCATTTGCCGCTCCATGTCAGCGCAAATGCCTAGCTTGTCGTCCACAATCACTTCTTTGAGGTAGTGAATGCCACCTGGGAGGTTCTCGATCCATCGCGCTGTTCGTTGGAGCTTGTCGGCGGTGCGAATATAGAAGATCAAATAACGGTCGATGATGGGCATGACCATCTCTGCCGGGACATCGGTCACAAGCAGCTCTGAATGTCTGGGCTTCGCACCACCGTTGCCTCCAACGAAGATGTTGTATCCTTTTTCTGTGGCGATCAGACCAAAGCTGATGGGAATTAGCACTGAGATACTCAAGTCCGCTTCTGGAAACACTCACTCTTTGTTCTGTGCTTCTGCGCATTCACGTACGCAGCCAGAGACCGCTCCTTTGAACTTGTGCGGGGCGCGAATACTCTTGTATCGCTCTTCCAGGCGGATGGCCATGCCAACACTGTCTCCGACACCAAAGCGACACCACGTAGTTCCAACACAACTCTGGGAACTCAAGTCAGCCATAATCATTCTGATGCACGACTGTTACATACCTTGATTGCTCGAAGCGCCTTTGCGTAAGCATGTCCACTCTCCATGCCGGCATCGACAAGCTCAGTCCAGATATTGAGAAGATCTTGCTTTTTCGCGCCGAACATATCGATACGCTGGGCACCTGTGATCTTGCAATACAGGCCATACTTCTTCGCCACAGATCCGATGGCAATAAGCTTATCGGCTGTGATTTCTCCACCGGGGATTCGCGGCACCACGGAAAAGGTACCGTTTCGCTGGATGTTCGCCAGGAACTTGTCATTTGTGTCTTGCAGGTCGTTGTAGCCTTTGTCCATGACATGTGGGTTGAAAAGACTAGACAATATCGATCCGATTGCCGGTTTGCACAGCTCGCAACCGAGGGAATCTGGGTTCTTGCCCGCGCCCTTCATCACTTCAGTGAAGGTCTTCAGCTGTTTGATGGCAACGATGTTGTACAAATCGGCGCGAGAGTAGGGAATGTGCGAGCAAACTGTAGGTATAAGTAAGTATACAGTCGACAATGCAAGAGTAGGCTAAAACTCACGATGATTGGAGACCTCTTGTCCCATGTCCAGCATTGTCTTATTGAAAATGGATTGCACTAAAGGCATGCATCCACCGCATCCTGTGCCGGCTTTTGTGCAAGACTTGACTTCAGCAATAGATTTGCAAGTGCCATTTTTCACATTCTCGACAACGTCGCCTTTGGTCACGTTGTGACAGGAGCAAATTTGGGTGCTGTCGTCACTATAGGGATGGGTCAGCGCAATCAACAGAGCACAAACTCGAGAATATAACTCACAGATCATCCGCATTCTCCTCCCCGCCACTCTGAGCACCAAGAATAAATTGGCCTGGGGGTACTTCGAGCTCTTTCTGGAGCTTCACCATCTGATTGAGTTTCAGATAATCATTGGTATCACCAATCATCATACCACCAAGCAAGTACTTCCCATCCATGGTGAAGAGGTACTTCTTGTATACTCCGGCAAAGGGATCTTTGTATGTCAATGCTTTGACAGGGGGTTCATCTTCTGGATTATATCCCAAGCCAGGCGCGGTAGAAGGCCGACGACCAGGAAGGAATTTGGGGCCGTCTCTATCGGCAAAGAAGTCACCAAAACTGGCGACGTCGACTCCAAGCAGCTTAAGCTTGGTGCTGAGGTCTGGCCTTGAGAAGCTCCTTCGTGGCTTTTGTGGGTTGGTGAGATTGAAGGCTAGTACATCAGCCATTTCGATACCTGGGGCAATGATTCCGAACGTTTGGTTCTTCCAGCTTGCGCATTCACCGACGGCATAGATGTCCGGAATGGAAGTTTGCAAACTATACACGTTAGACAATGACTGGTGAAATTTGAGAATCTTTCTCCGACGACATACCTCTCATCAATCACAAAGCCTCCACGGTCACCGCACTGGATTCCAATATCGTGGCCCAATTCGTCTCGTGGCTGAACTCCAATCTGTCGATAGTCAATACTTTATCCGAGTGCTATGGGGTGGCCGGACTCACCGCAAAGCAAATACAGCAACAATCAATCGACTCCCCATCTTCAAAGGTAATACCGACAACGTTGTTATCGTCATCTGTATTGACCTTCTTTATCCGCTTCTGGTGCAGGACTTCGAGTCCCAACTCCCGGATCTTGCGGGTTACTAGCGTCCCCGCATCGGCATCCAGTTGGCGTGCCAGCACCCATTTGTTCCTGTCGATCAATTTGACGTTTCCGAAATCCTCCAGATCGGTCATGGCCTTCGCGGCTTCGAGTCCCAGTAGCCCACCGCCGACTGCCACGGCGGTTTTCCCTTTATGCTTCGCTGCAAAGTCGATGAGACGTTCTAAGTCTGAGATTGTGCGATACACAAAGACGCCCTGGGCATTGTAGCCGGAGGTCTGGATGGGGAGAGTTGCATCTGAGCCGGTTGCGAGTACGAGGATATCGTAGGCGATTGAGTCGCCGGTGATTGAGTCGCCGGTGGAGGTTTGGACGGTTTTGAGGGTTGGGTCAATTGCGGTGACGCGGGTGTTGAGATGGTGATCGAAGGCTCGTTCTTTGAAAGAATTGTACTAATTCGTATCGAGGTTAGGTTTGTTCTGGATATTGAGTGACTGTTTTGCGACATACCCATTCTGTGGGATTGAGATATAGATCCTCAATTTTGCGGTGCTCGAAAAATGAGGACAATCCCACTCGGTTGTATGCTACATGGGATTCCTCGCCGATGACCACTATGTCATACTTCCGGTCTGTGTCCTGTTTGATAATTTTCTCACTAAATGTTGTCAGTGGAATTCTGTCAACCTTGCAAGAATGCCTTACATGAGGGAGATGGACACCATTCCTAGGCCAACCACTACAATCTTTTGACGGCCAGACTCTGTGGGCCTTGAGCCATCAGATGGCCCATGTCCGTTTAGCATGGGCATGACTGTGAAAATGAAATTGATTGTCTTTACATCGAACTATGGCAGAAAGTGCTAGTTAATAGTCCAACCTCATACGATATGCGTTATACAAACTACATGTGTCAGTGATAACCGGGGGAAACAGGAAGGGCCTCACTCGTGTATCTCCGCGGAGGTCGTTGATATGCCGGGCCTCTGATTGGTCGATCGCGGATGCCTTATCGAGATAACATTGCTTGGCTTGCGGGATTATGCGTGTTTCGACATTCTGCTGTTATGCTATTATGGGTTATGCTATTATGGCTATGATGGTCCGCGGAGAAGCAGATCTGATGTATACGGCTCACTTCCGATAAAATAATATCAATTATATTTCATGCTCTCAAGTTCCAGTCCACTCTATACATCTATACACCATGACTACAGTGACTACACACGCCCAAGTGGCTGAAATTCTGCCTTTCAAAAATGGCGAGATCACGATAGAGAATATCATCCCAAGCCCGGCAGAACCAGATCTACCACTGCCGCCACCATCAACGAAGCCCGTCGAGATTCTAGAGGTCGACAAGATCACCCCGGATAGCCATGTTCCTCGGGATCCACGGTTAATTCGGCTGACGGGAGTGCATCCATTCAATGTAGAGCCTCCTCTAACAGCATTGTATAACGAAGGTAAAATCTCCATCTCAGCCTCACGATCCGGGCCCACCAAGCTAAATTCCCAGGTTTCCTAACCTCCCCCGAATTGTTCTATGTTCGAAACCATGGACCGGTGCCACAGGTTTTTGATGAAGATATCCCCAACTGGGAGATCAGTATAGAAGGGTTAGTGGAACACATACAGAAGAGAAAAACAAGGCTGACGATGATCCAGACTGGTTGAAAAACCACTCGTCCTCAACTTCCGAGAGATCCTTCAGAAATACGACCAGATCACCGCCCCAATCACACTCGTCTGTGCTGGCAACAGACGCAAGGAACAGAACACCGTTCGGAAATCAAAAGGCTTCTCATGGGGTCCCGCAGGATTGTCGACTGCTCTCTTCACCGGGCCCATGATGGCAGATATCTTGCGCAGCGCGAAACCACTTCGACGAGCAAAATACGTTTGTATGGAGGGTGCCGATAAGCTGGTAAGAGCATCCACTTAAGGTATCGAGACATGACTGACATCACTCAGCCAAACGGGTTCTATGGAACCTCAGTCAAATTGAACTGGGCCATGGATCCACATCGAGGAATCATGCTGGCTCATAAGATGAACGGCGAAGATCTTCGTCCTGACCACGGTCGTCCACTACGAGCAGTGGTTCCCGGTCAAATTGGAGGCCGGAGTGTGAAATGGTTGAAGAAGTTGATATTGACCGAAGCACCAAGTGACAACTGGTACCACATCAACGATAACCGGGTTTTGCCGTAAGTTCATGATGGGATGTTTTCGTAACACATGCTTACCGGACCAGAACGATGGTGACACCCGAAATGTCGGCACAGGATCGCAAATGGTGGACTGATGAGCGATATGCGATTTATGAGCTCAATGTCAACTCGGCCGTAGCGCATCCCCAGCATGAGGAGGTGCTTGACCTGGCGACTGCTGGGTCAAGCTACACTGTGAAAGGATATGCCTATGCCGGTGGTGGGCGGCGAATAACCAAAGTTGAAATCTCTTTGGATAGTGGAAAATGTGAGCAACACCTTCTGAAGCTCGAGACTGGGACTGACTTTCTGTTCGCTTAGCCTGGCGTCTTTCCGATATCGAATATGCCGAAGACAAATATCGCGACTTTGAAGGCGACCTCTTTGGGGGTAAAGTGGATATGTGGTGGAGAGAATCATGTTTCTGCTGGTCGTTCTGGTCCCTTGATATTCCTCTATCCGACTTAGAGACCAGCGACGCAATTCTTGTCAGAGCGGTTGATGATGCATTGAGCGCTCAGCCGAGAGACATGTACTGGTCCGTCCTGGGGATGATGAACAACCCTTGGTTCCGAGTCACCATTACGAAAGAAGGGAATACACTCAAGTTCGAGCATCCCACTCATCCATCAAAGGCCGGTGGTTGGATGGAAAGGGTGAAGAAAAATGGCGGAGACTTGCTCAATGGTACTTGGGGTGAGAGGATGGAAGGCGAGGAGCCTGTTGCTCCTGAGCCCGTGAGCGAGATCAACATGAAGAAAGAGGGTGTCAATCGCCAAATTGATCTTCAAGAGTTGAAAGCCAACAGTAGCAGTGACAAACCTTGGTTTGTTGTCAACGGCGAGGTTTATGACGGTACAGGCTTCCTTGAGGGTCATCCTGGTGGTGCAATCAGTATCACATCTTCCGCCGGGTTGGATGTGTCGGAAGACTTCCTTGCAATTCGTGAGTACAATATCATTGCAATCTCACGGCCGTTGGCTAACAACCTCTCAGACAGCGAGACTGCTAAAAAGATGATGCCTGATTATCACATTGGTACATTGGATCAAGCATCCCTCAAAGCGTTGAACGACAAGTCATCCTCTACTTCAAATGAGCCACGTGAAGTCTTCCTTCAATCGCGAGAATGGACAAAGGCAACGCTCACGGAGAAGAGAAACGTCTCATGGGATACAAGGATATTTGTCTTTGATCTGGAGCATGAAAAACAGACCCTCGGTTTGCCGATTGGCCAACATCTGATGATCAAGGTCCAAGACCCAAACAACAGCGAAGCAGTAATCAGATCATATACACCAATGTCAGACACGAACCTGATAGGAAAGATGGAGCTGCTCGTGAAGATCTACTTCCCAAGCGATTCAATCCCAGGAGGTAAAATGACTCTGGCACTCGACAAACTCCCATTGGGCTCTGTGATCGATTGCAAAGGCCCAACTGGAAGGTTCGAATATCTTGGCAACGGTCGAGTCTCGATCAGTGGAAAGGTGCGCCAGCTCCGCTCGTTCAAGATGATATGTGGTGGAACGGGCATCACTCCTGTGTTCCAGGTTCTGAGAGCAGTCATGCAAGACACTCAAGATCCTACCAGATGCACTGTGCTCAATGGCAACAGACAGGAGGAAGATATATTGTGTCGCTCTGATCTTGATGCGTATGTGGCACTGGATGGGAGAAAATGCAATGTCGTGCATACTTTGACGAAGGGATCAGATACTTGGTCTGGTCGGAGGGGTCGAATCTCTGAAGAACTTCTTGCAGAATATGCGGCCCCGGAAGAGCAGAGCATGGTTTTGGTTTGTGGGCCTGGTCCTATGGAGAAGTCTGCTCGCGCGATCTTGCTCTCTCAGGGTTGGAACGAGTCGGATCTTCACTTCTTCTAGAAGTGGGTGTTGATTTTTGTCACTAGAATTATTCTCATGTTAGCGAGTTGTAAAACCAGATATTTGGAATATATTTTGAAGCATATTGGCTGAATGCGACAATGAATGAGAATCTAGAGGATTGATTGATTTAGAGTGAAAGAAAAAGAAGTATTGAAGAGAGGGAGAGGAAGAGAGAGAAGGAGAGAAGGAGAGTGAGTAGTTGCAGGTGGGTGACTACAGTCATATCTGATCACCATAATGAAACGCGAAGTGGGAGTGCGACAGTCTACAGATTGTCATTTGCTGCCTGATGCTAACGCACTGACAGAAACTAATTTGTAGTCAGTACTACCTAGGCCCCTTTCATAATGTGTTGTTCTTTTCGCCTGGAGTCCGCTAGGTCGCGTGAAGTGAGGGCTGATAGGTATGTAGAATCCTTTCCCATTCAGGTGAATCCGTGAGGAGTACGTTAGGAATCTCCCTCTCAATGTACTGTGCAAGAATTGTCAGTCATCAATTGTGACTTAGGCAGAAACAGAAGACCTCAAAACTCACATCACGGTATTTGCTCTCCATCCTCATTCTCAAGAAACACTTGAATGGCATCGTATCCTTCGTGAAGTATTCGAGCAGCGCACTTCCAGAAGAGCCCAACTCTGACCCCAGAACTGCCGACAAGACCTCAAGAGTGATTCCCCATCCACCATGGCGTTCCAATCCCAACGCCTCCAAGAGCAGCCCGACGTGGTTCTGGAGGAGTGAGTGATGTACCTTGCTCCAGACATTGTCTAAGCTATCGGTCAATGTGGCTGCTCCTGGAGGCAGTGAGTCGTAGCTCACGCCATGCTTCCGCAAGGTCGGGACATGCATTCTGACTCCACCAAAGTCGCGCACGGCGAATCCTTTGATTTGACCAGTATTTCGACACACGCGGGCCACCAGATTCTGTCCGTGGGCCTCCAGTCCAATGCCGAACTCGACCAACGGGAGAAGCACGAGCCTGAAAAGGACTGTAACGTATCTGTAGGTACGGCAGTCAGCATCTTGCCATCTTCCTCTGTTGCTGATGAACAAACTAACGTCTTAAACCATTCCCGTTTTTGGGAAATTGTTTCCAGATTAAACAAAATCTCCGCATAGGCACGATTGTCCCCAACGGGCTTCTGCCCCAATGCTGCAGCGATGATAAGAATTTCATCGTTCTCCAGAGCTCTTGTCTCCAGACTATCTCGCAGAATACAAGACAGGTGGCGGGCGTTACTGAAATCTTTCTGACTGCCAGAGACAGCTGCAACTTCTCGGAAAACCCATAGATCTTCTGGAAGTAGCTTCTCCAAGATCTCCGTTTGAATGGGTCCTCCACAAGTTGTCCAGGGCGTGATGGTTCGCAGAGCGGAGGTGATTTGACAAGCCAATGAGAGCTTCAGATGATACTTAAATTCTAACTCCGGTCGTAGGGTAAGAGTACGCATTGATGCCTGGGCATCAGCAGAATCAGCAACAATCTTTAGAACAATTGTGAGCGGAAATCTCTGCTTAATCGAAGGCAATTGCTGGGCGAGGCATGGAACAATGACTCGGTCACATGTTGTCTTCGGAATGTCGAGCTTCTTCAGGAGAGGTTGCAGTTCTTGCTCAAAGTGACCTGTGACAGCAAGATCTGTACGCGGAACAGAGAGAAAGGCAAGATTTGGTGTGAGCATGCTCGGAATATCATCGGGGATGACGCGCTCCAAGGGTGCTTGTGAATAGCACAGTCGATGGTACTGTCAAATGAAAAAGCACCACTTAGCTCAGTAAGTTGGTTGTCAAGAAGGATGTCCTACAGGGTGACTTGGGTGGCCATAGATCAAGGCCCGCTCCCAATCTGCAGACCTATTCTTGAGGGTCCATACTGGCTGATTTTGGGTAATCTCAAGCCATTTTTCTGGGTATCTTTAATAAATTGCAGGAGGGGAGACCAATTTCATCTTACCTTGATTGGCTGCAGAATTGCGCAATTCATCAATCATCTCGTCCAAGATTGTCTCACTGATGATATCCTTGAATGATGTGCTTAACAGATTGAATAGTGTCCCTGGGTCAAACTCCCCATAACCAGTGCTTGTAATAGTCACAGGGGGTTGTAAGCTGTCTGGCTTGACAACAGACACCACAATACCATCTTTTGTGTCGATAACAGTGCCTGTTTTGATTGCCACCTTGGCCAAGCTTCCATCTTGAGGGCTCAGTTTACTCTGTAGGCACAGTATCTGTGGCTCCTCTGACTTTGGGCATTCCAGCTTCGCAAAGGCGAGACCTTCGTTGACAATTTGAGCAATAACACGCTTCGTTGTTTCGAACGACGCTTGGTCGCGTCTCGAGAGAATGGTCATATTTTCTCCCGTGCTTCTTTGGAGTGTTAGGATTAATTGAAAGAAATCCAGTGATTTTTACGGAAATCAATTTATTTGTCTCTTTCTCTCTGAGATCATCCCGTCTGCCCGGGTGGTCTTAGTGGAGTCTCAAAAGGCTTGCGGCCTTTCCACAATATGACGGTGTCATGCAGTATTATTTGTGGTCATAGTAATTGGCTGCTTCAGTCAGATCGATCGACAATTCGAGGGTCCGGGACATGATCATCATTTCGCTTTGCAGTTAGATCGTATCGGATTTACCGACACGTAGCACGTACTACTCCACCGCAAGGATAGATCACATCGATTATATCACAGACATGCAAGCGCCGCTAGAGATCATTGAAAATTTCAACCCTGGAATTTTCCATAATTGTCCATCTTAATACTAAGTGGCCGAGAGATCAAACACTCACGTTCCATGTAACTACAGTATAAAGCATTCACTATGTTCACGCCCATGTCATCTTTGTACATATTTGTTTCATCCTCTCTAATATAATTCAATTTCAATGCTACTATGAGGCAAACCGTGGATCAGCTTCCGTATCTCCCAGATTCCAACAAGGAATCCGACCTCTTCAGCTTTTCTGGGGAAGAGCCGAAGCAAAATTTCCTCCCGCATGGATTTCCACGGAGACTCAACTCAGACATGACCTGGAAAGGAGCAGATATCTCTACAGATCACCTACCAGATGCTGGAGCTCCCTACTTGGTCATTTTGCAAGCTCCACAATTGGCCGAGATAGATGCAGCGCTCAGGTACTTTCAAAGTGAGCCAGCCACACATCCGCCGCTGCTCTTCTTCTCTTGCTCGGAGCTGACAAGATTCTCCCGCAGAGCTGAATCGGCCAATGAAAAGCTTGGACCCGTCAACGTTTCCTCTGCCGTGCTTGCACTCAACACTACGGTCCGCCTCGGACAATTTGCATTCCGGATACGGGTTCACGCTCATTCGAGGAGTTCCAGTAGAACGCTATTCTCGCGAAGAGAATATGATCATTTATGTCGGGATCTCCTCGCATATTGCCGCTGTCCGCGGCCGGCAAGATCATCAATTCGAGGGAAAGCCAGCCGACGTGATGGTAGCTCACATAACTGACATGCGACGCCCTGGCGACGTACAAAACTTTTCTCTGGCAGCTTACTCCGACGGTGAAGTCGTGTATCACACGGATGTGGGCGATATAGTATCCCTCTTTGTTCTGAGTGAACCCTTGAGCGGCGGCGAAAGTCTGCTTGCGAGTGCATGGACTGTATACAATGCCCTGGCGGAGACCCGCCCTGATCTGATCCGTGTGTTGGCGGAAGACTGGCCGATACCAAGGTGTGCATGCAGCTCTCCACGATCACAACTTTAATCTTCAAGGTAGTGGAAACAATTGGCTGACAATTCTTCGATCGGCGCCACTAGTGCACGAGAGCCCGGTCTGATCACTCGCCGACCGCTACTGTTCTACCAACCAGCTTCGAACACAGCTCCGGAACGGGTGATCCTGCAGTTTTCTCGACGCTCGTTCTCTGGCTTTGGTGCCTTCACTCGCGAAAACTCTTTGAGTGCGATCCAAGTGGAGGCACTCGATGCTATCCACTTCCTTGCAGAAAAATTCCACGTAGCCATGAAGCTGGAGAAAGGTGACATGCAATTCGTGAATAACCTAAGCATGATCCATGCTCGAAATAGCTATGCTGATGATTCAGAGAACCGGTAAGCTGGAATTGGATTTGAGAGGAGCCACTTGTGGACAATTGCTAATGGACTACATTCAAAGTCGTCACCTGCTACGTCTGTGGCTTCGTGATCCTCAAAACCAATGGACCACACCAGACCCGCTGTACAACCGCTCGAATCGGATCTATGATCAGCATTTACGGAAGGGCCCGCAAATATTCCCCTTAGATCCAATAGCCAGATCGGTGGGAAAGGCTGGGAAAGAGTGAAGACGTTTCAGATAGCACTCGTGCTGAGACGTTTTTGCAATTGCGCGGGTGTCGAGCCGAATAAAGACCACTGGTGTTCTTCCTTGGCCAATATAAGTCGCATTTCAGAAGGGGGCGGTCATCCCACCCATCCACCCACTTTACTCATATTGGTCGTGCCCTTTGTTATATGACACATGCATATTCATTTGTTTGACCGCTATTTCACTATATAAGAGTATTAGCTTTTGGATAGATCTTTGCGGATTAAATGCACGTACGTGTACCCGACGAAGTTGTGATCTTGTATCACAATACCCCGGCGTTGGCGATGATATCCCACCTTGCGGTTCTGCTCGGACCATATCAAGCGCTTGAGAATCCGAAGCGTTGTTCTCTTTGGTTACTTGGTTTTTGTGAGTAACTGTGCTTAAGTTTCCTTTTAAGCTTCGTTCCAATTAAGTACAATATGAAGTGGCTATGCATCCATGGCACAGGGTCCTCGGCCGCCATTTTCCAGGACCAAATGGGCAAGTCTTTTACCTTACGAGCAAGCCCTAGATTGAAATTAGGCTAACCCCAATATATTAGCCGCTGTCATCGCCAAAATGCAACCATCAGATCACACCTTTCATTTCATCGATGGACCCTTCAAATCCAAGTCAGCCGCCGGTCTGGACCTCCGCTATCCCGATGGTCCATATTACACATGGTGGGAAAAGGCCACAGTGCCTTCCATTCGAGATGCCTGTCAACATTTGCGTGAATATTTGAATCAGAGCAGCCCTTCCACATACGATGGCATAGTATGCTTTTCTCGAGGCTGTCTCCTGATTGCCAGCTACATCTGGTTTCACCAGGCAGAAAGGCCAACTGAGCCTCTACCATTCAAAAGCGTCGTATTCATGTGCGGCGGGCCAGTCTTTCCGGTGCTAGAGGAGTTGGGAATGAGCATTTCCGATGAAGCTCGTGAGTGGGATAGGCGGACTAAGTTAGCCCTACGTGAGAGAGCATCGAAAGAAGCGATATTGAAATTGGGGAAAGACCGATGGATTACCCCCGGGGCAAATGGTGACAGTGATCTTCATTTGGATCCATCCGCCCCGATTGACCTTTCGGACGTCTTTGGAGTGGATACCCTACGCATGCCCCAGGAGCTGCGAATCAATATCCCAACGCTCCATGTCTATGGACGAGTTGATCCACGTTTGCCTGCTTCGCTGCAATTGATGTATTTGACAGAGTCTACTAAGAGATTGTCATATCAACATGAGGGGGGACATAACATACCGAGAAGCTCTGCCACAGCCGAAGGAATTGCGCGGTTAATTGACAAGTGTGCCCAAATGATAGTGATCTAAGAAGATCATCATTCCGAGCTTATGGTAGTAGCTTTCTAGTACAACAGGAGCGAGAGACAATATCTTTTCCGAGTGGCAGATGCTGCACTGGTATATACCCGTGATGAGGACTTGCAAACGAGAACGGTCTAAATGGCATCACCACTTACGGCTAGAGACTTATTCTTCTCCAGAAATAAGATGGCACATATAACAGGAGCATTTTCTGAGGTGAAGAAAGAGTTGGCCCATTTCCACTTTGTCATTTCCAACCTTGGAAGGTTGCAGGTGGCCGGTGGTAAAGTTCCGACTCCAAGGGATTTGATTGGTCTAAATATCCAAGCCAATGAGATCCATCTGGGTTTGTCCCAAAGCGGTCTAGCGTCTCGGGTCCCGAACGTTCGGATTTCGGGAAACCGAAGGTCATCTTGCCGTTGTAGCCAAATTCGGCAGCCGGGTTATCGTCAATTATTGTTGTGGTGTAAATCACATATCATGGAAGATCGCTTAAATACAGAGAAACGAGATGCCAACAGCCGCGAATCATGGTCCGACACAAGCCCAACACACGTAACGGTGGGATCACTCCCTAATAGTACGCTTTCATGTCTAACCTCACTCGTAGATGCTCAAAGACACTGGTTGGGTCCGTCCGAGAGGAGAAGAATGTCCCAGATTTAGCCATTGATTTCGAAGTGGCTTTTCCGGATTCCATGCTGCGTAGATAGCCAACAAAGGCGGAGGTTTGCTTCCTGAAATTCTGATACAAGTCGGAAACGGCTCCTTCGCTCTCACAACGATACCCTTTGCCATCTGCACTTGACAGGGGTCCAAAGGCAAGGATATTCCCGAAGATAGACTCAAGCAGCTTAGCAGCCTGCGCATGGCGCTTGCTGAGGAAGAACGCAAAAAGCATTTGATCGAGTATGTCTTCGTGGTAGTCGCGGAGTCGGGGCACCGAGTGGGCCGCTTCGATCGTACCGTCAATGTCACCACGGTTAATGCAGCGTTCGATCTTGGCCAGTGTTTCCTGAAACCGCTGCCATATTGATCCAATGCCAATGTGGAAACAATAGTCACTGAAGGCCAGCACGAAGTGTTGCGCATCCACTCTGAATTTTTGGAATACATTTCGTACATCTCCCGAAAGTGATTCTCGAGAGGTGGAATCGCGGACGAGGCCTTTGACCGCGGACACCATTCGTAGTAGCCGGAGCAAGTGTTTGAATAACTGATCGTACTTGTTCAGAGAGCGGGTGGTGATGATGGACTCAAGAACTCTAGGTGGCGTGTATTGCAGGCGGAGGAAGTCCAGCGCCTCTATGGCATTCGGGTTTCTGCATCGGTCAATGTCTTCATCTGACAATTCTCGAATTCCAAAGCTGAGGCCACCAGGTAGCTCGTTATCCTGACGTATGTGAGATTTTTCAGAGTCATCGGTACTGCCTGTGCCAAAATAGCAATCGCCCAGCAGGCCGATCAAAACCAGACGCAATTCTGAGCTTGCAGGGGGCCAGGTATCTCGGCTGCCGAGTCGCAGACCGGTATCCACGCCACTGCGTATCTTTCCAGCTCTCCGCTCCCCACTCTCCATATCAGGGTCAAAGAGGGAGTTGGAAAGACGAGATACAAATGACCCTTCTCCCAGCAGCTGGAACCGCCACTGCAAACTCAAGTGGTGGCGGAGTCTGTGTTCCTTAAAGAGATGATGGAGGCAAGAGTAATCGATCAGGAGGGCTTGAGATGCGAGGATTGGGGCAATAGATAAGTGAAGACTAGACGCCAGCTCAGGACCAAGCGAATCCATTTGATCATTAAGACCAGGTTCGATTTTGCGTGCCTTTCCAATCAATTCGTGAAATGTATCCCGTGAAAGTGCTGTACTGTTCTTGATCGGTCCGTGGATAGTCTCTTCTCCGTCGATATCAAAGAGCTCGAAAGTCTTCCCAATGTCAACTGTCTGAGCGGTATCTTCACTTGGAAGATGGGTTCTGCTCGAATTGCCACGATGATATTTCTCAATCTCAGCGCGGAGACTCAGTTCGTACTCTTGGGCTTTCGTTTGGATTTTCTCAATGTCAGCCCAAGTAGTGGCACAATGCAGTTGGATGCCACCCGAGCGAGAAAGTACATCGCGCCTGGCAATGGGGTGGTCAGGATGAGAACTCCTGAGCAACTGAAGACTGCAACCACTCTCAAATATGGAGCGGGCTTGATCAGCCGGGATGAAAGACGGCATATGTTGTGCTTGGTATAGATGATCGACTCGTGGAGGCCCAGTCTTGTATTTGCCAGGCTCGTCAATCTCCAGTCGAACAAAGGATCTACCACTTGCCAATACTTGACTTAGCGCCGTTTCTTCTGATCGAAGTCCTACCCAGTTCTCGACAAATTTGAACCAAGGTTGGGTTACTCGAATCACAATTTCATGAAAGAGGTTCTCCATCCAACTGAATCTCTGGGTGAAAGAGGCAGCGCGCTCCATGACGGTTGAGATGACTTGCGCATCGGAGATACTTCTTTGGGCTGCGCCAACAATAGCAGCAAGGGCGCCTACCAGGTCGCCGCACCGATGGAAAAGAGCCTGGATTTGGAGAAGCGATACAACATCCTTCGAATGGTCAGAGATTTGTTGCTCAAGGATGAAGATTATAGCTGCAGTTGTGCCGCTCAAGGTGTAGAGAGCGGGCAACTCCTTGCACTTGGCAGGTGGATCTTGTGCAAACGTTCGCATGCGTTGCATAAGAGTACCAATGTGGAGCACATATTCAATGACATTCTCCAATGCTAATGAACTGATACCGGAGACACGAAAGTCCTTGACTTCTCTCTTGAATTGACTGTTGAGGGGATCCCAACGGAAGAAGGCTGAGCTCCATCCAAGCCCCAGACGAAGCAGTGACCGCATGAACACCTCTGTTCGCACTATTCGATGCGCACTTTGTCCCCTTGTGGCCCTTTGGAGCGCCAATACCGCATCGAATCCTTGGGCGCCAGACTCGCTCACGTATGCAGACATAGGTTCTTGAAATGGTCGGTCGTGGTACTTCTCCCATGATTTTTGTGGTATATGTTGAACAGCATCTTCTTGGGTCGAGTCTGGATG
Organism: Penicillium olsonii; assembly: GCA_911174995.1. Classification (NCBI taxonomy): domain Eukaryota; kingdom Fungi; phylum Ascomycota; class Eurotiomycetes; order Eurotiales; family Aspergillaceae; genus Penicillium; species Penicillium olsonii. Next base: position 373,589 of record CAJVNO010000033.1, read on the forward strand.
CCAAAAATCATCCTCTTCGCTTGAAATGTCGTTTAACAGACCGCCAGACGCATCAGACGAGCCATCTACGGATGGGTCGATGCTCGACTCAGCTGTTGGCTCGGTGGGCTCCAACCCGATGGGAAAGAGGTCTAGCTTCCATACCGGATCGACCTGGTCTGTGGCCTGTTTGGGAATTTGAAGGCAGGATGTAGGATCTTCTGGTTGAGGGAAAGGTTGTTAGCAAAGTTCTGGGGAATTGCGGATGGCACTAACCAGAAAGTGAGATGTTCCATGGTAAAGACTCCAATGGCTGGAGGGCTTCTATGCTGAATTTTGACAGTCTCCAGAGGCTCTCACTGGAGAAAGGATCCAGCTCGTGGTCATATTGGTCCATGTCGAGACCATGTTGTTTGACGCGAGCTGCGCAGGTCCCGCGACGGAGATGGCTATCAGGGGTGCACGGGCCCTTGATAACAGAAAGTGCCTCGCCCTGCTGAAGCTCAACCTCCCACTTCCCCTCCGTTTTCTTTCTTCTGAAGTTGCACTCAGACAAAGCGCTTCTCTTCAAAATGCCCCCACGAAAGAAAACTAAGCGCGCACACTCGCCAACACCCCAGGATGACGCCGCGCGATCGAGCGCCGACACCCCGTCAAGCGACAGCCCCAGCAAGCCAGACACAGATTACGACTTAATCTCGGATCCATGGACAGACGAGCAAGAAACCGCGTTGCTGAAGGCAATCATCAAATGGAAGCCAGTTGGTAGGCTTAATTGCGCTTCTTCGGAAAGAAACTACGTCTAACCGTCTGATCCCGCAGGCATACACAAGCACTTCCGAATGCTTGCGATCTCAGACTATCTGAAGAGCCAAGGCTATGCGCCATCAACGGCAGAGCATATGCGCATACCGGGCATCTGGAAGAAGCTGGGCTCCTTGTACAATTTGGAAGCTCTCGACGAACGGGTAAGTGACAGTGCGCGCCTTGTGGTCGTTGAGACAGTTCTCTAACTACCGACTTTTATAGGAAGATTCAGTGATCACAGACGCAAACGATGACGATGACGGATCGAGCGAAAGGTACTGTCCGTTTGAACTTCCGTACGAAGAATACGGCGATATGATGTTTGAAAGACGACTTGCGATGGAGGATTCCCTTTCGCCCGTCGCCAGCCGCACTAGTCGCGCAGATGAATCACGGCGAGGGAGCACAGTCGCAGACACAGATGGTGAGTGGAAGCGAATTCCTCGACCTAGAATCTTTAACCGATGGCTGACCTCGGCACATCAGAGCCACGATCTTCTCCTGTCCCGTCTCGAGGTCGCAATTCCAATCGAAGCGCCCGCACATCTACGAGGGGCACACGCTCTACTCGTCTACAGGTCGAGATCGGCCCAGGAAGTCAAGGCAAGACATCAGACGAGGGTGGTGATTCAGCAGATGATACTGGAGCAAACGATGACGACGATGAAGATGGGGACGATGGCTCTGAGGGCAACAGTGAGGAGGAGGATGCAGGCGATGAGGAAGAGAAAGGTGGCTCGCGAAGCACTCGGGCACGAGCCTCCCGGTCCAAGGCGAAGGACAAGAAGCCATCATCTGGAACTGCAACGCGCAGCTCTGGCCGACGGCGCTGAAGTGTGCGACTTGGCTAATGTGCAATTAAGCTTTGATACCTATGGCGTTTGGGAAAGGGCATTTACTTCGTTTCTGGGGGTGTATGATTATCTTGAGCAAAAACCATTCGTTCTTTTCTATTTGATGTCAGGAAATCAGATATTCATCCCAACCTAGCTCTAAGATTCTCATGGTTTCGGCCAGGGAATGTGTTTGATTACTTGCAACCCCGGCCAAGGCTTCAGAATAGCAATCTGTGCCGAGGCTTGCGCGCAAGAATGGGCGCTATACAGAGTACAATCCAGGAACAATGGGGGAAGTGGAATGGGCAGACAAGGTTATCATGAAGAGTAATTTGCGCTTGAAGAGATCTTTGACATTGGGCTGCGTATAAACGTTCTTAGACTGTTAACCACAAAAGTTGGTATATTTCGATCGCTATAGGTCTAGTGTCGTTCGAAGGTACAAAGGGAATAGATCAGGGAGTCATAGTACAAGGAATCTAAACAGCGACTGGTTTACAGACGCTTGATGATGGCTCCGGCGTACTCGTGAGTCTTGGCCTTACCGCCAAGGTCACCGGTGAGGGACTAGAGAACAGTTAGTAAAACGCATGGGGTGGGGGGTCCGGAGGCAAACTCACCTTGCCCTCAGCGAGAGTGTCGAAGGTAGCCTTCTGGATGCGGGCAGCGTGGTCGTGGAGACCCATGTGCTGCAACATCATGATGGAGCTCAGAAGCAGAGCAGTGGGGTTGGCAAGGCCCTGGCCGGCAATATCGGGGGCGGAACCGTGGACGGCCTCGAAGATGGAGCACTCGTCACCAATGTTACCGGAGGGGGTGAGACCGAGACCACCGATGAGACCGGCGCACATGTCGGACAGAATGTCACCGTACAGGTTGGGCATGACAAGAACCTTGTCGTTGTAGGGGGTAGGGTCGGTGACGATCTTGAGGCAAGAGTTGTCCAGCAACTCAGCGTCGAACTCAATGTCGGGGAACTCCTTGGCGATCTCGCGGGCAGTGTTGAGGAAGAGACCGTCGGACATCTTCATGATGGTGGCCTTGTGGACAACGCGGACCTTCTTCTTGTTGATGGACTGCGCGTACTGGAAGGCGAAACGCAGGACACGCTCGGAAGCCTCCTTGGTGATGAGCTTGATGCTCTGAACGACACCGTCAACAACGACGTGCTCGATACCGGAGTATTCACCCTCGGTGTTCTCACGGATGAGGACTGTGTCGACGTTGTCGTAGGGGGTCTTGTAGCCAGCAATGGACTTGCAGGGACGCAGGTTGGCGAACAGGTTGAAAGTACGGCGGAGAGTCAGGTTCAGGGAGACGTGACCCTTGCCAACGGGGGTCTGAAAACGCTGTGGTCAGTATCGCGATTCATAATAGTGATCGAGCTGCAGGTGGAGACGTACGGCCAGGGGACCCTTGAGCGCGACGTAGTTGCGGCGCACACTGGCGATGGCATCATCGGGGATGGCGGTCTTGCCGTCCTTCAGGATGGGGGTGACATCGACGGATTCCCACTTGACGGGGGCCTGTAATTATTGACTTAGTGTTTTGATCGAGTTGAAGAATCAAATCATCTGTACCTTGGCGGCCTCGAAGATGTCCTTGATGGACTGAGCGATCTCGGGACCAATACCATCACCCTCGATCAGAGTAACAGTGTACTTGCCCTAATAATAACAGAAATGATCAGTACGGTCGCTTTTGTTGCCATTATGCGGTGGTGGAGCGGGTGCACGGCTGGCGCCGGCATCGTGAAAAAAACGGTTTCGGTGAGCAGCAACACATACATCGGGACCCTTCTGACCCTTGAACTTGGCAACAGCCTCCTGCGCAGGGCTGGCGTAAAAGCGGATCTGAAAAAGCAAGTTCAAATGTCAGCCAATTGAGCTTAATGAGTTGATATCCGAGGAAGCTTTGATACCTGCGCAATGGGAGCAGCAAATCGGGGGGTCACGCGAGACGGGCGCAGGCACTGACGAGCAGCAGAGAAGTTCCGTGCGGCGATCATTTTGAAGAGATCCCTTGGGGTCGATTCTGGGGGAGAAGCTAAAGGTGGTGGGGAGGAAGGAAGAAGGAGAAGGGGAGAAAGAATTCAAATCTCTCGGCGCCGCACCGATCCGACCGGGCATTGGTGGTTTGATTTCCCCCCGGCCCGAGTCCACCGTGGTGTCCACTCTTGACTACAGGGTCTCTTTGCGACACGACATTTAAGCTATTTGATCCTGGGGTTCGAGCTTCATCGTGCTCAGCTACTAGTCCTCCAGGGATACCTTGACTGCTTGAGTGGAATTAGTCCGGCGTGCCGCCTCACCTCGCAACCATGGCCGACCTGGACGTCGCCAGCCACTACAACCTCCCCTCCGAATTTCCCGACGAATGGCCTGCAGCTTTGGATGAAGCGGACCAGCCTGAAGAGGAGCCAATCCAGCGATCAGACTCCCGCCCCCGCAAATCGCGATACATCGCCCTCGAACGAAGCCCCAGCGATTGGAGGAGCAACTTCGGCCCACGTCGAGGAAAGGATGGCAGAGAAAATGCGCAGAAGGACGAGCCAGATCCATTGGGTACGAGTGACAGTGTCCTCCGAATCCTCAAACAACGAGGCATACCGCTAGAGGAGGAGAATGGAAAGCGCTCACGGTTCTTGTTGTCGTCAACATCATTCTCGCCCGCGCTCTTTCTGTCCCAGGCGCATTCCTCGGCATCTATTGAATCATTAACCAGTGGTCTGGATAATCTATCGCACTCGATTGATCAAAAGTCTGCGTCGCTGAAGGTCTTGGTGGAGGCCAATTTCGAGCGCTTCGTGCGCGCCAAGGCAACCATTGATAGTGTCTACACCGAGATGAGGAATCAGGGCGTTGAGAAGCAACCAGGTCTTGGGCCTCGCAGGTCAGGACACTTCCGCAGCTATTCCGGCCAGCAGCGAAGTGTGTCCCCCGCCCCAGTGGCGGCTAAGAAGACAGCACTCGTGAAGGAAAGCGAGTACGGCATGAAGGGCATTCGTGGCCCGTTGGTTGAGGCATCTGTCAAAGCAGAGGAAGTCTGGGGCCCAGCTCTTGGTGGTCGTGAGCGAGAGCAAATGCTGAAGTCCGTGGTCGAAACCATGGAGAAGAACCGGGATGTTTATGAGATTGGAAGTCATTTGGCAAAGTCTATTCAGCAACGCGATTACGAAGCTGTCTTTGAGCAGTACACTAAGGCGAGAACACTTGCCAACCAAGCCAAGGACATTGCAGACCGAGCTTCATCCAGCTCTAATCGACAATTAAGCGACACTGAAACGCACGCTATTTTAGCTATGGGCCGAATGTGGCTAGATGTTGACCAACAGATCCACGATTTCAAGCGGGAGCTCTGGAAGCGTCTTGCGGATGCGCCCACTATATCAACTACAACCACCGCGTTAGGTCCCGTCGAGGAGCACATGGAACTGATCGGGGCCTTGTTGGAGCTCGGCGTTGAAGAGAACCCGATCCAGATATGGCTTCAAAGTCGCTTCGAATTCCTGAAGGCCAAAATCGCCGGTTTCTCGGAGAGATGCAAGGTCGAAATCGAGATCCTGCGGCGAAGACTTGCTGGTGGCGAGAACCCAACTGCACAAGCCACTGCGTCCTATCTACGCCTGGCGCCCCGGGAGGGTACCACAGAAAGTCCAGAGAGATTCGATACTGACCAAGTTATTGAACTGTGGGAATGTATACAAGCATTCTTGAACCGACTTCTATCTTCACAAAATGGTTTGCTTGGTGAAGTCTTGGACTTCTGGGAAGTGGCACAATCTTTTATCGACGGCAATCGGCAACGTCTCTTGCCTGCCGGTTTTGAAGGGGAGAGTCGCAAACATCACCGACTATCTCCCGAGAGTATCAAACAGCTAGAGAGAGGGGTGGTGGAGCTTGTCAATCTCATTCGCGAGAATGTTTTGCTTCTTTTCGCAGAGCCTCCCATCGAAGATGTTTCTATACTCTTCTCGCCTGTGCCACCGAGTCCTTCAACCCCCGAATCTAGAGGCATCACACCGACAGAGTCCCGGTTCAAGCTGGACCCCAAGAATCTGCCGTTCCCTCCTCCAAAACGGGGAGAACACTGGGAGGAATATGCATTCTGGCCTCCATACTCTAATTCGCTGAGTGGAGTGCATTACCTGAGTAAGTTCCTCATCATTGTGGGAACTGCGGCCAGCGAAATGGCGGCATTGCGGCCCGTTGGTGGCAGCGGGAAAACCTACGATCTTCTCAAGACTCTGGTCAGCGTGGCCAGAGATCGATCTGCTCGTGTAGCATGCGCTTCTTGGAGCAAAGATGCGGAGGTCTGCAAGCTGCTTGAGGATTGGACTCGCGATTCGGAGAAGCGTGATCTGACAAAAATGCCTGGTTTCTTCGTGGCGTTTGAAGGGGCGATCTTGAGCGGCATGCAAAAGATCCTTTATATATCAGAAGCCATGGCAAAGCCGGGTACTGTGGATGTTGTCACCCAGCCTCCTGCAAAACTTCTCCAGATGGTCCGCGCACAGTTCGTGTCCAGTGTTTACAAAGCACTGAGCGGGCTCGTGGAAAATGCGGAGCGTGTAACCACAGCTGAAGAGGAAAATGAGTGGATAATTGCTCGACCTGCTTTGACAAGCCAAGTCACAGATGCTGCCATGTCGATACTTTCAGCAGATTCAGTCGATTCCTTGAACCGGGTAAGTTGGCCAACCAACTCAGTATGAACAAAATAACTAACTATTACAGAACGTTCGAATCCTTTTGACTCTATCCAATCTCAAAGCACTACAGGCTGACCATGTCCCACAACTGATCTCCAACTTCGAGACATCTTTCTCAGTAAAGCTGACGGAAGAGGCAAAGACTGTCCGGGACGTCCTCAGCCAAATCGAAGACAGACTGTTCCAGTCCTATGTCAACCCCACCATAGCTTTGTTGGATAAAACAATCTCCGCCGGAATTGCCTCACCAGACTGGGAGCCACCAACCGAACGGCCAGAACAGGTCCGGCCTTATGTGTACAACGCCATGTTAACCATGGTCTTAGTGCACACGGAGATTTCCACAACCATTCCATCCACCGTATCCTCGGTAGCCAGCCGAAATTCGCCAAACGCACCTTTCTCCCTGCTGGCCACTGTTCTCACACATCTCCTGTTCAAAATTTCCTCTTCTCTACTCGCGGCCTTCCGTGCTCGGTCTTCGTTCTCGCTTGCCGCTTTAATGCAGGCTACCTTGGATACTGAGTTCATCGCACAAACGCTCGCTCTATATTCAACAGAGGAGGCATCAAATGTGCAAAGTCAGATCTACGTGGAGCTCGATCGCCGGACTACAAATGAAGCCCGAACAAAGCTCCAGGCTGAGCTAGGCGAGATGCGAGTAGTACTGAAAAACCTCAGGGACCGCACGAAGGGCGAATTCGCTTGCTTCAGGAAGCCCAGAAGCACGGGCGGCAGCTCTAAATCTTCAACTTAGGTCGTGATACTATACAGCGATGCACTATTCTATTACAACAGTTTAACAATCAAGTAAGCATTCTGGCTCAGAGCCAATTCTGACTACCTAGCGGTGGACTATGTCTCGGATGTGCATAAACGCTTATTCTTTGAAATTCGACTTTTTGTATCTGTACACGTAGGGATCTGGGTATCATGAAAACATAGCCCATATGCATGTTGAGCTTCAGTCCGAGCCATTAGCTAGGACTGACCAACCATTCGCTGAACGCGACTGAGCAACGCATTGCTCTCCCTACCCAACCTCCGCTTGCCAAACTGATCCGGCCGCTTTGCGCGGATGAGAGCCTCCCGTTCCTTCACCTTGGCTTCCCGTTCCTTTTGTCGAGCCTCTTCCGCCTTGCGTCTCTTCTCTGCGAACTCCATTTCCTTGTTGAAGGCAGAAGGCTTTGGTCGGCGCTCTCTCTTATTTCCATCGCCGCGTGGGCGGCGTTCAGATTTTGCGGGTGCGGGAGCTGGCTCAGGCTCGTTGAGCATCGCGACACGGTCGGGGTGTAGTTCCAAGGTTGTGGCATCTTCGGCTTCGTCTTCCTTGGTTGTTTCGGTTTCGTCGACGGTGTCGTAAACAGATTTCTTGGGCGCATTGGCTTCTTCTTGTGCTTTGACCTTAGCATAGGCCTTCTTCACTTTGGCCTTGTGGATCAGATCCTCCTTTAGTTTCTGGGCTATATGTCGGTGTTGGTCAGTCTAGGTCAGATCTTGATCTTGGGCATGAATGCATACTCTTGCGGCGATATGTGCCATCTGGGAGATTGGCAGGTCCGACGCTGAAACCCTTGCGCTTCTTGACTACAGGCTCGCCCTTGGCTGCTGGGGCGGCTTTCGCATCGCGGGTTCGTATAGGTGGCATTTTGAAAAGTGCAAGAGAGCTTGGTTGTGTATAACGTGGAATTTGATCTGGAGGACTGATAAGCCAAAGGCGGAGAGGAAAAAAAAAGAGTGGCGATCTCCGCACGGAACATCCGCTAGTCTCAGTGCAAGTATCGGACTCTATATAGTACTGCTTCTAGAATACTTCTCTACACATCTGCTTGTGGTGAAAGGGAAATTGGCAATTCCCCTGGAGTTTATACCCTCAACTCAGGTGTCCACAGTCTGATTTGACCGTGTCGAAACAGACCTGCATCTACGCCATCAAGTTCCTACGGTTGCATTCTTCCAAGGCCCGACGACTCTCAAAATTGGGCCTCGCAAGCTCAGAGTGCCCAGCTAGAAAATCTCCAATACATAAGGTAGGATCAAGGTTGCAACGCTTCGCATCGTCACTGGTCCATCACATGACGTTCTGAGTCAGGATCTCCGGGATCGACAACGTTCATTTGAACTTGACCTAACCCGACATTTTCTCAATTTCTCACCTGGAAAGCCATTGGTCACGCAAGAAAGCGCAGGAAGCCTCTTGCGTGACGTGAACTATATATAAAGCGTATTATTCCTCACCAATCAGTCCTAGCTCACTGACGGCATATACCCGACTCACACCGCACTCCAATATCCCCCCACCACGGCACAGCTCGGCGCTGCTTTCAGAAGGCGCTCTCCACGTAAGGTGGTGGCATGAAATGTCAAATTCAGTGTCGAGGCCTATGAATCCACCCTTATCACGCCACCATGCCCCTATTTCGAGATCCGGACCGACGGAGTCACTATCTAAGGTCACCAGATCACGATAACCGTGAACACCCGACCACAGGGTCCTCCAGGCCCAAACCAAATGAAATGGGCAACGGCGCACTTGAGTCTTCGGAAGTCGCTGAAGCGCCTGCCGACCGTATGGAGCTCTCACCTTCTGGGTTGAACTTGCCTAGATCGCCGGTCAACGACCGAGAGCAACTCATATACCATATCAAGGAAACCTCACCTTGGAGACATCATACGGTATGCCTGTCTTTTGTTCCTTCCAATGTTCATTCTTCTCTCGAAGTCTCTGTGAGAATTTTGCCGAATTCTTCGACTTTTCTTTGACGTCTCATCCCTTTGCTAACGCTTCCCAAAGCCCTCAGGTAGGGTAGATGATGACGTCTTCATGTCTCACTCATCACAGGAACATTCGCAAACTCAAGATCATAGAGAAATCATGCCGAACGCAGAGAAACTGGAATCGCCGGCCGATATCCAGAGGCCTCGATCAGCGTTGCATTCAGGCGATTTCAGAGAAGGCCATGATCCAAAATCGCCGAAGTCTCTGTTCACGGAACGGGATTCAAACTCATCATTTACTCCTCTGGGCTCATCGCCAACGAGTCCCTGGTTCGAGGCACCGGCATTTTCGCCGGCAGTGCAGCACACAAGCACGTTGAATGATCACGGTCAATCTGAACGTGCCAGGCATGCTCGTGCCCGTGCGCCTTCGTTGGGCTCGTTTTCATCGAGTTATGTTCTCAAAGCACCTACCAGTCCACTGGTTTATCAGGCAAATAACACCGATATTGATTATTCGCCTCAAGTCGGTCCTATAGATGTCGTGGACCCATTGGAGAGGGCAAATCGCCGTCGAACTCTACCGCCAGAGACTTTCCGAAACCTCCAATTCTCTCCGCCGAAACACCAAGGGATTAGCCTTGGTAGTCCGTCCCCGCCAAAGCGGCGACAGGATTCCTTCAACCGGATATCTCCAACTTCTTCTCGCCGGTCACTAACCTCGGCATACAGTCTTCAGCTTGCGCCCTCACCGGCAGGGCAGATTCCACAATCGCGAGCGAGAAGACCATCGCTTGCCTCAGAAGTTTCTGTCAAACCACATGCTCCAATGGTCGGTTCTTACGAGGAGTCGATATTGCGCGGGCGCATGTCTATGAATCCTTCCAAGCCTCTGGACTTCACAGCGCAGATTGGCGTGTTGGGGAAAGGGAACTGCAAGGGTGCTCTCAAATGCCCACCACATGTCACAGTGCCGTTTCCGGTCGTCTTCTACAGCTATCCAACTTCAGGATCTGGTCGTTCCATCTCAGATGACAATCCCAGCCCTTACGTCGGGCAAATTGATCTTGAAAATTCACTGCCCAAGGATAGTCCAGCTCCCATCAGGCGTCGCAAAAAGCATACAAGTCCGCCGGATCACCGCGAAGGCACTTCTGGGGAGGCACCAAATCAAGGTCGTTCATCTGAGGCCGGAACCCAACGCCGCCGGGAAAAGAAGCATCGCAGATCTGAATCGCCCAAGCGTCCTCCTGGGGGAGCGTACCGAATTCCACAGCAGGGTCAACTGCAGATAATCATCAAAAACCCGCACAAGACGGCAGTCAAACTCTTCTTGGTTCCCTACGACCTCACCGATATGGAGCCCGGTACAAAGACTTTCATTCGCCAGCGAAGCTACTCGGCGGGCCCGATCATTGATATGCCGCTCAGTGCTCGGAAGAACTTCGGCACTGATCGCCCTGAAGCCTCGTTGAATGCCACAGAGGATCCAAAAGACAAGCCAACTTTGCGATATCTCATTCATCTAAATATCTGCTGCCCTTCTAAGGGTCGCTTTTACCTGCATTCAAGCATCCGCGTTGTGTTTGCAAACCGTGTTCCGGACGGCAAAGAGAAGCTCCGCAACGAAATCCAGAACCCTGAGCCTCGATACAGCCCATACAAGCCTTCTCGCGAGTCATCTATATCTAATGCTGGAAGCTCGAATCCTCGATCTGCAACGGATCTTGCTTCTCGCAGACGAAGCGTTGGCCAAAACCCAATCTTCAACCTTCATCCTCATGTGTCATCACCAGGCCAGCTACAAACGCAATTAAACGAGCCAACTCCAATGGATCTCACAGATTCCCCTGGGCACTCGCACCCCCACGATTTATCATTCGGTCATGAACTCCATGGCGATTTCCAGAGTCATCACTGCACCTCTGGTCCAGCTCTAGAACCCGGTGAAAGCCTACTTGCAAAAAGACTGCGGGGCCTCGACGTCCACAGACAAGATTCACTAGACGAGCAGCACCCACGTAACATGGGATTCTACGACCGCTTATCACCTCATCGGCCCAGCCCTCGTTGACCCGCTCATCATTCTTCGGTATACTCATCCACTTGACCTCTATACATTTTATCCTATCATTATTCGGCACACTCGTGTCTGCGTCATTGGGGCCAAAGTTAGAACAAAGCAGCTCATCAGGCGCTCTTGCTTTGGCCAATGATTGCATACTAACTCTGCATCAATAGCTTCGAGAAACATTCTTATCCTCAGCTGCATACAACATATGTGAGCAAATCCATCACTCCTTTGTTCATATCAGTCCTCAAATATCATCACCGTATAACCCTAGATGCTACCCACTTATGCTCATATTCTTGTTTGAGGTTTTTGCCAAATCCTCCGGGATAAACCGTCCAAGTTTGGAATTAGATTAAAGTGTAAACTGATCTATCGTACTGTATATTCCAAGGTTGTTTCCAGGGTTGCTGTTCATACTTTCCAGGGTTCCAAGATTAGACAAGTCTAATGTTCTGCTATTGATATCTACAGCGCTACCTAGATACAGTTTCCAAAAAGATGAAGATGAAGAAGCATTCTGGACAAAAAATATCCCTCTGAGATCTGGTTGAGTTTGCTCGAGAGGCATGTATTACATTGCAAAATTTGGAAAGTCCAAATAAAATTCTAGCTCAACCGGCATGTTCAACAATCTCGCTCACCAGCACACCGTTCTTGACGTAGCTCTTGAACTGTTCAGGGAGAGGGCACTCCTTGGTGTCCTCATCAGTACCCTCTGGAGGAGGAAGGTTGATGTTCACAGCAGATGACTTGCTAGTGAAAATCTCGGTGTTGAGACTCTGCTGCCCAAGGTAAATAGCAGCACCATCAACCTGATCCAGCAACAAAGTGGGGACGGTGCCGTCGACCTGCACAGCCAACTTGGGGCACTTGATGACGTCGAGACTGCTGACAAGAGAGTCGACAATAATAGAGAGACCAACACAGTTATCGATAGCGATAGCATTGGCCTTGTTCGCGACCTTGATGATGGTCTTGTTGCAGCGGGTGATGAGGATGGACTGGTTCTGCTGCGCGGGAATTTCGATGATCTCACCAGGAGAGTCGAAGTTCTCGATATACCACTTGTTGCCTTCGAGCTCCTTGCGAGGAGGCTTGCGAGTACGCATGCTCTCGGGCTTTGGCTTCTTGTTAGGAGCAGGCGACTTGCCGCGCACAGCGCTTGAGCCCTCCGATACAGTGGAGCCGGCGCGCAGACCGGGGTTCTTGTGTGTCATCTCTGATTTGTCGACCTTTCGAAGGCTGGATGTGATACCTTCACCCTGGTTGAGCTGATCGAAGACTGCGCCCATATCGGGTGCTGGTGCCGCAGGGGCAGGGGCAGGGGGGATGAACGGAGGGGGAGGAGGGGGAGGGGCGCCTCCGCCGGAGACGTTCACAGATGGAACTGGAGGAGGGGGAGGAGGAAGAGAGCCGCTGGGAGCTGGGCTGGAAGCAGGGCCACCCTTGGCCTGCTTCAGAGCATCCAGCGCGTCGATGCCAGACTCATTGTTCCAGGTCAGTCCCTTGGGGAAATGCTTCTTCAGGTATTCTGCGAGGGCCTTGAAGTTCTGGTAGTAGGCTTTGATGTATTCCACGTGCGTGTTGTCCCTATTCTGACGTCAATCCGTGTCCCGCCTCTCGATGACCATGTAAACTCACTTGTCCTTGTAGTCCTTCAGAACCTTATTTCCGTAGTACTGGATACCACCAATCATTTCGGTGACAAACTCGGCAGGCTTGCTCTCAAAGAACCATGCCAAAGCGACAATACCTTCCGCGACTGCGCTCAGGTGATTGAAGAATGGAGATGCTCGGTTTGATTCGCGGATGTTGTTGATGCTGTCAGATGCCTTGTGCAAGTCGGTCATCAGCTCTGGGGGTTGGGTCGCGGGCTTCTTGGCCTTTGTGACTACGAAAAGGTAAGTGCGCTCGGCTTGGAACGCCTGGAGGACGGCTTTGGACTGTGTCTCAGTTTAGAAAATGTTCGGTTGAGCGCAAGCTTGTAGGGATTGTCCAAGATACTGACCTGCTCAGCAACCAAGCCTCCAATCTTCTCTCCAAGGTTGACAAAGTTCTGTACATCTCCCTTGATCAAGGCATCAAAGTCTTGAATCTGGGGAGGCACCGGGGCCGCGGCGGGGGCCGCGGGGGGAGGGGGAATTGCCTTTGGAGGTTCAGGGGTTGCAGGCACCGAAGACGAAGGGCCGCCCATGCTCTTCGGCGAGCTAGGGTCATCAAGCGACATGGCCATATCCTCCAAGCGTGAGGTGGCTGCCTCGAGCCTGTAGACAAGTGAAGTGTCAGTAAGGAAAGCCGAAATTCATTGACCTGGAGCAGAATTGGAGTGAAGAGCCATGGTAATAACGACACTCTAGCTTGAGAAAAGAAGACATACCGCTTGATGAGGGTGGTGAAGTTGTGCATATGGCCGCCTGACGCCATGATGGGCAACACGTTGCTCAAACGGTTGGAAGAATAAAAAGGGGTATTTGGTCAGAGCAAAAGGAAAGGATAGTCGGACGGAAATTTCCCCTCGATTGTGCGTGTGCTAGTCGCTCGCGATCAAAGAAAAACACAGTGGTTGTTAGGGAGTAGAAGAAAGAAGATCGGAGCTCCTGAGGGCCGCTGCAGATGCCGGTGTCATGGTATGTAACTTACCGCGGCTTGCGCTGCATGGCATGACGTTGTGGGGTATGTTTGGTAATCTCCGTACGCTAGCTGGGTCCACCATACATCGATAAACCGAAGACCTCGTTCTTCTCTTCTGTCCAAACCAAAGACTGTTCGGTTTGATGATAGGTCATTGTTGCAACCATGACCACCCAAAATGAAGATATTGAGTTTTGTACCCTGGGGATGTTTATTATTGGTATGCTTTATATATCTATTCAACGTGCGGGACTGACGAATCCACCAGATGACATTGATTTTGGGGGTATAAGACCGGGAGTTAAGAATATCACCGGCGGCGCAGCTTCTTTTGCAGTCATTGGTGCGCGCTTGGTCTCGGGCTCCAAGCATGCGCGAGCTGTTAGCTGGATAGTGGACGTTGGCTCTGATTTCCCGTCTGAGACCCTCGATGTGATCAAGTCATGGAACACCGACTGTCTCTTCAGAGAGGATGATACAAGATTGACTACGAGAGCCTGGAACGGATATCATCCCAATGAGCAAAGAGGTCAGTGTTCGGATGGTCGGGTATCTCGCAGTAATGCAATATGTACTGACTAGGGCAGACTTCAAATACTTGACCCCAAAACTCAGGCTGGAGCCAGAAATGCTTTCCGACAAACAGTTGTGGTCAAAGACATTCCACATGGTGTGTTCCGCATCTCGCTGCATTCATATAGTGCAGACCATCTTGCAGCGACGAGAGGAAATGCACAAGGCGGGGAACTCCCCCTCCGAGGCGCATGAATTGCAGCGCCCTATATTCGTCTGGGAACCTGTTCCCGACCTCTGCACCCCAGAGGAACAGAATAATTTCTTCGCTGCAAATAAAGTCGTGGATGTGATAAGTCCAAACCACATGGAACTCGGCATGATGTTCGATCAGCCCAGCTGGACCGAAGACAGCCAAGAGAGTCAAGCCCTGGTCAGAAGAATTACAGATTCTGGCATCGGGCCAGATGGAAACGGTATGCTGGTTATCAGAGCCGGAAAGGACGGTAGCTACGCCTACTCTAAGACCTGCAAGATTTGGCTTCCCGCGTACCACCAGCCAGATGTCTCGGGGAAGACGCCTGTCATTGACCCCACAGGAGCCGGTAACTCCTTTTTAGGTGCTTTGGCTCAGGGATTGGTGACTACAGGCCGAGAACCCTTCCAGGTAATCCAGTCTGTTCTATCACAGTCAGAAAATTGGAAGAAGGGACTTGACTCGTGGGGGAGCTACCAGAACTATCCCATGGCACTCATCTGCGCAACTGTCGCAGCGGGTTTCGTGGTGGAACAAATTGGTGTTCCGCAGATTACCGAAGAGAACGGAGAGGAATTGTGGAATCAATCTGGATTCGCGGAACGTGTCCGCCTGTACACGCAGCGATTATTGAAGACATTCGAAAAGTCTCCCCGGAGACACCTGCTGACCAATTGATCGATGGTCGAACGGAGAACGCCTTTTTATTGTCGTACAGCACACAGGTTATCAAATAATAGAAAAACACATCGAAACAAAGTCCAATCTTGCTTGGTATCCCCCCTCACACTACCGTCCAGTGTCCTGGATCATCTTCATGAGTCGTTCTTCGCGGCCTGTTGTTGCTCGTGTTCACGAATCTGCTTGCTCCAGCTGAAAAGAGACAGAGATATTAGTAAGGTGTAAATTGACTGAAGTGGAGGAGGACTGACTATCGGCTGGGGAAGAACCGGCCGGGCTCGGGCATCTTGTCGCGGTGCTCCCGCTCGGCACTGATGCTGAAGGCAACTGCAGCGACACCAATGACAAAGGCGCCCATGACTGCGGTGTTAACCCTCCAGTTGGCCGGCTGGGCGTACCAACCACCAGCGGGGGACCAGACTTCCTTGGGGTACCTGTCGGGTGAATTGATTAGCTCCTGGCGGGATTTGAGATATGGAACAGACGTACGAGATCTTTCCGCCTCCACCCATTTTGATGAATGTGCAATTGAAGAGAATTGGGGAGAGAAAAGCGAGTGTAGAGTTGATCTCGAAGTTGGAAGCCGAAAGGGCCGTCTCAATCGCAGGTCTGGTGCCAAGGCGCTAGCCCTGTATTAAGTTTAGCGCGTCCTCACACGACCTGGGCGTCCCGTGACTGCCGCGACAATAATTTCTCCTCCGTCAACGACGAAGGCTAATTGATTGCGTCGCGAATATCCCTTCCGCCAATTGTATAATTTCCCCCCAGCCTTCACACTGCAATCGCCCAGATGAAGAGGCTGCAGCTTCAACGATGCAGCAGCTCAGTCCTTTCGCCGCGGGTTCGGACTGTTAACTGTCTGCATCAACACATCTACGGACGGCGGTATTCGACGGCTCCCGTCGAACGGCAACAAGAGATTCAGCAAAATGAATCAATCTTCGAGGACTCCGACGCCAAGGAGAAATTGCTAGCTCGGATTGTGAAGGAGTCTCACATTCGCGGCTCGCAACTGTCATATCCCTCTCCCCCAGTCGAGGCCGCTAAACAATCCGCAAAACTCGCCGCTCTTCACGCTCGACTCTACCTTCCTTCCAGACTACCCGTTGAGACGCTTGCACGGACATTAGTTGACGCCTCTGCCGACTCAAACCCAGAATTCAACAATGCCTCGCTGGCCACACTCGGTCACGACCTCCTATCCTACTACGCAACCGAGCACCTTATCTGCACCTACCCCCGTCTGCCATTGACCGTGATCTTCGCCGCCATGTACGCATATGTTGGACCTAAGACCCTTGCCGCAATGGCAAGAGAATGGGGTGTGGAGTTGGCCGCGATCCCCGGTGGAGAAGTTGACCCCGGTCTGTTGCAGTTCAACAGGCTCGAGGCCGGCGCCGAGGTCCCTAACCCGCCACCAAGCAACCCTGCCCGCCCATATGAAACAGCGAAGCACTACAGGAAAACAGTCACATCCAAGGTCTTCTACGACGATGAGTTTGGCGATTCGCTTAAGGGGAAAACGGACGCCGTCACCAGCGAACATGCGAGCGCCGAGTTCGTCCGCGCCGTCATGGGCTCAATCTACCTGCACGCCGGTCGCCCTGCGGCTAAGCGATTCTTCGAGCAGCACTTCCTCTCACGACACCTCAACATCTCAGAATTGTTCAACTTCCGTGCCCCGGCCCGCGATTTGACCCGGTTATGCGCGCGCGAAGACTTCGAGCGACCAGTTGCAAAGATCATCAGCGAAACTGGTCGTAAGAGTAGACACCCTGTCTTTGTGGTTGGTATCTTCTCTGGCCAGGACAAGCTTGGAGAAGGCGCTGGCGCCAGTCTGGTTGAGGCCCGCGAGCGTGCTGCTGTTGCCGCTCTGAAGGGTTGGTACCTCTACAGCCCTATCACTGTGCGGGTTCCCAGTGCGATGGAGGAGCCCTCTGCCGCGCCTTGGAAGCCGGTGCACGTTGACCTGGGTGAGGTGATTGTTTAGGATTTTTGGTGCAATGGGATGCCTTGAACAGGCACGGTAACATATTATTTCATGTCTCTTCGTTTTTTTGTCATATCGCTATTCTTGTTCCGATGTGCTGCTGTTTCGCATGGGAAGCTGGCCGGCGGTCAAAAGAGTCATACATCCTGTCTTCATGACTGGATCCTGTACATTATGGGAATTTCAATTCCTCCGATTCATCTGGTGTCTTTTCCCCCCTTAAATTTCTCTTCGTGTTTGCTTTCCATTTGGTATACTCTCCCCTGTTATAAACTGATCACGGCAAGGCAATTCCCAGCCTTGATGTCCCTTCAACGATAAAAAGATAGATTAATGAAGGATCTATATAAACAAGCACCTCCCGAGGCACCTGGTTCACAGTACAATACTTTAGCATCTTGATTCTTTTTGGACAAAGACGCTACCTAGGTAATTCAGAATTGTCCAGGTGCTTATAATGTTCGTTAGCCTTCCAAAGTTGGGAACCTGGAGAGCAGGCTGTTGTATATCCCTGTTGATCTAGAAACTCCCGACCTCAGGAGCCCCCTAAAGGTCGCCCCCACCTGGGCATCAACACCCCTAGACATATCTGTAAACCTTGGAACTTTTCACACGAAACATTATTGAGCTACCTAGTAACGAGATCATTCCGGATTCACAATCTCTTCTTCCCAGTTTCCTCGAGTCTTGCCTCGCGTCGAGTCATCTAAATACCTTCCATATTCTTCCCACAACTCTCCAACTTCTGCTCCAAGTAGACCCTTCCAAAACCCAACGGCTCCCTTTCCCTCATGCTTGTCTTCGCCAAGATACCCAACTCTAAGGAGCCGGTCATTCAATCTCCCAACAATTCCTTTTCCAACTTTGACATCCTCAAGCCAAGCCAAGAAGTATGCTGTATGTTGATACCCCATATCCCATTTCGGGGGCCTATCAGCCGCATTTGCTGGCTTTTTCCAATGTGGTGGCTCTAGCCCAGCCTTCAGCCTCACGAAGTCGGCAATTCCCTCAATAAGCCCACCCGGGGGTCGGAGGGAGCTACCGGGCGGTGCAGTATGTTGATAACAGTGTACGAGCTCATGAGTGAGAACACCCACTAGCTCGTGAAGTGGATCATCCTTTGCACCTGGACCCGATGCACAGTGCTGGACATACGGCAGAGATACATGTATCTCCTTATGAGCATCATCAAGCTCCGTACCTGTTGTATAGGCCACGCCACTGTAGTCCCGCAGAAATACAGTCACAGATCTCGTTGGTGGGATACTGGGCGTGAATGTCGACTGGTCATGGGCCTTGCTGGCGCTCGACGTATAGAGATGCTCCACAATGTTTGTCAATGCTCTGTCCAGCACCGAGGCAACATCTGGGATAAATGCTAGGAAGACACTTGAGGCAGGATGGCGCAAATCTTCAACGTGGAGACGGAGCTTAGGCTGAGGCAATGTTGAGCTCTCACTCGGCTCCGATGGTTGTATGTTCCCCGGTTCTTGCCCTTTGGTATGGGGGATCGCCGAGTGCGTGGGCGTTGGTGGGGTGGCCATTGTTAAGTTTTACAGTCAAGCCGTCGATGATTTGGGTGTGTTGGTAGGTGAAGTTGGCCGCGGATATGTCAACCTTAGATGTCGACTTTGGACCTTCAGTCAGCAGCGATGCGGGGTCAACTGGCGAATTGCGCGGAATCAGCTGTAGCGACGTCTACAAAAAAGGCAAATGATATCCAGCGCATACGAGTATGAGATGAGAGGACTCCTTGCATATCAACTTCACATATCATTCCACCTGCAGTAAGATTCAGAGCTAAGCTAGGCCCACCGTGGCGATCTCGTGGGGTTGAGCATTGAATGGCATGCGGACTGAGCCTCATACCGAATTGCCAGATCCATGAACGACTGAAGAGAACGCAGATGAAATGAATCGAGTTCAGTCGGGATCTGACTTGTTACACTGATCTCATAGAGTCCACTGCATATATCGATGACGCCGGTTGCCCGTTGCGACCATAACAAAGGCGATAAACAAAGCAACCGGTTGGGCTGGGTCTCTTCGGGCCCCAATTCAACCAGGCCTGGAGCATTAGTGTGACTGAGCAGAGTTAAGAAGTTGATAGCCTCTACGAAGTACACGAAATTAAGAAATTACGAATCTCCCCCTTGTCCCCCTTTTGTTGTCCCTCGCGCTTATCGTCACGCGCTTATCGCCCCTTGTTTTCGGCTTTTCAACTTCCCCCACTCCAGCTGGCGCTTTTCTCCGATCGCAACATCGGACCTGGTATGTGCCATTCTTCTTTGTCTTGCGATTCGATGCTCTCCGTTTTCTCTGGCCTGAGCTAGAGTTGCCATCCCCGCACATCATATGCACCCGCGTCGCCCGTCTCTCGGTTGTCGCATTGACTGTCTTTGCCATTGCCATCTGTGGCTTTGCGCTGCCCAGAGATACTGTTACTGATTACTTCTCTCAGTGACATACCAGAAAATCCTAGGTCCCTTCTCCCGCGACCCTCCGTCCCACCGCCTTCGGGATCCCAGTCGACAAGAGGTGATCCTTTGGCGCACTCCCTTCCCTGTCAGACCCGAGCTGAGATCTGTGTCTCGGTCTTGACAATGGAAGCGAAGGCATCCGAACTCCTGGCGGCCTTTAAGAACCCCAACCTATCCGTAGATGCAAAGGTCGCCTATCTATCAAGCGTCAAGTCCGATATCAAACAAAAGAATGTCCCAGAGGGAGCGATCCGCTCGATTTTCGAAACATTACGACTAGCCATCAGCTCCCAACACTATTCCGTCCTCGGCGCAGGATTCTCTACCCTCGGTCACCTCCTCAAGCGCCTTATCATTCAAGAACAGCAGCAATGGATCGTCAACCAAGCCCAAAACCTCTATCCCATCCTCTTGGATCGCCTGAACGACCAAAAAGAGCGCACAAGAGCCCAGGCTGCCTCTATATTCACTGAACTTTGGCCTCTTTCTGGGAGTGAGGTGGAGTATTACGTCCTCGATGTTGCGCTGGTAGGGAAGAACCATAGATCCAAAGAAATGAGCATGCTTTGGTTGGCGAATGTAAGTTGGCTATCAGCAAATGTCATTGCGGCTACTAACTTGAGTGTTTTCAGATGACGAAAAACCATGGATTGTTGTTCCGCCAATATGTTCCGTCACTGGTCGCATGTCTAGAGGACGCCGACAGCGCCGTTCGAGACACGGCCAAGTTGGTCGTCATTGAACTGTTCCGGTAAGTCATGACCCTATCACACACCTCATGAAGTGTTTCTAACCGAGTTCAGCACCGGGCCCGCAAGAGCAAAGTCTGATCTACAGCGACAAATGGCGAACCGTGGAGTGAGAAAGTCAATCGCGAATGCTGTTCTCTCGGGAATTGGGGTGGGGTCTGTTGAGCCTGAGACTGCGACCTCTACACGACCAATTTCTCGAGCCGAACGCCCGATCTCAGTCATGTCTTCGCGTTCTCATGCTATGGAACACCACGATGAAGGTCAGTACCTCAATATTAGTAACTTGCTATGTGGCACTTTTACTGACCCAGACACCAGACCACGAACCTGTTAAGAGTCGCCCAGCTTCAAGAGCTCACCGCGAACGACCAATGGCTTCTTCCGCGCCTGCAGAACCTCCGGTTATTCATCGTCCCCAAACACCAGCGGCCGAGAGACATGTGCCTCAGCCACCACCTGAGGACGATGATGGCCTGGAACCATACGATGTTGCCTCTGCCCGGGACATCGATGACCTGGTACGCGACATGTTGCCGTGGTTTGACGGCAAAGAGTCTGAGGACAACTGGTCGAAACGTGAAAAGAATGTGATCCTCTTCCGCAGAGTGACTCGGGGTAATGCGCCACACGACTTTTCGCAGACTTATCTTGCCGCTACCAAAACCCTCCTCGATGGCATCTTTAAAGTTGTCAATTCTCTTAGAACTACCATGTCTACGAACGGAAGTTTATTGATTCAGGACATTGCGCGAACTTGTGGCCCTAAAATCGACCCAATGGTTGAAATCATTATGCAGAACCTGATGAAGCTTTGCTCGGGTCTGAAGAAAATTGCTGCCCAGAACGGCAATGCCACGGTTGATGCAGTCATCGGCAATGTTTCATTTAGCATTCGCCTCTTGCAGCATGTTGCTTTTGCGGCCCAGGACAAGAACGTCGGCGTTCGCCTCTTTGCCGCGGGGTGGTTAAAAACTCTCATAATTCGACAAGCTCGTCACAAGAGTACGGTTGAACATGGCGGTGGTCTTGAGCTCGTTGAAAAGTCCATTCTTAAAGGGCTTGGTGATGCTAATCCTGGCGTACGTGAGTCATCTCGCGGTACATTCTGGACATTTTACGGTGTGTGGCCTGAGAGAGCCAATTCTATAGCAGACACGCTTGATCCAAAATCGCGCAACCTGCTGGAGAAGGATTCATCAAACCCCAATGCCGTGCTGAACAGCTCATCTGCACTACCTGCTAAGAGTCCCGCAAAGAGCCGATCTGCTTTACAAGAAGCCATTGCTGCTCGGAAGAAGGCCCATATGCCTTCACGTCCTGAATCGGCTCAACCGGCCTTTTCCGAAGCCAGGACCCCTGCTGCTGCGCCCAAGGCTACTCGGACTGTCCCGACCGGTGCACCCCTCTCATCTCTCTCATCTGCGCCCATGAGACCTGGTATGAAGCCCAGGCGAGCCGAACTGAGCCGTCCTGCGACTGCGGACCCATATGCTCGCCGCCCAGAATCACGTACTCAGACCACGCGGGAAGGAACTACTTCTCCACGGGCTGTGAGATCGAAAACATCAACGCCCACATCAAGACCCCCTCCAGCCCCCCGCAACCGACTCAACGAGTCCACGCAGGCAGCCACTACAAAGGGGAGACCCAAGAAACTTGACTTGTCCAAGTCGAAGTCGCACAGCGATCTTGCGGCAGCAAACCGTGCCCGCAGTGATTCCGCTGAGAGTCACACAAACTACCCACCAGCGAGGACTCCTCGTTATGGAAATACCCTGAGCCCAACGGCGAACCGCCATTCCCCGGCACCTGTAGCATTAGAAAGCCCCCCTCTTGCTGCCTCGCAGCCTATGTTGCAATCAGCGCCTGATGGTCCTCACGCCGATTCAGTTCCGCTTGAAGAGTCTGAGCCGGAACCGATGGTTCTAGAGGGATCGCCACAAGAGCCATTGGAAGAGCCGGTCTCTGCCACCTCTCCAATGCAGGTTCATCATGAACCAGCTGTCACTACGCCTCACTCGCCCGAACACTCAGGTATGATCCCTATTCCTGCCCCGGTGTCTGTTGCCAAAAACCAACCAGAGTCAATGGTCATCTATGAAGATCCTGCCACACCCACCGCAGTTGAACATGAAGACCATGATTTTGCGGCCTCAGTTGGGATGGTCACTCCAAAGACCGTGACTCCAAAGACCCCTTCAAAGACTCCATCAAAAATCCCCTCCAAGACCCCCTCCAAGATTCCTGCAAAGTCACCTTCCAAATCCCCCTTCAAGTCTCCTGTCCGCTTTGAGGGAATCGACCAGGATGAAGCAGAACCAGAGGTCATCTCCGAAGAAATCTCGACCCCTGCTCTTGCCTCTGGTAGGAAGCAGATTCCGGATTTGACCCCCAGCCAAGAAGCTTTCATGAGTCACGGAGTGCGCACTCCATCTCCTACACGCAGAACGCCACTTCCACCCAGCGCGTCCCCCACCCGAGGTCGCACTCCGCAGACAGCCTCAAACATCCTTCCGGATATGGACGTCACAATGCCTCACGAGCCTGCCGTGGACCATGCGCGCAGCGAAAACAACAACGAGAACGCAACTCCACATTTGACCAAAACGATGGACTTCACTCCAATCCCACGATCTGCGGCCAAACCTACTGCACTTGAGGAAGTCACAGCCAATGAAAACATGCGGCGCTCCCCCGAATCGAGGAACCGCCTGTCTGAATCATTGTCTCAGTCAACATTATCTCAGTCATCCTTGTCCCAGTCGACAATCTCCGAGGACTCATCCCGACGCACTCGGAAATGGGTTGACCGTCACCGCAGTCCAAGTCCCCGTTCAAAGGACCCTGTCAACGCACAGGAAATGATCCACAAAGGTCTCGCCCGGATCCAGTCCAAGACTATGGAGCCGTCCGGATACCGCAAATTGCAAGGATTGTTCCAATATCACGGTGAAGACATTGTAGCTCAGAGCCAGGACTACAGTGCCATGCTAGAGGCCCTACTCACTGAGCTCGAAGCGGCCCCCCAAAACCGTAAGGACCACGATGTTAAAACCCAGGTCCTGGCCACCATTCGTTCCATGCTCCTCCGCACGCGCGAACATTTCTCCCCCTACGACGCCCGCGCCATGGCAACTATTATCCGGGCTCGCCAGCACTACGAATCTTCTTCACACTTTGTTGTTGGTCTAGAGGAGGCAGTCGATAAACTTGTGTTCTTGACCACGGCTCAGACCGCTATTTCAGGTGTTCTCCAAGCGTTGGAAATTGAAGAGGAGCAAGAAACTGATGAGACTTACCGGTCCACCATTATGGGATTGAGCACTATTCAGCAAGCGCTCGCCCGTCCTGGTACCGAGATCTCCGACGAACTCCTCGCGAGTATTGGCGCGATTGTCATGCAAAAACTCGGACACCCACGTCCTGGTGTTCGGAAGAACGCGACTGAACTTTGCACTTTCTTGAACATTACCTTTGGGTCAGAGCGTGTACAAAAGGTTACTCAACCGCCTCGCGAGGGATCTCTTAACCTGCTCACTTACTTCATGGCCCGTCGGACGCAGTGACTTTATTCCCCACTGTCCTGCTATCCTCTGTTTTCTTGATCTCCCCTTTTTATTTCCCTGTATGCATTTGCTGCATTTGTTTTAATACCTCTCGGTAGCGTGGCGTGTGAGGCCGTGGGTTTTCGGTGTACATCAGTTCTTGTGTTATACTTTTTAAAAAATCAGAAATCATGCAGTAATATAATCTCCTCTCTTGACGACCTAGACTGTTATCCTATTACTGCCACGATCTCAGAAATGACCAGGGCTGTGAAAGTCTTGGCACTCCACCTTCTCTGGACTTTGACAGGTTACCGTTGACACTCCCACTTTCAAGTTGGAATGCGACATCAGAGTGACCAATGACCCATTCACGATTGCAAACTAGCCCTCTCGTGGGTCATCGGTAGCGCGTTTCTCTGCATAGCCATGAACTCCGCAGATAAAGATCGACATAGCAAAGTTTGCGGGACTTGGACCCTTCAGGTATGGGTCTATTCATTGGAGGACCACAATGCAACCTGAAACAGACATATTCCAACCTGCTGGACTCTTCTGGCTTTCTCGATCCGGTATCAATCAGATTAGATGCCATCTGATAACTCGACAAGTACTTGGAGAGTCATCCATTGCTATCCTACTGATTCCTATATAGCCCTAGACGAGTTCACATTGTCCTTGCTTTCGTGGATGTAGAGTCCCACGGGATATCAAAGATCCACCTGGCTTGGATGAGCCCACCGAGGCCTGATTGGAAGAAAATCACCGTTCCGCTAATGACTTGCGACACTTCGCTCCGGGGTTGCGCTTTTAGGGGATCGGCATATGCAGGGTACACGAGTTTGATGGGTCCCACTCGTTCAGGAATCGATCATCGAGGCCTTGGCTTTCCCGTGCTCATAGACTTTGTTGTATGGTCCACTGTGAGGGCAGACTTGGAGGGGAAGATGCTTTGCGGATGTTTTCGCCTTGGATCCAGGCGACTTTGTGTCGATGTCAAGTACCGCTACGGAGCGAGTTGAGAATTTCATCATTCATGGATGATTCGTTCTGATTGGAATTCAAAATCGTGACTGGGCGTTTTCTTCTGCTTTGGCCCATCTTGTTGGATATCTTTGATGTTGAATGATTGCAGACGGAGCAAGATTCATTGGGGAGCATCAAGATGACGGTGGACGGAAAGAAGTCACAAGTGGTATGTTGCCATACTATCAAACTGCCAATATGCAACTGACCAGGTGAAGACACGATATGTGAAGAAATGCATACCAACGAAGCGGAGCCTCGGCAAATTCTTCTCCTACACTCGACTCCTCTTCTCGCTAGACTACACCAAGACCGACGTCTTCCTCATCGTAACCGGTGTCTTCTTTTCCATCGCAGCCGGAATTCCCTTCCCACTTCTCGGAATAGTTTTCGGCGAGTTGATCAACGACCTCAACACGGCCACATGCTCTCCATCCGATAATACAAACGCCGGCGTGACGGATGGTGTCCGCACAAAAGTTTTATACGTGATATACATCACCATTGCCAATTTTTGCTTTATATACATCCACTGCAGTTGCTGGAGTCTGATCAGTGCGCGAATAGCCCGCCGGTATCGACGCCGCTACTTCGAGAGCGTCATTCGTCAGGAAACGGGATACATTGAAAGTCTACCGGCTGGCGATGTCGTTTCAAGACTGGTGGGAGACATCGAGGTCGTCCAGTCTGGCACTTCAGAGAAAGTGGGATTGGTGATTTCCACGGTCTCATATTTCGTGACTTCGTATGTTGTTGCGTTTATCAAGGTTCCTCAGATTGCAGGAATGCTGGTATCTGTTGTGCCGTGTTATTTTCTCATGACTTTCGTTGGAGGATACTATATCAGGAAATACGCGGGTCGAATTTCCGAGCACTCGGATGCTGCCACATCGATTGCATCTTCGAGTCTGTCCCATTTGATGTTGGTGCATGCTTTCAACGCCCATGATCGGTTGGAAAAATTGTTTGCGAATCATATCTCTGCCTCCCGCATGGATGCGCTCAAGAAGGCCGCTACACATGCTGGACAATTGGGGTTCCTCTATTTTGTTGCATACAGTGCGAATGCGCTGGCCTTCTGGGAGGGAGCTCAGTTGATTGCCGATTCAGTCGAGGCTGGTGGCACTGGCGTATCAGTCGGAGCCGTGTATACCGTGATTTTCGTTCTGATCGATGCGTCGTTCATTCTGAGCCAGGTCGCACCATTTGTTCATGTATTTGCTTCCGCTGCAGGTGCAGCTGATAGGCTCCTGGAGGTCATCTTCCGCAAGTCCAACATTGATGGCACTTCTGATTCCGGCGATATGTCCGCACCATTCGACTCCGAGGATATCATTTTCCGAGATGTCCATTTCACGTACCCGTCGCGTGCGGATGTGCCGGTCTTAAAGGGAGTGGAATTCAGGATTCCTCCCCGAAAACACACGGCGATCGTTGGGCCCTCCGGGGGAGGCAAGTCGACCATCGTGGCCTTGTTGGAACGATTCTATGACCCGATGTCTGGCGAAATCCGCATTGGTGACCAATGCTTCCGCGATTTGAATGTCAGATACTTGCGCGGGAATATCGGCTTCGTGCAACAAGAGCCGTCATTGCTTGATCGTTCTATTTTGGAGAATATTGCATATGGTCTACTTACCTCGGTTGTTGAGCGTCACCAGCCACTTGCTCCTTTCATTTTTGATTCTAGCCTTCCCGACCTGGTTGCGCAGCTGCGTACCGGTCTCTCTGAGAAGAAAGCACTGGAAGGACGCGATCCTAAAGTATCTGAGATCGTGAGCTTGGTTCGGCAAGCAGCTGCGAATTCTAATGCTTTGAACTTCATCGATGCATTACCACATGGCTTTGCAACAACTGCAGGCGCATCTGGTAACATGTTGAGCGGTGGGCAAAAGCAGCGTATCGCATTGGCGCGAGCGTTAGTACGGGAGCCATCATTACTGATTCTTGACGAAGCAACCGCAGCACTCGATTCGACCAGCGAGAAACTCATTCAAGAAGCTTTGGCCAAGGTTTCCGAGCGCGTGACTACCGTTTCGATTGCCCACCGTCTTGCGACTGCTAAAGATGCACACAAGATTGTCGTTATCAAGCAAGGTCGCGTTACCGAAGAGGGGTCTCATGCAGCACTGGTGGCTCTTGGTGGCTCTTATGCTGAAATGGTGCGCCTGCAGAACCTTGGGAAGTTGAAAACGGACTTGAGTCAGGATCCTATTAGGCAGACTCACGGCCCGGCTATCATCGCCGAGTTGCCTGTTGATAACAAAGAGGCTTTAATCGATGCTATCAGTGCCGATGTCATCGATGAAAGTCTGCCAGTATACCGCCCCAAGCAAGAGACTGAAAAAGAGCAGAAGATTCGTGAAAAGAAAGAACTGAAAGCTGCAAAGAAGAGCAAGCGTTCGAGGTGGTTCACCACAAAATTTACCTTCTCATTATTGCGTCCGAACATCCATTTCATTTTCCTTGGTTTCGCCATGTCAGTCGTTATCGGTGGCAGCTATTCAGCAGAGGCTGTCATTTTCGGTCATACTGTTGGGGCATTGAGTCCCTGTGATGGCGCGGAAGGGATTCGATCAAGCGGCAATCTATACGGTCTGCTGTTCTTCATCATGGCATTGATCGAATTGTTGGCAAACATCGTCAGTGGTTGCGCTTATGGTTGGGCCGCGGACAAAATTCTGTACCGTGTTCGCGTATTGTCCTTGCGATCGTTGCTGAACCAGACCGTCAAGTGGCATGGTGACGATGATCGCTCGCCGGGTACCCTCCTCACGTATATCACCCGTGATGCTACTGCATTGAGCAGTATCACTGGCACGACTATCGGTCTGCTCCTGGCCACTGCCGTAAATCTCATCGCTGGCTTGGTGATTTCGTTCGCCATTGCGTGGAAAATCACGATCGTCCTGTTGCCCACGATCCCAGTGCTGTTGATTGCGGGTATGATGAAATTGCGCACACAGGCGCAGTTCGCGGAACGGCATCAGAAAGCATTTGCAAAAGCGACAGCCATCACCGTAGAGGCAGTCAACAACATTCGTGCGGTGTCGGCTTTTTCTCTCGAACGGCAGTCATATGCGGTATACGAGCGAGCATTGAAGGCGCCGTATCGTGAAACTCTGAAATCCATTGCGTTCGGAAACGTGTTCCTTGCTATGGCTTTCAGCATCAGTAATCTGGTCTACGCCTTGGCATATTGGTGGGGAACTCGCCAAATCGTGGCCGGGCTTTACTCGCAGACGCAATTCTTCATAGTGCTGCCAGCGCTTCTATTCAGCACGCAGTCCTGTGGACAGATGTTCGCTCTTGCACCCGACATCTCAAAAGCAGGGCTGGCAGCATCGAATATTGCAGAGTTGCTCACAACCCGTTCTAGCGATGAGTAACTCAATCTTGATTTCAAAAGCCATCGCCATGACACACATCTGCTCGAAGAGAAGATTCCGGACCCGGAAGCCGCCCACCCTGAGCAACAGTCTTCAATTTCCACAGAAGAACCGCCCCCGATGAGCGGCATTGGCGCCGAGCTTCAAAACGTCCACTTTGAGTATCCTTCTCGCCGCGGTCATCCCGTCCTCCGTGGCTTAAATCTGAAAATCCAGCCCGGTCACTTCTGCGCACTGGTTGGGCCCAGCGGCTCCGGGAAATCCACAACTTTTGCGATGTTGGAGCGCTTTTATCGTCCGGAATCTGGAAGCGTTCTGATAGATAACGTCAACATAACTCGTCAGCAGGGTACAGTCTTCCGCGATGAGATTGCCCTCGTACCACAGGAAAACGTAATGTTTGAGGGGACAGTCGCCTTCAATATTGCTCTCGGTGGACGACCAGGACACGAGCCCTCTCAGCATGAAATCGAAGAAGCATGCATGATGGCAAACATTCATGAGGTCATCATGTCCCTGCCGCATGGATACCAGACGCCGTGCAGCCAAGACGGCAAGCAGTTCTCCGGCGGCCAGCGACAGCGTCTTTCCATAGCGAGAGCTTTGGTGAGGAGGCCTCGGCTGTTGTTGCTCGATGAGTCGACGAGTGCGTTGGATGTGGAGTCCGAGAAAAAGATTCAGGATGCCCTTGCGACTCTGTCGGGGAGGACGACGATTGTTGCGATCGCGCATCGACTGAATACCATTCACAAGGCGGACTGCATCTATCTCATGGAGGATGGTAGGTGCGTGGAGCAGGGGACTCACGGTGAGCTCGTCCAGGTCAGTGAGACATATCGTACTAGTGTTATCCATCAATCGCTGGAGGCATGATTGGTATGACGTAGATATGGAGTTTGGGATAGACTGTTCAATATCAGTAATGACCTCTGGAATGATATATACCATCTCTTTGGTTGATGGCGGTGTTCAGAAGCCCCAGACATATGTAAAGAAATGAGTTCAGAGTGACAGCTGTAGACTGCGTGATGCGTGATGCGTGAGAAGCGTGGACTGGACCTGATGCGTGGAGCAAACACTACACGATACCAACCGTATTCCCGAGTTTGCACATCCGCAAGAGTATCTGTGTCCCTGTCGTTCAAGTAGATTTTAAAATCATAAAAAGTTAGGTCAATCTCGGAATAATGCTTTCGGTCGTGGGCCAGGATCTGTCAGTAGATTGTCCTTAGGGCTTACTTGGAGAGTGATATTGAAACCGGAACGGAGATTGATTTGGAAATACGAAATAATCTCAGAGCAACTGACCCAAGATCCGGTCATACCAGAGTCTTAACCTCGATCAAGCTCCCCCTGATTCCGTATGATAATGTTTAGGTGCTGGAATCCATGGCAGCCTCATCATCATGTTCATCCTTGACATCATGTTCCTCCTTAACATCCTGCTCGTCGTGATCCTCAGCGTCATCGACGTTCTCTTGCTTTTGGGCAGCCTCCATAGCCTCGAGCTTCTTCTTCAAACGAAACCATCTCTTTTGGGTGGCTCCGTGAGTCAAGCCATACTTTTTGGAAATGGCGTCCTGGTCCAGCTATGAGGTAGTCATGTTTAGCCACGGTCACCAGAAAAGTAAATCAGACATCATAGTTAGGAGGACTCACAGTGATGCTACTACCAGAGTGCTGCATCACATCCCAGAGGAACAGCAAGTTTCGGTCACAGGCTGCGTGGTTCGAGTTGGCTGGACCAGACTCAGAGGCAACGCGCTTCGTGGGAGTGCGCTTGACGACTGCGCCGCGTCCCTTCTTGGCTGGGCTGCGTGAGCTCTTGTTCGCCGGGTCTTTAGCCGCCTTGGGTGGCATCGTGGGTAAAAAGTTTTGAAATATTTGATGGAAGTGGAAGAAATGGTGGAGGCCAGTTATGGTTGGGGATGCGAGAAAGGAAGAAGCGAGAACAAGTGTTCTCGCATATTTATACGTGCGTGTACCTTCCTTTGGCAACGCAGATATTCCTCAACTCAGGCGTGGTTCCTTTTTGCAATGCTTGTTCGCATTGCTCTTCACGCTACTCATGTTGACTCACGACAACAGCCATAGCACCCTGAAAAATATGGAAACATAGTATTGTATCTACCTAGCTTAACAGCTTTGTGAGGTAGACCAGGAAACAAAAAGGGATTTTCGTTTTTTACTTTGCTTGCCCTATACAAGAGACATTGATGGCACCTAAGGGCATGTGGATTGACAAGTGTGCAGATGCACTGGAGGGAAATTGAAATCTGATGAACAAATATTCGCGAAAATTGAAACATTAAATTTTTGCAAGATTAGGGCAAATCGCAGGAGTTTCAAGAGGCAGTGAATTTAGATATTCAGATGGGAGAGCAAGGACTCATTGTCTGACAGATGAACATGAATCTTGGCATTTCGAACTCCCAGAACAGCAATGAGGCCTATTATCACCCAAAGCAGCAATTGCCTCGAATCGACAGCCCGGGGGCTCGTCGCGGGGGCAAGTCGCCCGAGCCGAGCCCCCACCTGGGCATCTCCATCGGCGAAGATCCCGAAGCTGACGTCTGTTCCTCACTCCACAAGCTATCCCTGCCCCTCGGAGATCCACCGATTCGGCTCGATTACCAACTTCGTGAAACTACTCGGTCCACCGGAATATTTGAAGAATAATCAAGGTATAAGTAGCTCGGACACTGTGATGGATATGGAACAAGATCTCAGTTCATATTTTGACAACCTCTTATTACCTCCCACTGCCGTGTGCGACGTTTCAAGTCGCAGATCATCATATCTACCGACGCAAGATGGCTACAACCTTGACCGGAGGAAACCAACACATCATCCACCTCCCAACTACCCCATTCAACGAACCGTCCGACCCGCACACAATCGCGCAACAATGGCTCTCGAGTCTCGAAAGCCAGCTCTCGAATCCTGAGTCTTTGGATACAACCGACTTGTTTCATGCCGAATCATGGTGGCGCGACATGCTGGCCTTAGACTGGGACATGCGGACAGTCCGGACAGCCACTGAGATTCAATATTTCCTGAGCAAACAACAAGCAAAGGCGAGACTTTCTAAATTCCGTCTCCAAGACAAGGGCAAGTTTCAGCCCCGCTTGGAGACAGTTTTTGAAGGACTCAGCTGGATTTCCTCGATGTTCTTCTTCGATGGCGCCGTTGGAACTGGAACGGGAATGCTGCGATTGACACAAGCAGATGACGGGTCGTGGAAGGCTTATGCGGTCTATACGTCATTGCAAGAGCTTCATTCAGCAAAAGAGCCTTTGGGGAAACGCCGCGCTGAGGGGACAACGGAATCCATGCCTGGGGGCATTTCAGGCGGCACTTGGATTGAGCGGAGGCAAAGACAGAAGGATTTCCTGGACGAGGAGCCAACTACGTTGGTTGTGGGTGCCGGTAAGAAGGACGAATTAAAGCTGGATACCAATCGTATTTGGTTTTAAATACTGACTGATTGACAGGCCAGGCTGGGTTGAATATGGGGGCTCGACTACAGAGCCTAGGTGTTTCGTGCTTGATTATAGACAAGAACGAACGTGTCGGAGACAACTGGCGCCATCGTTATCGAGTATGTGATGAGAGTTTCTCGGCCACAATTCCATCATGAGGACGAATGCTCATTTCTACGCAATACAGACGTTGGTCACTCATGATCCGGCTGAGTTCACACACATGGCCTATCTGCCATTCCCACAGAATTGGCCTCAGTTTACGCCGAAAGACAAGCTGGGCGACTGGTTTGAAGCATACGCGAGTATCATGGAGCTCAATATATGGATGCAGACCTCGATTACCTCGGCAGAATACGACGAATCAGCAGGGCAGTGGGCGGTTTCTCTTGTCCGGGGTGATGGGTCACAGCATATTATGCGCCCTCGCCATGTCGTATGGTGTACCGGACATTCAGGAGAGGCTCGAGTACCATCTTTCCCAGGACAGGAGGCTTTCAAGGGGCAGGTTTATCACGGAAGCCAGCACCGTGATGCATCTGAAAGTGATGTCTGTGGCAAGAAGGTTATCGTCGTGGGTACTGGAAACAGTGGTCATGATATTGCCCAGAACTATTACGAAAACGGTGCAGATGTTACCATGCTGCAGCGGAGCGGGACTTATGTCTTGACTGCTGATAAAGGTGTCTTCATGATGCACAAGGGGTTGCACGAAGATGGAGGGTATGCAAGTGTTCCATCTGTTTTCGTCAACGTACTAACAAAGTTGCAGTCCTCCAACAGAAGAATGCGATATCGTTGCCGAAAGTCTTCCTTGGCCAGTTCAACTGGCTCTCAGTGTGCATGGAACAAAGCGAATAGCAGAAGCCGAAAAGGAAACTCTCGATGGGCTCCGCAAGGCCGGGTTTGAGCTTGACTTCGGGCAGGACGGGGCCGGTATTGCGCGCGCATACTTCACCCGTGGGGGTGGTTATTACATTGATGTGGGATGCAGTCAGCTGATTATTGATGGCAAGATCAAGGTGAAACACAACCCAGGCGGCATTAACGGCTTTGGAGAGAACGAACTACAACTAGCCGACGGAGATTCGCTGCCGGCAGATATCGTTGTTCTTGCTACCGGATATGATAACATGCGCACGACAGTGAGGAAAGTCTTGGGTGATAAAATCGCCGATCGATGCTCTGATGTCTGGGATTTGGATAACGAGGGAGAAGTCCAAGCAGTAAGTGAGCATTCGTCTTATTTCCAATGCAACGATACTGACCTCACTACTCCCCAGATGTGGCGTCCTAGTGGTCACCCAGGCTTCTGGTACTTTGGTGGAAACCTTGCCTTGTGTCGGATCTACTCTCGATTCTTGGCCCTTCAAATTAAGGCAGTAGAGTCTGGCCTATCTCCGGGGGTGCGACAGTGAGTTCAGTGTCGATGCTCACTTCCCGTGGATGTCAGAGTCGGCATATTCCGCGAAAGACTTTCGCATGTTCTGAACTTCTTCGTCTGTCCAGAAATCAGGGAAGTTAACCCTGAAGGGCTTCAGCTCAATTGATTTTCCACCCTCGATAGATCTCGTGGTATAATGAATGTTACGTTTACAGGAAGCTATCAACCTCTTTTCGATCGTGCGACATCCAGCCATCAATTCCAAGTCTGTCTGATTAAAAAAATCACCATTAGTTTTGCCTTCATTAATTCATCTCTTTTTGAGCAGTGAGAGCCCGAAAATAATCCAAATACGCCAAGATGCAAGTCGTATGCAATGCAGAACATGAAATGCCTTTAGGCTTCAGCCGGGGTGCTGGACCCACTGGCACGAAGCTTTTCCTCCAAAAGCAATCGCTGACAAAATGAGCTTCTCTCTCGGATCAAGGGACCCCAATACATCAAAGCAAATGGAATGGGAATACAGGCCAGGCTGATGAAGCCAAGAAGCGAAGTACCCCATGACACACCAAGGGAATCATAAAGGGGCCCAGCAGCAAGGGGAAACAATGCTCCAGCAATGCTTCGCACAATGACCGAGGCGGCCATCGCACTGGCAGAGTAGATTTTGTATGCATCAGTCACATATGTGAGAAGAGAAGTGAAGATGATTTGGTATCCGAATCCGAAGACGAGGCCCGAAATCACTGGAGCCGTCCAGTGGAGGCTTGATCTTGCGCTCCACGCCAGCCAGAATAAGCTGATCGTCAAACATGGCCCAGCAATGCAGGACAAGGGAAGTCGGTGGAGCTCAGGGCTGGCTGTCCAAGCTTTCCCCTGCTTTTTGGCTTTCTCATAAATCGTGTCGTAGTAGAATGTGACAAGGCCAGAACCTGCAGCACCAATACCCACTATATCCAGTCAGCTGTGTTCAGATCTAACATTTCTAACAGTTTGGTAAGTGACATACCAGGAATATAGGTGAGAGCGGTTTGCTCAATGGTGAAGCCATACACACCTGGGAAACCAGATTTAGCACAGAGTCATGCAGGGAGAAATGTTAGATTGCTTACCTTTGAAGATGATGGGATAGGCCTGGAAGTAGAAGAAGACCAAGCTATAAGCAAGAGAGATGTAGACGGCCGTTGATGTGATAATTGGCTCGAAAAGAAGCATCGTGATGGGACGAGTGATGATTTGTGAGGTGCTGAATGTTGCATCTGATTTCAACTCTGCACGGGAGATGTACCGGTTTGTACCAGATTGCTTCCGAAGTTTAGCAGCTTGTCGTTTCAGTAAAACTGGACCAAAGGTTTCTATTCACAGCAACATTGTTAGTAAATGATATGGTCACCAATGAAAGAAGAGCTAAAGACCTACCGGACAAGAAAAAAAGGGCCAGCCATGTGGTGCCAATCAGGATCAAATCAATTCTGAAAGTCCACCGCCAGCCATACTTGACTGAGCATCCTGATATAATTGGACCCAGAATTGGACCTAGACTTGCAGCCTTTGAGGGTTTGTCAAATCAGTCGTGCTTTGCGAACATGGAGAATCACGACATACCGACATGTACATCACCATTGCGCGACCTCGAGTTCTTATGTCGAAGAACAGATCTGCGTATACACCACCAATGACAGTCTGAGGGGCGGCCCCCATGAGACCGCATATTAATCGAAATATGAGGAGAGAAGCCCAGTTGGGCGCAAGAGCACAGCCAAGAGTAGCGAGCACAAAAACGGTGAAAGACCACAAGAGAACAGGTCTACGGCCAATGGTTTCGCTCAATGGACTGAATACCATGGGTCCTATCACATAACCAATGAGAAAAACGGCCGTTGGTAAAACCTTTTGTTCATCGCCCGACTGGTTGAACTCCTGCATCATTGCGGGGACTGCATTGCTTGGAAGTGCAGATGATATGCCGCTATTGAAAACAACCAATAACGCCACAACGGCGTTGAAAATCTTTTTTCTCTACATTTTGAGTTAGCTTTTGGGCTTTCTTGCGATAGTATACAATCAAAATGCGTACAAGTGCCCAGTTTGGAGGGTTTTGAGGTGAATTCTCTTGGAATTCGACAATGAGTTGGTCTTGGGACACTTCAACTATTGAATAATTTTCGTCCGACTCCTGATTGCACTCTGACTTCGTTGATCTGATAGACCTCACATCAGAACTATCATTCTTGCCTATGTTGTGTTAGAGAATACTCAGGACAAATAGCTAAGATCAACCATACCGGAGGAAAGTATGGCAGCTATTTGAGCCGTTAACGACTGCTTCGTTTCTGTAGCCATGTTGAAAAACTGAGCATAGGATAAAGTGGAGCAAAAGACAATGTTGCTAACGAGATTTGTTCCAAGGTTATGATCTGCCAATGCTTGGTTCAAGAGGAACGATGGACTATATAAATGATACAGCAGGATTTGATCATCCTCAATACAACCAGCGGATCCAGAGAAAACTTTGATAAATCCTTGACTCATGGTGGCTAGAACTTGTCAGACATGCATAAATCCACGATCTATTATGTTTTCGTATGTTATGAGCCAATAAGATGATGCTTTTGTTGAAATCCTTTTGCACGGGGTACCGGTCCCGACCCGGCACCGGGCTTAATGGCAACCCACCAGCGGCCCCGGCAAGAATCCGGGGCTAGATGGCACCTCCAATTGCGCGAATTGATTTATCTACAGATTTCCCCATACTAATCTAGGCTGGTTTGACTGTGACCTGGCATGTGAAGACAACCATACTCTGCGTTGCGGCCCAATTTGTCATTGTTTCCAAGGCTTTACCACGATCAGGGGTTTGTCTATGATGCTAGATCCCGAATACTTGTTCTGGTAGACTACAAAAAAAAATTGGAAAACAAATCGCCTTGGGGCATATGAGCTGAATCAAATTGGTATCATACTGTCACTGTGGCATCGATGGCATCATGGGTAAGAAATCAAATATGTCGTTCTGCCCTTCCTCAAAAAGTCCAAAGGAATCGGCAATGGAATTCGAAACTGTCCAGTTAGGTGCTTCCATCGTACCTGGTATCCTGGGTAAGGGTGCTTTGGCCGCCGTCGATATATCACTACTTGGCATGGTGACCATGTTCGCAACCTTGTCGGTCTGCATCGTCAGCCCGGCTCTGTAGCGAAGATCGTCGAGGGGACCCACTCCTGGATCAGATGCATTAATCATAGGGCTATCAGGCCTTTGGTACTCTTGATGTGGCCCATCATTTTGATCGCCCATGATAGGTCCATCTGAGCCGTGGCTGCTTTGGGGACGCTGGCTCGCAATCAAAGCGCGTGCATAGTTGACAAAGATTGAAACGGTGCGGTGGATATCAGGGTACGGCGGCTGCTTGAGAAAATCGCAGATCCTCTCTGCCCTCTCCAGCAGCAAACTTTGATTGATCAGACTCGGACGCCATCTCGCAATTCGGAGGGCAAACGTTGCTAGGGTCGAGTCAGTACATGCAGCTAAATGCAGCATTGGAGAACTCACTAATGAACGCAATGGTGAGTGCAGGGTAAGTTGGTGCCCAAGGTAATTGACAGCGATATGAGGGCTCATTGATCAAGAAGCCTAACTGATCCATGATGGTAGTGACAAGGGATTGCCACAGGCCCAGCACGTTCGGATCAAGGATTTCAGAACTCGAATCGGCATACGCAGGCTTCAGCTTTTGAATCCGTGCCAGCGATGCACAGAACACGAATATTCTAGCATAGTGAAGCATAAGCTTCAGGCTGCTGCGTTGGAATGCTCCTATATGGAAGCCATTGTCTTCAAGATGCATTTGTGTCAATCATCAAATTTGACGGAAATTTATGAATGAAATGCTTACTTTCATGAATCTCGTCCCAATTAGTCCACCAGTTTTGAAGTCTCGTCATAATAGCTGGTAATTCTGTAGACACAATATCGCTGATCGTAGATGCGCCATCGATTATCATGCGGGATTGGCCTAAAAATTGTTAGTACTGTAGATGCATAAAGAAAGAAAGATAGTAGCGTTACCTCGAAGTTGATGGAGCTCTATGATGCAAACAGTCCGCATGTCACAGGGCAGCGAGAGTGGATAATCTAAGAACTTGCGTAGCTTTCCTACGTCAACTTCAGCAATGCGTGACTTGCGTCCAGTGCCAGATGCAACATCCAACTCCAACGTGAAGCTAATCAGCCAGGTCCTGGTCTGCCACACCAGTTGGCGCTCGGCCATAGATGCAGACAAAGAGCTTCGGGGTACGCTTTCCTGTGACAGCAAAGTATCCAAGGACTTTTCCAACCCTGAGTCGAGAGCAGTGCGGAGAATGAGTGCAATGGAAAACCAAGTCTTCTCGGAATAGGCTGCCAGAAGAATCATGC
Source organism: Penicillium olsonii (assembly GCA_911174995.1). Classification (NCBI taxonomy): domain Eukaryota; kingdom Fungi; phylum Ascomycota; class Eurotiomycetes; order Eurotiales; family Aspergillaceae; genus Penicillium; species Penicillium olsonii. The sequence goes on from CAJVNO010000033.1 coordinate 411,257, forward strand.
CTTGAACTGTTTCAAGCTTCGTTGGTCGCTCAAAGAAGCTGTCCTCCGCTAGGCGCTGTGCCTCATCTTGCAATACACGCTGCATATGCGTATCTCCCCGTAAGTCTGTCACAGCGCGACTGGCAAGGTAGATGATGACAGTAAAGCAGAACAATGAGCGGGATCGAATAGAGTCAAAAGTGTCTCGTATTGGGTCGAAGAGTGGAAGATAGTTTTTTGAGCCACCCGTAAACCTGCAAGCCATTTCAATCAATCATCATTCTTGTTCTGATAGGTAGAGGCTCTGGAGCTTCGCGGAGTTCCTCGAACGTACCTTTCGTACATGACTCGGGCGAGCTCCTCGCTGACGATTTCTCGGGCGATCACATCACCTCTGGGGTCACCTTTTGTTGAGTTTTCCAGGAAAATCTGTTATATTGTCAGAAATATACGTATCAAATTATGATCGGCATTCAACTAACATCATTTGTGCCCAGCAAATTCACAGACATGGAGTGCACTGCTGATGCTGGTGCGATCATCTCATTAGGGCTTAGCTGTTGAGAGTCTGGTCCATTTTGATCACTGGCATAAGACCTTTGTAGACTGCTCAGACCTGTTGCGTCGGGTAAAGAGTCAATGGAAGTGTCAAACCCGCCGTCTTGCGCGTTGGCGGGAGAGAATCCTTGCTCTCTTGACGCCGGAGTATGAAACCCGGTCCGCTGGTCGAGCGGTGAGGCAGTTGATTGATTTCTATTTCGAGTAAGTCGTGCCTTTCACGTTATGGAGACCGGCAATATAGATACCCACCTTGCTGGGGTTGTTGTTTTCCGTCGGCGATCATGTCGTCGACGACCGTCGTCGATAGGATCCAATATACAATCTCGGCCGGTGGACCGACAGCGGAAGCAAGGGACTTGGCTACGCGCATCGCAGCGCATTTTCTGCCTTCTGCACCATCGACATGCTTTGAAGAACCGTACCGGGACATTCTCCGCTCGGTAGATGATTTCCGATCCTCTTTCACTCATTGTACTCACGCCGATCTATCGATGGCATTCAAGCTCGGGTCGGTGCACATTCAACGAGCTTGCCGAATACTCGCTTTCACTAGTGATCTGCAGCAGCTATGGCTTGTCCCAAAACAATCTGATGGATAGAGCGTTTGCCGATGGCCGGGTCATGTGACCGGCGGTTTGCTCCGATTTAGGAAGGTCCCAGTGAACATCCTCAGCATCAACTCGACCTCGCGTATTCCCCATATGTGACCCACTTGGTCATGGAGGGACTGGCAACTGCCAAAAGACGTAAGGTGGGGAAGACACCCAGTTGCTGTGAGTGCAAGTATCGCAAAAAGCGCTGCGACTTTGAGTCCGGCTCCAACTCCACCTGTGTCTCTTGCCAGCGCCGCGGCATACCCTGCATAAGCCAAGGATCTGCAGACAACGCAGATGACGAGCATAATGAATACGACGGGGTTGCGAAACATATCGATCGGGTGGAAGACTTGGTGCGTCAGCTCGTACATAAAAGAGGAGCTCAGTCTCGGGACCAAACTTCCCGGCAGGTGGCTCGTCGATCAGTGCCCCTTGATGTATCAAACTACTCAACGTTGAGATCGGTCAGCCATGAGCGAATGTCTAGGGGTCCATCACTTACTGAATTTCTGAACTCGACTCTTCCAGCTCCCCAGATTGCTACGCTGATACTTAACGTCAACAAACAATACAACGCGCCCCTTCAAATACTACAAACCCTCCAGGTTGACGGTAGCCTTGTTGAAGTTCCGAGCGTTCTGTCCCCGGATGTCTTCCCAACCGTGCACCCGGTCGACTTTGCTCGCCGGCTAATCAAGCTTGCTCTTGCTCTTCGGGAGTTGGACGCAAGCAAGTCCGACCATATCAGCCTGGACCTTGGAGAGCCCACTGTGAATACTGCGCAACGGTATTTTCAGACCGCAAGCTGTCACGTTATGTCTCAAGACTACCTGGTGGGCTCATTTGACGGGCTTGAGACTTTGTTGTTGCAAAGCCGCTACCATATAAGCATGGGCGAGCTCCAAACTGCGTGGTATATCTACAGACGGGCCTTCATATCGCACGTTTGATCGATCTACCCACGCAAGCTAAAGTACCGGACAGTCGGGCGGATTCCATTTGGTTCCAACTGGTCTACGGTGAAATTTTCCTATGATTGATTCTGGGACAGCCAACTGCAATAACTGGGGACATTGTACTAGTTGAGAACACAAATGCCCACACTCCAGCTCAGAGCTTGGAGCGAGTGCATGTGATGATCGCTAGGCGCCTGGCTTCAAGGAACGTGCGCATTGAGAACAGACACCGCGATGAGTCCCGAGGAGCAGCCCAGGATAGCTACAGAGAAACGAGGTCACTGGACCTACGGCTCAAGAAGGCTGCTCGGAATATGCCTACGGCATGGTGGAAAGCTCCCACCTTTGCAGCCGAGGAATTGGATCGAGAGGTGATGGACAAGACTGCCAAGCTTTTGGTTCAAACTCATCAATACTATCTTTTGGTAGTCTTGCACCAGCCACATATCCTCGGAGCTCCTCCTCCCAACGAGTTGAAATATGGACGTGATCATATGGACTATACGTACAGTGCGACGGCTACTGTCGCAGCAAGCCGCGAAATTCTCACACGCTACCTCGTCCTTCGCAATTTCCACCAGTCCTCATCCTACCGAGGTTTTGACGAAAAAGCATTTGCTGCGGCTATGTCACATCTTCTTGTACATCTGAATGGACATAGTCTCGGCGCTACAAACGTGCTTGAACATCAGCGACCACATGATCTTGGGATCTTGGAAGATGTCATTCACTGCATGGAGACAGTGTGTTCAGTCAACAGGGATCTTCGAGGCTATTCTCGGGCTCGAACACTCAGGGAGCTTTCCAGAATTGAAGCGAATGCAGCAGATGGATGTGGCTATGTTGTCTATTCAACCTATGCATTCAATGAAATGAAGGGAGCCGAGTCTGTTGATATCAGAACAGATCTTGAAATTGCTTTGCCATACCTTGGAAACATCTATGTCACTCGTCAAACAACAGATTCATTTGGTGAGGATCTCTCAGCCACTACCCAGATGGCGAGCCTAGCACCTCAATTTTTGTTGAAACCCCCCAATCAACAAGACCAATACACACCGCAGAATACCCTGGGAGTGTTCGGTGGCGAGATTTTCTACGATGAGTCCGACTCAAGCTGGTTTGATAAATGGTCCATCCATGAGGAGAGATTTTCCTAGGACTGAGATAATGTCGTCGAATATTACGAATCCAATGTGGGCGTATTCGCAAAATCATATCCAGTTCTGGCTTGGAATCTTCCCCCCACAATTCCCTCTGACGCCTGACGCAATTCCCGTTCATCATCTTGAGTCAAAGAGACAGAGAAAGTACCCAGATTCTCCTCTAAGCGATTGATATTCGAGGTCCCGGGGATGGGGAATATGTCGTCACCCTGCGTAAGAAGCCACGCAAGAGCCAATTGCGCTGGTGTCAGATTCATCGACTTCGCGAACTGTGAGATTTTGTCGATAATTGTGAGATTCTGGTGAACGTTCTCATCGCCTAGCCAAGGTAAAGCCCCTCTAGAGTCGCCGGGCTTAGTGACATCCTCTCGTGATCGAATGACACCACCCAACAGTCCGTTTCCAAGGGGGCTATACGCGACGATTCCAACACCCAGCTCGCGGGCAACATCCAAAAGCTGCGTCTGCGGAGACTCGATGTCTTTACAGAACAGGCTGTACTCAACTTGGACGCATGTGACCGGGTGCACGGCATGAGCACGCCGCAAGGATTCCGCACTGCACTCACTCAACCCGATGTGTTTGATTCTTCCTGCTTTCTTGAGCTCAACCATTGCTTCCATGGTCTTCTCGATTGGGGTCCCTTTGTCCAACCGATGGACATAGTAAATGTCGATGAATGGTAGTCCGAGACGCACTAGGGACTTTTCAATGGCTTGTCGGCAATACCCAGGTGTCGAGTCAACAGAGAACCCAGGAACACCGGCGGAGGTTTTGATGCCGAACTTAGTGGCCAATATGATATCTTGTCGCTTCTCCAGGTTGATGGCGAACCATTGACCGAGAAGATCCTCGGAATCGCCATACTTGTCAGCTAGATGTGGTTAGCTTGAAGTCTTTGTCATATGTACGAGACATTCGAGTTGGTGGGACAAGATAGGTCTTACCAGTATCCCAGAATCGCTCTCCCCTTTCATATGCCTGGTCAAGAAACTTGAATCTCTTCTCATCTGAGGCCGGGCTACCGTAAACGCCACTAGCACCCATCAGTCCGAGTCCTAGGCGAGGCACGAGAGGGCCATGTCTGCCCAGTCGACGGGCTGGAAGAGGTTGGGAGATTCTCATAGCTGCGTATAGCTATGGGTTTTTCAAGGCCTTTTGAATAAACCTCAGACTTTAATACTGCCAGAACTTGCTAAAGATCTTGCCCTAAATACACATTGTTTCGGATTTTGCGGCAGACAACTACTACATCTACTTTGGGTGCACTAAGTAGCTCTGACCAATCAGAAGCCCCACCGCCAATCACCGTTAACTCCGCTCCACTATACGGAACTCCTGCGGGAAAAAAAACCAAATGCAAAAAAAGATATAGACATAGCATGTCCTGGTTTCGATCCAGGGACCTGGTTAGGTTAGTTTCGAATTCAAATGGGTATTCCGAGAGTGCCTTACCTTCGGGTTATGAGCCCGACGCGCTTCCTCTGAGCCAACATGCTGTGGATACCGTTTAAGCGTCTTATTCTTTCACATGAACATGCTGGGTACTTCATCCAGCACTTGGTGTGGAAGGTTCATCAGTGATGTCACTTTCTCCCCGCTTCCAAAAAAGGAATACAGCTATGCCTCTGGAGTATGCAGACTTCAAGAGAGGAGTTTACCTCGCATGCTAGCAGGTCAGGGTTAGAAACAGATATTGTATCATATCCAGCAAAATCATCCCTACTAAACTCCTTCAACGCTATGTGGTTCAGTTTCGAATCCTGGATGGAGTCGGCGAGTGAACCTACACTCCGGATATTCCAGAAGCTTGGCTGCAAAGACATTCCAAGGTTTACATCCTGTCGTCAGTAATCCACCTGAAGCCAATATTTCGGAACTGGTGAGCGTCCTTGATTAACCTACCCACTAAGTTGGGAGCACCGAGTAATTTCTAGAATGGTAAGAATTTGCAAGGACGTGGGGAGGTTTGTAGTATAGGAGCCCTGGAGGGGGTGCAGAGTGAGGTAAAGAAGCTACAAGGCATCACGAAGAGGAGAGGAGCTGGTGATATACTATTTCACAACTTGGAAAGAAGCAACTTCAAGGTTGACAAGTCAAGCAAAGGAAAGGAAGAAGCCATGGTGCCCAAAAAGAAAAAGAGAGAAAAAAAAAGATAGACATAGCATGTCCTGGTTTCGATCCAGGGACCTGGTTAGGTTAGTTTCGAATTCAATCGGGATCCGGGAGTGATCGTACCTTCGGGTTATGAGCCCGACGCGCTTCCTCTGAGCCAACATGCTGTGGATAAATTCTGATCAACTTTTAGTCTATAACTTCCTACTCGAACACGCATTTTTCTAGTGGAAAATAAATCTACGCTTCTTGGCGGCTAACACTGTGCCATTTTCGAATACTGTAGTGCATTCTTAACGCTCTTCCAAGGTTCGGGTCTCTAATGACCAAATCCTTTCGGTATACCTACCTAGGTACATAGCCGTGTACTTTTTTTCCTGGATTTCTGTTTGTCCGGGTTTTCAAGGTTTGCTTCTCCTAATCTTGAAATTTTACCTAGGTAGTTCTAACAATGGATATATATAACCACCCGTGGACCTGGCACTTTGCCATATTCGTCAAACCTGGAAATACACCCAGTCAATAATTGCACCAGAGCCGGTAACACGGGCTGCGGGAGTCTCACCTGGCAGTCCCAGGTTCCAAGGTTTGGCACAGAAATTGGATAGCTACACAAAATCCAATACAACCTTCCAAGGTTCAACCTTGAATCTCATACCTACCTAAGTACCTAGGTAGGTAACCCTAGACCTCGAAATTAACATATACCTAGGTATCACCGTAGCAACGAAAGACTTTGAGCCAAACTATTCCAGTCCGAAATATCCACACAATCTGGATCCCATCCATCGATATCGAAAGTATATATCGGGGCCGGCTCAGCAGCAGCTGTTTCGTGAATGATACTCTGACCCTGTGCAGAATCACGCGCCTGCCGAGCTTGCTGTGCCTTATTCTTCAACTGCACGACGATAGGCCACTTCGGGCCAGGATCCGGCCACGATGGATCCTCCATCATAGCAAATTGTATGTTCACACCGCGCCATGCCCTCTCGTCATGCAAACCTTCCGGATAAACACACATATGCCATAGAATGTACGTGAGGAGATGGTATTGTGTATAGGTTGTTGTCAACCAGCGGAAACCCCGTAGAAGTTCATCAGAATGCATTTCGAGGCCTGTCTCGAGGGCTGTGCATGCGATGAGGAGTGTCTTTTGCGATACGTCGTAATCGAGAGAAGACGGCTGCTTGCCTCGGAGGTAGATGAGTTTCTGGCGTGCGCAGATCTCCGTCTTGAATAGGAGGAGTTGTCCGAGGAGGAACCCGAATCGCTGAATCGGGATATCTGGATCACTGTGGCGGAGATACTTTTCCTCTATTGAGGTTCTGAACTCGGCGAGTATTTGGTCTCCGTCTGAGAACTCGTTCAGGTTTGACAGAATCTCTTGACGTCTGGTGTTTGTCTCCATGATGATAAGCGAGAAAGTCATCTCTGTCCACCGAGCCTATGATACGTGTGTGGCTGCAGATTCCGAGAGACTCTGATCGTCAATGTTCAATGGGAAATCGGTATCCCCGATATTGTTTTCGGGGACACTTAGTCCATGGTCCTCGGTGACTCTCGAATCTGCCGCGTGAATGTGCCACCACAGGCGCCGGCGAAGCTCGCATTCCAGTTCAGGTAGTTTGAAGTGTTTCCCATCACGCTGAAGTCCAATCGATTGCGCCGCCCGAATAGTTAGACCGTGCATCGTCCAGCCTGAGCGGCCGCTGTTACTATACCGATAACATGTCTGAAAATACCCAATGTCAATAAGCTAGAAACACCCAAAGAAAATGATCAAGTACTCACCTGGTATATGATCATGGCCTGCAAAGAAGTGATGGTTGGCGCATCCAGAAATTCCGCATGATACAACGAGATCTCAAAACCCTGCTTGAATTTCCGCAAGTCCGCAATCGTGGCCTCATTGTGGATATCATCCGACAACAAAGTTGTGGTAGCGGCAAAGTAAATAGCGAAAAGCAGTGAACGTACATCGGCACGCACACTCTCAGGTCGATTGATAGCGGCAAAGATCTGCGACTGAACCGAAGGGACATGGATAACCTTGACCAAAGGATCAACTCGACTGAGAAAGGTTTGCCAGAGCACGGTTGCCTGCCACCGACTCGGATAAAGCTCCTTGAGCTCCAGCTGCATCAGGAGCGGATTGGTTAGGAGGCCCTCAGCTTTGATTATTGGCCCCCGCTGAGGACTACTTGTATCACTCGGCGAGCCAATGGCTGAGCGAAGTTCCTGTTCCTTCTCAAGAACCCGTGTGAGCAGAGGCTCATTGATGTATCGGCCGTCTTTGCCTAAGAAATCCGGAAACCCTTGAAACTCTGGTCTTCCCGTGGAGGTAGCTGGAGACCCGGTACTGGGAGTCGCTAACGCGCCGATGTATTTTGTATTGTGGCTGTTATCAGATGGATGTTGGGATGTAGGCAAGGTGTTAGCCTGGCTCGGCTGTTCACGAACCAGCGCCGCGATAGATCGCTCAAGTTGCTCTAGTCGAGCCGCCATATCGGTCGTACTCTTCTTCGGAGGTTGGCGCTTTACTCGACTTGGGCCGGGATATTGGCATGCCACATTTTGGCGCACACATCGGCCACATGGTGACTTTTTGTCGCATCGGATTTTCCGCTCATGGCAGCGCAAGCATGATCGCTCGACGTTGTACCGCCCCTGATTTTCCATGGTGAATACAGATGAGAGAAATGCGAGGGGCCCTTCTCAGTTGCACAAATGCGAGAAGAATAATGGTCGAGACTGTCGAGTTACACGATGAGTAGGGGGCCGATGATGCGATTATTCGGGCTTCGGCCATTCGCGAACAGCCGAGTGGCGAGCGGAGATCGACCCAACCTTATTCTGTCTTCTTAGCCCAGGAATTATTTCATCTCCAGGATTTCTTGATTCAAGGAAAGGCTAGTGCGCTCCGAAAAAAAGTTTTCGATGGGATTTTTGGTCATGCGATCTCGATTGTACAGACAGCACAACAAAAATCTCAAGGAACTCAATACAAAACGAATGATCAACACATATTGTAACTGACAAGAACGCTAAAGTACCCACCCAGACACCAGAACTCGCCCGATCCCGCTCGAATGTGAAAGAGGTCATATATTTATGAGATGAGAAGATCACGCACGCTCATCCCCTTCCTTCGTTGCGTACCCACAGGTGGAGCCTCATACTTCGCCAACGAAGTGCCCGAAAACTGCTCGCTAATGGAATCTGCAGTACCCCTACGGTCCTGGGTGAGCATGAGCAGAGCGGCCGAGGCCTCATGATCAACACCTTGAAGCTCATGCATTTTCTCCGGAGAAGCCCAGATTGGACCCAGTGCCGGACTAGGCAGAACCGACGTAGGCTCGGGAACGTTTTGCGCAGAAGGCACTTGAGTGCGAGGCGAGAATGACGGGGAGGTATCAGGGAATAGCTCAGGAGGGGCATATGCCTCTGGAGATGCGGATGGAGAATAGGAGTATGTGGAGGATTCACGCACAGGCTCGACACCTGTCTCGGCAATGAACTCCGGTGATGTGGGTGACGGCGGTGCAGCGATATTCTCTGAGCCTGCTGCTTTCATGTCGCGAATGCATTTCTCCAGGTAGTTGACGTAGTCTATGCTTGCCTGGGCGGGACAGTTAGTACCATGGGAGCTCATGGGGACTTTCGACACCGTACCTGAAGGATGGCAAGCTTGTGCATTTCTTGTCCCGTGCAAGCGGGGATCATATCTTTGAGGGTTCCGAATTCCTCGTTCATTTTGGATCGTCTTCGGCGCTCAATCAGGCTGTGGGCGGTCTTGCGAGCAATCTTCCGGCCGGCCGCACTGGTCGCACTGGGTTGCTTCCTCTTGGAGCTTGTTGATGGATTGGGCATCGGCTCTGGACTCTGCGTGGAGACCTTTACGTCTTTGGCCTTGGATTTCGTAGGTTTTGGCTTCATTTGGATGATCTTGCGAGTTCGGGTCGGTGGCGGAGGTAAGTCGAAGTCCTCCAATGGGCGTTTGGCTGTTCCCGACCGTCCTGTGTGACTTGATCGGCGACCAGCGAGATCCGGTGAAGTTGAAGTCGGGGTATAAGAGGGATCTGATCGAGATGATCGGCGGCTTTGAGGACTCAATGCCGCAGGAGGCAATGCGAACATATCGGTGGCGGGCTTGTCTTTGATGGTGAATTCACCCGACATGGCTGGAGTTGGTGGGAAAGACATTTTTGGAGGGTACAGATATAAGGGATGAGTCCCTATATACCGCGAACGTCCTGTCGAAGAGCCCTGGAGTGTCGCGTGCTTAGGAGGTGCCCACGAGTTGCAATGGGGGGCGGTGATTGGCCGGGGCGGAGACTCGTGCTTCAGGGAACAACGGGCATTTGCTGCTCACCGAGTGGGGCACGACGAGCTTATCGAAAGGTACTGGGTACTTCCCAGGAGAGTGGAGAAAGGGGTGACCCCCTATGCGGTCATATGTACCCTCTACTTGCATGATACTTGATTGTTGGGGAAGTGTCCCCCCGGGGGCCAAGCTCCCTCATCGATGTTTGGTAGTTCAGCACGTGCGAGACACGTCGGGATTATACGGCCTCATCTTTGTGGTTCATCTTCGGAAGACCTCACAACTTCTCTTTCATTGGTGATCTGTCGATTCTTGATTTTGGACTGCTTTGCGATTGCGAAACAGGCCGGTCCAAGGATCGGTCCAAGGTACAGCATGTGCGTTCGATCCCTCGTGATTGTGTTGACTTCGGTATGCATATATCCAATCAACAAAGAAATTCTATTCCGCATTGTCTTTGAAATACACTCGTGACCACACCCAGCTTGGCTATGACAGTTTTTGGACAGGCCTGCTCTACTCCGTAGCTGGTCTGCAATAACAACTGTCGAAGCAGTGGTCAAACAGGACAGATCATCGATGACCTTGAGGAATCAGACTTTCAACGTGCTGACGAGTACCCTGGTCGCATTCATTACGTCGGTGACAGAGAAAGCCCCATTTTGACCTGAATTCTTTTGACCTGCACTGCGATTTGAGCTTCGAAGCTAGGTCACATATCACATTCACAACATGATCAACAGAGTGACTGGCGGGAGGCGTTCAATAGATTGTCTAGTAAAATGTCAATGCGAAACAGGAACAACGCGGCTGGGACCTATGCCGCCGAGCCGCACCCCGAGCGTTTCCCCATACAGACAGCCCCAACTGAGATGTTTGAATACACGTAGTTGGTAACAGGCCCTGTCGGGGCGCGGTATTGATCAAACTATGATGCAATGGCGTTTTGCATGGTCACATTTCTATTCTCGGAAACTTCGAAAGTGAGTTGCCCTGGGTGGAACTATCATACCAGTACATTGGAGGCAACCTTGGTACCCATAAGTTCATTATATCACTACCTATGTAGTAAACATGGTATGAGTCAATGGTGATATAGCTTGAATTGATTTTGACTATCTAGGTATAAATTCTTCATTCGTAATACATGTTCCATGGGATCTTCCTTTTTTTTTGCCTCATCATTTCAACCTTGGAGACCTCAAATTCTGCGGAAATTTGAGGGCTGGCACTTCTCAGTGCAGCGCTGGTAGACTGACCAACTAAACCAGATCATTAGCGAATGTGTCAATCAACACAGTACACTGACTTACCAGAATTTGTCATCGTCGAGCACAGCAATCGAGCAAGTTTGCGACTCCAAGGAACATAGTTCATGGCAGTGGTTGACATTCACATGGTCCATTGCGTGATGAACAATGGAAGCATGGCTTTTAGTCCCGTTCTTGGCCAAGCCTGTTGTCAAAGGTGCCTTAGCGCCGGTGCTTGTTGTAGTAGCATTTTGGGCGCTGGTGCTGTTGGTTGAGATATGGTAAGGGATGTGTGCACCGTGGTATGGTCCAGCGATATGAGGCATTGCTAGGGCAGTGCTGGCAAAAGCAGTTACATAGAAGAAAGTGGTGAGCTGCATAATGGCGAGTGGGAGAGTGTCCAGGCTTTTATGTGGAGCTTCGAGAGTGGTTATATGTAGAATTTACGAGATATTAACAGCATGGGTGCACACCCCTTTTATAGAGGAAATCCAGATAGCTTTCATCTATTCAGGCTAGCTTTCAGTCTAGGAAACCAGCCTCCTGGATTGTATAGCGTTGCAAAGCAGCTGAGCGCTCAGCATTGTCTCAGGAGTAAAGGTCGATTCCTGGGTTACGACATTCCACATTCCTTAAGAACTGTACGAAGTGGGAGGTCCCCCCCGAGGCTGTACGTTCAACCGAGCTCAATTCTTCCGGGAAAGTACTAGTATACGAATCCAAATTTACTTTGCAATGCTAGAGCATCGAGTAGATTGAGTATTTATACTAGAGCATACTACTCAGTAATGGTGTTTCTTGATATTTGCATCAACACCGCGTGGAAAAATCTCACAATCCAGACCCGTGATCTACATAGGTAGAACCGTTTTACCTCAAGAGAGAATTTTGAGTGTCCAATTATAAGCCTTGTTTCAATCTTGAACTATGTCCTCTCAATATGACAGCAGGTCGGGCCAATATGGATGCACAGGGCATCTTTGGCGCATTCTTGAAAGCTTCTTTGGCCTGGAGTCCCGAAGTATCTTGAGCATATAACTCCGCGGACCAATAGAATAGTAATTCAAAAGAATAGGAATTACAAGTGATTTGGTCACTAGGCAGGAAGAATGTCTCGAGAAACGTGCGAATTTGCTCAAAATTCAAGATATGTGCATGTTGATAATCTACACAGTGGGAACCGATCGATATGTGCATCTCCAAAATGGTTCCAAATCTAAGTCTTGATTCGTCCACCGACTGATAATTTAGCCGAAGACCCTCTTGATAATGATGTCTCCAAAGTTGCCCTCAGCAGGAGATCCATCCATTCGCCAAATACGGTTACCCGCACGGCCGCTCAGCCAGAGACCGTGGTCACTCGCACTCTCCTCATCGCCCTCAATGCGATGGCGACTGCGGCGATCAACCACGCACATCCCTCGAGTCCACTGGCCCAAGGTCTCGATACGGATATCTTCGGGTGAGTTCGCCGCATAGACCCACTTGGGGTCCTCCGATGTGATGGCATACCACACACAAACGGGGTCGTGCAGACTCAGCTCGGCATCGTCACCAACGTGACCCGGGTGCAGGCGCTCCAGGGTCTTGAAAGTGTGTCCCATAAAGGCATCGACCCACTCAGCGAGTGGGGAGCCACCTTCCAAAAGAGGGGCGATCTCCTTACGGAACTGGCCCTTTGAGAGATTGTGTCGCAGTGTGATGTCCAATGGGAACAGACGCAGAGTTAGCTGACGACTGAGCTTCGCTGGGTATGGCGGGAGTTTATCGCTCTTGGTGAATGGAACTGTGGTGTGCGGGTTTGGCGATGTGAGAGCAAAGATACGGGCAGCGGCGACTGCATCCGCATAGGCATTGAACTCTCCCATAGGTGTGACGTTTCCTGCTTGATTGATTGCGCCGCCCATGACGACGACTTCTTTCACGCGGAGGAAGGTCTCGGGATCTTCTGCCGCTGCCAAGGCCAGGTTGGTGAGCGGGCCTACTGCGACAAGAGTGATGGAGTCGGGCTCATTGTCGCGAAGAGCACGAAGGATTTCCTTATGAGCTGGGAGCTTGGAAGAAATGAATGCATGGTCGTCTGGCCCAGTACAGTCCGCTGCAGGCTCGATCCCTTCGCTAGTCAGCGTTGGGGTGAAGAGGTGCTCATATGCTTTGGTCGCAGTGAGGTGAGGGTGCTGGTGATGTATCAGCTCGAATTATCTCCATGTTGGGGTTGAAGGTGATCTGGCAAAACGTACAGTGGCGTGGATGCCACCGAGGCCATCCGTTCCATCTGCAGTTCCGTATTAGAGATCAATATTCCAGGGCAACAGATCGGGACATACGGAAGTAATCAGCCAGCATCTTTTGGTCTTCCAATGGATCCTCTGCACCGACAGCTAGAATAGGCCGGTGCGCTCGCAAGCTGCCGAAGCCTTCTGGGCGTCCGTTTTCACGACGCCACTGCATCTCTCGCTCCAGAATATGGAACATGGAAACGGCATTGCGAAGACAGCTAGTCAGGTATTAGATAGGAACTTGCTCATGGTTGGGTTTCTCACTTGTTGACCTCGATATTACCAAATGTCAAGGAGATCAACAGGACCTCTACCTCTTCCGGGGTGGCTGAGAGAGCAAGCAAAAGAGCAAGCACATCGTCGATGCCCTATAATGTCAGTAAGAAAACAAAATCAAGTTCCAAAGGGCAAAATACCGGATCAGTGTCGACAATGATCTTCTTTCCCATGGTGAATGTTGTGTTCAAACCTGAAGCCTTCCAAGCTCGAGCCTCGGGAGAAGTGGGCGCTTATCGTTATCAGCGGGGTTACGTCGATACCCCTCACCACGCAACTGCTTGTCTTTCCCTTCATCTTCGTTCTCATTTGCAGTTACTTAATAAATATCTGTTAGGATCTTGGCTCTGTCTGTGTGGAAGTTTGCTGGCTATCAAATTTGTTGAGATGGGGTGATATTGCATCGCAGGTCAATCTGAAGCAACCTCAGCATGTTGGCTCAGAGGAAGCGCGTCGGGCTCATAACCCGAAGGTACGATCATTCTCGGATTACCTGATTGAATTCAAGACTAACTGAATCAGGTCCCTGGATCGAAACCAGGACATGCTAGTATGTCTATTTTTTTTCTTCTTTGGGTTCCACACACCATTTGTGCAATCTTGATTTTGTTCATACCTAGGTAAACCCGACAGACTCAGCATTCTCCAAAAGGCTATATGTGCGTACTGGGAAAATGTGATGGTCATCTGACGTCGCAGAACCTTCCAAGGTGAAGATGAATGGGTACAAAGTGAACATGTACATGTGTAACGTTCTGAGTCTTGAGATAAGACTTGATTAGGTACTAACTAGGCCACAGGAGCTGGGCACATCCCAATTGCGGAGCGAAGCGAAGCATTATAGTATCATAGAATCCTCTTTCCCTGCGCGCATCACGTGACTACACTTTTCCTGGTGGGCTCAAAATCCATAGGAATTCTGCCCAAATAGGGCGGTGAGATTTGGCCCGCTGAGAAACGGCAGAAGGCTCCCGGGCGCAGAGGTAGGGGAAGGACCCCCCGAAGGGAGGGAGGGGCTCCCCCTCGGAGCCCGGTTAGACAATGAATTTTGGCCCTGCACAACTATAATGTTTCACTTCACCCCGCATGACTTTCTGGAGGCCACAGGCCCCCGAGATCACTAGTATAACACTATGGTAATAGAGGAGCTTGTGCTTTATACTCCCTACTCTATACCTACGAGATGGATGCAAAAGTGGTAGCAGTAGTTATTACCTACCTAGGTACAGTAGGTAGAGGTGGTTAGGTGTGAAAATTTGACTCAACAACATTGGAAGATGGGCTTGCTCGCTCATATAGCACAACAATCGGCAAAATTTTCACCCAGAGCATGTTGGCTCAGAGGAAGCGCGTCGGGCTCATAACCCGAAGGTACGATCACTCTCGGATTACCCGCTTGAACTTAAAACTAACTGAATCAGGTCCCTGGATCGAAACCAGGACATGCTATGCCTATCTTTTTTTCTTCATTGGGTTCCAAATTTCTTTTGTGATCGTAGATGTTCCCGAATTTCCACGGCCGACAAGCTAAGTGGTACCGCATACTACATGTAAGTGGCTAGGTATACATATGTCCTCTTGACGCCCTTTGTCCAGGAACGGCACGTCTCACTTGCCAGCGCCTTTTGAATGATGCACTCTCCTCCCGAGAGCATCCTTCCAGTACGTCGACAAGGGAGTTTATTTTTTTGACATTCAAATCTCCCTTGGTGGTCAGCCACTTGCAATACTCGGAATTCCCAACGCGGCCTCTAATAGAGACTGCAAAGCGACAGGCAGGATCGTCATCACGCGCCTTGATAGCATAGGCACATGGATGCGGAGTTTTAGATAATTCAAACCGGACAAGGACTTCATCTCCGTTGCGAAACTCTAGCCCCAGCCGTCGAGAGACTGTGAAGTAGTAGCTTCCGATAGCTATTGTGCTGGAATAGCGATCCTGGCTTTCTGTGACTGCCGCATTTTTTCCGGACAAATACTCTCGCAGAGCGTCACGTTTCTTCCTTTCCCATGTTTCTTGTACATGGTGCAGTCGTATCGTATGAAGATCATGGTAGTACTGACGGAGCTCAGGATCAGGCGAATTGCGAATGTCGTTAAAGGCATCTCGAAGATTCTCGGCCCATTGACGAATGAGTGGATTATTATCGAACAAGTATTCCTGAAAACCAACTCTGCCACCTATCGCGTTGATGTTTGGAACTGCAGTGAACCCTTGCCATAGAGGCAATGCAACATTGAGGTGGCTGCCTGCCCAGAGGCTTTTGGGTCCTTCAGGAAGAAACTCGTCCAAGTGAATTCCCCTCAAAGTCTGGAAAATCAGACTCATCCACATTTCCTGCATGTTTAAGAGGAGCTGATCTCTTGCAGTGGTAACAGTGCTTTGGGTAGCCAGCGTAACGAACACCGATTCCATTTCCGCTGTCGAATTCCAAACAGCATAATGTAAAGAGCGTTGGCGTTCCCGACGATAAGGGTTGTTGTGTGTCGATATCCGAACGCACAGTTGATTGGCTTGACCGACATATAGCCAAAAGCAATTTGGCATATTTCGTTGCCATAATATGTGGAGGTAAACGCCGGTTTCCTCAGACTGTTCAGGTTGACCCCCCAGAGCGATCAAACTTCATGAAACAAGTTAATAAATACATGCCCCGTAAGCTTCGAGTTGAGGAAATACCTTGAAAGGGTAAAGTTTCCTTTCTCACAGATATTTCTCACCGCGGGGGACAACTTTTCCTCTAGGGCAATTCCCACGTTCATCGCGTCTAGTAGTATTGCGTATCTTTGATTGTACTTTTCTCTGACCTGGGTCATTAGATGTCGTAATATTGCTGCACGATCGACAACCCCAAGGTCTTTGCGTTGATAAGAGTGTATGGTTGTTTTCGTGACTGGCGTATGCGTGGTATTGCAATCCTAGCTCAGGCCGGTTATCACGCTTCATCGGTAAATCATTTTAGCATCATTCGCGAACCTGTGTGCTGCTCTCTGAACTCCATGGGGAGCTAGTTCCGGAAACCCCGGACAGGGGTGTTCTCCGTGAATGAAGTAAATGTGTCGGGTATTCGATACTTGGGCATTCGGTGGCTGGGTGTTTTTCATCGCAATGAGGGCATGGAGCAAAGGAGCAAATGTCTCTTGAGTGTCGGAATCTTCCACATAGCGAACAAAAGGAACAGAGGCATTCATCATAGCCCTCTCGCTCGCAATTTGGGCAATCTGCATGGGAGTCTATCATTCTCGATGAGTGATGCTTTCACCAATGCAACCTTGTGATGAGCGAGGAGAATGAGGGATGTTGAAGAAGAAGATCTCACCCTTGAGAGAGGTCTTTGGCGGTACCTGAACTTGCGACTGGCGGCACAACTGGCAAAGAACATCTCAAAGAAAAGGGAAGAACCAGAGTGCCAAATTCCTTAGTTAGGTAGGCAAGAGGTCTAGTCTAACTAATAAGTCTGTGCTTAGGGGTCTTCACTTGTACATGCCTAACAATCCCCAGAAAGCCTGTAGATGCTACACCCCGATGAATGTTCGCTCCAGAAAGTGGATCCAGACATATCACAACATGGAGTCTACAGAATCAATATTGGATTGTACTGTACATATACTCCAGACAGGAACATGGAGAGGCGAAGTGCCTGGACCACTATACGGACCGCGTACTTTTTAGCCGGCAATCACCCGGCCACTCCTTTCCTCGTGGCAAGAGGTCAGCAAGGGGAGAGAAAAACAAGATCCCTGGATCTTCATCGGTCAATTCGCTAGACCAGTAATACTTGTGCCTACTGGTACTTTGTGCAAAAACATCGGTGATTCGAGTACCCAGGAGGCCAGTGATACGCTAGTAAGATATAAATCTGCCTGGAGCGTACTATATGTACGGAGTAGAGCGGAGAGATACAAGGATGAGACAGGCGGAGAAACGTGGCCTGTTCATTGCAAGACTCTCTCATCGGAGACTATTGTATTTCAGTGGTGTACCCGTAGTGCGCGGAAAGTGATGTACAATGATGACAGACGGCCGCCTGGATTTGAATCCAAGACCCGACACGAATATCAGCGGCAGTCCAAGCCAGATAGAAGAAATACCAGAAAGTGCAGTGCGACCAGAATAGAAAGTCCAAGGTCAACGGGGGTGAAGCCAAGGTCTTGGTAAAGTTACCATTACCGTTACAGTACCGAGGTGGATCTGCCACGGTTGCCCTTTCTCTACTCTCCTTTCTCTCTTCTCCTCTTGTTTATCACATTCATTTTGCGCCACTGCGCTCTTGATCTTTCACGCGCACCCCTCTGCTTCGAATTGACTCCATTCCGACCAGGAACCGTGTGCCACGGGAACTTCCTTGCCTTGAGGCAATCTGTCCCGGATCGCAAAGCTTTGATCTCATCTCCGAGTGTCGTGCTTTCGTGTGACTATCTACAGTCTGGAGTTTTGAGCGCAATCGCCTCAATCTTCATTGCGCGTGATTAGGTGAAGTGCTTGTGCACCTTTTTGTCCTACCTCCCCGGCTACTTTCGATTGCAACTCTCGGTTGACACATCTGAGAGTCCGCTCCCAGATAGTAAGTCCCAAGGGAACCCTCTCAGTGGAATTGGCGGTACTGACTGATGAGTGCACAGCTCAATGAACATGAATCCCTACATTAGCTGGGCGATCCTGCTGGTCGTAGCAGGTGGCCTTGGCTGGTACTACACCGGGGGCTCGACCCCCAAGGCCAAAACCGTGATTCGATCCACCGCGGAGAAGACGGAGGCTGCGGTTGCACCCAAGAAGCAGAAGCGCAAGTCCAAGCCCGCCCCCGAGCCTGCCACTGCCAAGAAGCCCGAGGTGCAGACTGTCGTTTCGCCACCCACAACCGAGGATGAGAAGCCCGACGAGGAGATCGACCGCAAGGAAATGGCCCGCCGCATGGCCGGCATGAAGGCTGGTCCCCCCGCCGCCGCCCCTGCCCCCACCAAGAGCCAGAAGAAGAACAAGAAGAAGACCGCTCAACTGGACGTCAGCGACACTCGTGCCTCCTCCACCACCGGCGCCGAGGCCGACGATGATCTTTCTCCCGCCGCCTCTCCCTCCGTCAACGCCACCGTCCCCTCCGCTGGATACGTCTCTGACATGCTCGAGGCTCCCGCTGCCGGTGCATCTGTCCTCCGCGTTACCGGAAATGTTGAGAACCAGCCCAAGAAGCAGAAGGCCCAAACCTTCAAGGAGGTCGAGACCAAGAAGCAGCGTCAGCAGCGTCTTAAGAACGAGGCTCGCAAGCAGCAGGTTCAAGAAGCCGAGGTCGAGCGCAAGAAATTGCTCGAGAAGCAGCTCCACACTGCCCGCGAGTCCGAGCGCCGTGAGGCTGCCCGTTCCTCTGCCCCAGCGGGCAACGCCTGGCAGACCAAGGCGGCCCCCGCCAAGGCCAACGGTGCCTCCCACCCTGCCCCCGTCGCCGCGGCGGCTGTCCCAGTGGATCTCCTCGACACCTTCGAGTCATCCGCCCCTGCCCCCAAGAAGTGGCAACAGAACCTTCCCTCCGAGGAAGAGCAGATGCGCCTTCTGGAAGCCACCAATGGCAACGACGAGTGGACCACTGTCTCCAAGGTCAAGAAGCAGCCCAAGAAGAAGGGCGGCAAGACCGACGAGAGTGTCAGTGAGACCAGCGCCTCGGAGAACCAGTCCGCCCCCGTGGCCCCCGTTCCCGTTGAGCCTCGCGTGACCGTGACCCCTACCTACCTCCCCGACATCCTTCGCTCGCGCGAGAAGGGCCACCCCCTTGACTCTGACTGGGCCGCGTGAGTTCCATCTCACCTCAACGTTCTCACTTCATCTTGAACTGTATTTATTACCCATTGTTTGATTTTTTTTTAATGTTGACCTGGCGTTTTGGGGGTGTTCTCAATCATTCGAGCAACCTTCTTCCCCACCTACGAATGGGGCTTGAAAGGTTGTGGCAGCGCATAAGCGAAATTAGCGGAATCCTCGTGCAAGTTGTGCATTATGAAGGACCGCATCGTGAAAGATCAAAAGCAGAACTGCGGGGATGTATCTGATGCTGTTTGTATTTTTTTTTTCTCTTTCTCTGTCTTCTTTTTTCCCTTTAAACTCTGGTCACATGTACTCCAATGAAAGCAAATGTTCCAATAAAGAGCAAAGAGCACAAAGACAAGCCCAATTCCAAGAATGTCCCAATTATTAGGGTGTTGCATCTTTATATAGAGCAGGTGTCGTCACTAGTCCCAAACGGGTTTAGCGGCGAGTTCCGGTCATCGTGGCCTGAAGTTGCTTTGTATACAGCTCCTTTGGTATTTACTCCTTCAGTCTCCCTTGGCCGACCAAGTCCTTAAGTCCTCCAACCCGCCAATTTTGGTCCTTCTTTTCACAAAACCACTCTTTTCGCACATTCCTCGCCAATTCTCGCCATGGCCCACATCCGTGGCACCGCGGGCTACAACCTCGGCCACCAAAACCCATTTGGCGGGCCCGGTAGCGCAGATGCCACCAATGACCCTAGTCCACTTGACGCTATTCGCGAGCAGACAAGCAAGATCGAAGACTGGTTGGACTCACTGGCCGACCCTGTCAAGCCGTATGTGCCCACTCGATCTTTCTCCCGGATTGAATTCCTTTGTTTTTGTGGCGTTCGAGTCGCGGACGCACCAAAACAAGGGATCTGAGACTTTCTCTGACACGGTGTTCTTCTTAGGTACCTCCCCGCGGTCGGACGCTTCCTCATCGTGGTGACCTTCATCGAAGATTCGCTGCGCATCCTTACCCAATGGAACGACCAGCTCCTCTACCTCCGTGATTTCCGCAAGAGTAAGGCCACACCCTTGTCCGGACCCTGATCCGCACTGGGGTCCGGGGTACAGATCCCTTGAGCTAACGCAATTGTTTGCTTCTAGTCCCTTGGGGAGTCACTCATGTCTTCCTTATCGTCAATGTCATCGCCATGGCTATTTGTTCCTCTCTCGTCATTGCCCGCAAGCGCACCGAATATGCCGTCGCGGGATTGCTCGCTGTCGTTATCACACAGGGTCTTGGATACGGTCTCATCTTCGACTTGAACTTCTTCCTTCGCAATCTGAGTGTTGTTGGTGGTCTTCTCATGGTCTTGTCTGACTCCTGGGTGCGCAAGAAGTTCGTTCCCGCCGGTCTGCCCCAACTTGACGAGAAGGATCGTAAGATGTACGTCCAGTTCGCTGGTCGTGTTCTGCTTATCTTCCTTTTCGTTGGCTTTGTGTTCTCCGGCGAGTGGAGCTTCTGGCGCATTCTGGTCAGCCTGTTCGGCTTTGTTGCTTGCGTCATGGTCATTGTTGGTTTCAAGGCTAAGTGGAGTGCCATCATTCTGGTTGTTCTGCTGAGTCTCTTCAATGTCTTCGTCAACAACTTCTGGACGGTATGTACTGGCGACGCATATTATCTTCGCATACTGACTTGTTCATTTAGCTCCACCCCCACCACCCCCACAAGGACTTCGCCAAGTACGACTTCTTCCAAATTCTGTCCATCGTGTATGTGTATTCCAATCCTTGATGAGTTTGAAAGCTAATAACCCTTCCAGTGGCGGTCTTGTTCTCCTGGTCAACATGGGTCCTGGTCAATTGAGCATGGATGAAAAGAAGAAGGTTTACTAGAGTAGAGACTGAACAGCCACTCTCTTATACTCTCTTTTTTCTTTTCATGTCATGCGGCACTTGTACCCAGCAGCAAACGAAACGTAACACAAGCTGATCAAAGGGTACGCTTTGGTGCTCTGCCGGCTCCGAGTATCCGAGTGTATCCTTTTGGCCCTCGATTGGCTTGGGCAAGTTGGGAATATATGTGCCAGCGTTTACTTGCATTTGGGGATTTATTTTGGAGGGTCAATGTATCCTATAGCTTGCTCACTTTGCTTCTGTTTGAATCTACGCCCAGAGCCTGCAGTTCCGCGAGGTCTCAAAAAGATGCCGGCATATGTTTTTGACATGCATTTGAATTGCATTTATCACGAAGACAAGTTCAATGGAAAACAACATACACTGAGATATAGCTTCGTGACTCCATCCGGTCTGACTTACCAGGTTTGGACCTTAACGATATACATGATATCTATATTCTCTTAACCATCAACAGAACTGCACCCATCTTGCCCTTGATAGCCATGTCTTTCTCAGTAACACCAGCCTCCTTGAGCAATCTCTCCACTTCCCTCCTCATGACCCTAACCACATCTTCTTCCCCGGTCTTGTCGGGATTGGCCTCCCTCCACCTTGTAACCGGACTCCCAGTTCCCATCACGGCTTCGAACGAATCCAATCCCATCCAAGTTTGCCCATTGATCAGAAACTCCTCCCCTTCACCCTCAACATCCCCATTCCCCTCTGTGCCCCACTCCACCCTCAAAAATGAGTCTTGCTCAAACCCACTAACAACAGGTGAAACAGTCCACGGCAATCCAAGATTAACATACAATTGCCGAGAAACCACATTCCCAGCCCCGTAAAACGCCTCTAACTCCCGTTCCCGAATAACCTCCAAAGACCGATTGATCGCCTCATAGTTCGGTACATCGGCATGAACACCTTCAGCATTCATCGTCCAAATAGCAACACTCCCACCAGGCCGCAAAAGCTGCGCAGCTCGTGCCCAGAACCGCGGCATGTCGAACCAGTGTGCTGCCGTAGCGGCAGTGATGAGATCCACCGTTCCATCGACAATGTCGCATTCAAGTGCCTCGGCACTAGAGCATACGTATCGAATATCTTCCGAGCCGGCAGAGCCACCGAGCTTCCTAGCTGTGGTGATCATGCCCTCGGATGGATCGACGCCAATTGCATGGCTGAAGTAAGGTGCCAGTTCGCGGGTGGCTATTCCTGGTCCGCAGCCTACGTCGATGACTGTGTTCAATTGTCCGCCTGTTGATGTGTGGTGATTGAGGACTCTTTTGAAGAAATTGGGGTGATAGCGGAATCTGGATTGGGCGTAGCTTTGTCCTTGGGCTGCTGTGTAGGCGCGGAAGGTTTGTTCTGGTTCTTTGTTGGACATCTTGCGATTTCATGGGTTGGAGGGTTTGTAGAATTGGGTGTGGGGCATATTGAAGGCTATATACCAAGGTGATGTGTGTTTGTTGAGCTTCTCAAGCTGAACAGAACCCAACGAGTTGGTATTGAATCTATTTATATAGACTCAACGGATTGACATGAGTCAAGAGAAGAACGATGCGGACACGGACCGAATGGGATCACCGTTCCCGAGTCGGGGGCTGAGAATGGTAAAGATGGGGATGGTTGGCGTACTATAGAAGAGTATTGCTCCATTCAGTCCCTGCTATATAGGTAGGACGCAGACCGTTTCCAATTAGATTTGATTTGCGAGTTCCAAGGTCACCTACACCATAGGCATGTACATGAAGGCATCCAAGGCTGTTGGTCATCTTCTCGGGGTATACCCAGGTGGCTACCCAGGTGTGGATCCTCCAAAATGGGGCCAAAATCAGGTTATCTCAGGGCTGGCTACGTAGAATTAAAGACAGGCATCTAGAAAGGTGCCGCAAGGAGAGATGAAACGGGATATATAGTACTGACTGTATTGACAACCCTTGCGGGAGAGACTGATTATGATACAAGAAAAAGATCTAAGAATGAGAGACACGAATTGAAAACAAGAGATTTGGGAGGCCATAACAGGGCCGGCAAACAATAAGGAAAGGGAATGTGAAGAATAGCGTGTAGTGCTGTTGTAGGGAAGACGGCCAGTTGCATCTCTGCCATCGGCGAAGTATGAGATATTGTAGGCGATGCTGGGGTTGTCGCTTGATGTACTGGACCCGCCAGGTACATGCCCATATGGGATCTGGGATCCCGACAGCGGAAGAAGTGTTTGCTAGATGAACCTAGCAAATGCAGGGACTGGAGGCTGAAGAGGGAAATGATAAAAAGCAAATGCTCGCTGGAATTGATGCTTCAAACGCCGTGTAGCCCGAACCCATGGATGAGGGCGGAAATAAGGAGGTTTTAAGAGGGCGGGATTGGTGAGGAATGTTGTTAGATATCCATGCTCCAGCGCCATGGGCGAATGGGCTGGAACTGGCCCACTTCGAGATCATCACGATATTCGTCGTTGATTTCTAGATGCAGCATGTGGACCTTCTTGTTGTCTCTTTGCATTGTGGAGAGAGTTTTGGAGATTTGTGGGCGATAGACCTTGTCATCGCCTGTATCCTTGGATTGCGGACGTGACCGCGGAGTTTCGGGGTGTTGCCATAGACTTGGAGATAGGTCGTCGGTGTTGGTGTCGGAGAACATGGAGTCGGTTCGAGAGTGTAATGTCGGGTTGAAGTCCTCATTTGAGGTTCGGAGTCGAGTCAAGGATGGCCGACGAGGAAGATGTTTCATGTTCGTTTCATCCGCGGCTCCGTCTGCTGTCTCGCTCGGTTCATGTTCATTACCCCTGACCGTGTTCTTGGTGACCCGGGAAAGATACTCGTTGCCGGACCCACCGACGCTATCACGGGCCGGCTTGCGGACGTCTTCCTTGCCGGACATCACTCTGGCACTGGGTGGAGGTTGAAGCATCCATCTGGTGTCGGCGCGACTGCAGGGTCCACTGACAATGGGCGGGTGAAGGTCGTTCACGGGCGGTATGCGAGGGATGTAGTATTTCGATGCTTCGTTCGGGTCTGCGCGGCCACGGCCTGAGAATCCAATAGACGACCCGCGCACTTCTTGTTGTCCCCATAGCGGCTCATCTTCACGTTGGTAGCGCATGGACTTCCACTTCTCGCCGAGCGGATGCATTAAGCCACCACTCTTGTCCTTCTTCAACTGCGAGCTCTGGTCGGTGGTCCAGCTGTCGGTTCGGTGGAAGTTGCGACCGCCCCGGCGGGCTGGGGGGCCGGGGCCCAAGGCGATTTCCTCTCGCCAGCCTACATTGGTGCTGAAGGGTGTTGGTTGCGGGAACGGACGGGGTTGATCGGTGACAATTTCCTCGAACTTCTCTCTCTCCTTCTCTCTTTGTGCTCGGGCAGCATCCTTTCTACGCTTCCGACGATCGATATTTTCGGCACAAGGGGTGCAAGTGGCATAGTAGAAGACGGCGGACTGGGCGCCCCGATAGAGCCACATGGCCAAGAGGAAGTATGTTAATTGCTAAGTGAAACAGACTGTTCACGACGGGCACTCAGCCCGGGAGAACTGCTGAATATGACCCGGTATTCGCTCGTTGTGTTGTAGTGATACTGAACACATGAAGGGCTGAGGCGAATAGGGGCGGAAAGGGGCGGGAAGAAGATAGCAGCAGGAATTGGAGATCGCCCAGCGATACTCGGTACAAATGAAGAGGTTAGAAATAATTGAAGGGAGTGAGAAAAAGGGAAGAGGAGTGAGAAAAGACGAAACGCGATTAGGGAGAGGGGGGGAAATATCGATACTTTCTGCCTGGTGTTTCGGCTTGAGTTTCCCTGCCTCTTTTAGGTCTAAGCCTCTCTGTTTGCGGCCTAACATCAGACACTTACGTCTTGACCGACTTCTTTTACTCTGGACTACTCCGTACTCCGTATGCAATACTAGAAAGAGTCCAACATTGTACACCTCACATTCAATCCGACAGCCTCCTCACATACTGCGCCAAGGGTGGTCGGGGCGGAATCCCAAGGCCCCAAGAGAATCGTGGGCACACGGAGCCCACACCGTGTAGCGTATGATGGGCCTACGGAGTACGGATGCCCAGTGTTCGTGTCCGAATGGCTGGTCTTGTACTCTTCCCCTTAGGGTTCTGGTCTTGGCAGGTTCCCGCGTGGGGACGGGATGGCCGCGAACGGGATGGCTATCTACTCCTTTTTGTATATTGAATCCTTTGAGTGTTGGGAGATATGGATCAGCTTGGACACAGGGGGGGAATGTAGTATCAAGTCGTGTTATCTAGTCACATTCTTCTATGACGTGAAAGGGTCTGGCCCCTCATCGCATACTTGGGGGGACAGAGGCAAGACCTTGGCCCCTGTTGTAAATCCGTCTGTGCTCTTCCCCCGCGAGCTCGAGACTGCAAGAATGCCGAGTCCATGGGATCCCAACATGTGAACACCCCAGACGTATCTTCTGAGCATTGCGTCAGAGGAGCAGATCACCGCTCCTAAGGCTGGAGGCTGCAGCCAGAGAAAATACCCAGATCGGACCGACACCCAACAGCGTTATTGCACGTAGGCATAGGGCCAAGGACCAATCCCCCACCTGGTCAGGCCGAGAACCACGTCGAACTCCAGAATACATCGTGCCGCTGGATCATTATTGCATGCTAATGGTTTCCCGAAACGCCGAAAAAAAAAGTACAACCGTGTAGTGTTTGTTCATGCGTTCTTTGTGTCGCGGATCACTTCACCCTTCACCTTGGTCCAATCAATGTCCCCGTCGATCTTTTCGTCGATTTCACCACAAACCACCACGTTATCGCCACGGATCAGGTACAGTCCATGTTCGATCTCGGAGGAGAGTTCGTCTTCGTCTGGGGAGCGAATGATACGTTCCACGGTGTTGGTTAGGACAAGGTTGGTCATTTGGTCGGTTGAAAGAAGGTCGCCGACAAGCGTGCGGCCGTCAACGGTGAGGATCAGGACCTTTTCTGATTGCGAACACTCATTAGCACGGATGCAATGTGCACAAGGCATGGCTGCATATCGTTGGAAGACTCACTGTTGATGAATACGTGAAGAGACATGGTGGGTGTAAAAGATGTAGTTCGTCGCAATATATTGATATCTCAATCTCGTGGAGGTGATCCAAATAAATGCGCTTTCAGATTGGATCGACTCGTAGATCAAGTCCAGTCGTGTGCGGGTTTTATGGGGGTAAGTCTGCTTTGCGCGGATGAGGGAAAGCCCGTCGACTTTTGACTTCGTAGGTCGGGTTGCGCAAGAATCGTCCGCCGCAGTATGAGGCGAGTAAAGAGATTGCAGCTGGATCAGGCAATGCGTGAAGTCGCGATAGGCTTTCGAGCTCGGTCCTGCGAGTCGCAGGAATCCCGTTGAAGTCCGAGACGATTCAATGTAGAATAATGGCAACGGCGTGGAGCGGGTGTGGGAACGAAATTAAGGGTAAGATTTGCGACAGCCGTTATGGAAGAAGGACAGATGTTGGCGGACTTGTTTGCGGTGGAATCAGATTAGTCTTAGAGGAACTAACGGTGCCTGTAGATGTTTTCCATATCAATTGACATCCTCGATCACGTGTGAAGCTTAGCTTTGGGCGCAATGGCGACCGCCCGCGGGGCGGGCGGTGGTCGGGGCGGTGTACTCAAGCGCTGCATGTACATGGGCATGTTTCGCCCTGAGCTTGCCCTCTAAACTTGCCCTCTCAACTGGCATTGTATGCTACCCTGGAGTACTTGGGACCAAATATTTGTAATGCAGCTTGTTCTACTGGGCATGGGAAGCTTGTACATAGAATGTTGATACAAAATACTCCGTATTCACACGAAAAGCCCGTCCAAGTTTAAGATGATATATGTATAGCAGTTAGCTATGTGTGCACAATCGCCTGCAATATCTCGTACACTCAAATCAACCGCGCAAAGCGCTCAAGTCTAATGGAACACTGCTGCCTCTCCCAGCGCGGTAGCGGCGTTCGCCACCAGTAAATTGACGTGGTTTTGGGAGTAAACCATCACCCTGGAACTTGAATCGAGTATCCTCTATTCGAATTGGGCCATGTGTTGATGGAGTTCGGGAGTTCGGTGCGGGTGAGCCACCGTTGCTGAGTGTGTAGGCACTGGGATCTAGCGCTGCGAAAGGTTCATGAGAAGCAGGCCGAGATGGGAGCTCGCTGGGTGGTGCCACAGGTGGTGAAGTCGGGGGTGGTGGTGGGGGAGCACCGGGGGCAGCTGATGGAGGCGGAGGAGGCGGTGGTGCCGCGGGTGATGAACTGTGCTGTCCCAACGCAGAACGGGCAGCCTGAGCAGCGATTGATGGCGGGGCTCCTGGTGGCGCCGGGGGAGGAGGAGGTGTGGATCGTGAAGGTGCCGGAGGGGGAGGCGGTGCTCGGCTGGAGGGGGCTGCTAATGGAGGTGGCGGGGGACCAGATGGCTTCCTCGAGGCTGGCGGAGGGGGCGCTTTGCCCGGCGCTGGAGGTGGTGGGGGTGCACGTGGAGGAGGTGCATCTGGAGCCTTTGTAGAAACTGTGCTAGAAGGTCTTGAAGCAGGCCTTGGGGGAGGTTTCTTTAGGCTTGCCACCAAAGGGTTGATTGGGGGTGCCGGCGGCGAGTCTGTTGTTGGAGGAGGAGGTGGGGGTCTAGCACCAGGCATTGTGGGAGGTTTGGGTGCCGATGCAGCAGGTGGTCGGCGTGCTTCACCGTCCGACATATATGGCGAGTCTCGACCGGCACCCGTATCAACACCTCCACGACTGCGCAATTTGGGCATACCCCCTGCGAACATGCCTCCCAGCTGAGACGCCATTGATCCGCCCGCATTGTCTGATCCGGAAACACCTTCGCTGTTACTCCTTAATCGATTTGCGGCTGGTCCGGATGGGACAGGTGGCGCAAGCCCGCTTGGAGGCGGCCTGGCACCAGGTACAGGTGGTGCACTTCCAATAGGAGGAGCTGATGATACACCCCCTGATCCCCCCAGAACAGGCGCTGATCGATCATTGGTCACAGCCTTCTTGAGTCTGGTGCCCTTGTGAATATCAGAGAGAAGCGCGCCCTATCCAGAGGTTAGCCGGCGGATTGCTGGTTCAACAAGCTCGCTGAAACAATGCGGCTCGGTAGTACTGATTGTCATGCCTACCCGATCTTTAGCTTGCCCTTTCCCGGGTCTGCTTGGTAAATTTGCTGGAGGGGGCGGCGGGGGAGGACCGCCCAAGCCTCCCGGAGGCGGCGGCGGGGGTGGAGGGGGAGGAGGCATCCTTAGGGAACAGACAATGGAGAATCAGAAATGGTACGGCAATCAACACAGAAATATACAGAAAGACGGTAAAGAGCGTTGGCTAGAGGAACTTGGACGTTGTTAGGCAGAGAAGTAAGAAGACGTCAGGGTGTACGGGGAAGTGGACGGCGCCGGGGCGAAGTCTCCGCCTAGACTCCCTCCCAAAAAATAACAGCCTCACAACGAACACATATCTCCACCGCCATGAAAAGAGCCGCTTTGACCGCCCAGAGGGGCTCCCGACAGGGTCAGGTCTGTCAATTATGCCAATTTTCGACATCGGCATCCAAGCGCGGTCTACCTATCGCGCGTTCACCACTCGTGCAGAGTCGGACCTCGATCTCCACCCTCCGTACACAGCCTTCCAAGAGGATCGATATATTGACATCGCGGTCTGCATTGGCCGGGCGCCAGTTCGCCAGTTCGGCATCCGCACCTGGTCCCGATGCAGCGCTGAAAGATATCGCACGAGATGCGTCCGCCCTGCACGAATCCAATACTGTTGCCTCCAATGAAGTTGTGGTCGACTTGCTACAAAGATGCCAACGGGTCGCAGAGCTCCTAGCCTCGCGTGAAAGAGATCAAACCGAAGAGTCCTCTGGTGATGAGGGCAACGCGATCTCATCCTTGCTCGACTTGGAGGAGAAGCAAAACACCACGAAGAGCACTGGACAACCACAATCCTCACAGAACCCGGATCCTCGATTGGCCGAGGAGGTCTCACAACTTGCAATTGCCATTTTGAAGGATGAGAAGGTCTTCATCTCGCCCGAGGCTCTGGCCGCTTGTACCGAAACCCTGACCCTCTTGCGCCGTGCTGAGCATTTCCCTGAAGTCTTCCACCTCTATGCAAACAAGCCCGTCCCAGAAGAGAACAGCTCCCCGGTGAAGTTGCTCAAGCCTAACCCCAAGAGCGTCAACAGTGCTGTTCCAGCCGAGCTGGCAAATAAGGCTTTAGGTATTGCAATTGAGCAAAAGAACCTACCGCTTGTGCTGGCCATCATTGACAACACCTTCTGCGCGCCTGCCTTCCACCGGGCGAAGATCTTCAAGAAGGCCGGTGTTCCCTTAGTCGGTCTTGCCGCTGCTCCGGCTGCCTGCTATGCTGTCGCATCGTGGGCCGCCACTTTCCAGAACACGATGGATCCAAACGTAGCAACCGGAATCGCGTTCGCTGCCACACTGGCTTACGTCGGTGGCACATCATCAATGGGTATATTGGCCATCACGACAGCTAATGATCAGATGGAGCGCGTAGTATGGATCCCTGGAATCCCGCTCCGTCAACGCTGGCTGCGCGAGGAAGAGCGCGCCGCGATGGACAGAGTCGCATGTGCTTGGGGCTTCAAGGATCCCTACATGAGAGGCGAGGAGGTTGGAGAGGAATGGGCGAGTCTTCGGGAGTTCATTGGCATGCGAGGCATGATCCTGGACAAAACGGAACTCATGGCTGGTATGGAGTGAAACTAGTGTGTACGATAGTGACTGTTCACATAACAAGCAATACATAATGTACAACATTTTGAGTTACGAGCCACCCCTGCAGCTTTAGCCCTACACTATGTGGGATAAATTACGATAAATTCAGATAAAAAAAAGGTTGAGACCGATCATGAGCTTCATTTTTTATTCAGTCGTGAGACTATGACATAAACCCAGTTCTCAGACCCAAACTAGAAAACCCGGCGCAGCAAAGCGACAGATAATCTAGTAGACACGGTGGGGAGGAGACATGGAAGCCTTGATGACAAGGCTGCCAACGTTCTGCCAGCCCTTCTTGAGGAGGGAGACGAGGTAGTTGATGGCGAGCATCAGGTTGGCAACGATGGCCTCCTTCTCCATGGAGACGTGGCCGACGGCAACACCGAGACACAGGACCTTCTTAAGCTGGAACTTAATGGTGGACTTGACGTCGGTGACCTTGGCGGCCATATCCTCAGCGTGGGAGATGGGGGTGGGGAACTTTCCGGCCTTGGAAAGACCGGGACCGAGCAGACGGGGAATCTGCTTGATCAGAGCCTCGGAAGCAAGGAAGGCATCGTACTTGCGAGCAAGCTTCTTGATGAGCTTCTTGTTCTTGTTGAGCTTCTTAAGATCCTCAACGGACATGGCATCGATACCGTGGTGCTTAGCACGGTCGAGATCGTGCTGGTCACCAAGAACACTGTGGGCAGTCTGTTAGTATATGTATTCACTTGTACCGCGATTATTCGCTCGCGAGCACATGGGGCAAATGCATAGCATTTGCGGCGGGAAAAACGTACCAGATACCCATGTTGGGGCGGGGGACGGTGGGCAGCTTGATGGTACCGGAGAAACGCTTGTCACGCTGGGGGTCGTAGTTCTTCAGACCGATCTGGAGCTCGATGGTCTCGTTGAAGTTACGCTTCTTCTCATTGAGAGAGTAGTTGAGGAGGTTCTCAACATTCTGGCGCACTCCGGCTGTAATGAGACAAAGGAATTAGTGACAAGGTCATCGAGGTGAGAGTAAGACGAGAAACGTACCGACTGTGATCTTGGACATGATTGCTACAGTCTTCCTAAAGAAGTTGGAATTCTTAAGGTATGGCTCTGCGCTGAATGCTGGAAGAAAAGAAATTGTCGAGGGCCGTGTATTTCTCCGCTTGTGGGTATGATGACGCTAGGCTGAAATAGGATTAGCGGTGCCCTAAAAATCCTTTTGCTGACTCATCTCTCTTCATCTTGCCTCAGGCAAGAACATTCCCTCATTTGGAAACTACCAACCTTTGGACCCGTGGACCTACCGGTTTTGGCGTCGGGCATTATGAAGAGAACAACATAATCCTCCCGAGGTCTCTTTCTTGATCTAGAAATTATCTTATATATCACATCTGGAAATACTTGGAGAGGTTCCCACTAGCTTCTAATTCATCGGCCAACATTTACGCTCGATAGGTGACCCACGATCTAGATCCACCAGAACCGCTATCCTGTACCCCATATGTACATCAACATAAACAAGCCCAGCTGAGCCAGATGAAGTCATCGCGAGAGCTCGACGCAGCGATTACCGTAGTCATTCATGAACATTTAGATTGATCTTGAAGATCTTTCGTCATGGACACCATCTGACACAAAGCCCGGTTATGTATGAGTCTCCGGTGACCGAGCAACACAAGCTTCGGTGCATAAGACGGGTAAACGCAAGAAAATCCATGCAATAAAACCAAGCCAGGCTATTTCAGGATGCATCTCGACAGGCGAAACACGACAAACCGAGCCTGCGGGGACTGCAGATGATCGCAGCGCTTAAACGTGACCGGCGGCAGTGTCAGCCTCAGATGACTGGTCACCCCTTTTGGCGTTGACGAAGCCCATCGTATTTAATGATCCGAGGTCCCTCGTCTTCAGCTCTGGTACTCAAATTAACCTACTTATTATTTTTCTTGTATAGCCCGGGTTGCATTCCCTGAGATCCAGGGTTGTATGTGTATGACTCTTAACGCCTAACACCTGACTTGAAGCATCAGCTGCCTAGGCTGCCTGGACGATCTACCATTTCCATTTAATAAAGATTCCCAGGTTTGAAGATTCGCAACCCTGGAACGCGCCAATATGTCCGAAACGGTATATTCCCGCGATCCTACGACGCCTCGAGACTACTACTCGGGGCTAGATAATGACGGCTCTTTGATCGAGAAATTTAAAGATATCGACGATAAGACACAGTTTTATGGAGCTATGCGCCGTCTCGAAGATCCCCTTACGAAGAACTTTGTGTTGGATTTTGGGAATGATGATGCGTGGTGTGCCTCCGATTTGGATACGGATGAGCTGCAAAAATTGCTCAGCAAGCCGGTAAGATTATTTGAGACCAGCGAGGAACAGCCAAAGAGAGTGGAATTTCTAACTCCGTCCAGAAGCCCAGGTGTTTCGGCACACGTTGGATGTAAGCTGGGGGAATTGCAGCTGCGGTCTTATACTTACATCTCATAGCAACATCTGGGCGCCCGAGGAGCAGAAAGACAGCATTAAAGTAAGAAATTCCATTTACGAAAATGATATTGGAGACTAATGACATGAAGGCAATAACTACACATTACGGCGTGTCTGAACGATTACAAGGTATGATGTGCACAGAACCGGTACAGTCGGGGCCCCAAACATCACCTGTCCCCGACAAAAGATCCTCGACACCGGATGTTGAGAGATCCTTCCACCATGATGTGGACGACACGGAGAATGCAAAATATCTCGCCGACCCAGAAAGAGCCCGCGAATCAGCTTCATTCAAAAACTTGACGTTTGCCCAGGTCACCGACCAGATCTGGCACTTTTCCTCGGTAGACCATGGTCCTCGATGTGAGTATTGCCCAACCCGACGGAGCTGGAAGCTGACTGGCCAGATACTTGTATCGGCTATAATACGTTATTTGTGATCCCGACACTGTCAATGCCCAATGGCAAAGATCTCCCGGATGGAAAGCGACTCTGGACATGGCTGATACAGTGCGATGACGGTAGGGAAAGCCCATCAAAGCCTGATCCCAGGACTGATGTAGGACAGGAACTATCATTTCGATCCAAGAGAATCCATTCCCCAGACGCAACGACGTCCCAATCGACGAAGCCAAGCCGGTCCTTGACATCGTGCGCCGAAACATCCGCTTCATCTTCGCAGGAGTATCACGATTGCACTATGCCATGTCGGAGAGCGAATCACTCATTACGATCCGGGTCCGACATTTCAGCGACTTCGGGCCCGACCAGGCGAGCATCAAACAGGAGGACGGACCGAGTCTGCTGTTCTATTATATCTTCGACGACTGGGTATCGAGCTATGGTCTGATCGCCAAGCGCGAACATAAATATGGTGTTTTGCTTGA
This sequence comes from Penicillium olsonii, assembly GCA_911174995.1. Lineage (NCBI taxonomy): Eukaryota > Fungi > Ascomycota > Eurotiomycetes > Eurotiales > Aspergillaceae > Penicillium > Penicillium olsonii. The sequence goes on from CAJVNO010000033.1 coordinate 444,494, forward strand.
GGAACTGGTTAGTCATGTGGACCTGCTGTCACCCATGCACGCTAACCCAGACAGAGAGGAAATATGCTTGATCGACCGGTGGTGGATCTGATCAATGAGCTCCACTGGCTGGGGCGGCGACTGGCGGTCCTCAAGCGACTGTATCAGAGCTACGAGCTGATCATGCGACGACTCTTGCAGCGACAGCGCATGCTCCGCGATGAGGCCCGTTCATTACACCCCGCAGTCCCGTATGGAGCCACCTTTGGCGACATGGAGTATGTGGATATGCGACAAGCCAGTCTCGTGAGCCATTCCAGTAGTCCCAGTACGGCCGAAAAGTCCGTGGGGGTGCAGTTGAGCTCGACGGCGGTGGCGCGATTCGAACGATTGGTGGATCGGATCAATTTGTATTGTCTGAGTGAGATTGAGAATTGCCTCAATGAGAAGGAATCCTTGACATTCTTGGTAGGTGGGGAGATGCGGCGGTTCGTTGTTGTCCGCTGACATGACGGCAGAACTTCAATCTGATTGCGCTCAAAGATTCGCAAGCGGTGGAGAAACTGACGCGCATAACGATTCTGCTGGCCAAAGCCACCATCCTGTTCCTGCCGGTCAGTCTGATGAGTGCATATTTCTCGACGGAGCTCATTGGCGTGAAGAACGGATACACCAAGACGGACTACTGGGTCAGCTTTGCGGTGATCTTCGTGTTGTCGGTGCTATTGTTGACGGTGTTTGGCTATGCCAGTGACACGGTCGAGGGGAAGACGATCTATCGGTCCATGGTAGGGACATTCTTCCGCAAGTCTCGCCAAAGAATGTCACGAGAAAGTCGATCCTAAAGAGTGATAACCTATCACAACAAGGTGGATGGGTCTTGGGCCGAGAATCGTATGTAAATTACGGGGTCAACACCGTGTCCTCTTGTCCTTATAGATAGGCAGAACCATTTGCTCCATGGATATACAGTGCCCAGGTGGTTATACAGTAGTCATTATACAGTACAGTATAGTAGTCATATGATAGAGTATCTGCCTAGATATCGTCCTAGTCTTTGTCCACTCTACAGTATCCTACTAATAGTCCGTACCACAGCCTCGTCATATCATGAGAAACGGGTATTTCGACGTATTCAAAAACCAGCCAATTTCCTGTCTCCTTTCCTCGTAATCCCCTTCTCTTTCATCACTTTATATAACGGAATACATTTTCTGCCGGTAAGTGGTAGTGTCTGACTGGCTCGTGCCCGCCCCTGATCTCTGACCGACAAGTCCACAACACGTTTTCCAACCCCTCCGCTTTCTCCCTTTCCACCCTATCTCCCCGATCTGCCTCTGACATCGCACCAGGACGAGGTTCTAATTCGACAAAATGGGTATCACTTTCTCACGGCTGTTCGACCGCCTATGGGGGCGCAAGGAGATGCGCATCCTGATGGTTGGTCTTGACGCCGCTGGTAAAACCACCATCCTCTACAAGCTGAAGCTCGGTGAAATCGTCACCACCATCCCCACCATCGGTCAGTCCCTGTGCGCGACCCGCTCCCACCCAATCTGACCCAGATAGGTTTCAACGTCGAGACCGTCGAATACAAGAACATTCAGTTCACCGTGTGGGATGTCGGTGGTCAGGACAAGATCCGTCCTCTGTGGCGCCACTACTTCCAGAACACCCAGGGTATCATCTTCGTCGTCGACAGCAACGATCGCGATCGTATCGTTGAGGCCCGCGAGGAGTTGCAGCGCATGTTGAACGAGGACGAGCTCCGCGACGCTCTCCTCCTGGTCTTCGCCAACAAGCAGGATCTGCCCGTATGTCTTCCCCCCCTGGGACGACGCAACCCTTTCCGCCCCCTTTTTCTTAACTGATCCGCTTTTGTCTAGAACGCCATGAGCCCCGCCGAGATTACCCAGCAACTGGGTCTCCAGAGTCTGACCCGCCGTGCCTGGGTGAGTGGAAACCCCGATCGGGATTGTCGAGACCCTGCTAACCGTTCCCTTCCAGTTCATCCAATCGACCTGCGCCACCACCGGAGACGGTCTGTACGAGGGTCTGGAGTGGCTCGCCGATGCGCTCCGCAAAGCCAACCGCGAGTAAGGGTCTATAATGTGAAGTCGAACGAGGAGAATACCGAACTCAAATGATGACGACCATGTTTCTTTCTCCGGGTTAAACCTTTGGCTTTCTACGCTATGTTACCAGCCTTTGTCTATTTTCCTTTGCTCTCCAAAATTGCGTCTCTGTTTGCCTTTTTGGAAAAAGAAAGAGATCTGTATAAGTACACATCCATTGTAAACTGAAGATCCCAAGGCAAGGAGAGAGAGAGAACCAAACAAAGAGAAATTTCGAGCCTCTTAGTGCAATGGCACGAACACGAATATACAGATCAATCTGATCCGGAGTTGTATGGGGACGCATAAACGTTAGCCCTGGCCCCTTCTACCTGCGTAATCTCTCAATTTCTTGGAAGCGCCGGTAGTCTTGGCAGTTTGGGCCATAACTACCCTCTGCTCGATCTCTATCTCTATTTTAATTTTGCTGTAACCGAAGATCCTCAGAATCGGGTTGGAATTGAATTCGAAACCGGGCTGAGCATTGCCTGGCCGACGATCATAACACACTCGCGTGCCTCGCTTCTCCTTCTAGCTTCTCCCCCTCCTCCTCCCCCTGATTCAGCTTGATTAAATCTGCTCGATCTGAATGGAGTGAAGTGTCTTTGAATATAGTTGACCCCACTTCGATGTTGAGATCTGGTTCGACATCATGACCGTTCAGGCGAGGCGCCATTCCGCTGCATACAAGGCCCCATCGCCCTATAATACTCGCGATGCGGACATCGAAAAACAACCCAGTGCAGGCCGTCACACCTACCGCCACCACCCTAGCGATGATTCCGACGACGATTCGCTGGACGAACCCAACGTCGCGGCCTCATACCCCCCACCTGTCGTAGCAGGTGGTAGTCTTCGTCGCCCCGGAGGTGTCGTGGGCTTCCGCGTCCCTCAGCGGATTATGCGATGGCTCTGTTTCGCGCTCTTCGCCGCCCTGGTCGTGTTCATCCTGACCCTCTTCCGATTCACCCTCTCCGCCTCGGTTTCGCAAGTCACCGTCGAGTTGCCCAAAGTCGTCGCCGCCAAACCACCACAATGGGAGAGCTTTCCGTTCCTCAGTCGCTACGAGGGCGGTATCTCCGCCCTGGTCGCGCGGTCGAGCAATGTCCCTGAATATCCCGGTGATGGTTCCGAGGAATTCACTGTGCGGCCAGAAACCGATGAGGAAAAGCAGGAGGCCCAGAAGCAGGAACCCAAGGCCAAGAGGGACAAGGACCTGCACCCGAACATGGCTAGTAGTGTCTTCAACCCTTATCCCGACTACAAGTCGCCGGATTATATCAAGAAATACGGCGAAAAGCGCGAATGCTTCCTCAACCCGGAGAACACCCTGCGCGTCCCGTCTGTGCAAAGCTACCCAGGTGTTCCTAATGGCTTCCCGGAGCCGGCATTGGGCTCGAACACGATCTTGGGCATTCGAGACGATATGTGTTTCGACCGATTCGGTCGATTGGGCCCCTATGGTTTCGGCTACGGGGCAAAGAAAGGTGGCTCTGGCGCCGGACTGGATGGCCATCGCGACGGCGCTGATAGCGTTTGGGAGGATGTGCCACCAGTGGATTTCCGGACGGTGGATTGGGCTGGCGCACAGAACCGCTGCCACGCTGCTAATCGCCACCGTTTCAATGAGTTGCCTGAGCCTCGTCTCAACAACTTCGTTTCCATGCCTATGGGAATTCCCAAGGTGAACATTCCGCCGCCGGCGGAGGATTCTCGTCAGGAGCCACCTCAAATTGGCTCCGAGCGCGTGTCCCGTACTGCTGTGGTCATTCGCACCTGGCATGACTTCAACTACACCCCAGAGGACATCATGTATATGCGCTCTGTCATCTCTGAGCTCTCATTGATGTCTGGTGGAGAGTACACTATTCACTTCCTGGTCCACGTAAAGGACACCAATTTGCAGATCTGGTCCGATGATGAGACCTACCAGCGGGTCCTCCGGGATTCTCTCCCCGAGGAATTCCGTGGAATGGGAACCCTGTGGTCAGAGCCCCAGATGGCTCTCATGTACCCCGGACTGGAGGAGACATGGATGCGCGATCTGCCGATTCATGGCGTTTACCGCAGCACATACATGCCCATGCAGTACTTTGCATTCCAACACCCTGAGTACGACTACTTCTGGAACTGGGAAATGGACGCCCGTTACACAGGCCACTGGTACCACCTCTTCGACAAGGTCGGCGAGTGGGCCAAGAAGCAGCCACGAAAGGGTCTCTGGGAGCGTAATGCTCGTTTCTACGTCCCCTCCGTGCACGGGTCATGGGAAGACTTCCGACAGATGGTCCGCGTGCAGACGGAGAGCGGCACCAACTCCGCCAACAACATGTGGAGCGCTGTTAAGGGTGGAGACCCTAATGTGCGGGGCTCAATGCACCAACAAGGCGACAGATCCATCTGGGGCCCTGAACGCCCTGACGAACGAGACATCTTCGAAGTCGAGGGCGAGGGAATCCCACCCACTAGCATGGACAAGGACCAGTACCAATGGGGTGTTGGTGAAGAAGCGGACTTGGTTGTTTTCAACCCGCTCTACGACCCGGAGGGCACCACCTGGCTTCTCCGTGACGATGTCACGGGCTATAACAGGGAGAAGGGCATGCCCCCTCGCCGCACGGCCATCATTACCGCATCCCGTATCTCCAAGAAGCTGCTCACGACCATGCACCGTGAGTGCGCGCTCAAGCGTCACAGCATGTTCTCGGAGATGTGGCCCGCCACCACGGCGCTGCACCACGGGTTCAAGGCCGTCTTTGTTCCACACGCAGTATATGTCGACCGCCGCTGGCCCAGCCGATACCTGGAATCAGTCTTCAATGCCGGCCGCAATGGTGCCTCCGGTGGTGCACGCACCTCCATCTTCGGTGACCGCGAACATAACTTCCGCGGCACCACCTGGTTCTACTCTGCCGGCTTCTCGCCCAACCTCTGGCGTCGCTGGCTTGGACTTCGCGTCGACAATGACGGAGGCGAGCAGCGCGAGCTTGCCGGCGAGGGTCGCATGTGTCTTCCTCCTATGCTTCTTCATCCAGTCAAAGAAGTCAACATGATCATCGACGACGGAGAGCACGCGGAAGACCGCTGATCTCTCGAACTGCCTTTTACGTTCCTGGGCCACCGCCCACACTACTGTATAATGACCTCCACATACACGTTTGATTTCTGTTGGTAAAAGGCGTTCCCATGTGGTATGGCCAGGATGGCTCATGTCTCATGCATTTTCGGGGCTTCCTGTTTTTGGTGTTCATTCAGGGTCTAGCTGATGGTTCTAGATTTTGATATCCATTGGGAAAAGAACCTGGGTCATGTCCTAGATCTCCCTCGTTTATAGACTGCACATAATTCATTCAATTCTGAGTATTCAAAACTGTTCAGGGATATAAAGTAAAAACGAAATGCCGCCAGTAGCTTCCAATGCAAACGTCAAATGCAATATGCAATATGCAATATTAATGTAATAACTTCCAAGGTTCAAATAGAACCAACCTCAAAGAATCGGCGAACAGAACCTCACCCCCCTCGAAGCAGGCTTCCTTTCTCTCCCAAGCATCCGATCTGAACAGTTCCATGTACTCGAGCCAGAACTCCGACTCAACGGACTCCTCGCCACAAAATCAGCTACCCGAAAACAGATACTGCACTCATAAACTCCACCATCGATCCCAAACTCCAAACAAGTCGTACAAACTCTGTGCCCACACTTGGTCAAAAGGACCTCTACCCTCTCCTCATCCTCAACACATGTATGACAGAAATGCGTCGGGTAATGAAGATGCGGCTGGAGCATGCGTCGTTCAATTTCCGATGCAAGCTCCTTTCCCTTTTCGACACGTGCTCGAAGGAGTGATACACCAGTACGCAGTGTGATTATTTCCTCATCCAAATTGACTGGTGGTTTCGTCAGAGTTGGAACAGGTTCAAGGAAAATGACAGGTCGGAAACGTTCGGAGAGAGGTCTGTCTTTCATGGATGTTTGCTCGAGGAGCCAGCGTCGACGAATTTGGCGATTGAGCTGAATGGTGTAGAATATTGAGAGGGTTTGCCAGGCGCGCCATTGGGAGGAAGAATCGATGGGTGTTTGTGATATAGACATTGTTGAATCAATTGGGGTCATGTTTGAAGCCGGGCTGTGGTCCGGGCTTGTATATAGGCAATCTCCAGTGGAGTATCGAATTGGGTGTGGCGAATGGGCGGAGCAGAGGAGATGGAAGATCTGGACCTTGAGGTTGTTCTGGTTTGAAACACAATCGGCGTGAGACCTAAGCTCTTTATACCCAACGCAGAGACCTGAAGTATGAAAATGTGAGTTTCGGCCGAAGAACCTCAACCCTGACCCAAGGTTGGTTATACCCCAGATCACCCGAGGTGAAGAAGAGGTGCATAGTCATTGGCTGGAATGGGCAATTTGCCCCCCAAAATCCTTTTTTTGCCCAGCCCTGAAGGGCTACTGAGCTGCCACTTTCGGACCCAATAACCACGGAATCCTCGTAGACATCGGGATCCCGTCGCCACTTCCTGGCAATGTGAGGATATTGGAATTAAAGGCTTTCTGCATGAGCCACATTATGCACCTAGTTGCCTCGGGCCGTGAGGCTTGATTGCCCCTTGCAGAAAATTCTAACTGCAGCCGATACTCGAATCAATTAGCTGATCATTGAACAGCTTGAGCGGAACTACGGCAAGACCCGTCCAGACAGACCTCGCTTAGATGGTCTCCACAAGGCGACGGTAACATCCGGGCCTAGAAGGCCTAAATCTCTACTTTCCGAGGTTGAGCTGTCAAGCCAAGGCTTAACGGTTTGGAGGGATGGCCTCTTGGACTTGCCGCTTTGGGCGCATCTCATGTTGAGTCTCAGATCTCGGTGTATGGTGTATACTACCTTCGATAGACAGTTCGTGATCTATACGTCGGTCCATCGAGTTCCGAATATTCTTCGGTGGAACCACCCAATTCTACACACTCCCAGGTTGCAATTGAAACACCTCTGAAGTGGAAGGTGTACAAGAGTGTTTCTCCAGAGGGTCCAACACTTCTCGCAGATATCACATACCCAGCATCGGCCCCGCCATCCGACTCTCGACGAAGCGGAGTCAAGGCCCAACGTCCGGATATACAATCCGCTTCAATCTCATCCGCCAAGCTCACAGACCACCACTCAATCGAAGTAGTACGAGAAGGGGTTTCCGCCAAGCGCAGGAGAGAATACTTCTTCCCCCACGACTGTCCAGTCACACACCCCGTTTCAACCACGTACTCCCTGTCATAAGCCGGACTAGTCGGATAGCGAGGACGAAAAATCACCTCGCCAGCCGTTTCATCAATCCCTGAAGCATGCATGGATTTCCACACTCCATGCAAAGCCCGGAAGATCGCCGAAGCCGCGCCCGTCCTAGCTGCAGCTCCATGCAGCGCATCCCCCAACGCAACCAATGTTCTAGTCGCTTCGCTTTCGTTCCCCGTCGATCGTCCCTGACACATTGACGTGTCCCGGTAGCGAGCAGGGATCACAGGCCCAGACTGGTCGCCATCCAGGACGGTGCGACGGATACCCAATTCCTTGGCGAAGGTCTCCATCAAGCCTACATAGTCGCCCATCGGAAATTGGCCTCGTGCTAGGTCTGGGTCTGCGGCCCTGATGAGTCGAAGACTTGCCTTTTGCTCTTCTGTGTAGACTGCTTCGGTCCCGGACCAGAGGTGTCCGAGGAATCGGGCTTGCATTTCCATGATGCCCCAGTATGGGCCTCGGTAGAAGCCGACGAATCCAACGTCTGGAATCTCGAATCGCACGGTGCCGCCCTTGTCGAGAATCAATGGTGAGAAGGGGTCGGTCGAGCAGTATTCCAGTTTCGAAAGTACAGGCTCTGGCAGGACCGAGAGGGCTTTGAATGGTGTGAACCCTGTAGCCATGACGATTGTTCCAACGTCTTCTATCGTCTTGATATCCCCGTTTGGCTCGGCATACTGCACAGAAGCCAGCCTGGTGCCGGGATGTACAGACAAGACCCGACCCATTGACGCCTGGATAGCTCCAGCTCGGACAAACTCGGCGTAATCATTACCGATGGCAACCCACGGGGGCATAATCTTAGTTTGTCCCGTGGCCATATGCGCGATCTTCTCGTAATCATCTCCCAGCAATGATTGGAAATACCCATTCGTCTTGGCTACTTTTTCTTCCGGGATGGGCCCCAACGCGTATTCTACTGGCCCCGGGGGCCGGCGACTCAGGTCATACATGGCCAAGTCCAGGGGTTGAAATGAGGGATTATCTTCAGGCCCATGGGGAAGATAGGTCGGTAGAGCCCAGAAGGGTCTCGAGTGTATGTGATGCACTTTGTTCTGGGCGGTCGGCATCTCTCGCATATGAGCAGACAGGGACGATTGGCCCAGGGCTACAGCAGATGCGGCTTCGACGCCCGACATACTGCCACCAATGACAAGCGTCGTGCCTTGCGTCTCATTATCTCCACGGGCATGAGACGGGCTCTCACGTCGGTGAAGAGTCGAGCTGTGGATGACATGGTCGGAAAATTCCGCCAGCCCCGGTATACTGGGGATGTATTTCTCCGCGAAATAGCCCGATGCGATTACGAGGAAGTCGAAATCCTCCGAACAGAGCTTTTCAGTCGGGGCGCCACTTCAAGAAATTGTCAGTACTGCGTTCTTCAACTTGCAGACAATTTCGAACACACTAGTCTTGAAGCCACTGGACTTTCCATCTCACGCCATTGTCTCTGCGCTCTGTCGCCACGACTTTGCATCCCAGTCTCAAAATGTCCTTTGGGATATATCGCTCCGCATAGCAAGACAGATAGCGAGCCACTTGTCTAGCGCGGGGGAACACAGGAACCTCATCCAGCACCGACTCCCAATCGAGATCCGAGAAAGCTACCGTGAATCGACTGAGATTGGTTGGCATCTGAGGGTCCAGTGTGACCGGCTGATTGTCTGGACAGACATTCCACAGTCCACCGACTTGACGCTGGGTGTCGAATATCACTGGCGAGAAACCGTGGTCCAGCAAGGTTTTGGCCGTGACCAGGCCGGAAGGACCAGCACCTGGATGTGTTAGAAGGGCATGAATGACAGTGGTTGGACGTACCAATGATTGCTACTGACATTGTCAAAGTAGAAAGTTGAGTCGAGTGTCGCTAGACTTACCCCGCCTCGGCTTTCCTTCCACGCCACTCAAGCCGATCTTTCCGGGGAAGTTCGTATTCGAAGGTTTAGTACTTTTGTTCATACATTTAATGTTGGACATAGTATTTCTGTAAGAATCTGGATTTAATCATAGTAATCCGTAAAGAATATTCTGTCTGGGTGCAACCGGCTGTCATGGACTAATAGTACAGGATATCAATAAAACAAAGGTCCCAGACCAAAGCAGAAACAGAGAAGCAGGCTGACAAGGTTGACAAGGTTGACAAGGCTGACCAGGCCAGAGCGGGAGGCTGAAAGCGGAGGGAAAAGCCCAAAGCGCTCTATTGAATGACGTCCACGCCAAGCATAGATGATTGTCCCCACTGAGGGAGACCTGTTAGAGGCCAGTGATTCCAGCGCATTGACTTTGAGTTGAAACATTCCAGAATAACCAATGGGCTCCACTCGAATCGTTCATGTTCAATCGGCTCATCGATCCTCAGGAGACGCGTTGAAGCCACTCGGTGACTTGGATCTCGGGGGAGTGGAGGTTAGGCTTGTAGGCTTCGTTGCATTCTTGTGCGGTGACGAGGTTGTCCACATTGCGTTGTGTCAGAGGGCTTTTGTGTTGGTTCTTTTTGCGCAGGAGCTCTTTCTCTGCGAAGGCCGCGGGCGACAGCTTGTGGAGGGTATCCCGGAGTCGTTGGATGTGAGCGCCCGGAGGCGAACGAGGTACATGAGGGGGACCGAAGGGTTGTTCGGATTTCCAGGGGCCTTCAGAGGTGACTGAATCGACCTTTTTGGGTGAGAGGGTAGACATGGTGTGAGTGTGGTTTGAGAAGGGGAGCAGTGATGGTTAAGTACATACTTCTATCTCCGCGGGACCCGCGGGGGTCGTGCCCTTTGATTGGATTCCCGGTTTCCCTTCCCTTCACTTCGCACAGTGCATTAGTCCCATCCCCCCGGAGATGGGTCATGCTTGGCATCTATATGCGTCAATATGTACGGAGTATGGAGTCTATCTGCGAGATTGCGACATGAAAGCCGATCGAAACATCAGTTCACAAAAAGGCCTACGTCATGGGACAAAGATGCCGATCAACGAAGTCCTTTTAGGGCGATTCCAGAAAAAGAGAAAAGACGGGAGCTACGTGGAACGGGCACAGAATGGCCAACCAGACTCCAACGTGGCAGCCCTTAGAGTCTAATATGTCATATCCACCATCTCAGGTACTGCTTCACTTTGGACTGCTTCGAATATTGCGGTCAACTCTGCCCATTCATGCCAAATACCATGGAGTCTTGGTGTTCTGGCAATATATTTTATCAGGTCGTGTCGTCAGACAGATGGCACATTAGAGCCTATCCAATTTGAAACCTTGAAGGCGTGAGAGACTGAGGGTAAGATGAACCTGGGAAGTTTGAAGACCGAATTAGAAAAGAACAATGAATCAAGGGATCCAATGTTGCCTAGGTGATCTTATAAACAATTTGATAGGAGAAAGCGAAGAGCCATTTATCCATGGATGCTCTCGTAGCTTCCCTTCCATATTTTGCATTGTAGTCCAGATATTTAGGGACTGCTCAGGTGGGCTTTGCCCAGATGCTTATTCAAGGTTATATAATGACCTTTGGGCACTTGAAAACCAATCAAAGATACACCAGACCTCTACTAGGTATGGTGAGGCATTACTTGCGACCTCGGGAGTCATACAGGACTCCCAAGGCAAGACTTCACTTGCATCCCGCGCAGTCGGCGGTTAAAACACCGTGATCCTCGAAGACTACTTTTCTCAAATTTGAGGAGCAGTGGTTGCCCAGGGGCACCACTTTCAAAATACACCAAGAGGCCACTCAAGTGCTGTGGTCTCTCGAATAAGAGATCATCCCCAACTCCGCATTTTATACGGAGGAACCGCGCCATACACGAATTTCAAGGTTCTCCTCGGTCGCGCCACATCACGGGCTGGGCGATCGTTCATCTCACACATCCAAGCAGGGATTATTGTAGAGATCTCTCTGTATCATTAACAGGGTGATTTTTGACCACGCAGCGGCCAACGTCAATTTTCCAATTTGGAAATATATTGGCTACTACCTGGCCAAGTTCATCAGCTTTGCCCAGCGAGCTCGCGGTCAGTCGTCTCCAAGCCCAGCCAGTCTACATACGAACCACGACGAGACGTCGCGGTATGAATCGATGCTATATCCCTATCTGCGATACTAACGGCTTCTGGATGAGCTAGTGTACACGAAGTTTCCAAATTGGAAATTAGAATTACCCCTGGTTATGGAGCTGCATGAAAAAGCGATGCCCAATGATTTCATCGAGCATCTAATATGTGAATCTGAAACTAGGATGATCGTCGCCAAGATTCTCCAATTCCTCCTGAGGGTATTCATACCGATGATCCCTCTTGCCCTGTTCGCGGACTCGATTCTCGCGATGCAAATAAGCAAAGAACACAACACACGCGACTCCACAGATCCACACCATACCAAGACTCACCCCAAACCCAGTGACATATGTCGGGGCCTCGGAATCAAAGAAAACATTGCTGGCAACCAGACCGCCACAGTTGCCAAAGCCGATCTGCATGGCCGATGCAATAGACTGCTTATAGTGCCCGGCCATATTGTTGCTCAGCCACCCCATCAAGATCGGCTGCGTCATGTACCCGCCGCCCGTGATTGCGTAAAGAGCGAAATACCGCGCTCCCACGGGCACTGACTCCTGGCAGAGCAGAAGGATGTATCCGATCGTGGCGATCATGCAGCCCGTTAGGGTGAACGCGAAGCGGTGGCGGAGTCGATCGCTGGCAAATGCTGTCGCTAAAGCAATGACTGTTGCCACGAGGTAGATGGGAATACTCATCACTTGAGCCCGAACGGATGTCCAACCGAGTTGTTTGAGGATGGTTGGGGTGAAAAATGATGTTGCATACCCGGTGTTGACGATGCCAAAGTACATGATCGGACTGACAATAATAGTTAGCGATGCCTGATTCTGAAGCAGAATTTCATGACGTACCCTAGGTATAGTTTGATGTCGGTGAACGTTCGCTTCATCGCTGGCTTGTCAAAGCGGTTCATCTGCGCCTCGCCTCGATCTTCCGAAAGTCTTTGAATCATCATGGTGCGCTCTTGGTCGTTCAAGAACGTAGACTGCTCAGGCCAGTCGACGATCAAAAATTTTGCCGCGATGGCAGACGCAACTGTCGCTAAGCCTTCGATGATGAAGATCCATCGCCAGCCACTGTATCCAGCCACACCGTCCATTTTGGCGATGGCATATGCGAGCAACTAGAACAATGTGTTTAGCGCCAACTCTGACTATCAAATCGGGGTGTACGTACACCACTAACAGCGCCAGCCAGAATGCTTGCGCTGAAGAAAACATTCAGTCGCCATTGCAATTCATGGCGCTTGTAGTACATGGCGATCAAGTAGATGCAACCTTTAAAATCAGCAAAGCTCTTGATTTGCTGGGAATACCAACATACCAGGCATGAATCCAGCCTCAAATAAGCCCAACAAGAATCGACATGCAACTAGACCTCCGAAGCTTTGTGTTACTCCCTGACAAATAGTGACAATTCCTGTAAATGTCAGCATAGTTTGTAGCATGCAGATGGACGAAATACCCCAGAGGAACATTATTCCACTCAGCCACCACGAGGGCGGGACCTTCTTCAAGACTAGATTGCTGGGGACTTCAAACAAGATATATGGGATGAAGAAGATGAAAAGTGCTATATTGTAGTCATGGCCTTCCATACCAAGGTCCTTCTCAAGACCTTGTAGTCGTGCATTGCCGATATTGATTCGGTCAAGGAAAGCAAGAAGAAAAAGAAACATTAGTATGGGCACAACATGGATATCAAGCTTCCACAGCAATCGCTTTTCCGCGGCTCGGTCTATTTCCGGCACTGAAGATGTTGATTTGACATTTTCAACCATCTCATGGCTTGTGTCTTTTTCAGAGTCCATGGTGGCCGTAGTATCAGCGATCGGTTTTAGAAAATACCGCCAGATTGAACCGGGGCGATTTCGATGCGAAAAAGGCCCTTTTAAGTACTTTCCATTGACTGTGAGGAGCTACTCACGGGTATAAGGACTGGGGAAATCCGGGGTACTGCTCCACCCCCGCACTACCGACTTTGATTCCGCTGTCCTCGATCGCTATCAATTCCGCAGTTGGGGAAGCCAAGAAAGGCCAGGCTTGGATCGGTGGGCGAGGGGCAGATTGAGAGCAATGCCGGTCACAAAGGTGCAGGAAAAGGAAGTTCGGAAAGAAGCAACTTCTCGCGCTGACTATCTGGGCGTGCTGTATTTTCACCAGCCTGGCGTGACCAACCTTGGAAAGAGGGTAACCACCTCGGCACCGAGCTAGGTAAAGAAAAATACCAATGGATAGCTTAAAGTATTTGGGTTGAAAAAGTAATCGCAGCGCAGATATATGCAAGTAAACAGAGCTTCTCAAGGTCTCGACAAAGTCGAAAATAGAATTATACTTACAATCCCAAGATGGTGACAGAGCGCATGAAGGAAAAGGCGCCTTGGCTGAAAGTGATGTTCCAGCTACGACATGGAGAACAAAACATTCTGTTCATTTTATCTTAGCGATCTCTCGAGATGCCAGCCAATCTAGGAATGCAGAGCCAAGCCAAGCCGATCTAGGTTTTGATTGCGGAATGGGACCCGGAATGTCATTCCGCGTAGTCTAACGCAGTGGGCACCTGGGCAAGATCTTGGGAAATTAGATGTTTGACCAACCAGAAAGAGACAGAGACGGTTATTCAATTACAATTACACTGCAGATAATAGATCGATCATTTCCTGCGATCCAATACTTGTCCCAATTTTGTATAATGGACTCAAGTGGAGCGGGATGTCTATCTAAAATAGGATCCTTGCACACTCTGTGTAGTACAGAAATAAGATGCAATCGAGCTTGCTGCACTTCTCCAGATCTAGCAAATTTGAGACAACACTTGAATGAATGCCATTTGCAAGGGCTGTGGGGAGTACCTGATTTAACTCGAAATCACTTTACTGTTTTCAATAAGTACATGTAGTGTGCTGGGGTCGATGAGTGCCCATAGCAGATAACTGGGATATGAGGGTGGTATAGAATATCAGGAGCAGTCAAGATCTCGGCATACAGCAGTCCGCAACTCAACTGGGCACCCTGGCAGCAATACAAGTCAGTCATGGATACTATTTTATCACAGCTCGGTCATTTCAAGCTTGCTCTGACTGGCCTCCAACCTTGGAAGGTTCCTCGGCTGAGACATAACAGGCAAACCTGGCTTGTGGCCTCGTCAATACTGTACTCCTTGCTGCGACAGTGCATATGCAAGCTTCCCCACCAGCTCCACAAACCAGCGATTCTATCGACAAAAGCCCACTTATATCGTAAATACTGCGGTTAAAGCTTCAGATCTACGGCGCACAGTAGATCTGTCTGTCACCGCTGATTTGGAAATCTTGGAAGTGAACAAATCTCACGATTGTCGAAGGGCTAGCTGCTCTACCCACTTGGGCTGCAGGAAGCGATCATTCCATAACCTTAAGACAGTAATTTTCCCACAAGATTATTGGCTCGTGCGAGTAGCACCGCCTAGAGTATCATACTGAAAACGCTGTTTTACCGACATTTTAGATATGATCAATGCACTCTCTATTTGACCAACGCATAGAAGACTTGGATTTGATGCGCCAATCACACATGGTCGTGCTAATGTTGTATCTGGGGCACTATTTCGAATCGTTGAAAGTTTGTGATATCATCGGCGTTCTTCGACAGACCGGCCGGCCATTTCGGCAATCTGCTGGACCCCCGCAGACTGTGCACCGTTCGGATCGTAAAACACTGCTAAAGGCTTCTCACCGTGGAAGCCATCACCGATAACCAGGATCCGCACTTTGTAGCATTCAGGCGATCTTCCAGTGCGATAGTTTCCGCTCTTTGCCGCGGGCTTGCGCTCAGCGCTTCTTCTGTGGCCTATGCTGTGGCCCAACATAGATTCCATGGTGAACTCACCCAGTAGAAATAATTGCGATTTCTTTGCTTTAGTATCGTGCAACCACTCCACAGCAATTGAGTCTCTCAACCGCAACCGACTTCAGGTACTCGTAGCGATGGCAAAAGTGGCGCTGTGATTAGTATAGATCACAGCTGGCATATCGTGGGAGCATGACTCTATCATTGGCCGAAATTTGCGCAGTGCTCATACTAAGCATGTTACCTCAAGTTCTGTAGGCCAGTAATTTTGCTTTGGCCCTCCTAGGAGATGGCTCAGGAAACATATCGGCCGTACTGTGGATTGGTTTGGTGGGGTTGACAAATCTCCAAGGTGGCTATCCGAGTGGTATGCGACTGCACCGAACCCTATTGCTTTGGAGGCGCTAATGTCTATGAACAGTTGTCTGGTCCTGTTATATTGGGCTAGCCGCTGCGGCCGACGAAACTCATCTCGTAGAATGTCAAAAGCGCGTAGCTCTGGTGTGGGGTCTGACAAGCGTGTATGCTTTGCGAAGACTTTCCATGCGGGTCCTCCAGCGGACATATTGTTGACTTCCCTCTCAGCAATAGGGGTAGCGCGATCGATTTGGTAAGGGCCAGGTGAGATCTTCTTCTTCGTTGGTAAAATCTCCTGGTCTGTTCACAATAAGATGCCTCAAAATCCCAAAGGTATCTGTTTATAATCACCCTATCATCCACAGATGACTTGTGAAAGATAGATGTGTAGTGGGGTGGCCGGTGAGACTCCTAAGCCATATCAGCTGTAGTGAGATTTGAGCCTTAACTCCTATAGTCTGAATTCTTTGGTAAAGGAGAGAGGAAGAGAGGGAGAGGGAGAGTGGGAGAGAGGGAGAGGGGAAGAGAGGGAGAGAGGAAGAGAGGGAGAGGGGGAGAGATTGGACAGAGCGCAGAGATAGAAGAGAGAGGGAGAGAGAAGAGAGAGAGAAGAGAGAAGAGAGGGAGAAGTGGTAATCTATGGGTATTATGATAGATACCTGTGGACTAAGTTGCTAAATCTTAAGTTCAAGACTTTCCCACATTAGTGTCATAGTTATCTTCCCATTTTCTTATTTCAAAGGCCTCCCCAGATTCGCTCTTAGAGATACCTGGTACCACATCGATCTAATCTGTACAAGCTTTTCATCATCCCTAAGCTTGCAGGACTAAACGAAGAAGAACTGATATACAGAGCACGGGAGGTAGGGCTGTATAAAGATTGCTGGTACCTTCGACGGGCCGTTCCACCAGATCCATATTTTGGGGGCTTAACCGGGAATCTTGGTCTACGATCTCAACTAGCTGTGTATACAGGCTTCAAGTAATGATCCCCTTATTTCTTTTTGCAATAGCTCTACAATATGTCTGGTTAATCTATCTGTGTGATGTTAAAAGTGCTCAATCTCACATGATGGCACTGAATGCCACCTTCCAAGGGTTGAATCGGAAGTTTTGGAAGAAAGAAATACATATGTATCAATTAGCTTAAAACTGAAAGGAAAAGGAAAGACAGTTTTATCATAAAAGCTGTTGTTTCTCTCACTTGCGATCGCGCGATCGCGCATGTTACTAAATCGAAATTCGTTAGCTAGCACGACACCAAGCTCCCAAAGTGCGAAATCGCCAACCAAAATGACTTGATTTACAGTAGTATCGGAGGGTTTTTCTGCTGAGCTTCCTGTAATCCAATCAATTCCGAAAATTGCACCATATATCTGACCACCAGCGCAATAGCCACGGCGGGAATGGCGTTCCGAGTCGATTTCTTATTTAACCTTGACTCCATGCTAAATATCAATGTTAACAATGTCTAAACAACCCGAACCCAGCACAGCAGAGTCAAACTCTATCGATAGCTCAAATGATGATGTCAAAGGGTTTAACGAATCCCATATCTTGCAGGACCGCAAGATTGGAGTTTTCGGAGCCATATCGCTGATTGTGAACAAAATTGTCGGTGCTGGGTGTGTTCATCAAGTACTCAGCTGGCTTCTTTAAGAAGAACTAACAGTAATAGGATTTTTTCAACGCCTGCATCTATATTCAAGTTGAGCGGCAGTCCTGGAATGGCCCTAATCCTTTGGGTCATCGCCGGTGCAATCTCGACATGTGGAGCAATGGTTATGCTCGAATTTGGCACCATCATTCCGAGATCTGGAGGCATGAAGATTTACCTAGAGAGATCTTTCTCTCCCAAGCTATTGATGACATGTGTTTACTTGTTCTACTGCGTCTTCCTTCGTAAGTTGATGGATTGATGGATTATTGAAATCCTAGATTGATTCTGACAAAAGTAGAGGTGTCCGCTAGCAATGCTATTACTTGCGCGTCATATCTTCTTAAAGCTGCTAGTGTCGAATCAACGACATGGAAGTTGAGAGGTTTAGCCATTGCAGCAACTGCTTTCGCTGTGGGTATACATACCTTTGTTCCACGAGTCGGCAGACACTTGCAAGATATGATGAGTGCAGTAAAGCTTTTTATTCTCTTTTTTATTGTCTGCACTGGATTTGCAGCGCTGGGCGGTCATCTCAAAGTACCTCGCACTCACAATTTCGATGTATCGACGTCTTTCCAGGGTACCTCTAACAATGGATACAACATTGGCACGGCTTTGTTAGATGCAATATTCTCATTCCAAGGGTATGACAATCTAAACATGGTAAGCATATCCCTTTAATTTCCTGGTTGAAGTATTGCTCACTAGAACAGGTCCTTTCTGAGGTCAAAAATCCCAAGAAAACACTCAAGATCGCGCTCCCTACCGCTATGGGTAGTATCACAGTGCTTTACGTGCTTGCAAATATCGCATATGTAAGCCATTTATTACCAAAGCCTTTCTCAAAGCCCTGGAGCTAATGAAATTTAGTTTGCCGGTGTGTCCAGAGATGAATTTTTGGAATCAGATCTTACAATTGCTGCATCACTTTTCAACAATGTCTTTGGCGCATCAGCAGCCTCAAAAGCTCTACCAGCCCTGGTCGCCATCTCTGCTATTGGCCATCTTTTGGGTATTGCATTCACAGTCCGTAAGTCTCTATTATAGTATCTTACCCACATGAATGGTTTTAACTTTTCAACAATAGCTCGGGTTATCCAAGAGCTGGCCAAAGATGGAATCATGCCATTCCCAAATATTCTCATGCAGAACCGCCCTTTTAAAACACCTATCTGGGCATTGGCAATTCACCTGGGAGTAACGATTCTCTTCATCTGTGCTCCTCCCGCAGGTGATGCTTTTGATTTCATTATTAGCCTCAGCTCTTACCCAACAGTGCTTCTGCTCACTGGAGTCACTGCGGGGTTGATAAAGCTGCGTCTATCTAAAGATGAGGATTCAAAATCTGCATTCACAGTTCCATGGGCTGTCTTAGGGTTCTACCTTGCAGGGAACATTGTAAGCTATCTGATTCTTCTTGCTATGCAAAGACAAACTAACTCGCGATACCAGTTCCTCCTTATTATGCCATTTGTACCACCGCCCAATGGAAAGGGCAGTACTAGTTTGCCTTATTGGCTCACTCCCGTTGTTGCATTAGCAATTCTCTCCCTGGGTGTCATCTACTACGTTGGGCGATTTGTTCTGCTGCCGTGGATCTTTGGGTATCGACTTGAGCTGCAAGCTGTTGATCTTAGTGATGGATCCCAGGTCTCACGCTACAAAATGATCAGGGACTGATGCTTCCAAAGTACAAGGGAAAGGCCTGGGTTGTTGACTCGAAGCCCGGAAGTTCCAGCATCTGAGAGGTATCAACTACTGGAAAAAAAAGTGCCCAAATTCTCACACTGGGCATGATACGCATTGATAGGTATTAGAGGGTTCTTGCTAGACAAAACAATAAAATCCGTATGACTATCATATTTTCAAAGACACATTGCAGCACTTGACCGGGGTATAATGTGCTATTTCTCCCCAACACGCTCGACAGTGACAGCACCAGGCTTATCATCGGTACCATGGCTCATCCCAATCTCCTTTTGGTGAGCCAGCACCTCCTCTCCTTGGGCGACGTGGTTGGCTCCGCCGAACAGAGTATCGATCTCCTCGAGAGGAACCTGCTTGGTCTCGGGAATCATGAACCAGACGAAGACGGCAAGTAGGAAGTTTATTCCTGCAAACATGTAGAAGGCGTAGAAACCCTCGTTGTCGAGGAAGAGGGGGAAGAATTGTTGGACGATGGCGTTTGCGACGTTCTGAGTCTGCGAGGCCATGCCCACAGCCTGGGCGCGGACGTTCATCGAGAAAATTTCCGATGTCCAGATCCAAACTGTCGCACCCCAGGATGGTTTGTCTGTAAACAAGTTAGAAAGTATTTCCATAGGGTGATTTTGAATGGAGAACTTACAGAAGAAGATGAATAAGAATAACAAGAACACGATCGATATTCCGACAGGCTCTGACTTGGCTCCGCCAGCGAGTACCGGTGTTTCTGTCTCGACAGCTGAGACGATAATCATGCAAAGTCCCATACCGATGCCACCAACGATCAGAAGGAACTTTCGTCCAAAGCGATCGATGATCCAGACTGCATTGAGGGTGAACAGGATACCAAAAGTGGCGTTGAGTGCGTTGATAAGAGCAACTTGACTGTCGCTGGTGAAGACTTTCTTGTAGATCTTAGTCGAGTATGAGTTTAGTGATCCCTGTCCAGTGACTTGTTGACCAGCATTGAGGATCAAGGCCAGGGCCATACGCTTGCGAAGAGACTTGTCCTTCCAGAGAGCAGAATAGTTCCCGGAGATAGCCTCCTTCTCGTATTCGATGGCTTCACGGATCTCGAGGAGCTCTTGCTCAACCTCTTCTTCGGTGTCGCGGACCTTGCGAAGAGCAGCACGGGCATGCTCGATCTTGTTTCCCTTCTTAACATACCTATAATCTATTAGACTTGTTGAGATTGTTGATGTAAATTGAGCACACTTACCAGCGAGGGCTTTCGGGAATAGTAGGCAGGAGAACAAGAATCAAGACTGGCACAAGGAGTTGGAAAATGACGACGAGTTTCCAATCCCACTCGCCTAGATTGGCAACGTGCTTGGTGCAACCAAAGTTGATCCAAAAGCAGATGAAAGACCCGACAGAATAGAACATCTGCCAGAAAGTCATGATCTTACCACGGATCTCAGCGGGTGCGAGTTCACCGATGTAGATCGGGCCGGCAGCTATCATAATTCTGTTTAGTGATTGTACACAGCATCGGGCTCAGAGTTCTTACTCAAAGCAATACCCTGACCAATACCGATTATGCATCGACCTGCGATGAAGCAAGCAAGGTTATGGCGAGGTGAAAATGTTTGCATGAAAGTAGCAACGATGACCAGAGCACAGCCGATTCCCATGCCCATCTTGCGACCAAGGAAATCGGCACAGGGGCCACCAAGGAAGAAACCGCCAAAAATAGCGCCGACCGTGTATGCTGTATTGATTGCACCAATCGTGTTGGCGTTGGGGTCATTCATCCAAGCGACCCAGTTCTTGGAGCCTTGAACGGAGTTGAACACTGATGCATCGTATCCGTAAAGCACCATACACGATGCCGCCACGAGGGAAATATACCTATATGCCGGGGTTAGATTCTGGTAACTGGGGGATGTATATGTACACCGACCAATTGAACGCTCTTTTGGCGCTCATCAAACCCATCTTGAAGGTGGGCCGCAGCCGATCAGATGAAATGAAAATGGGATAAATACACACTCCTCCTCTTTTGTAGGAAGTCAATCCGAGAGAAATTATAGTAGGAGAGCAGTCGAAGAAAGAAAGAGAGAAGTATATGCCCAAGTTCACTTCAGGGAATATTCTGACGGGTGACAATCCAATCTATATGTGAAATGGTAGAGCGTTGTCGGGGGCGAAACGCAAAGCCCAAGCCATGTGAGAGGGAAAACGCCACGGCGCAAATCAGACCATCCCCAGAACAAGCAACCCCGGACACGCTAAGATCATTTGGCATTTTGATAATGCGGAGCTCTGTCTGAGTGGTGGGGTATCGCGGAGGTCGAGAGCACCTTGCACCGACTTAAAGCCTCCAGGGTAAATTCTCATTGGCTTAAAACACCCCAGAATTCAGGAATTGAATCTGGGGTCATGAGGATCTGGGGTTCGAGGATATTTTATTCCGGGGAAATGGAGTAGCAGGTTTCCACGAATCGGCGCATGAGGCGATAGGAGAAAGTTGACTCCACCAATAGGGTAAATAGTCAATGATAAAGCAAAAAGAAGATATTTAAGAAGCAAAAGCGCCTCCAGACAACGAAGAAATAATAACCGAGGTGCCACTGAGCTTGGCCCAGGCTTCCCGGGCTGGGCGAGATAGGGCTGACCTTGGCCCTTTCTAGCATTTGGTCCCAACAGCAAAGGTCGATAGGTCCTGGGATATTTTATTTGTCGTCGAAAATGAATACCTAGGTAGTCATTGCAAGGATGCATTCATATAATATTCTCTCACTCAAATACACTTCTACAGGAACATTGTGTTAGCCAGAAGCATGCCGATCTGTCATTTCTTGTCGAGGGTTCTCGAGGGCAGAACACGCAGGTCTAGCCAAGTATCAACCTCGAAGGGTTCATTTATACGAGCCCATAATACCAGACATGGCTGTAAATTTGTTTGCTATCCAGCTACCTAGTATAATCTATTCTAGCGGTGATTCATACAACCACTTAATGAATCAAGGTTTCATAAGAGATTCTCTAAACAATGCAGAGCTAGAAGTATATATACTTTCTACTAAGTAGATCATTATTGAAGATTCAAACAGGGAATAGGATTACAAAGGACATCTCACAGACATGTACAGGCTAAAGGACGGACCCCTTATATTGGATGTCCTAGACTGCTGTAAAGGATACTAATTTAAGGTGTCATGGTCATGAGAGCTGACTTAGTCGTCCTAAATGTGATCATGTAATACTTGAGACTGAGTAAAGCCAAGTGAACCTCAAGTGAGAGGATGAGATGCGACGAACTGACGACGTTGGGACAGAGGACTTGGGATATAGGCAGTATATGGAGGATTCCTTCTTCAGAAGGAATCCTTCTTTCTTCATGTTTGATTTTCCGTATAAATACACTCTTGTTGATTTGGAAAGTGACTTATGGGGCAGTCCACCATTTTAATCTCATAACTGTAGCGTGATCTACAGATACAGCGGGAAACACAGCAAGAAATGAATCTATCTTTGCTGACCGTCGGCTGGAGGGCCCTATGTAAGGGGACAAAGGACCACATGACAGCGACTGGATACCTACATAGGTAGGTATGATCCCAAACTCCGCCTTTCATACTGACACACATTCTAGGTCACGCACCTGTACCGGGCCGCGAGCCATTCGCTCGGAGAACGACTATGGGCACTAGGGCTACCTACATACCTACGTATCACTAGTAGACCCATAGACGGTCCATCGGGTTACGTACAATAAAGATAATACCCCGGTGCAGAAGTGCCCAGGTGCGTTATCCTCTACAACTGCCCAGATGATATCTGAGCGGCGAGCCGACAGTCCTCCTGGCTTTATCTTGGTGAGCAGCAGAAAGTTCACCGCCGAAGAGGCCCGTGCTCAGAAGCTACCCCTCCGTCAATTTATTCTTAGCTAGGAGAAAAATTCCACCCAAGTTTACGATATTGAAGGCCGTGCGTTTTCACAGTTTTCAGTAGTCGTTTCGTCGTCTACACTGCATTGCCTAAAACAGTGTGTGTTTCCCGATCCGCACAGCTCTGGGTAGGTCTGCGTTGGCCCCCTGCGTTCAGTGAAGGTTCGCTGTGATTTACTGAGCAGTGCTGCGGTGAGCTTTGGTGAGAAGAGAACGAACTCGGCCCTCTCACTTGGTTCTAATCTCACCGCCTACTTAATTAGGATAAATCATTATATAGCTGTATTTTATCAGTATCTCCTTGATCCGATAGATAGTGAACTGACCGCCTTCTAACTTAAACTTGACTACCATTTCACCGCCTACTTAATTAAAATAATTTATTAACCGCCTTTTATTAATATCTTATTTATGTCAGTCCTGAACTGACTGCCTTTTGACTTAAGTTTGACTACCATTTCACCGCCTACTTAATTAAAATAATTCATTAAGCGCCTTTTATTAGTATCTCATTTATGCCAGCAGTGAACTGACCGCCTTCTGACTTAAGCTTGATTACCATTTCACCGCCTACTCAATTAGGATTATCTATAGCAAACGAATATTAAGATCTAGATGTATAAATTAATTTTGGTCACGTGTGAACGTGACCTCGTCGCGATCCACAGAAGACATACCCGTGGACAACTTCAAAGGGCATTGTGTTTGGCACATGGAATCTCAGATTTCATATATGAACTAGCTTACCTTCTCCAGGTCCAGGAAACCAGCCAGCATCTCTGGATCGCTACCCAACATGGCACCTCCCAAGAGCAAGAAAAAGCAGACGCGACTGGCTTTTGCATCGGCAGCCTTGCCTTCACAAGAAGGAGACTCGGAGCAAAATAGCCGCTACTCGACCTTGACATTCAAAAATTCCAAAACTGGGATCATAAGCTCGAAAAAGCCCGTGAGGCCCGCTTCGCAAGATGCGCCACAGAAGAAACAAACAAAATCTTCCCAGACCGCGCAACGTGCTCCCCTCTCCACTCAGCCCAGTATGTCTTGATCTTTGAGACAAACGCAGCTGTTGCGATGATGCGCTAACATGAAAAGGCAACCCCGACCAACCCTCCGATGAATCAACCGCCTCCGCCTCCCGCAAAAGAAAGCAACATGCGCCAGTTGCCAAACCTGAATCGAGGATTACCGAGCCACAAAGTTCTGCCGTCCTGAAGACTACGACAAACCCCCGCTCGAAAAAATCACAGCGGGGGTTGCAGTTCTCGAAGAAAGGCACTGCAGACGCAGATGGCCTCGAGCAGTCTCAGCCCCGCCGGGTGCCCAAGCGGAAGGCAAGGAGCTCACCAACCGACTCAAGCGACTCCGATGACCCCCCGGTACCATGTTCCACCAAGAGACCTAGAACCGCCCAGCGAGGAGGGTCCTCAGGCTCACCTCTAGTGGTGAGCGAGGACGAGGACGAGGACGAGGACGATGACAATGAAGTTGTGGCACCTTCCACCGCGAGAAAGCGCAGAGCAAGATCGGCCATCACTCTCAGTCAAAATGACGATTCCGACGGTCCAGTGGCATCTTCCCCCATGAAGAGGCTTAGACGTGGACATGATACGGAAAACGCCCAGGCTCCGGAAACCCCTCGTCGTGCTTCAAAGCAGGACAAGCTTGATATAGAGGAGGATCTAGAAGATCTTCAGGATTCAGGTGAGAATGAAAAGGTGCTTTTGTGTTAATCGGTTACGCTAATCAACCTTTGAAGTCGTGAAAAAGACTCGCACCCGTGGTCGAAATGTTGAATCCGCACGCGACAAAAGATTAAAGCAACTGGAGGTCCTGCGTCGCAGGCGCGCGGGATTGAAAGAGGAAACCGAGCAGGAAGAATCATCCGGCACAGAGGTGGAAGCGAATGAAAACGCTGGTACTCACCACAGCCCATCTGGTGAGGGTCTTTGGAAGCATCACGACGAGGACAGTGACGTGGAATCGACCATTGACCCCAACGAAGATCTCGATCGATATGAAGACGACTTCGTTACGGAAGATGGAAAAGATGATCTGGGCGTTCCTACCGAGGAAATTCCATTTGAATTCACTCGCCACGCATACAAGCAGCCGAAGGAATACTTCCGAGATGTCATCGGCTGGATGGTTCAGAACAGACTCAATCCCGCGTTCCCTCGTTCCGACGCCATGTACGAGATGGCATTCATGAAGCTCGAGGACGAAGTCAAGGGTCGAGCTGGATCTCAGCTCATTTCATCCGTGTGGACACCGGCTTTCGTCTATGCACTCCAAGCCAGACCACATATCGATGTTTGTGCTTATCCGACGGAGGATAACCATTCCTGTGATGCGTGCAGAAGATCTGGTCACCCTGCTTCTGCTGACATGAAGCTCTACGGAAAAGCATACTCGCTTAAAACTCTTGAGCCCCTAAATGACGATGATGACAGCGACAGTGACAGCAACTGCCAGTCTGCCAAAAGTCAGGATGATGGAATAGACCGTGATCGCAATGGCCATGTTCTTCCCAATGAAACTACTCATTTCTACCTGGGAAAGTGAGTTGTTCCCCCCCCCCCCATCTTTGCCTAGCCTTTTTGATTCATCTAACATTTTCACTCTTCAGGCAATGTAGATTGAGAGCTCAACTAGCTCATACACTTACGCACTGGCGCTATCACCTAAACGAGTGGGTCGTTGACCACCTCGAGCGCATGGGTCTCATGGTGGACGAAGAGGTCATCAGACGCAACAACCTCAGCGTTAAACGAAAGACCCGGAACGCAAATCATGTTCTGGATACGATGGTCACGACTGGCGAAGTCGACAAGCTCTGGCGTGATTTCCATCTTAATCTCAAGTCTGCTCGCGAAAAGGAGGTATGTTCTTCTGTTATCCTATTGTTGAGGCTACTGATACTGATATGGTCTGTTCTCTGATTAGTCTATCTATGGTTAATCCATGACTCTTCGCATTACTCTGCCCCTGCCACACATGCAGCTTCGCAGAGCTTTATTCTCCACTCAAAAGCCTCAACTGACCAGCATGCATGGCTGCGTCACAGCAGAATCCCACCTATTCAGAGGCCTGCTTCTCACCAAAAAGGAGTTCATTTCCCCATTCCCCTAATTTCTTGCACAAATAGTTTTATTATGATACCCCCTTTATTTCCGGTGATGATCACATTTCCCCTCTGGTGTCGCCTGCTCTGGTTAAGCATGGCGAGGATTTACATGGTTGATCGAGAGGTTCTTCCCAAGGCTACATAGGTAAATAGCAACCCCATTCAGTGGAAGTTGTCATGATTACTCCGTATATTCCCTGCGATTTGAGCACCCCGCTCATTTCAACATATGATCTGAGACTTGTTACGCAACGTGTTCAGGTATGAACTCCGGCCTCTGGTCAAACGCATTTGGTATTACATTCCAACCCTGAAGTTGGACTTTAAACTTGAAAAATTGCTTGACTGAGGCCTGAGGAATCTGGGCATGTAAAGCTTACAGTGCAATGGAATAGAAGACGACCAGACCCATCATTTTTCATTACTTAGACAGACATGCACATGAAGAGAGAAGAAAAAGGTGTATAGAGAAACATGAGTAGATGGATGGGGTTGTACAAATACATGCAAAAGCTGCCGGAGCCGAAGTGTCGGGAAAGCATGAGAAACGCGAAAAGATGTCAAGAGATGTGATGATCCACGTGAAGCCGGTAGTCCTGCGTGAAAATCCGACCAAAAGTGGTAGTCGCAGGGTTCGAGCGGTTCCAGGCACCGCGTGCTTCCTCGCTGGAATCAGCGAGCGGTGGGGCACTGGATCGGTGGTCTCTTTTCCAAAATGGTATTAATTTACAGAGTGGGTTGAGCCTGCTTCTCGGACTCGACACCGGGGGTGAGCATCTTTTAGAAGATCAGGTCAGCGATTTGCTCTGTATATTTTGGATGACGTTGAGGGCAGGGCAAGGGCTCGATGGAATTCCGCGGGAATGTTCGTGGCTGAACTAGATACCCGAGGCAATGCACAGGGTGTTATTTCCCAAGGGATGTGCAAGTCCGAAAGAGCGATGGATTGCCTCGGAATTTATGCGGACGGATCGTGATGGATAGAAACAAGATCAGACACGTACCTCGTTAGCTCCCTTAATCATGCCCTGCTCACGCTCCATCTGGATGTACTGCTCCTCCTCAGCGTAAGCGAGCGCGAAAGGCACACCGAGCAGGAAAGCGCTGGTGCTAATAACCCAAAGGGCCTTTCCGCTGAAAGAGAAGGTGGCCTTGGTAAGGTTTGTGACGGAGGTGATGGAGTCGGAGACAGTGCGGCGGGTGGAAGGGGGAACGATATCTTTCAGGGCAGCGATACGTTCGTAGAGAGATTCGCCGTCAATCTCGACATCCTCATCGTCGGAGATCTCGGAGTCTATTCGGATTTGATGTCAGATATGATTACTGGTGGTTTCCGCGGATGTGTTCAATTCTGGGGTTCAGGCGCGTGCTGGGGTTGACGATATGTGGCAAGAAAGCAAAGGCACAATTGGATGCGATGGACCGTATCAAGATAATTCACGAGGGATATGGCAATGACGCGATGCAGGATTCAAGGTGTAGATGTAGCCGATACTAACCAGTGTCAGAGTAGTCGTCCTCATCGTCGGAGACCAGGAGGGCATCGTGCTTGGTGGCGGTGGGCTTCTCGGAGAAGTGCTCGTCTTCGACCTCGGTGAGCTTGACCATTTTGACGGGTGTTGTAAGGGTGATAAGGACGGTATCTAGTTCAAGGTGATGGATGAGTGATGGAAGAACGCTCTACGTTTCGCTCCGACTTTTTTGCCGAAAAGCGGCGAGGGAGCTTGGACCCACCCCCGATGACCGATGTCATTGCGCCAATGGTTGGGCGATGCAAGTGTTTACATTTGACCACAAGCAGGGAGAGGGATTATCAGCACAAGAGTCTGTTGACAAAGAGAGGTGTATTCTACAAGGCCAAATGCTGGTCTATAATTACAGAGTCATCCGATAGATGCGACCATCCACATAACCATTATTTCCGGCGCCCAGCCGGGAGGTGTATGATGTTATTTACCTCCGGCCAAGCTTCCACCGGGCGATGCGTTCCTGGATCTCTTCCCAGGGGAAGGATCGGAGCTTGTAGCCCTCCAATTCGCCCTCCTGCAGGACAACGGTGGGCTGTCCAGTACCCTGGCCCTTGTTGTGAACCTGGCCGCCAAAGACTTGGCGAGCTACACGACGGAGATCCTCCACAGTGAGAGCATCGATTTGCTCACACATTTCCCTCACACTGACCTTGCGGCCATGGACCTGGACCTGGCGACCCAGATCCTCGAGTTCGACCATGCGAGACTCCAGGTTCATCAGCAACGAGGAGCGCAGTTGGTTCTTCGCTCGGTTGACCTCTTGTGCTTGTAGCGCGGAGAAGCCAGTATCCAAAGTGAGAGATTGAAGCTCACGGCACATGACCTCGAGCATCTCTGTTGTCCGGGTTGGGCTGCACGACGCGGTGATTCCGAAGATTCCGCTATCGGTGTAGCTGTGGTTGAAAGCAATGCAGCTCTCCACCCAACCGTGCTGGTTCAGAACGTTGGTGTAAAGACGCGAATACATGCCCTTTCCGGGGCCACCAGCCGAGAATGAACCACCACCACCCAGCAGAGTCTGAAGTGTGGCGAGAGCATAGATATCGGGCGAGGAGATGGGAAGAGCCTCGAATGCAAGGTGGATGTGACTCAGTCGGGGGAGCATCGGGCTCGCTGGTGGGGGGATAGGGGGAAGAGCGATAAATCCACCAGTGTAGTGAGCGGGCTGACGGAGATCCAAAGCAGAGGGCTCAACCAGAGATGGGTGGAGGGGTTCAACTGCGCTCTGCTTGTTGGAGGTCAGGTTCTTAAGGAATGGAAGCTTCGACAAAAGCGAGGATTGTGTGTTTTGTGAAGCCGCCGGGCTGGTGATAGTTGATGATGGTGTGAACGAAGGGACGGTCGGGACTTGGCCTTCGTGGGCAGCCTGCGGTGAATCCGAGAGGGTTGTTTCGATTCCACTGCCCGACAGAACGGGACCCTTGGACTTGCTGTTGTCGCGGGCCTTCATGTCACCGAAGTATTGCTCGGTGAGCTTGACGGCCTCCGCATGAGGTACTCCGGCGAAAGCAACCACCATGCGGTCAGGGTTGAAGAAGACTTCCCGATAGCGTTCTACCACAGCCTTGTTGATTTCACCCAATCGCTCCTCCGGGCACAAAAGGGGGTTTCCAAGGGTGTTGTCGGCATAAGCGGTCATGTGCACCAACTCTGGAAGGATGAGCTCAGGCTTAGCCCAGATTTCGCCGATCTCGTATTCCGCCGTTGCGAGTTGTTGAAGGACTTCCTCGTCGGTGATGAGGGGATCACGAATAGTCTCTGCGAGCAAACCGAGCGTGGTAGGGACTGCTGAATTGAAACTGGCAGACTGGTACATCAATGACTCTCGGGATGAGGCGCACTGAATGTTACCGCCGAGAGATTCGAGAACCTCAAGCATCTGGTCCCCAGAGCGCGCCTTGGTGGACTTGAAGGCAAGACGATCCATGATGTGACTGACACCCCGCAGGCTTGCATCTTCGTAGCGAGATCCGGCATCGACGTATACTCCAACACCAGCGAAGGGACCCGGTAAAGATTCCGTAGCGACACGGACTCCATTGGGAAGTGTGGTAATCTGTTCCAAATCGGCAGGGTCCTAGATAAGGCAGAATACCATATTAGTCTCGAGGAATGCAGGCGACATTAGCAAGATGGTGTTACCTTAGCGGCCTCGTTGGCGGTAGAGAAGCTTCTTGACACAGCGCGAGGAGCTCTAGCCAATGGCTTCGCGGACTCGATGGCCCGCAATGCGGTGCGGCGCATGATAATGATATTTGTGCAGATGCAACAATCTGGCTAGAAAATGCCGAGTGAAGTGAGTAGTTCTGGAGGTGATGTTCGGACTACTCGTCGGCGAAGAATCGTAACTTAGGAAGGAGCCGTGATCCGAAATCGCTTAGCTAATCGGTTGCATGACAACATGGAGTTCACGCCCACGGAGTAGATCTGGACTGAATCTATTTGATGCGAGGAATTATCAGCATTTGTAATATCTGCAATTCCTCTGGTCCTGGCTGGTACTGTTATTCAGCGAGTTCAGGCTCCATGGCTCCAGGACACCACGCTGCTTATCAAGACGGAAGTCTCGACCCGTGGACACCGAAATATGCAATCCCTACTACAAGGTATGTCTAGGGACCTGGCACAGCTGTGGAGTGTCCGTTGAAACATCGTTTACTCGCAAGGCTCATTAAAATATGCCATAAGTGCCTACAGACATTCGGAGGGCTTGATTTGAACTTGGGAAAATGATGTCATTTGAATATTAAATACGTCGTTTCGTAGTTTTTCCACCGGGGCAATTGAACCACATTGAGCTAAGGATGCTCCGAAGCCCATGTACGATACCAATCAAGACAAGAAGCATTTGCAACACTCGCACCAATCTTAATGTTCAGCCCGCACAAGATCTGCTTGACGGCGTTCTCAACCTTCTTGCCGTTCGAAGTCACCGGAATCTCCGGGCACGCGTCAATGACCCCCGGAACATGGCGAGGGCTCAATTCTCTTCGGATAATAGACTGTATGCGTGTGGCGAGATCTGGCGGCATCTTCGACTCGCCAGAAGCAAGACGTACAAACAAGACAACCGTTTCATCGGTGTCAATACCCTCACGTCTTCGACCGATGCAAAGAGAGTCCTCGATCTCACTGGCGAAATGCTTCAGAAGAATATTGTAGATCTCAGAGCTGCCGAATCGGACACCAGAGGGCTTGAGAACGCCGTCGCTGCGACCCAGCATGACCACTCCACCTGTCTTCGGATTTAGGCGCACATAGTCGCCGTGGTGCCAAACGGAGGGGCCGAAAACATCGAAATAGCTCTTTCGGTACTTCTCCAAGCCAATATCACCAGGTGGCCAGAACATGACTGGTTGTGCGGGGAAGGGCGTAACGCAGACGAGGTCACCAGGCTCGCCCGATGCACTGATGTCTTCGCCAGCATAATCGAACACTGAAATGTCCATGCCCAAAGAGCGACATTGAATCTCTCCTTTGTAGACAGGGAGAATGGGACAGCCCGAAGCAAACAGCGAGAGGATATCGGTGCCACCGGTGATGGAGCCGAGCATGATATCGTCGTGGAAAGAGGAATAGATGTATTCAAATGTCGAAGGGGCCAGCGGAGACCCAGTACTAAAGATTGCTCGGAGTGAGCTCAATGACACCGGTCGAGTCGCATGTTTACGTGGGTTCAAAACAGCTTGTTCCAGAAGAGAGAGGTACTTTGCTGATGTACCGAAGTGGGAGATTTGGAGTTCCTCGATCAACCTTGGCATCGCCATCTCTCCTTTCCCACCCTCGGGGTCAAAAGGTCGGAAGGGCGAGCCATCGTAGAGAACGATGGTTGCACCGCTAGCCAATCCGGAAACTAGCCAATGCCACATCATCCAGGTTGTCGTTGTGAAATAGAATAGGCGATCACCCGGTCGAATGTCACAATGCAGTAGATGCTCCTTCTTGTGCTGCAGCAACGTTCCCAATGAACCGTGAACAATTGGCTTTGGTGCTCCTGTTGTTCCAGACGAGTAAAGAATATAGACAGGGTGCTCCGGCTTCAGACTTGCGAACTCCAATGGTGCCAGAGGGTTCTGGACCTCCGACAAAAAGTCGTCATAGATCTTTGCTTTGCCATTGACAGGTGTCAGGTCATCAAGGTTGACCTCCAGCTCGGGGGCAGTCACAAGAAGCACCATCAATTCAAGACCTGGCAACTCTGAAACAATCTCCCAGACCTTGGCGTGTGAGCCATGTACTTTGCCGTTGTAGAGAGACCCGTTGTCCGCAAAAAGCACTTTGGGCTGGATCTGTTTTAGCCGCTCCAGAACTGCATGAACACCTGTATCTGGCGACACACCAGTCCAAAAGGCACCGATGGAGGCTGCTGCCAACATGGCGACAACAGTCGTGACATGATTGCCAACAAACCCAGCGACACGATCGCCGGTGCTGACGCCCGCTTCTTTCAAGGCGTTGGCACACTGCCGGACTCGCTCTCGCAGGTCTTTCCATGAGATGAATTCACGGGCTGCTTCAGTGGCGCCAATGATTGCCACCGAATTCTCGTCTGGCGCAGTTGCAGGATAGAGAAGATTCTCTGCAAAATTCAGCTGGCTTCCCTCAAAGAAGGCAGGTCTAGGAAAGAGCACATCTTTCGATTCAAGCACCTATGAATACAGTGAGCATCAGAAATATTCCAGGCCGTGTAGGGTATTTCTTACCTTTTGGTATGGCTCGTGAGCCTTGATGTGCGTGTAATGCCAAATTTGCTCCCAGAATTGAGCTGGTTCAGATACACTCCATTTCCAAAGGGACTTGTAGTCCTTCAATGACAAACCATACTTTTTATTCACCTTGGTCATAAAGTCGTAGATTTGAGTTGACTCGGGGGAAGAGGGCCGCCAAAGCTCCTTGACCTCCAAGTCAGCCGATTCGGCCTCGTCGATGTGAGGCATGATTGTTTCTCCAATTGATGCAATCTATTTTCGCACAATGAATGGAAGCTTGAGATTGGTGAATGTCAAGAGCGGAAACGTGTCTCGAATATTGCGGGAGTAACAGCTTATGCTGTGTGACCATAAAATTCCGAAACAAAGTGGCGAATAGCCCCAGCAAGATGTGAGTTCAGTAGTTGACCTATGAGGGCTTGACAGGGTTGTCTAACAGGGGTCATCGAAGCTTGACGAGTCAACGGCTGGGATTGCCCCAAGGAGGGAGCGGATGGCGGGGCGGGAGTGGGCGGGTATTGAGTTGCCGACTTCCGCGGGTATGGGGGACACTCAGAACGTTCACATTTTGATCTGTCAAGATGAATGAGTAGGCGTAATGTCGCATCCAGCGATGCTTCGGGAAATAGTTGTTTTCTGCCTGGGGCAGGTTCCTGGTCACTTCCAATATTGGAAGGTTGCAGCTACCTGCATTCTTCATACATGAATGTTACCTCCGGGGAAGCGGGCACGTCATATCCATACCTGACTATATGTGCCGTAAAGGTTCCTGGAGAGTTGACGTGATCTTATTGATGTGTGATTACTGCTTCTTGGCTCGCTGATTTGGATTTGATTCAACCGCAAATACCATGCCCTGAGGCGTGGCTATTACAGCGAGATATCAGGTTCCACAAATAACGAGAAGACTTTTCAGATGATGCAAGCCTAGGAACCGATTCGAATTAGAACCTGCTCATTCAGATTTACAGGAGACATTGAAGGAATACCAGCAAGGCGAAGCGTCACCTCTATGACACCAAGTTATACTAGATTGGTGCGAAAGGGGATTCAAGAACAACCACGTCTCGCCGGGCAGTCGACTTTCAAAGACGACAATGAATCAAACCCTTCTATGCTGAAGGAATTATCAGTAACTCGCCGCTCCGTTTATTGAAACCGTTCGATGACCACGCTTGTGCGCGATGTGGGAGGTATCGAGCAGAAAACTTCAAGCAGTACTATGGAAGTCTTGTGCTCTGCCTTTGCTGTTCGGAAAGCTCGAAATCGGGCAAAGCTCGATCCTGGGCAGGTCAGTAATGCTGACGAGGTCCTTGGGCCGTTTGAAAAAAAAAAAAGGAAAAAAAAGAAAAAAAAGGCCTGCAAAAATCCCTTGTCCTGGTTGAAAGCCATAGCCATCACAATGATGCTATGCCTTCGAGAGGATAAACATAAAAACCCAACCCTTTCTGGGGATCGTGAACTCATCCATGGATAATAGTAGATATAATCATCCGAGCAAACTTTGGAAAGAAAGGCATGGACAGGAACCGATGCAGCGTGCCCATGGATGTATTGCATCCTGGCCAAGCCGGGGCGCGGGTCAGGGCCATGGACGATGCTCAGGTTAATGGGTGCGGCTGGATAAATGGGGCTAGAAATCTTGATTAACTATACCCATTGAACTCCACCCTGGGGTATTCCGTGCGTAGTTCCGAGGGTTGACAAACGGCCTGAATGGAATGTCGACAGTGGTTATGACCTCCTAATGGTGCTTGATAGTCATTACTCTGCCAGCCCGGTGATGACTAGGAGGCTTTGAAGGGTGCTTGCAGGATGAACCTTGCTGATGCTTGCAGTTATTGTTTTTTCGAACGTGTCACGAAGCACAATGAGCATTGACGGAGGACTAAGTAGTGTGGAACTGCAATTAATTTAATTGAAGTCCGAAGCATCCATGGCGTATCGAGTATGAAGAGTAAGAAGTAGAATAGCCCTGGAGGGTCTTGGAAAGTAACCTTGGAAATGATGCCTTAGGCGTAAAGTCTAGACGTTTGCATTTCAGGTACCGTCACTTGTGCCCAGCCCCGTAATAGTGCAACCTAGAGGGTTTCTTTTTTTCTGTACCTGACTAAGTGGATTCTACTACGGATCACACGGAGACTCCGTAAATCGTCCCTTGAGATCTCGATCATTAGCACATACTGTAGATGGCACGATTTGAATCAATATACCTCAGACTCCACACTCCGTACTAATACTCTTGGAAATATGACATTATAACGAAGTGATCCGTGCCAGATCGAATCCTCAGCCAGCTCGTACTCGTAGAGTGTAAGTGGACTCGGGCCCGAAAACTTAGTGGGAAAAAAACCAGTAGTACTGAAATGGTAATATTACCTCCTTGCCAAGCACAGACACCAATCAGGGAGCATTACGGCTGTCCCGCATGGGTTTTTGATTTATTACCAGGAGGTTCAATGATGATTACTCAAGAAACAACCTTGGAAGTCTTATTTACCTTCTCAGACTCTCTCCTTCTTCAACCATACTCGTTGTGATCTTTGGTTGTTTTGGTTCTTCCAGGGAGATCGGTTCCCTCGTCATCTTCACGTAGGGCTCTTTGCCCCTTAGTCGTGTTCCCTCGCCCCCCCAATCCCACGTGCTCCTCCGTTTGGAAGCCCTTTTCGGAGCACCCGGATCACGCTTCCCTCGACTAACCTGCGGTATGTTTCGCTCTATAACACCGGGGATGGGCCTAGCAGCTCTCGCGCCTCGAATCCCGGGGAGTGGGAGCCTGCTAGAAGTTCCACTGGTGCCTGGCCCAGAGCATCCAGAGCCTCGAGCTAATCCCGCTTCCAGACATTTCTCCCGCGGTAGCTAAACTCGAATTCCTCCGGGGAAAAAAGCCATCCGAAAAGCAATCAAAAGCTACATCGGTAGTCCCTGCCTCAATCGTCAACCCGGACGCGCCCATAGCAACGCGCCCCTCGATCCTGACGGTGTGAACGACCCACGCTGAAACTCTCCGTCGCTTCCTCCTGCGATGCCTCGTCGATTTAGCAGCAACTCCTCCAACGACACCTCCACCAACCCGCCGTCCTTTTCACCCTCAGGGAAGGGCGGTATTTCTATCAAGACGCCCACCGTCAAGACCAATCGCCTGTCACAGCTGTTCTCGAGCTCGCCTAAGTCGAAAGAATCTGTACAGTCCAGTGGGAACTCCCAACCTAACGCTTCTTCCCCGCCGATCAGTTCGGCTTCACTGTCCTTACCGACGATATCATTATCAACGGCCACTGCGGATAACCCCAATATGGACGAACTGCCTCAAACTCTCTTCCAGCCTCCCACCCCGGAGGAGGCCCGCCGCTTGGCTAAGCAACATGCGCAGTTCGGCCCAATCGGTCACCCCAGCCATCGCTACTCTAGTCGACACCCTGGCGGTGTCTTCCCGGAACCAGTGATGGACGAGCCGCCGTATTACTACCTGCTCACCACCTACATCAGTTATCTAATTCTAATTGCCTTCGGGCATGTTCGTGATTTCTTCGGCAAACGTTTCCGCGAAGAAAACTACCGCCACCTCAAGCCTCGCCATGGCTATGCGGCTCTCAACAGCGATTTCGACAATTTCTACGTCCGCCGTCTGAAGCTTCGCATCAACGACTGCTTCGAGCGCCCCGTAACTGGTGTTCCCGGCCGCACCATCACCTTGATCGATCGGGCTACAGATGACCACAACCAGCATTTCTACCTGACGGGCACCACCACTGACACCCTCAACCTGAGTTCCTACAACTACCTGGGTTTCGCTCAATCCGAGGGACCCTGTGCGGACCAAGCGGAAGATTCTATCAGGAAATACGGAATCACAGCACCCAGCACCCGTGCCGAGTCAGGTACCCAAGATTTGCACGTTGAGGTTGAGGATCTGGTTGCCAGATTCGTTGGAAAGGAAGCTTCAATGATTTTCTCCATGGGCTTCGGTACCAATGCAACCATTTTCCCCGCTCTTGTCTCGAAGGGATGTCTTTTGATCTCTGACGAGCTGAACCACGCATCAATCCGTTTCGGTGCTCGTCTGTCCGGTGCCTCCATTTCCATGTTCAAGCACAATGACATGGGTGACTTGGAACTGAGACTCCGAGAGGCAATTTCTCAAGGTCAACCCCGCACCCACCGCCCCTGGAAGAAGATCTTGGTCGTGGTGGAGGGTCTGTATTCAATGGAAGGCTCCATGTGCAACCTGCCCGGTCTTGTGCAACTGAAGCGCAGATACAAGTTCAATCTCTTCGTCGACGAGGCTCATTCCGTTGGAGCCATTGGTCCCAAGGGCCGAGGTGTATGTGACTACTTCAGCATCGATACATCCGAGGTTGATGTTTTGATGGGCACCCTTACGAAGTCGTTCGGAGCCAACGGTGGCTACATTGCGGCAGACAAAGTGATGATCGATCAGCTCCGTGCTACCAACCCTGGTGTCTTCTATGGAGAATCTCCCGCGCCCGCCATTCTTGTCCAAATCTCATCCGCTCTGCGCATCATTAGCGGTGAGCTCGTTCCCGGCCAGGGTGAGGAGCGTTTGCAGCGACTCGCTTTCAACTCGCGATACCTGCGCCTGGGCTTGAAGCGTCTGGGCTTCATCGTGTATGGACATGACGATTCACCAATCGTCCCTGTTCTACTCTTCAACCCCGCCAAGATGCCCGCCTTTTCACACGAGATGCTGCGCCGCAAGATTTCTGTCGTTGTCGTTGGTTACCCCGCGACTCCACTGGTCTCATCGCGTGCGCGTTTCTGTGTTTCCGCTGCCCACACCAAAGAGGATCTTGATCGTGTCTTGACTGCTTGTGATGAAATCGGCAACGTTTTGCAGCTCAAGTTCTCCACTGGTATCGCCGGAGGTGCTCTTCCTCCCACCGAGCAGCCCAGTCCTCCCAAAGAGCTGGAGAAGGAACACCAGCACAAGCTCTCAGAGCACATTACCCCTCCCCGTTGGCGCATCGAAGATGTCATCCGACGCGGAGTCCAAGATGTCAAGACTCCCTTGTTCTAAACTTGACTCCTCGCCACTTGTCGGTTGACATGATGCAGTCTTGAGTTTCAACCTACCTTGAGATGAGTCCTCGGCCAGGGTTATTTCACGAGTGTCGGTGCTGGTCATCACGCGTGACCCAATTCCAAGTGCTCCCATTCTTTTTCCGAGTAATGTTTAGCGTTAGGGCTCACAAGCTCTATCGATGCATCAAAGCAGAGCATTCACTTCAAGAACTAGAAACACATGGAACCAACAAAACCCAATTCGGTCACGAGTTATTCAACGAATGAATATGCCCTGTTCCCCATATGACCATTCTTCCACCTTTCTTGCATTACCTTTTTTGTCACTGTTACCCTTTTACCTAAATATTGCCTAATACTGCCTTGCCCAATATCCTAGTCGCATCTAGCCGGCCTGCCAAACTTCACTTGGATGGTTGGGTTCTGCCATGATGTACATTCTGTATCATTTTGCACGGGGCAAAGGCTGGCTCCTTTTGGTTTCTTCGATGTCTTTTTTTTCTTTTCTTGATCAACGTTTTTCCTCTCTCTGACGGGAAACACCCGTTGATTGCTATTCTCTTTCTCGCTGTGGATACAGATTTGAAATGAAATGGGAGCACGGACTGATGGCTTTGATCATCCCGCAATGCCAGATCTGCCTTGATCAACATGAATCTACTGTCTGGTAATCGGGATGGTTTGATGTTGATGCTTGTTCTTTTATGTTTGTTTTATCAAGTGACTACTATGTTTATAATTAGATGAGATGACTGTCAATATTCTTCGATTCATCATGGTTCTGGCATTTCACATTCCTCTGTAGAGAAGCTTTCTCTTGCCAACTCCATTCAAGCGTTCTATTCAGTTCCAAGGTTGGGAGCCCTGGAGGGTGTGAACCTGGCCAGATGGCAGCCAAATACGCAAATACACAGGATGAAGCTAAGAAAACGACCATAATGTACACCATGTGGAGTTGAGTGATTCCTTAAGCATGAACTTTCTAATGTTGGAAGGTGACAGAAGAGCAGATACACAAGACGAGGCAAAAGAAAAGTTCAACGATTCGTTAAGTATAGGCGATCAATACAAGGTTCTCAACACAAGAAAAAGTGTTGTATTAAGTAGATGCAACGACACAATTATCATGATCCAAATCAAAATGGAGATCGAGCATTAAGCTCCAATATCAGTCACTTAAAGAAAGAGTGCCAGGGCAGCGATAGCCCCGAGAGCGGAAACAGCACCAGACACGGTCAGAGGCGAGGCACCGTTGAAGACAGGCGACACACTAGCTGTGGCCTCGGTAGTCTGGGTACCACTGCCAACCGAACCAGCGATGGTAGTCGCACTAGCCTGGCTGTCAGATCCAGATGGGCTGGCCGCGACGGGTGAGACCTTCGCGGTAGAAGAGGCGGCACGAGTGAGGCTTGGGGTTGCGGAGCTGATGCGTGTAATACCTGGGAGGTTGGAGTGGCTTTCGGCGCTGTTGTTGGGTGGGACGGTATCCGAGCCAGGGCTGGTGGAGCCGGAATCGGAGCCAGTCGAGCCAGAGCCAGTCGAGCCAGAGCCAGTCGAGCCAGAGCCAGTCGAGCCAGTGCCCGTCGAGCCAGAGCCGGTGGACTCAGAGCCACTAGAGCCTTCACCTTGTCCCGCCGAAACACTAGACTCATTGTCATCATGGGCAGAACCAATTATTCCACCGACGTGAGAAACGCCAGTCTCAACAGCACCGCCCTCGCTGACAGAGGAACCGGTAACTGTAATCGCAGAGAAGATAGTAGAGGTTCTAGTCTCGGTGCCGACAACGATAGTCGTAGTCTGAACAGGCACGGAAGAGCCATGAGCCGCACCGGCCGCGGTAGTCGTCGCAGGCTTAATGGGGATCGTGGTGGTTCCGGCGACGACAGTCTCAGTGGCGACGTGTGTCGTCTTGTCGCGGGCTGGGCAGTCGGTCACTGTTGCTGGGCACTCGGTCAAGGTAACTGTGCGGGTGGAGTAGATTGTCGAGATTGTGTAGTCTGAGCCAGAGCCATTACCACTGTTGCTACCGTTGCCGTTGGAGTCGGATCCAGAACCATTGCCGTTGCCATTGCCGCTGTCGCCCGAGCCAGATCCAGACCCAGATCCAGAGCCGGATTCAGAGCCACTGCCACTGCCAATTCCTGTGGATCCAGTAGGGTGCGAGCCTTCGGCGGTTATAGTCGCATCAGCAACTGGGCAAATTGTGGTCGAAAGGACGATGGTTTCAGTGGTGGTGTAGGTAGTCTTCTCAGTGGCAGGGCAGTCAGTGACGGTAGAGGGGCAAGCAGTGATTGTTGCAGTGCGAGTTGTGAATACAGTGGAGGTAGTCATTTCCTGTGTAGAAGTTCCCGCAGGGGAAGAGATAGCTGGCGATGATGCAGCAGTTGTCTGGGATCCTGGTGCTTCATGAGTGGTCGTTCCACTTTGGCCCTCAGAGCTGCCTGAATTGCCGGTGGTAGTAGCACCGGAAGATTGAGCATTGCTAGAGGAATGACTATCCCCGTTAGATGTCGGGAGTGTTGATCCAGTGGTTGTGGTAGTAGGTGCGATGGGCTCTGCAGGGCTAGAGGTCGCAGCCGGTGAGATGTGGGTGGAAGAAGCGGACACAGAAGGAAATGTGGACACGGGGCTAGTTTCGATGCCACTAGATGAGCCATGGGAGCTGGGTTGGACGGTAGCGTGGCTCGAGGGAGCAGTGGAGATACCAGAAGATCCATGGGAGCCTGGCTGACCAGAAATAGGAGCAGAGACAGTGGAGGATGCATGGGATCCGGAATCAGTAGAAGGACCAGAGGGAACGACCGAGGCACTGGAAGAAACGTGGGACCCAGGTTGGCTGGGGGAGCCAGAAGGAGTAATCACAGCACTCGAGGAAACAGCAATAGAAGACGAGTGGGAGCCAGACTCATTTGCAGGACTAGAGGGAATAGCAGAAGCACTGGAAGATGCGTGGGATCCGGGCTGGCTGGGAGAACCAGAAGGAGTTACTGCACCACTCGAGGTCACAGCAACAGAAGAGGAGTGGGAGCCGGAATCAATGGGAGCACCAGAGGGGGTAGCAGAGGCGCTGGAAGATGCGTGAGATCCAGGCTGGCTGGGGGAACTAGAAGGGGTAATCACAGCACTCGAGGAAACAGCACCAGAAGACGGCTGAGAGCTGGGTTCAGCCGATGGTGACGCCGAAGCAACCGGTGTGCTAGAGACAGGAGGAATAGATGGGGTTCTAATGGGCACAGAGACACTTGACAATGAAGAAGTGCCACAGCTCTCTACGAGCGAAATTTTGGTCACATCCACAGTCGACCCGACATCGTTCTCGCCGTCGCAACCGATGATGAGTATGAGATCAGAAGATGCACTGGAAGCAGTCCATGGCTTGGAGATGGTGGTCCAAGAATCCCCTGCAGTGTGGCTGCTAGTATCAACGAGGAGGCCGCCGATATGAATCTCCAGAGAACAGGTATCGGCACCTGCGTTTTGGCGGAAATCCATGGAAAAGGTGTAGCTTTTTCCTGCGACGGCGCTGGATCCAGACTGGATCAATAGCGACATCTGA
This sequence comes from Penicillium olsonii, assembly GCA_911174995.1. Lineage (NCBI taxonomy): Eukaryota > Fungi > Ascomycota > Eurotiomycetes > Eurotiales > Aspergillaceae > Penicillium > Penicillium olsonii. Next base: position 485,319 of record CAJVNO010000033.1, read on the forward strand.
TTAACGGCGGTGGCGCTCAGGTGCCTATGCAGATGTGAGTAGAGCTTTTGATGTTTGAGATCAAATACAGACAGGTAGTCGTCGACGACCGTTCCAGGTTCACTACCGATGACCTCCCACACTCCATCGTTGAGATCATCGCCCGAGAAAGACCCTTCTTGGATCAAATTCTCCGAGCTACATGATGCAGTGGGCAAGGGAGCCGGCGTAGGGATTGCAGTTATGGTCAGAGCAACAGCTGGCAGAGCGTGCACAAGCCACAGAAGATGGCTTGGAACCATCATGGTATCGGATTAAACGAATGGACGGGCGATTGGACACCACAGAGCGAACGACAAAAAACGTGGTTTCAAGTGGATAGCCGACATCGCGGGATCGAATCTGGGGCATATATATAGTATTTGTATTGTGTAGTGCGATGGCTGACCCTGGTGTTTTCGCCTTCGCCGGCTTGTGGCGTTGGCGCTCCACTCGGAAAATTAGCTGTCAGGCAATTTGGAGCGAGATTTGACTCGTTCGAAGACGGTAGATTGGTTCCTGCAGGGATTTGGCTGACTCAAATCGTCATTTGGGGCCATTTTGGCACTAAGACGAATGGAGGGGAAATGAAAGGTTCTTGTTCTTCCAATTAGGGCTTGTCGGCTCTAGAAGTGGTGAGAGCCCTGGCGCTTACTGTGGCTTGTCTTGGTGGTTTCTCTGGGCTTGAGACCTCAGGGGAAATAAATCCACTTAGGTCTCTATAATCTTTTCGATGTCAATCTGCATGCAGTCAGTGAACAATTTCAGGCACCAGGTACGCAGCTCAGCCAAACAACATTGGCACCTGGGAAAGTGGGCAGATGGCGATCTACCCGGAGCCGCTCGGCCTGTCTAACCACGTTTTCGATCCGATGCGATGCGAGACATTGTTGTGCTCGGGCTTTGTATGCTCGGAACTACACCCGATTGAGTAAAGGTTGTTCAATAGTGTCTATTTCTGTGCCTGGGTCTGGTGAAAATGCATGGGGGTTAAGCCCAACCTATATATGCGATGAAAAACACCCCGAGATAGACCATGATGCGCTCCAAATGAAAAGAAAAAAGTCATCGTCTCATGTATGTCGTGTCTGTTTCGCTCGAAAACTTAGACCGACAAGTCAAATACCAAAAAAGGAAAAGAAAAGAAAAAAACGCTTATACGCAATCAAACAGCGCCATACCGACCGCGCTCTGCGCCCAGTAATGCCTGACCCTCTTGGACTGAGGGTTGCTCGCGCAGCGGCGAAGAGGATGGAATCCATCCTCGCATCCAGCCATGAACGTGTCTCCAGCGACGGCCACGGCCAGACTTCCGATCATTGCCAGTGCTGGAACTAACAAAACTTTCGTCATCTTCGTTCTGTGGACCGTCGCCGTACATCAGGAACTGGATTCCCATGAAACCATCGAGTCCCAGAACACCAAAAGCACCTAGGAAAAAGGGCGTCGCGCGCCCGATCCATTCCAAGCGATCATTGCCATGACTATCGGACCAGCCGCCGCCCCCGTACGGGGCGAAGTCAGACCATGCGTTGGGGTTTGTGAGAAGTGAGGTGGAATAGAACAAATTTCCACAGAAGGCCGCCATAAAGAGGAGCGGTGAGAGACCCTCCGTGCTCTTGCGCTGGTAGTTCTTGTACAGCTGAGGAGGACGCGAGCCGAGATATAAGATAGTCGACATCCAAGAGAAGACACGACCGATAATCTCCACGATGGCTTCATCGGGGACCTCGGAGATGGGCGGATGAGGCTTCTCGGTTGGAGCGGCATTAGCGAGAACAGCACAGAGCAGTGATGCCATCAACATTGTTCGGGGAATTGCGAAGGGTGGGCTGTTGGCGCTCCCGGCGACCCGGGTAGATCGACGCGAGGAACTCATTTTCTCATTCGAGTATGAGGGTGTTCCGCCGGCGGAGTTGCGGACCGACCCTGCCTGAACACCCATATCCTTGGCTTCCGATTGCTTGATGTTCATGACGGGCGCAGGGGTTTGGCCTTGTTCGGGAACAGGAACCCCCTGGATGATGTGGTCTGGGTCGCGCATGTGTGACATATTGTCATACCCTCCACTTATACGGGCTTTATAGTGGGTGTACCAGAAGAACTGGAACACCAGAGCGATATCCACGCAAACATAATAACTGGCAATGATCACCTGCCATCCCGCCTGTCGAGTATATATGGCTCCCACGAGATTGCTCGCGTCACCTAAACACCAAATCACCAGGAAGAATATTGACAATCCTGACGTTGATTGGGCTTGGAAGTTCTTGTAGATTTGTGGTAGTTGTGCAAAGAGCCATGAGACAATGCTGAGGGTTCCGAGGACGGAGGAGATCGCCGCTAGTGGTGTGGGGATGCAGATGTGGAGATGCGAGGAGACGGCGGTCAACAAGGGCGATGTCGGTTCACAGTGATCAGGGAGAGTTCCAAGAAGGAAGCTGTGTAATAATGAAGCCATGGTCTATTGTGTAATATGTGCGGTATCACTCTTGGACGATGTTTACCGCAGAGTCGTGCGCCTGTGTGGCCGAAGTATGAGCGATGAAGGCAGTGTAAGACGACAGTATAGATGAGGTCGAAGAGAGCAAAGCAAGTAGCCTTGGAAAGCAAGCAAGAGTCAAGTTGATGAGAAGAGCAGACCGAGCAGCTGAAGATAGCCCTGGTCATTCATCAGGCCCCGGGGGTCACGAGAGCTGAATGCTCTTATCGGACCCTCGGGCGGAGCAGATCGGATGAGTCATGAGATAACAGCGTATCAGCGCTTCTCGCGGGGAGTTCACACAATGGTCTCTTTGGACTCTCATTCGAGGATAGGACTACATGACTTGATCTGGAGTGTCATTCGATTTTATCAGACCCACCCCCGCACACCGGGTCAAACCTATCCCAATGCGTCGACCTACGTGCCCTGATGGTGTTTGGTTGGGATATTGACATTCTTGGGCATTGCTGATACCATGATAGGCAGAAGTACGGAGCATGGGACACTAGGTTGGTCCATGTATGGAGTCCGGAGTTCTGGGGGCTCGAACACCCACCTGGGCACCTGGGCAGCAAGGGGCTAGGAAGAGAATGCGTAGAACCCATGCTGTACAACGAGGCTTGGGTAATGGAATGTTCCACGGATGAGAGTACGGAATATAAGGAGGCGGAACAATTTGAAATATTGGAAATAGACTATTGCCGTTGAAAAGTTTCGTGATCATTGTACACATTAACCAATGCAATGGAGAAACATGAGGACCCCCTAAATATAAACCCGAAAAGTACCTAGGTAGGTTTCTAGGTACCTAGGTACAGTTATAGAGTCACGAGATCTATTCCGAGACACCTGGGCATGCACCATATGCTCAACCAACTTATTGCCTAATGCTTTTAACCGCCTTCACAAAAGCTCGGATTTTGTCCAGATCCTGGACTCCGTCAGTCTCAACGCCGGAGCTGACGTCCAGGCCGACAACCTTGTGGCCAGCCTGACCCAACTGCGCCACAGTCTGAACAACGTTGTCGGGGTTGAGACCTCCAGCCAGAATGACACGGAGCCCATCGTCGCTATCAAGGACCTTGCTAACCCCGCTTGCTTCCAAAAGTTCACCAGAGCCTCCAGCGCCGGAATCCAGAAGGGGAAGAGTATGGTAAGCTCTCCGTGAGATGCCGATATCACTAGGAGCAAATTTGCGGATCACAGGAACGGGGATTAGGCTGGCCCACTCCAATGGTTCGGACCCATGTAATTGCACAACATCGAGCCCAAGCTTTTGTTGTTGCGACAGAACATAGTCAAGGGGCTGATTCATAAAGACACCGACGAGCAAGGCGCGCGACGGGTGGCGTAAAATATTAGTGGAGTGGTCAAACCACTCCAGTGGCGTGGAATATGAGGACTCCTGTGATGTGCCGTTCGGGCGAGGGGTCGACTTAACCACATGTGAGATGCGGAGAGCCACATCGTCTGGAACAAGTCGGGATCGACCCTGGACCATTATTATGCCAATTAAATCTGCGCCAGCTTCAATGGCGGTTTGCGCCCCCTCTTCGGTCCGAGTGCCACAAATCTTAACCAGAGGGGAGCTTGATGATGTCTCGGGCTTTTGCTGGGGATTTCCAAGAAGTTCTGCCACGAAGGCAGATGTGTTTGGTGCCCGCATGAGAGCCTCTCCCACGAGGATAGCCTTGACGCCATCCTTCTTATAGTTTTCCACATCCTTGGGCCCTGAGATTCCGCTGAGGGCACACACAATCGTGCTCTCGGGCACTTGGTCCATGAGGCGACTAGTGGTTCCAAGGTCAACCTCAAAGCTCGTCAGGTCCCGGTTGTTGACACCAATAACTTCAGAGCCCAGGTCGACGGCAATCTTCATCTCCTCCGGGGTGTTGACCTCAACCACAGGCTCCATGCCCAAGCTGCGGGAGTACTTGTACAGGCGGGTCAAGAGTTCAACGTCCAACATCTTCACGATCAGCAAAACGGTGTCGGCTCCGGCCAAACGTGCCTCCAGGATCTGGTATTCATCAAAGACAAACTCCTTCCGCAGGACAGCTGGACGATTGGTGAGACCTTCCAGGCTCTGACGAACAGCCCTCAGGTCATCGATTGTGCCCTTGAACCACTCCGGTTCCGTGAGGACAGAGATAACACTAGCACCGGCCTTGGCGTACTCTCGTGCTTGAGCGGGAGCACACACATCCGCTGAAATAATACCCTTGGAGGGCGACGCACGCTTAATCTCAGCCATGAGAGAAAGGGGGTACTTAGACTGTCGGAGGCGCGCGGGCAATGAAACCTGAGGAGGCGCAATGTTCAAGTCATATGCGGCCTGGAGAGCCTCGGGTCGCAGTGCTGGGATCTTCTTCTGTTCAGCAACAGCATTTCTGCGATGAGCGTAGATCTTGTCAAGGATAGAAGGCTTCTTATCAGCCGGCGCGGAGGTGGCGGCGGCAGCGGGTTCACTCTTTTGGTTCCAGGTTCCAGAAGTGAGTTCCAGGAAGTTCCTGAACATCTGGCGTCCGTACTGGGTCAGAATACTTTCAGGGTGGAACTGAACGCCTTCAATTGCAAGCTCTTTGTGTCTCACACCCATAATGACGTTCTTGCCGCTGCCGTCTTCAAGCTCGGCCCAGGAAGTGACCTTCAAGCAGTCAGGAATAGTCGAGTGTGTTCCGGCGAGAGAGTGATAGCGGGTAACTTCAAGGGACGCAGGCAACCCCTGGTAGGCACCCATGGAGTCATGCTTCAACTCTGATGTCTTTCCGTGCAAAATTTCACCAGTCACATCGACCTTGCCACCAAAGGTGGTGATCATACATTGCTGGCCCATGCACACACCAAAGATAGGGATCTTGCCCTTGAAGTATTCAATTGCAGGAATGCTGATTCCTGCATCGGTCTCGGGGTGGCCAGGGCCAGGGCTGATGACCAAGTGGGTGGGCTTCTTGGCTGCCAATTCTTCGACGGTCACTTGGTCATTGCGGTACACAGACACAGTAGCACCCTCGAGGACAAGATATTGGTACACATTCCAGGTAAAGGAATCGTAATTGTCGACCAAGATGACATTGGAGGCGCTAGACAATTTAGCCGCCATGGTGGGATGATTTGGGGAACGGTCGACGAGGCCCGACATGGCAGCGGGATCTCACGGGGAGTCAGAGTAAAGGAAAAGGTATTATCAACAAAAACCCAGGTTCTCAGTCCTGTAGGTGAAATGAAATGAAACCAATTCTTCGGGCGGATGGTGACTCAATAAATATGACAAAGTGAGTTTCTACAGCCCAAGTGGTACAGAGCCTTACCGCCTGGCAGAATGGAGATAGGCACCTGATTGTTGACCCAGTCGCGGTGAATAATATTCTTTTAGAAGCTCCCTCTCAATTTCAAGAGCTCCCAACGCTCGCCGTCCACCCCTCCATTTACGCAATAGCCACCGTATCCGGTGTCGCCTCGTCTTGCTCTTTATTTTGATCCTAGGATGATCTAATTGCCCCCAATGGCTCCCGTCCCGGAGGCTTATTTCCCGTCCCTGGACAAGTGCTTCTCCGGGGATGTCCAGCTCTTGTGAGTACATGTTTGATTGAACTTGCATAAAGCGACGGTATTCTTACACTTTACAGGTCCTGGAAGAGGGCTTTTACCTACACTCTTGATCAGGAGGATCATCCTGACAATGAGGGCAATATCGATGCCTTCCTTACACACCCCGAGAGCGTTCGCATACTTTCCGACAGTTTGAAACCATTCCCTCCTCCCTCCGCGAAATCAAAATCCGAATTTGAGTCGAAAACTGCTGCCATCCACGTCGAGACCAATGGCAAGAACTCCTTTGATCTCAAGGAGCTCAAAGCCGATGCCTTGTGGTTAAGTCAGCAGGCCGGCATTGATGAGATCGCTGCTCTTCGAATCGCTGTATTGGAATGGCAACATCGCCCGGCAACCCGCCTCGCATCAGGCTTCTCTGCCGAGGAAACAACGAGTCTACAGAGCGCGGCTGGGGCCGAGAACTTCCAGGGTTCACTCGCGGGTTCCAGCTTAGCTGGCATTCTGAACCAACCCGCTAGAAGTGGAGTATCTGCGTCCTTTGACAAAGAGGAAAACAGACGACTACGCATTCGTGAGGTGTATCTCTCCGAAGCAAGCCATATTGTGAAGACTTTCCGCAAGCTACTTGCCTTATCCCAGCATGACAGCCCTGAAAACAACTCCGTTTCTTCGACTATTCGGGAACGAAAGATTACCCTGCAGAAGCTCGGATCCACGATTTTCAAGAGCAAGTCTAATGGCGCTGGACTGGATCGATTCCTACAAGACTGCATTGACTCAATACGGAGTCGATTGACATGCTTAGAAGGAAATGGTGGTTGGCTCAGTGCCACCGAAAGCAGTGAGGACTTGGAGAATCTTTGGAGAACAACTCTTGTGGAAGAGATTGTCCATGTGATGCAACTCGTATTCCATCAAATCCAAAGCTCCGAAGAAATTCCGACTTCATTTATGCTGGATTCCTGGCTCGAACTCATGTCCGATTACAGCTTCATGGAAACAATCCAAGTGGTGAGTGACAAGACCCGTCTCTTTTGGTTTGTTTAGATGATGGTAGCTCTAACATTCTATAGCATTGCGAACATCCAACAGAGGTCCTGTTTCCTCTTCAGGCACTCGCATCACTTATCACATTGGCATTTTTGAAGCTCCCACACGTGATCTCCTCAATCAAAGATGGCACGCATCTTAAATCTGCCAACAAGCCCTACTTCCTGTGTAAAGAGAAGATCTCAAAGATTACTGAGGTGTTTACCACCTTAGGAAGTGAGATCACCACCGCAACTCCAGCGGCGTTCTCTTGGGGATTGGTTCTATATACCATGCAACAGCTGGCAGATTCTGCGAGGGACGGGCGAGAAGAGCGACAGAGGATCTCTGCCGAGAGGTCGTTCAACACCAACACTGAAAACACAGACCTTTCTTCTGTATCCGAACAGACAATCTATGAAGAAGTTCTTGATTGTGCTCAAACCCCACAGGATACCGCCGAGAGCGCCATTGTCATTCTTACATCTGAAGCGCTCAAAGAATCGGCTTTCCGCACCGTCTCCATCCTTGCTAGCAAAGCTGGGTCTATGTCAGCAGTCGATGATGCTCTGACGAGTAGGTGGATCCGTTTGTCGCTCCTTGACCTTGTCCGCGTCTCTACGCTATTCTTAGATTACTCTCCCGAGATTCTAGAGGCGGTTCTAAACATTCTGGGCGACAGTGATGACCATTTGTCAAACAATGTCGATTCCTTAGGGCCTGAGACCGACCCCAAATTCTCATTTGCACAGGACCAGGATCTGATGGGCACTATATTCCATGTTGCACGATCTCGTTTCCCCTATGAAACCTCCCCATTCCTTCAACTCTGCCGTGCCCTTATCAGCCAACACTATTTGACTGATGATGGCCTTCCATCTATCATTGAAGAGCTAGAGGACATGCAATCATTCACTCAGGTCGTACCAACCCATTTCCAGGGCTACGACACGATTCGAGAGGATGAGAATGCGGACTATGTGGCCCTGCTGCAACCCCTTCATATGTTCGAGACCTCTTCGCGGCACCGTCTTCCCGAAAACACCGCCAGCAATGCTCTTGTTGTCAGTGGATCCTCTCAAATTCCTCAGCAAACCGTTGGCCAAGTTGTCTCCGAATCAAGACCGGCTGTCATTAAATGGGAGCACCAGTATTCTTGCTTAAGCTTCTTGGGAAGTTGGCTCGAAGAATGGAGCGAAAGCGGAGCGCAGTCTCCCGAATGGACTGAAGACACTGCCACAGACATCATTGCCCTCTTTACGGACTTGATTGCGAACTCGAAGACACGAAGCTCTGAAGAGGCATGTGGCAAACGGATTCTAGAAATGGCAAGTGATGGGTTGTCCAAACAGGGGGACATCATCTCTGTTGTCTTTGACATCTTTGAGCGCAACCTGCAAACTATCGGCACCCGCGGCGACATTGGCAATTCTTTAAATTCGACTATGGAATGCTTGCGATTCATCAAGGCACTCCTCAAAGTACTCCCCAGTCGTGTCTGGCCTTTCCTCGGGCGCAGTAGCTTCATTGGATCCGACGGCAAGGGTGGGGTCATGGCTGCAATCATATCTGCTATCGAGATCCCTGCGGGTCAGTACCCCTTCTTGTTGAGTTGTGTTGAGTTCGTTGATGCTGTCATCGACGATGCGGCATCTCGTGCCGTGCTACGGAGATCTCCTGGCAGTGCAGGCAGCAAGTCGACCATTGCGTCTGATTGGAGCGCTGGAATTCCCTCTCATGTCATGCGGACTATCCTGTTTAACTTCACTCGTACGACGGTGGAAATATTCAACAGCAATGGGAATTGGAGGTTCAACATGCCGGAGCAGCGCTTTAAGATCAACTCGATGCTTGCCAGATCTTTTGAGCGGGTGCTTTATTACGCCTACGGAATCAACGATAGCTCAAAGATTGAGGCGAAAATCACTGGGGTGTTTTCAACATCTGCGGCATACATACTAGAGATGCTTCGCCCTCAGTCAACGGCTGACTTGCCCTTCAACCCAATATTCCGACTTATTGCCGACGGTCTTCAGACACCCTCTACACTCCACCTCCGATACCTCACTCTCGTCGAAGACCAGGTTAAGTCCACATTGCAACTTTGTATTAAACTCATACAAGCGGCTCACCTGGCAGAGCTTCCTGGCTCGCTTTTGGAAGAGCAGTTGTTCAAAGCAAGCCCGGTGCTCGTCAAACTCTACGCATCCCATGATGCATACAGGCTGTCAGTTGTCTCCCTGCTCGAGATCTTGATCTCCAGTGCTGCGTCGAACGCAGATAATGAGCCTCCCTCTCTTGTCGGTCACCTTGGAGCAGAATCGTCCTGTCTCTTCCTTGATGTCCTGTCACAACTTGATAGGCCGTTGTGCGATCAATCTTTAGTTATCGCAGTATGGCAGCTACTATCCACTTTTGTCAGCAAGCGCCAGCAATGGCTTGCCGTGTTCATTCTCACGGGCTCGTCGCCACGTCAAACTCTCAAGAAAGAGTCCGGCGCAAGCGGCCTCAGCATGAGAAGTGTTCCTTTCTTGGAAATGGCGCTTGAGAAGCTTTCCCATATCGATCAAGAACAGCCTCAGGTGGCCTTGGCATTGCTCGAGTTCGTTTCTCGCGCTCAAGAAAACTGGCCATGGGCCACTCCTCATCTCAGCAAGCACCCTCACTTCTTTACCAGCATCATCAATCATGTGTCCAAGTTGAAAATCCCTTCCCTGCCCCTGATGGATCAAATTTACGCTACACGCATTGCTGCGGTTGTCGCAGATTTGTGTGCTGTTTATCTTCACTCTGCAAAGGAAATGGGTGACCGAAGCTTTGTCAAGACTTTAATCCCGCTGGTATCATGGTATTCCAAGGACGCTGTGGAAGTTTCAGCTTACAACTCCTCCTTGCATGCCAACTTGAAGAAGAATTTCGAAAATCGTTATTCAGGATGCAAGATCGTCGACTTCAAGAGAACTCCTCTCGAAACTCGCTCACTTGGACGGCATTATTACTACGATTTGGGCATGGGAGACAAGCTTCTTTCCTACGACTTTGCCTGGGCGGGTGCTAAAAACCGAGGCTTTGCTGAGGAATTCGAGCGTGCTAACATTAATCTGTCTCTTGTCGAGGCTCAAGTTGTAAGTCTTTTCAATTGTCTGTCATTGCCTCATGAACATCACAGCTAATTTTGAACAGGGTCTCTTGAACAGCTGGAAGTTCTTTGCAATTGAACATTGCGCGGACTTCATGCCTGATACCGAAGTTCGAAAGTCTATGGCACTGGTCGCCCAGAGCTGCTTGAAGGCCAACATCAGCAGCGGTCCTCCGGAGGCCATCTTCGAGCGGATCCAACAAGCGCGTATCGATTTCGCCCAGGCGCTCCTCCAACGACTTGTTGAAGTTAATGCTAGAGGTGCCGAAGTTTTCCAGCTGCTCGAAATCACCTGGAAAGCACTGCGCGCTCGCCATATGACTTATGAAGATGCCCTGATCAATGACGACACCGAATACTTCCGCTCCCTCCTGAACGTTCTGTTCCTATCCCTTCAATTCCACATGGACGGTCCTTCCCGAAGCGCCCCCGAAGCCATCAATAAGAGAGCCGAGATTTCATCGGACTTGACTGTCGTCGTGGAAGTCGTCAAGACGATCGTGGCTCAAGGTTTCAAATCCCTCACTACCTATCTGCATGATGAGCCAGATAAGTGCACGCCGAAAGATTTCGCTATTATCATTGCCATCCTACAGACAGCTTTACAGGTGAAAAATGCCGATCGTCTGTTTGAGCATATCGTGTACCACATTGAGGAGAATGAGACCGCTCGCCACGCCACCACACTCTTCTCCTGGGCAGATCAATTAGCTGTGGGCGGCGATCCTGTGTATGCCGAGCTCAGCGTTTCAATTCTTGTCAAGATGTCTAGTCTTCCTTTGCTCGCCGAGCACCTCGCTGTTGAGGCCGTATTGGTGAAGCTATCTACCTGCCGCCTGACCAATATTCTCACGCAACCCAAATCCTTCGGCCCATTCGACCCCGTCCCTCGATTGTACGCCATCTGGACCGGAGGATTCCTTCCTCTGTGCCTCAACATGCTCTACAGTGTCATGCGAGCCGCGCCCGAGGTGGCAGCTTTCATCAACCAATTCGAAAGCCGCCTGATCCGAGCCCAAGAGGCTTTCTCCGGTCATGCGACCGCCGCGCCCTCTGCACCAAATTCCAAATGGATCAGCCTCAGCTTGGTCTCAGAGGCCTACTCGCTGGCTCTGATCACCTTCATTCTTGGCCGCTTCCGTGAAGCCGGTGCCAGTGCTGGTTTTGATGCCAATTCCATTCAGGATATCAAATGGGACAAAGTACAGGTCAAGGAAGACATTGAGGAGCTTCTTCGTCGCCGCCCTGCACTGCGCGCCCGCATTGTTGCGACTAGTGAGAAGGAGGTGGAATGGTCTCGCCAGAAACCACTCAGCTCCACCTCGGGTGCCGAAAACCGATTGGAGGAGAAGGTTGTCCATGAGATGAAGTCGGCAATCGCCTGTCTTGGTGGTGAGGAATCATGATATGCCTATGTAACCCTGTTTCTCTTTATTTTGCGTGCTCTGGGCTGGTTGGGGTGTAGTAGAAACGTTTTATGTATTCTGAAGCTGAAAACATCTTTGTTCCAGATTCTCAGCCCGTGTCTTATGAGAGTAGTTCCTGACTTGTCACCGAATTAGGCGAACAACTCACCATGCATAAATTTATTTGAAATTCCCCTTCTTTAAGTATGAGCGCCGAGGCTAGCAAAGCCTTGCGAGGCTCGCGACCTCGGGTCCCCCGCATCAGCATACCCGAGCGGGGATGGGATCGGCGAGTTATGCACTACATCATTGGTATATGAATTGGGATGTCCGACTTGCAGGTTTCTGCAATTCTTTCAATATGCCTTACAAGTCTCGCTGGACGATTGACGTCCCGGATACTCACTTAGCCTCTCTCTTGTTACAGTCGCCCACGGCGCCTCTTTCTCAAACCCATAGAGCTTTCTTGGATGCAGCTCGTGCGGATACCCACTATTTGACCACCCATGACTTTCGACTTTGGAGCCAGCGGCTTGCCGCTGGACTACGCAAGTCCGGTTTGCAGCCTGGCGACCGAGTTCTATTATTCTCCGGCAACGACCTCTTCTTCCCGGTAGTATTCATGGGTGTGATCATGGCCGGTGGAATCTTCACCGGTGCCAACCCAACGTTCGTCGCCCGCGAATTAGCCTATCAACTTCAGGACAGCGGTGCAACATACCTTCTTTGTGCTACAGGAAGCCTAGAGACCGGTATCGAGGCCGCAAAGCAAGCCAATATCCCCAAAGACCATGTCTTTGCCTACGATAGCTCGATCTTCGATGGTAACACCACCCCACAGCAGGGCTGTCGATACTGGAGCGACCTTGTTGCCTCCAAGGAAGAAGGTGCAGCCTTTGCTTGGGAAGAGCTCTCAACTCCCGATCTGTCACGCCGCACTCTGGCACTGAATTACTCGAGTGGAACGACGGGTCGCCCGAAGGGCGTGGAGATCTCGCATAGGAACTATGTCTCCAACATGTTGCAGTACTGTCACTTCGGGACGCTGAGTCCCGACTACAAGAGCCGGCTTGAACGCTCGCGCTGGCTGTGCTTCTTGCCCATGTATCATGCAATGGCGCAGAATATCTTCATTGCGGCTGCGCTGTATCGCGCAACACCGGTGTATGTTATGCCGAAGTTTGACTTTGTCAAGATGCTCGAGTATACTCAGCGGTTCCGTATTACGGATCTGATTCTCGTACCCCCGGTGGTCGTTGCATTGGCTAAGCACCCTGCAGTCAAGGATTTCGATTTAAATTGTGTGGAGGCCGTTATGAGTGGTGCGGCGCCGTTAGGAAGAGAGGTCTGTGAGGAGGTTGAGAAGTTATGGCCTGCAGGGAAAATCAACATCAAGCAGGGGTGGGGAATGACCGAGTGAGTGATTCTTTTCATTTATTAGATGCATTATTTTCGCATCATTTGGGGCTATTTCAACGCCACCGGACATTGCTGAACAACAGTTATTGTCGGATCATCTTTGTTTGTGGACCTCTCGCGGCGCAAGCACTTAAGTTCGCTTTGAAAGGAAAACACTTTCCCTTGAGTTGAGAGGTTTTTGCTACCCTCTCTATGGAAAACTATTTTCCTTTTAAAATAAACTGAAATACTTATTACCCTCTCTATAGAAAATGTTTTTCCATAGAGAGGGTAGCGAAAACCTCTCAACTCAAGGGAAACTGTTTTCCTTTCAAAGCGAACTGAAGTGCTTGCGCCGCGTGAGGTCCACAAACAAAGACAATACGACAATTGCTGTTGTTCAGCAATGTCCGGTGGCATTGGGACATTGCGTCCCGAGAAGATGTATCCGGAGTGGGCAAATTTGTATGCCTGTTCTCCAGGGGAGAGAACGTCTCGAAATTGGAAGACTAATGCCAGAACTATAGGGCAACTTGTTCGATTTTGGGCTGGGACCCCACTGAAAAAAGCACATCCGCCTCTGTCGGTGAGCTCAATCCCAATTGCGAAGCTCGCATTGTGTCACTCGACGGCCAAGAGGTCGAAGAGCGAAATGTGCGTGGCGAACTTTGGGTGCGCGGGCCCAATATTATGACAGGCTACTGGCGCAACGACAAAGCAACCCAAGAGACTAAGACCGCCGATGGGTGGCTCCGGACAGGAGATATTGCATTCGTGGACGATTTGGGCAAATTCCACGTTGTGGATCGCATGAAGGTACTTTGTGACAAAGCCCGAATGGAACCAAGACTAACATTGTATTTCCAGGAACTAATTAAGGTCAAGGGCAACCAAGTGGCGCCCGCCGAGCTCGAAGCTCTGCTTCTCGAACACCCGGCGATCGCAGACGTTGCTGTGATTGGGGCAATAATGTAAGTTTACGACTTTCTTTTTTTTAAAAAAAAAGAAAATCCCCTATATTTTTATATTTTAATGCTTTCCCGCGTCGATCTATCAGAACATCAGTTGACTGAGAAAAGCAATCATGACGAACGCCCTCGCGCATACGTGGTTCTTTCTCCCGAAAAAACCGCCACCGCGGACGAGATCGCGCAGTTCGTGAATAGCAAAGTTTCCGCCTTCAAGCGGATTACAGGCGGCGTGGTATTCCTCGACGCCATCCCCAAAAACCCATCGGGCAAGATCCTGCGGGCCAAATTGCGCGATCAGGCGAAGGAGGAGCTCAGGGGTGTCACCGCCAGACTTTAGAGTAGCCGCACCATGTCATTCCCCATGTTTCTGTTCTGTATTTGTCAATGGATTCCATGCTAAGGCGAGACACGACCCATTGCGTCGGGACATGAACAGTGCACGAGAAAATGAAGGTAAACGCAGACATTTGTACGCTATAATAGCCGAGCACCGCGTTGTGGACGGTGATTCGACGGCTGATGGGCCTTAGCGCGGGGCTCGTTGCAGGCGCCAGCTGAAGGACAGGTCGATCTCGTACAAAATTATCTTGATCGACGGCACATGTGTTCTCCGCAACCAAAGCGCTGGGAAAGGTGATCCTACGATCTGAGCTACCGAATAGGGAGAGGGTCAGATCGGGTATAGAAATCCGGCGCACTTGTCAGAATGAACGCTAATTACATCAATTTCCCATTGTTTCCCCGAAAAATAAATATTCAAGGTGGCGTGTCCGGGCAAGCTGAACACCGCGAGGGCTGGCTGGCCTGATCTACCCACATTTGGTATACTTGCGGTGCAATGAGGCAACTAAGACACATTTTGGTATTTTTCTTTCAAGGGCATTTTGTCTTTCTGATATATCGGATTACTCTCTACCCCTGTACTCCGTACATGAACCTGGCCCGTTGGTTGGATTTTTGGATTTTTGGAATTATTGAATTTTCATCACTCATCTGCATCAAGCCCTAGATATATGCCGCCCCGCTAAGCTTAAGCGTCGATCGTGCCAATCGTCTTACCCCTCCGTATATCCTCTAGCGTCGACTCCGGATGGAGTACAGTGAAGTAAGACCTGGATCTTATATAGAAGCCCAACCCCTGTCATTCATCCTACTGGTCCGTTCGACTCCCACCATCCCGGTCAAACTCCGTGGACTGAAGAGCCCCCGATCTGAAAAAAATAAAAAATAAAACGCCCGTACCTTTGACTTGCTTGACTCTGTCAAGTCTTGGCCACACTTGGATTTAGTCTCCGCAGTCTTAAGTTGAGCTGATTCCCTTTGTCCAAGGGAAGACAGTCAACAATTCTGCGAGAGGTGGACGCTATCCATCCAACTCAACATCCGTCATGAAAGCCGTGGAACATCTATACACCTATCTCTCCCAGGAGCTTCCACAGTCAACTGCAAGACTGGTATTCCCAATTACCAGTCTAGTCAGCTTATCGGTATTGAGCCTCATCCTGACCTATCGATACATCAACCATCGAAGACAAAAGCACATGGACGCCAATCTCAGACAAGACCAAGACTCTTGGCTCCAGTCTGCACTTATGGAGAAGGGCGATCCTTCTTTTCAGAACTCCCATCCCGCTTCTGCGTGTGATATCTTGCGACCGTTGTCCCAGACAAGCTCCTGTCCGACCAGCGGCACTCTCGCCGCAATGGCACTAGGGAACCAGGCCCAATTTATGAATTCGACTTCGGAAGCTGCCACCTCCCCCTTTCTCGCACTGGGAGAAAGTGGAGATAGTGGAACACACCAGTCAGACAAATCTGTCCGCTACATGTCCGGAGAGGACTCCGAAGGCGTGCGAACTTGGAAACGGGTTGTTGTCGAGTACAGATAGCTCGGTCATTCGAAGGTTTCAACTTTTTTGGTGTTCCTCTTTCTTTCTTCTCGCTTATCATTTTATTGTCCTGTCACGACAATCTTCTGTTCTTCTGTTGCTGCCTTCAGCCCGGGACGAAGACGACAATCGTCTTGTCTTTCAACTTCTGTTATGCTCACGCTCTCCAAGCTCTTTATCCCCATCTGTGAAATTTCGCTTGTCTGATGAATTATGATGTCCTTCCTTAACATAGCGTGGGCTAGCCTCGTCTTTCTGTTTATACCTGGGTGGCAGGTGTGTTGACTCTGCGGAGCACACCTCGAATGTCGAATAGTTTAGCGTCATTTTTGCTTGTATCCAAAAGAAACAATCTCGGCCTGGTCAAACATCTCAGCCCAAATCTTGGTAATTCCAAGGCTTCTTTGAATAGAATATCGAGCGCATAGCCGCAGACGCAAACGCCGAGAACAGTCTCCAGGGTTGTGGGTGTGTAAGGAGGATAATCCGATTTCAAATAAGCCCAGCCTATGCCAGCAGCCTGCAAGCTGTGGGGTAGATACGGGGCTCAAGTACCGTGGACCCGGGCAATGGGTCATCTTTCAGTCAATCCAAATTGCCCAAGTGCCCAGGTGCCCAGGTGCAGGCCCGGGATCATTTGGGGTGACCCGGGTACCTAGGTACCTAGTATGACCTCGAGGGCCTTCCAATTGGAAGTTGGCTCCTATACTATTAGGCATTTGTGTTGTTCCCACCATCAGGGGGAACCTTGGAATGCGTTGATCACCAGATATAGATATATGTTGATCCGCCACTCGGTTTCAACATCGTGCCTAGAGATTCAGGTTAATCCAAACCAGCCAGAATAGCGATCAAAACTAACTCACTTGACCTGCGCACCGACCTCAGTTGAAGGAAGCCCTGGAAGGGTACATATGATCCCTGAGGCTGCAGACGTCCAGACCCTTCTGGGCGTATGCAAACATGCTTCCTTTTTCTTTTCTTCTTTTCTGTCTTCCAAGGTTCTTTTTCTTTTCAAACTTTGTTTGTGCACCCTCAAAGTTATTTTGCAGCCTATAAACCCTCTCAGCGCTGTGTTACATAGTAAAGCATGTAGGTGTCTAATAGAAATTGGAGTCCGAAGCAGCGGTGCAGCACTAAACGCGCAATCACGCTTCTATAGACTGTCACCGGAATTGACCTCAAATTTTCTCAACCTTGGAAATCAGAACCCTGCAGTTTAGGGCCCAGAATGGCTTAAAATAGACACGTTAGAGGCACTACAATCAACGGTTGTATGAAGATCCACCGGGGCTCCGGGGATGCTGAGTCACCTGCTACTGGGCCGGGCCCGCGGGCTCGTTGGCTACTTCGCCTTCTGTAAACAGTTGCAGTAGCCACCTCCTTACCTCAACCATAATGGCCGTGACTGCATTCCCAGCCGAGTCTCCTGATCTTGCCCTCCTCAATGTCGCCCGATTATTCACCCGACTCGAGCACAATCTGCTGTCCCCGGGCACAGACCGCCGCACTCTCCAACAATCCGAATACCAGCGCATGCGCGTGAACAAGGTAAGCCACGCTGCATAGACCGAGAGTGACCGCGCAGTGATCCCCCACTGTATCAAGAGCCTAAACTGACCCAGTACTACAGAATGTGGAATACGCTCGCACGCTCTTGACGCAGCTCGAGCGGTCTCTCCCGCAATTGAAACCACTCGACCGCAAACATGAAGCGCAAGCCGAGATTGCGCGTGATAGACAGCTTCTCAAACGGATACAGACTATTCTCGACGAGGAAGATGCCAAAGCAGCAGCCGTGCAAGATGATGACGACAACGACGACACAGACGGCGACGATGAATGGAAAGAGCTATTCTCCAAGCCTGTAGCGCAGACAAAGGTTCACACGCCGGCCTCTCAAACCGAACCCAAGGACCGGGACATGTCAGCATCACGGGAAACCAAGGAAGCGCACAGTGATCAATCCGCCACAACCACACAGATCCCGTCCACCACACAATCCGAGCCAACACCTACTCCTTCAGCAAATACACCGGCACCGCCTACACTCCGTAATCGACACGCCAGGAAGCCACTAGTGGCTACAGATAAAGCAACCGCAACAGGAAGCAATACCAAACAGCATGACACCGAGAATGAGCTTAGCACGCACAGAATGGAACAAGAAGACCTCACCGGCTCCCTATTGACACTGGCCGCGCAACTCAAGACGTCTTCAATCTCTTTCCAGTCTGCCCTTGAAGGAGAGAAATCCGCTTTAGATCGGGCGGTGTCTGGTATCGACCGCACCAGTACTACTATGGAAGCTGCGGAGAAGAGAATGGGCATGCTGCGCAAAATGACGGAGGGGAAGGGCTTGTGGGGTCGGATGATGCTTTATGCTTGGATCTTCGGGCTCTGGGTTGTCGCTATCTTGATTGTTTATGTTGGGCCCAAGTTGAGGTTTTGAACCTGGTTCTTCTTCCCTGGTGAATTCCGATTTTTGTCCTAGTAGCTCAACTCAGATACCCCTTCGCCGTTTACTTTTCCCTATCTTTATACAGTAACCAACAATGCTGACTTCAAGATGGCCTTGGTGCCGAGGTATGCTTTAACCAATATGCACCGTTCTTTCGAAAATCCGAAGTGTTCTCGAATCCCTGAGATATCTCGATTACTGAAGTGACTGAATTACTGACACGAGGAAAATAATGCAAAGACATCAAGTATTATCGGTATTTACAAATGTACATCCATAACGAAATTTGAAAGACGGGGACCGAGGTGAACAAATTAAGAGTCAGAACCCTGGAATCAATTCTTGAACTCTGAGAATAACCCAACAACCGACCTGGCATGACACATGAGAAGGAGACATGAAAATCCGCGGATCCTGCCATATCCCAGTATCCGACGCCCAGCTGATGGCCAAAGCTTCCAACGGGCGAAAGACGTGAGACAATGATGGGGGGAGACGGTATGGTTACATACAATAGAAACAAGAAAAGGGAAGAGATGATAGGATATCCAGCATTCAAATCAGACAGATAAAAAAAAATGGTGGAAGCAGCAAAGGAGATGAGAAAAGAGAGAAGAGATCAACCACGGCTTTTGAGCGTGGAACATCGCGAGAACACTCTCTGTTTCTGTCGTGGATATCAGGGGCGACAAAGGAAAACACAAAAACCGGCTAGAGATCGTGTCACACGGGGGACAATTAGAACCGTGGGAGGCGGGAGCCAAAAAAATGGCGAATAAAGTAGGGAAAAGAAATAGAGAAAAGAAAAAAACCAACGCAAAATGAAGCCAACGCCGGGATCTCGAAACGAGGCTTTTTGACCGGATCCGATCAGCCCTGGGTAATAAAACATGCAATCTAGATTCGACACTCTTCGTCACCGGAACGATAATATCATTAAATCAAACCACAGAGACGGAGGTTCTCTTGGATGATGATATCTGGGAGATGTTAGTACAATGTTTGGGACTGAAACGGAAAGAGGCGATTGGCTTACCGTTCACGGCGGCCATGACGAAGCGAATTTGCGTGGTGTCAGTGGCACATGTGAAGTGGGTGTAGATCTGCTTTTGCTCGGCTTGGTTGAGGGAAACAAAGCGGTTGAGGATGTAGTCGCAAGCCGCGGCGTAGTCGGGACCACCCTCGTAGTCGGGGAAGTAGTTCTTCATAGGGCTGACGGGAAGCTTCTCCTTGAAGCGATCGATCTTGTTGAGGAACAGAATGATCGAGGTCTTGACGAACCAGCGGGAGTTGCAGATGGAGTCGAACAGAGTCAGGGCTTCTTGCATACGGTTCACGGTCTCATCTTCGAATAGCAGCTGGTCGTACTCGGAAATGGCAACCAGGAAGAGAATGGTGGTGACGTTCTCGAAGCAGTGAATCCACTTCTTACGCTCGGATCGCTGGCCACCAACGTCGAACATGCGGTAGGTAAGGTCTCCAATGATGAAAGTGGTCTCGGTGATACCGGTGGTCTTGACACGGGAGCGGAGGACATCCTGGTCGGTGGGGAGGTAGTCAGGCTGAGCGATGCGCTCAATGGAGTCGAAGTAGCTATGACAGAGGTTAGTTGGACGTTTCTGCGCGATAACAATTGACACTCACTATTTGGCAGAGTCGTTCAGCTGGTATTCACGCGAGCGCTTGAAGCACTCCTGAACACCGGTGTCGCGCCAAAGTGCGCCAATGGCGGTTCCAACCTCAGGGGGGATGCTGTCGCCCTCAATCTGAGCGGGCTGCATGAAAATGGTCTGCACGTGGTACTCGTTGCGCGCATCCTCCAAAGGCAGCTCGAGAGATTCCATGGCCTCAAGAATGACCCGCATGGACTGCACGGTGTTGCTGTAAATGATTTCCTTGAAAGACTCGCGCTCGTCACGAGAGTAGCCACCCTCGTGGATGAGCTTCATCTGCTTCAGAATCGTGGACTTGCCCGACTCTCCGGCTCCTGTATCCCGAGTCAGCCATCCATCTCCATCTCCAGCTCAGGGGTCGACCGATCATACCGAGAAGCAGCATCTTGATCTCGTTGCGTTGCATCATCTTGTCGCGCTTGAGCTGGTTCTCAATCTCCTCGTTCCGCGCCTTGCCCTCCTTATCCTCGGTGCTCATTCCGCAACCCATTTTGGCGGTATGTGGTGATCGCGGTTAACGGTGTGAGGGTGGGTAAAATGTTATCGCGAAGGTATTCGTGTTCAGTGACAGAGACTAAGACGGGTGGACAGTCAGCACGCCTGAATGATTTCATCCGAGAGACCGGATTGATGGGCTCGAGGGGTGCACTGCATTGGTGGTACAAACTGCGCTCAGCAGAGGCAGGCAGCGTTTCAGAGTTGGTGTAAGCCTGCCGACGCAAGGAGTCGGAACAAAATTCAATGTACCAAGCAAATGGCCCATTGACATGCAGCTTTCCAAAGGAGGAAAAAAAAAAGCTCACGTACCTGTAAGAATGAACGGTCGACAATCAAGTCGGGAAGGGTATAAATGAACAGAAACAAAAAGAAAGGAAGAAACAGAAGAATTCAAATGGAATCCAATCTGGAGAGCGAAGAGAGAGGAAGAGAAAGAGAAGGGGTGATAGAGCACAAAGGATCACAGGTAAGGGGCAAGACTGAGGGGGAAATTGGGAAAGTTTCAGCAGCAGAAAGGGGATACCAGCGCAATACCACTGGACACCACCGACCATGGCAGTGATTAGGGGTACCGTTCGGGTACCGAACGTGATGCAATGTTTTAATTACAGACTGAAATACAGTCCATTACCAGTCCAGAGGTGCACCAATATGATTGGGCGGTGTGGGGGGTGATTGACGACCTCGCGAGGGCCCTAGCAAGCCCCTTTTGCTTTTGCGGCGGTATCAGTCTGGTTTGGGTAATTTATCTGTTGCACGATGTATCATGTCGATTCGACTGTACGGAGGACATATTCTGAGTACACAATTGCACAGAGTCAATCTGAAGCTTCCATGTCTATATTAGAGTATGTAATTCGGCTATGCAAATGTACGAGTCATGGCATCGTGGTGGACTCCTGGAGGCGTGCAGATCTTGTGGAGAGCAAGACTACGTGCAGCATTATCAAAATACACTTTGTACTCCGTTTCTCCGGCCAGGCCACCCACACTTCCAATATTCCGTAGGGAGGTCATTGCACTATAATGCATTGTCCCAAGGAATATACTATGCAGTATACAGTACCCTGTCTAGCGCAATGGATTAGCTGAGACGGAGAAGTGTATCTTGAAGGACTCCGTGCTTATGCATTGGACACTGCACCCGCGGACCATACACCCGTGAATGTTGTACTCTGTATGTACAGTAGGTCATGTTTCTCCACACCGTTGTCGTTCCAGAACATCTGACTTCACCCTCGTCTCAGGTTTCAGTTTCAGTCTGAAGAAAACAAAGCCCAAGGTTTGATTCTAGTCTCAGCCTCGGAGACCAATCAGCTCAATGAACTGACCCCTCAGCCCCCAATCCATGTACAGTACTGTAGAGTTGAGGTCTTGTCATCGGATTCTTGATATACTCTAGTAGTACAATGGTATACGGGAACTCCGACAGGTACGAGTATTCGTATGCAACCCCGTGGGCCCGTTCCAGTGGAGCCTTAGCCACACAGCAATAGCCCGACACTGACTGTCACATCTGGTTCTCCCACCCAGGGTGAAAAGGAGATGGACAAAACCTTGGAAGCTGGAAATCGAGGAAAGGTAAAAAGTTAGGGGAATTTTGCATACAGTAGGACATCTCCTGAAAATATACCGGTCGACCCACCAGCTAGCGATTTTAGCCGTTTCCTTATGCTTTTGGTGGTGGTCCCCACTGCCTCGTGGCGATAGCGCGACGCTATTGAGGCCCGCGGCTCTCAGGTGGGACCCCTGATTTCGGGTAAAATTTTCGATGTTTCGGTCTATCAAGATTACGGTGCACATCGCACACAGCGACTAATACTACATTACCTCCATTCCGTACTCCAGGCTTGTCCCTGCATGGAGTAGGGGGGTCGAAGGACACTGATTGGTCGTCAATACACATCTAGTACGGATAACCAATACGGAGTCCTCGGTATTGTACCTGCGTGTCGTTCCTGACTAAATGTGTAGATCATCTCGCCATATCCACACATTAATAAGCGATTGAGCTTCAATGGCCGCCAAAGTCCCCATCTCTAATTCTCACAATGTCTTTGAGAGCAGAGCGCCATTGTCTTGAACTGTAACTCACACGGAGAACTGTACACAGAAAAGACCCGTGGTTCGGGTGATCGGGTACCCGGACTAGATCCAGGTTGCCTGGAATGCTTGGTCTGGCAGAATCCGCGTCTATTCAACTCGTGCTGGCAGAGACAACGTGCATCCACATTCAATTAGATTGCACTCTGTACCAATTAGCACTCGGCCAGAGACGCTCGTATGGTAATTACAGTCTTGTTCTGCATTGCTAAAATACCGACGATTTCACATTGGAGATGGCTATCCTTGGCAGATCGATCAGAGTCCGTGGTATGTCACATCGTGCCCTCGGATCTTCTAAGGCCGTCCATATGGTTTCAGAGTCGGGATCCTATCTGAGCTGGTACGAGGGTCTCCTATGTAGCTCACACTAAGCTACGGAGTAAAGCCCTGGAGGTGAGCCAGGGTGTATGACCCAGTACCCTGGGCACGGTAACCAAACCGATCCACTATGAGCTACAATTATGACTGCCAGATTTGGTCATCAAGATGTGAGCCCCGTACGATATTATCACCCCGCGGATCTTCGCATTCCTTTCAGCGGGCTTCGGGTTGCCTCATTGCACTCGCGTCAATTGCCGGGGGATGAGCATATTCCCGAGATGAACAGGAGATGGAAGAGCATTCCAAAGTCGGCTGCCAGTTACAACCGAGGCTCTTTGTTGCACATAATAAACCACCCTGGAGGTGAATGGACTTCAAAGCACTGATGCATACTCCAGTCCTTAAAGCGGTAAGGAGGGCGGTGGGTAACAATGGCTGTACCATGGAAAGGCGATCGATCTGAAATGCTGATTTTTCGGGTTTTTGGGTCTCCACTTTTGGAGATTCCCCTTCTTCTCTTATCACGTTCAGGGTAATTGAGCAGCCATGTCGCACGAAATGTCCCACATGGGCCCTCGGGGTACGTATCAGTAGATTCCCCCGGAATGACGCGCGCGCTAACTCAGCACAGCCTTCAACCACGACAACAGCAGCGACGCCGAGGCGGAGTACGACCGGCTCCGCGACCTCGCCCGCCAGGAAGCTTCCAAGCGCGGACAATGTTTTGGACGGGTATGCGGTACTTCAAATACTCTTGATCGCAGTCGCGATTGCAATTAGAGGGAAATCGAACCAGACTGACACCACTTAGTCGAAGGAGGCGTACTCGAATGGCGACGGAGCCGGCGCCAAGCAGCTCTCCGAGGAGGGTAAGGCTCACGGTCGCAAGATGGAGGAATATAACAGGCAAGCATCCGAGTTTATTTTCCGGGAAAACAACGCCAATGGACGAGTGGAGGCCGACACGATCGATTTGCACGGTCAATTCGTCGAAGAGGCGGAGGAGATCTTGGAAGAGCGCATCAAGTATGCCAAGGCGCATGGACAGAACCACCTGCATGTGTGAGTCACACAAAACCACCTGAGCTCAGGGGCAAGATCGGATCGTGCATGAATTCCAATTCGGCTGACATGGTTCTTTCGCGCAGGATCGTCGGCAAGGGCAACCACTCTGCCAACCACATTCAGAAAATTAAGCCTCGTGTCGAACAGGTATGCCAGGAACTGGGCTTGCAGTATGCTACCGAAGACAACGCTGGTCGTATCTACGTGAACCTCACTGGCGGTGAGGCTGTCATGCCCCCCTACGGCGGTCACCATGCACCGCAGCAGGGCCACGGTGGCTACCCTGGCCAGCAACAGGGATACCAGGGTCACCAGGGCCAGCACCAGGGCCAGCACCAGGGCCAGCACCAAGGCGGCCAGCAACAGCAACAGCCCGACGAGATCGAAGAGTTTGCCAAGAAGATGCTGCCCAAGGTTCTCCGCAAGTTGGAGAAGGCTTGCTGTGTGGTCATGTAAGTTCAGGCTTGTATATCTGGTTGTTGAGCATGTCTAGACGCACCTTCGCTGTTGTTGAACTTTTGCGCTTTTGGTTTTTTGTTTCCATTCAGATCTAGGCTAGGCCTAGACACGACTCATGATAGCAGGGATTTTGGATATACCCGTGGACCCCTACATGAACATGACATTGTTCCTAATGAAACTGCCATTTAATACCTATACAGCTTCAATTTCGAAGTCGAGAAATCCTGGAAAGCCATTCGAAGCGTGATCAAAAATCGTGGCGTGAATCATATCGTCGTAAATGCTCATAGCTACCTAGTACATATGCACAAAACCAAAGCCAGCATCAAAATGAGAAATATATGGCATGAGACCGCGCTCGCAGGAGGCTAGCGCGAGGGATTGGAAAGGGTCGTCTGCACGATCTTTTCCACAATGGCACGTACCATTGCACCGTCGCCCGCGCCAGCACCATCGGTACCTGGCGCCGCGTCGATGGCATCAATCAACGAAAGCGCCTGGTCGCGCAGGCGTGTCACGACATCCCTTGTGTGCGCAAAGCTCCCCGTACTCTCCATGTACTGCACAGCGTACCTCTTTACCTCGTCGTCCTTGGTTTTCTGCTTGAGAATGTTGAGCAGCTGGTGGTTGGACGGGTTGGCGCGTATGCTGTGAATGATGGGGTAAGAGAATTTGCCTTCGGTCAAGTCCTCGCAAAGTCCCTTGTTCTGCGTATAGACCGTGTTTGAGAGATTGAGGTAGTCGTCGCAGATCTGGAATATGAGACCCATGACATTGACAAGGGCCACGCAGTCCTTGCCCGTGGTGCTCTCCGCTTGCATGAGTTTGACTGCGAGTCGGAAGAGCCCCCCGGTCTTGTTGCCCACCATTTCGAGATAGTCGTCCTCGGTGGGGCATGTGAGGGTGTCCCGCCAGAAGAGGTCCATCCCCTGGCCTCTGTGGAGATTCAGCATCTCCTTCACGTAGATATCGATCGCGACCGGGTTGTTGAGCTGTTGGACTTCTTGGAGGGCGAGGAAGTAGACGTAGTTGGCGGAGTTGATCGTTTGCGCAGTGCCGAATATGTTGTGTGCGACGGGAATCCCGCGACGGAGCACCGAGTTGTCCTCTACATCGTCGATTCTGAATTTGGTCAGCACCGAGATAGAACTGGAGAGAGGGGAGCACTCACAACAAGGACGAGGTATGCAGCAACGTGACCACCTTGGTGATGATATCCAAGCTCTCTTGGGGCACGTGAAGCCAGGCGTTGAATGCATGAATGAGTTGACGACGGATGTCCTTGCCAGGATGTTCGTGCATGTACTCATAGGGCGCTATCAGGATCTTTTCGTTTTGCGGGGACCACGTCCCATCTTTATATTTGGTGCCATCCACGCTCGATCTGTTTCGTTGATGTCCAGACTTGGATTCTTCATTTGTGGGCTTTCGGCGAAGAGAAAAGCCTTTGTTCCCCACGCCGAGGCCACCAGAAACCGGAGGAGAGCTCATTGTTGTTTGGAGGGGCTAAGTGAGGGGGGTCCCATGACATCAACCCCTAGGCCGAGGCCCCTGTCACGGGACCTGGGCCCTGCAGGGGATCCTTGCACTGAAGGAGAGCCTCTGCCAATCCATGGCGATTCCTATTGATTTCTAGTGCTCGTCGCTGGTGAACAATGCTATTACTAATCCATATCGGGCACCTGGGCACCTGATCACCGCCTGATCGGCAGTGGTTCTGCAGGGTTGATGTGATGAGTCCGATTTTTCCATTTCGATAGATCAAACTATAGACACAAGGAACAAGTGCTAGTATTCTATTCTTTTGATTCCATTGCGAGCTCGTTCAACAAAATCGGCTAATCAAACCCAGACGATAGAAGGGCGCCTAGCAACGGGGACGTCCGAGGCTGAGAGCGTCATCTGTATAGTATATAGTAGTCGGTCCAGAATTCCAAGAAATCCGGATTGCCCGAGACTAAAATTAACGTTAGAGAGTGACTGACGCCATGGTCGATCTAAACACAGCTAAGAACCACAAGTGCGTGATGAGTTCCTTGGTTGTTGCAGGGTTGCCGGGGGCAACGGGGCATGATGCGCTGGGGGAAACACTTTATACATTATTTACGGACCTGACATCAGCCCCAAACACGGACCATCTCCACTTGGTTTTCTGTCTCTTTTTCGTATAAGAGTATGAGAAGCCTTTCCTTTCTTTTGTAGGGTGGCGAGCTATTGTTTCACATCTTTGATTTTCGGATTCATCAATGGAGGCTCTACTAGCTCATTCCTTTGATTACCTCTCCTCCTACGAGCCGAGCAAGGTTCGGAAAGGTCTTCGCCAGGTCGAAGGCCTACTCGCACAAATATGTCTTTCCAAATCAAAACCCGTCAATGACCGACGGAAACCCCGAATGTCCCCCGATATCCCACAACCCGTCCCAAAAGCATTATCAGAATTGCGAGATGATCCCGCCTTCCGCGAGTTCTCCAAGCTCCAGGAGAGCTTCCAATGGAACAGTACGTCCTGCATCTTTCCAATCCAGCCGGCCACCCACTGACCCATCCCAGTCGCAATGCGCCTAGTATCATGCCTCGAACACCTCCTCGGCCGAGGCAGCAACGGCACAAACGACATGTTGATAGTCTGCACCCTCGATCTAATCCAAGGCGCACTCCTCCTCCACCCGGGCTCCCGCACCCTCTTCGCCCGCGAGATCTACATGAACCTCCTCCTCGACCTCCTCGACCCTATCAACTGTCCTGCTGTCCAGTCCGCCACCCTCCTCACGCTCGTCACCGCTCTTCTAGACTGCCCAGCCAACACCCGCACATTCGAGGATCTAGACGGCCTGCTCACCGTGACATCGCTCTTCAAACAACGCGCCACATCCCGAGAGGTCAAGCTCAAACTTGTCGAGTTCTTGTATTTCTACCTGATGCCTGAAACCCCAACCCAGGCGCCCGTCTCCCCGCCCGGTCTGCAGCGCAGTCCGAGCAAGTTTTCCAACGCGCCTTTCTCTCGGAGTGGGCATAACGCGGCTAACGCGGCTAGCAAAATGAGTCGTGACACCCGGACAACGGATGAGAAGCAGGCTCTTCTGGGGAGATATTTGAACAATGTCGAGGACCTTGTCGAGGATCTGAAGGAGACGGCTCCGTTCGGAGCCACGGTTTATTAAATGATTTGAATTGGCGATTTCTGGTTTCCTGCATGACCAAATGTGTGCTATGCTTGGTGCGACACATTCGGGGTTTCTTTTTTTTTTTTCTTCTTCTTCCCATCCTCTTTTTTTTTTTCTTCACTTCTCTTCTCGTTCCTTTGAGCCTTTGACTTATGTTCCGTCCGGTACGGCTTTCATGCGATTCCCTGTACTGATGTCCCTCGTTTTTGGCCTGTCTTGGTGCTCTCCATACTCCAGTTCTGGGGTTTTTCTCCATTATGCCCCACTCGGGCTCCTTTTTTTTGATAACAAAAACCCACAGTCATTTCATTCGTCTCTCTAATGGTGGCATGATTGTGAACGACTCTGTGACTTTTCCAAATCCCAGATACTTGATAATGACCATAAACTTTTCCAACGCTCTTCATCTCAAATAACTGTATATCACCCCATAGTCTTCGATTGGGCGAGTCTCGTCTAAGTGTTGCTTGGCTTTGAGCCTCAAAAGTTCCTCAAAAGTTTCTCAATCAGATTTTCGGATCACTGAGATCGGCCATTCCATCGCCGCCGACAATCGTTCATCCCTCAACCCAGAAATGAATGTATTGATCTTTTCAATCTCGGCATCAAAAGTGGCCCCGAGATACCATGTGCCCTCCAAAATGGCAAGGGTCAGATACAAATGGGCAAGGATCGTGAAGGAAACCCCTCCAGTTGTTGCAAAATTGTCACAAGATTCCAACGAGGAGATGAATTCCTGAGAAACACGATGCGGCCACGATGTGACGGCCGCCTCCTCGATCTCTTTTTGGACATCAAGATTTGATGACGGCTGTGGCTCCACTCTCTGAAGCCGAAGTGCATAGAGAATCAAATAGTGCATCTCTTCAAAAACAGCGACTGCTTGTTCCTGCTCCCTCAAGAGACTGGTCGGCACAGGGCCTCGTGGGGAGGGATGCTCGGAATTTGCCTCCAATTCCAGAGAATGAAGTAGACTGCGCAGGTTGGAGACTGCAGCTCGTGCACCTGATGCAAACTTCGAGATTTTGGATCCCAGACCATCAGGCACGAACTCATCCAATTCAGACCGACAAAGCTTCCAGTCTTCATGGCTATTTTTAAAATGCATTAGAGCCCTACATCGGCTCACTTTGACTGTCATCCAATGCTCCTGTGCAATGAAAGCGACACCGCGCACAAGGCGGAGCCAGTGAGTGTTTGGTCTCTGAGTGCCCGTGGTAAGATGCGAATCTCCGTATGGGTTATCGGGTAACGGTTGAGGAGGTCCCATGTTCCCAAATGGCAGAGATGCAAATGCAAATGCCACTATCAGCATGGAACCGGTCACCAGGATTTCTGCATCGGAGCCACTAGAAAGCTCTTCCTGTAACCCCTTAAGCCCGAGTTGGTGATGCTCGATCACCAATTTGAGTTTTGCCGACTGTGAGGTGTGAAACTGGTTCTGTTGGATGCGAGAATTTTGGAATTCTCGGGATTCCTGACTTAGGATATCGAGACCAGCCAAGGCCAAAAGCAGGTGCATTAAGAACTCATTTGTGCTGGCCATGTCCGGGATAATACGCTCCCACACCAAGACTTTTTCGGGATTGAGAGATGTCTTTTTCGAGGTATGTAGAATATAGTGTTGGAGTAAGTTCAAGTCGTTCATATTCAGATGACTCTCGGATTGATTTTCGTCTGCTGATGCCCCAGAGGGACCCAGGTTGAAAGATAGGGGGCTGATGACAGACTCATGGCCACCTCTCGGTGCCGAATGGTCATATTGCTCTGGTGTCAATTCATGTATCGTTTCGTTGATATCATGAGGAGCAGAGCGCCTGGGCCTGTTCTTGGTACTTCCTGGGGTTGGAAAGGTACATTGACTGCCTCGGATCGAACAAGCGCCACAAATTGGCCTTTCTTCATCACACTGATTGATTCGGATGGTTAGCAGACGTTTAGTTGCGTTCAACAATGAGGCCTACCTTTACACGCCTTCTTTTACACGTGTAGCATCCATTCCGCGATTTGGTATGGCTGATTCGGTTCTTCGGCCGAACAGGTGCATTGGGACTTAGCACTGAGATGCCATCTGTACTCGATGAATGCCGCAGCATTGCCCAATTTTCTCAAGTCACTCAGTCATTAAGCAGAGAAGTCAACGTAGGTGCCTGCCCAGGTGCTTTCTGATGCGACGTTGCCTATCATTGGTGGGTAGATTTCGGGAACCTAAGATTACTCAGGCAACAATATATGCCTGAGGCAATTATCTGGTCACCGATCTGTAAGTCGAGCTTCAAGCTCTGGAGATCCCTAGTCGACTGGGTTATTTTTCAATCAAGTAGATTCGAAAGTCAACTGGTAAAGTTTCGCCTTACTCCCGA
Organism: Penicillium olsonii; assembly: GCA_911174995.1. NCBI lineage: Eukaryota > Fungi > Ascomycota > Eurotiomycetes > Eurotiales > Aspergillaceae > Penicillium > Penicillium olsonii. Next base: position 515,322 of record CAJVNO010000033.1, read on the forward strand.
GGTCAATAGACTGACACAGGCCTGGAGCAGCCTACAAAGCGTATACCGAAGATTTGGAAGGTTTGATACCAGTTTTACTCCGGAATAAGACCACGAAACTGCACATATTAGATAGATACTTTGAAGATTACAATTTTGCTGTGTATGATACTTACGTAGTACCTAGGTAGTATTATGATAATGCAAAATTTATCGATACATGGAAACACGATTGGGATGATCAAATAACTCTATCGCTGAAATCGACGACTTGCGCTTTCTCAATAAGCCCATCAAGACTCTTGATGAATTGCAGGTGAGCCGGGTCACTCTGCACGTAATAGTCTCGGTCTGCAGCATTCTCGAACTCGACGACGAATGCGTGGGTAATGCCATTCTACATCAGAACAAGATTGCCCATTAGTCAAGTATCCAGATGTTCCCCCGTGTTCCGGGACTCGGGAGTTCAGATGCAATTGAACCAACCTGGATGCCTTCAGGCGAATTATCTTTACCACCAGATGACGATCTGATATAGGGCTTCTGTGATAATGGGTGGATGCAGTTGTCCTTCAAAGCAAGCATACGCTGACAGGCCTTTTGAATCACTGTTAGCATTCAATCGAATAGCAGGTACTCCATATCACGCGTAGCATTCTTATGATAAACCGTACATTGTGAATATCCTCGGCGGCGATGCCTGATTTGAACTGAAAAAGAACAATATGGGTGATTGACATGCTGCTGAATATTGTGAAGGGTAGCCTCGGAGTAACTGGAAAATATCCAAGATTGAATGTTTGAGGAAATATGAATAAAGAACCGTGGAAATTCCAAGCTTGTTTACTAAGAGCGGGGTAACTCCAGGGCTACCTAGATAGTGCGTAAGTCGGGGATTGAAGCATGACTCAATTCTTGTCGTCGGCCCCGGGGAGGAAAAGAAAGCGCTTGAAACACTCAATTCATGCTGTCTACGGGTGTTTACTGAGATGGGAAACAGTAGAGAAATATTCATGAATGGTGCTCCAGTTATCGACACGCCTGGCATCGCATAATTAATCACTTATCTTGGCTTGTGAAATATTAGACCAAGCTTCCTTGACCAGGATATGGAATATAGACAACACAACTCTATAAGTGTTTCGAGTGCCGCCACTAGATACCTAGGTATTTCAAAACATCATAATGATCAAAGCCTCTTGCGACCGGATTGCTTCAAATGTTGAACTGCCATCGATAATTCCCGCTCGACTTGTGAGAATTGCCATTCGGTCCATATAACGATAAAAAGCGACTTCGGGGAAAAACTCCAATGGAAAAACAAATGGTCTCTTAGATAAGATATATAAATACACTTTCGTTGTTCGTACCTAGTAGACCGTGGGATGCCCGCATCCTGTTCGCTACCTAGGTATCTGATTGATCTTCACGACCTTGGAATTTCCATCCTGGGAAATATCATATAGGTCCCTTATCTGTGACTTTGGGACGGGTCTACCGCCTGCGGTGGCTTGTAGATGTTTCGTTGGGAAGGAATAATCTTCCTTGCCACAGACTCTTCCTTTACCGACTCTTTGCGCGCTTTCTTTCGGCGGTATACAAACCATCCGACGAGGCCTGCAACAATTGCAACGGCTATAAAGGAGCCAACTACAGCTCCCGCAATCCAGCCTCGGCTTTGACTAGATTCCGATCCTGTCACGGTCTGCGATTCACCGGATTGCGTAGCTGTGGTAGTGTCTGTTGTTGATGGCGCTTGTGTCGAAGAGCTAGTTATGGTAGGTGGAGTGGTAGATTGGGTAGTTGTGTGCAAAGATGTAGATATGGTGGAGCTGGAGGAGTCTAGATATTCAGTCAGCTTGTGCATTTGACTTTGAGCGGTTATGTGTGGACACACACCAGAGCTAGTGGTTGATACTGCTAATTCGCGGAAGACAGTGAAGGCTGACCAACTTTCCGCGCAAAATATGTTGGTCGCTGAAGGTAATGCGTATGGCGCTGATTGGAAGATGGTCATGGTGCGACACACAATGCTAGAGGGAGAAAGGGAGAAGTCAGTGAGGCTTCTGTCCTGATTTCGAGATAACATTCCTCTAAACACTTACCATGGAGATGATCCACCATCATCGTAGCTAATGATATTGCCAGTGCAATCCGTAGCATAGGCGCAATTGCCTCTAGAGCAACCGCGCGCATAGTTCCCTGATGTTGTCCAAGTCCCAGGATCCATTAAAGCCTGGGCTAAAGCAAAAATAAGCTCAGGTCAGTTTTGAACTCTGTAGATCAATTGTGGGGACAAACACACTTGTTGAAGGTCCTATGTACCATCCCATGAAATGGGGGTTCTTCTGTTGCGAAATATCGACCGCAGTACTTTGCCCCATAGTGCCGTGGAAGAAGAGCATGCTGCTCAGTAGCATAGCCCATGTCGAAAAGAAGGTGGATGAAGCCAGCATCCTTAAGCTGGAAGACCGCATCGAAATCTGGGAAATGGATGTCGCGTGGAGCGAGCAGCCAGGGAGGCCGCCATGATTTATTCGGTTTGTTACCTCAGATACAATTCACCAAGTTAGGCGCTGCAAAACAGCCTCCTGTATACACAGACTCCTGGTTGCTATTTTAATAAGACCAACACTGCCCGGGTGCAATGCTGGAATATATGAATATCTATGAGGCTGCAGCAGACCAATCAGTGATCTATAGTAACCGCCATTATTCGCCATTATTAGCCCCCGGGAGCAGCAAATGCAGCGTATTCCAGCCATTTAAAGCCACTGAGTCGCAGATTCTACCCCACGTGGTGCTCCTGGGCCAATCTTTGATATTTCTGGAGAATGGAGACAGAGGCTTCAAATTATCCAATCTCAGACGCCATGATCAAGGGTCTCACCTGGGCACTTCAGCTTATTGCTTATTTTTGTCCTTATCTCCAGGGCGCCATCTTACCACCTTCTTTGACACTTATGTATTTTCGATTTTCCTTTTCTCCTCATTTTTGTTTTGCCTCTCTTTCGCCTCTGCACATCTACCCCGTGGAGGTCCGTCATCATGTTGGCAATCGCCAACTTGAGCAATTCACGCGTCTTGCGTCTGATCGTCCCCATTGTCGTGATTCTTTCACTCGTGTGCACTTTCTATGCGGATTGGAAGCCTGTACAAAAGATCATTCCCAGCTCAATCCCCCCATCGGTGGTCCCTGCGACCAGTGACCTAAGTCCAGCCTCAACTCCACAAATTTCTGAGAAAGCTTCGCCCAGCAAATCCAAATTTCATGACTCAAACGCCAATACTTCGATCGCTAATATTCCGGATAAAGTCTGGCATTCCGCCAAAGCAGATGACATCTCGGAAACTCAGCGCAAATGGGTGAATAGCTGGTCAAGCATCACTCCTCAATGTCGCCAAGAATTGCTGACCCACCGATCTGGCGAGGCGTTTGTTCGCGCCTACTACCAGGAGACTCGGCCAGATATTGTCGAAGTCATCGAGTCTCTTTCCATTCCCATTTTACGGGCAGATCTTCTTCGGTATTTGATTGTTCTCGCGGAGGGCGGGTACTGGAGTGATCTAGATGTCACTCTGGAAAAGCCGCTTTCCGAATGGGTGCCTGCGGAGTACAAGGATCGGAATATCGATATGATTGTTGGGTTGGAATTCGATTTCGCGTACCGTGGCCCCGAAGCTGAGGTCGCTTCTCAATTTTGCAACTGGGTGTTTGCAGCACAGCCGTCATCTCGCAACCTGCTTGTGATTGTGAACACTGTCATCAACAAGTTGAAGGAGATTGCAAAGACCAACAAGGTGTCTATCTCTGGTATCAAAATAGAGATGCTCACGGATGTGGTGAATGTGACTGGACCTAAGATCATGACGATTTCGATCTTAGAAAGCCTAGGACAGTTGCTCGGTAGGACCGTTGATGATCGCGACTTCTCGGGGATCAAACACCCGAAGCTGGTCGGTGATGTCTTGATCATGCCCGGTGTGTCCTTTGCGGCGTCCCAAAACGGATTCCCTACAGATCAAGGTGATGCACTTGTGACACATCATTATGAGGGTTCGTGGAAGCAGGCAGATGCAGAAGCTAAAGAAAGAAAGAAGCAAAAGGAGCAAGAAGATCATGGTGTACAAAGTCAGCAAGGATGAAACGAAACCTGGAAGCATTGTAACATTAATTGACTGTACAAATTGAACAGATTATGTCTGTAATCGGGTGTCATTCCAATTTCATAGTGCTTGCGACAAATATACAACATATATGTGACAAGTTGTCGTCTGTGAGTCTTGAAGAGCCAATATCTAGGCAAGTAAAGATCTCCAGATGATCAAGCTTAATCTCCTCAGGGCTGTGATATGACTTGACGCTTGAGCGGCTTCTCAGTCGAGGTCGGTTCGAGTTTGCGTTCGTAACTTGTTCCAGTCTTTTAGGCTATTCATCCAGCTCTTGGTTACCTACATCCTTCCAAGGTTCACCTTGAGAAAAAAAATCGATACCAATCCATCTGAACCAAGAATGATATACATTAAAAAAAATCGAAGTGGCAAGACGATGAGCCCCATAATATAGTGGAGCCGCGATCAATTCATACACTTCGTATTCTCGCATTCTCGCATTCTCGTACTTTCGCATCTTCGCATTTTCGCATGAACAAAAATAATTCTATTGTTCCATGGATTTGACAGGACGTGGCCATGCTTGTGTACATATAAGATTTCTTTAGATCCAACCCAGATAGTTTCAGTCTGTGTGAACTTCGTCGTTATTCGCAGATCCAAGATGAGTGACACCAATGGCGGGGTGGACTATGCTCTCTATCGTTATACTCCCTCAATGCCTGCAGCGGTGATATTTGCAGTGATATTCGGCCTACTTGCGGCTATACATCTGCTCCAATTGATCAAGCATCGCTCATACTTCTTCGTCCCCTTCCTGATCGGCCTTCTCTGTAAGACTTGCTCGGAACGCCCATCTGTATGTTCATGAATCAACAAGCAGCTAACCAAATCACACTCAATAGTGGAATGCGCAGGATACATTGTGCGTATCTTTTCTCACTTCGATACCAAAGCGCTGGGCCCGTACATTGTGCAAACTATGTTGATTCTCGTGGCGCCTCCTCTTTTCGCCGCATCGATCTACATGACTCTCGGTAGAATCATTGTCAAACTTGGGACCGAGGATATGTCTCTCGTGCCAGTCAGGTTCCTGACCAAAATATTCGTGGTTGGGGATGTGATCTCCTTTTTGCTACAATGTGGAGGTTTGTACACACTCCAGTTTCCTGCTATTGCTTTGATCAGAAACTGACGATTCCTAGGTGGTGGATACATGGCTGCTGGAACTTTGTCTGCAATGGACACGGGGGCCAATATAGTCATCGGGGGTCTAGTTATTCAACTGCTCTTCTTCGGATTCTTCGTTGTTGTCTCGGCAATTTTCCACTGGCGTGTGAAGAAGCGATCAGAGTATCGCCAACTCTCTCCAGCTGCGGACTCTCGGAGCCCGAAAACCAAGATGACCTGGGAGTCTATCATGTGGGCACTCTATATTGCCTGCTTGCTTATTCTTGTGCGGTCCATCTTCCGTGTGGTGGAGTTTGTGGAAGGAAACGATGGGTTCATCATGAGGAGAGAGTACCTTCTTTACATTTTCGATGCATGTCTCATGGCGTTGACCGGTGTTGTTTTGGGTCTTTGCCACCCTGGTTCTCTTTTGACGCAGGATCGCAAGAGAGACTCTGAGATGTCGCTCTACCCGAGCACTCACGGTTGAGCTTGTCTCAGGTCTGTACCAGTATGTAGCAAGATTTGTCAAGAATAGACTAAAAATGAAGTCTGTTCACCGCGTCTGGGCCGAGGCCTTAATATGAGTCAGGGCGAGTCTACAAAGTGGAGAATGCTGCGCTTGCACGCGGAGCAATAAACGTATTTAACCCCAGACTCCCGTGCTAATACTACGCAGATCACTGAAGTATTTCAATTATGGCGACAATCCAAGATTTATTGGCCGCTGGACCGATCAAGGATCCACAAACAACACAGTATGTGGACACGGTGCAAGCGTACGACAAATGGGCGGAGGTATGTAGCCCTCGAATCTAGGACCGGGTGCTTAATGGCGCTTTTTCGCGCATTTGAAGATCAAATACTGATGATCCGACAGGTGTATGACACAGACGGCAACTTCCTGCAGCGTCTTGACACGATTGAGATGCGCTCACTACTTCCTGGTTTCCTCGACCGTGTATTCGCTTTCCAAGATGCATCTGAGACAGGATCTCCCAGAACAAACCTTGTAGATTTGGGTTGCGGCACAGGCCGAAACACTATCCAACTACTTGATACCCTGTTGGCCAAGAGACCCGATGGCTTCGACCTCATGGGGCTTGATGCTTCACCGGGGATGCTAGAAGTGGCGCGAACTGCACTCAAGGAGCATGTGAATAAAAATGGGTATTCTCAGACCGTTTCACTTGAGATTCTGGATATACTACAACCTATCTCTTCGTCACGATTGCCACCGTCACTTGATATAGGAGCTGCAGGTGTGATCTGCACTCTTGTACTAGAGCACATACCACTTGCGCAGTTCTTTTCCGTAGCCTCAACAATCATGAGGCCGGGCGCATATCTTCTAGTGACAAACATGCACGAAGAGATGGGAAGGCGGAGCCAGGCCGGTTTCACAGACCCGGAGAGTGGTGTCAAGATTCGGCCTACCAGTTACTGCCACGCAATCCCTGATGTTGTGGACGCCGCTCGAAGGGCTGGATTCTCGGTTGAGAGGCTCGATGACGCCACGGGAGTTGGTAGCCAAGAGAGTGGCGTCCTTGTCAGGGGCGTCGATGAGAGATTAGGAGAAATGCTAGGCGCCAGAGCGAAGAAATGGGTAGGAGTCAATGTGTGGTTTGGGATTTGTTTCAGAAAGGCGGAGTGAGAGGCATCTAGGGGGCGATGCTGGATACAATGAAAGAACTCAATCAGGGGAGATATTAATTTTCTGGAATCATTGCGATTCCTTGTTGCTGTTATACATTCAGAAGAATTTCAGTAGTCTGTCACGGTGTTGTACAAGGTTGGGATGCTCTCGGAGCAATTGTCCCAGTCGGTTTCGCTTCCAGCCCATGGTGTCGTCCAAGATCAATTGTGTGTATGCGAAGACACTGGCATCAAAAAGACCAGGGTTTGGTCGACCAAAGAAATGCTCATCTTCGCCGAGCAGTGTTGATAGCGCCTCGAAGGCACCACTTGCGTCGCCTTCCAAATCGGCGGCGTCAATATACCGGGAGGTCTTCAGGAGTTCATCGCGAGCGGCTTGCTGGAGTTGGTGGCTGAGCGTAGCCCGCACCAGCAGATTGGAGGTTGCGGGGTCCACGTAAAGTCGGCGCGCAACGGCGTCGAAGTTCTCGCTGTCGAGGTAGAGCATGTATAGCTGGGTATGTCAGCTAGGGTCATTGTGCCAAATACGGTCATTTCGTCGGCCTACCCAAGCATTGCGTATCCGGTGGTCCAAAAGCGAGGCATACACCTCGAAGCGCAGGTTCAGTTGTTGTTCCTCCTCGCAGTGAACCTGTTCAATGGCCCACTTCTGGAGTCTGTGCGAAGGAATCGGGTTTGAGACGTCTGTAGGGAGTGAGGGAATGAGGAAGGGCAGAGCGCCTGTGGGGGATGCGTGGTTGTTGGAAGAGGTGACCTCGAAGTCGATTCCGACGAATTTCAGGTATGCCTAGACCGAGGTCAATTAGCACGGCTTGGGCGGCTTTTCACAAAGCGCGGCGACGCGCATGGAAGGACATACCTGCCACTTCAGACATTGGGGATTGAACGAGGGTCGGCCCTGTCGAGCTCCACGCGCATCGGTAAAGACAAATAGTTGATTGGCGCCATTGAACTGACAGCGCTGAGGGATCTCGTTTGCGGGATAGGTGGTCAATGGGAACTTGTCGAAGAGGCGCTTCACCGGAGCAGGCACCGTAAAGAAAGGCTTCCCCGGAGTGTCAGACATGTTGTGTAGGGACGTTGACAAGGAGAAGTTCGTCATCGAAACAATCACCGAAAGGACGCCAAGCCCAAACAGGAAGTCATTGCCTGACTTACCTAATGGGCCCAGGAACCGATCTCCCCGCACCTGGTTTGTCTTTTCGCCCTCTCTCTTTGCAGATTTTCGATTTCCTCGTGATAGATTGCGTATTCCGGAATTTACTGCGTCTGCGTTGGTCTTTCCAGCCGCCAAATCGGTCCTTTCCCGATCCCCCCGGTCAAACGTTGAACCTCCACTTCGTTCCGTCTCGACTCCACTCGGATCATCATTTTCTGAAGGTTCAACCACATGCACATGGCTCAGTCGCTGCAAATACCGAGGTGCTGGATTTAAGTGGAAACCGCAGACTGCATGGGCTGGGCGACGTACCAAAGCTTTGCGCATGCGACATCTTGAATCCACCTTGCGTCTCATAAACTCGACGGAATCATACATACCGTTGCGCCAATATGCCTCTCGACGAAGAAGGCGCCAAGTGGTCTTGGTATGACAATAGTATATCGATTTCAAATGTACCCAGACTAACCGATCCCAGTGAACCATGCATTCGAGGCCACCGGTCGTCAAAATGTCAACACTTTGATAGACTCATGATGAAGGTTCCCAAGGCTGGGCGTCCACTTGCCAAATGCCCTCATCCGAAGGGGACCTGTAGCTGCCAGAAGACATATGCCGTGATGGTTCGCATTCCGAAGGGTATCTCTTTGTCACCGGCTATACGTCCACATGAATCTCTTTGTGCTAACCTACCCCAGGTTCGTCTTGCCTGTGTCGGCCACTTTATGAGGTTCCCATGGATGGTAATGAACCCGCTCGATCTCCCACATCATCGACGCCTTCAGCTTCGTCACCGGCTCCTGGGAAAGTGCAAAAGTCCGGAAGGAGACAGAGCACCATGCAAGCAGCGCCACAGAACATTGCGCGAGCATTAGACAGCATGCCAGATAGCCTGAAAAGCGAGGAAGGAACGCCCCGACTTTTGTCAAGTCGCCCCTTGCAGTCTGAGCTTGATGCCTCGAGTAATCCCTCGGCCTTTTTGAAGCCTACCCAAGCGTCATCGCCCCTAGAACCCGCCAGGGACAGCTCGCAATCTCCTCCGGTATCGAGCTGTTGTTCTCAAAAGCCGAAGGCGCCTACCCCAGCACCAGCACCATCCCAGGCTCCTGCCAATGTCTCTCACTCTCAACCAGCCCAAAATGGAGGTTCCTGCTGCAGCTCTCGCCCTCCCGCAGCAAATCAACCCAGCCATCAAGACTCCAACAAGAAGGACTTCCAGCACTCTAATACTTGGAGCAATGAACCCTACATGCACCTGCCTGAGTCCCAGGTGAATCCATGGCAAAACCAACCAACCCATTCGCATGGAGGCTATATGCAACCCCCGATGGGCCGGGCACAACCCCAACAACATTTCTCTCAGAACGGATATTTGCAAATGTTGCCATCCCACTCTCCACAAATTTTAACTTCGCCACCGTCTATGGGCTATCACAACTCCATGAATGGCCTGGGCATCACTCAACCCTCACTGGACCCGTTTAGGCTAAACCAGCCCCAGTCTTCATTTGTTGCCCCGCCGAGCGGTGACCCCTGCCACGAATGTAGTTGCGGAGAAGACTGCCAATGTCTGGGATGTGCATCCCACCCCTTCAATACCACAACCCGAAAGCATGTGCAAGAGATGGGTGCAATGATCACGTTCAATGGTGATGAGACAAACTCGGATGCTATGAATCCATACCAGCCCGCGCCTTTCCAAGCCGGACCACCGTCAAACGGGTTCCCTTATCTCATGAGAAATGGGCCGTCTCTGGACCACGGCTTCCAGCCGCACTCATACAATGGTTATTCAGATCCCAATTCAGCTTTACCCAACGGCTACTCCTCGCTGGCGACAAACCACCATATGAACCAACAGCTGATGCACCCCTCGGAATATTACACCTTGGAATATCCTGTTGGGCTCCCAAGCGCCTGCTCCGATGTGACAGGCAGCTGCCAGTGTGGGAACGATTGCAGCTGTGTTGGATGCCTCACCCATAGCGGCCACAGCGGCCTCTCTTTGGACATGGCTGCTCCCGAACAACCCGTTTCTGAAACCGCGGCACTGCAGAACGCGCATCACACTCAACATCCCATTTCCACCTCTCGGCATCCAATGCTCGACGGCTTGTCTGTCCCATGCTTAAGCCCGCGCACCTTGGAGACTTCTATGATTTAGATGATCTGCAAGGTTGTCGCGTCGCAAATTAACTCTCCCCTCCTTTTCCTCGCAAGTTATGATATTCAATGATACCCTATCTAGAATTCGTCCTCTAGACGGCCCCAATGTTAGATTGCATGTTTTGATACAAATTCTTTTGGCGTTCCCTTCCACGATAGATCCCTATAGACTCTTCTTCTCGCTCTGGAGCATCCTGATAAAGGGGCCAACAACCCTGTAGCCCCGAGGTTTCGCAGGGTTTACTCTGATGTTAAGCACCTGCTGCGGCTTTTGTTGCTGCATAGAATCATATGTATGCTTTAATTTCACTCCAACTTTGAATTTTCCTACATCCAAGGCCCTTAAGAACCGTGCATGTGCGATTTTCTAATCAAATGCCATCATACTCCCCCTTTGCTTTCAGCATTAGGCCACAGGAGGGCATTCACTGATTGGTTTCAATGTACAATTACGCAGGTTTAATATGATCATCAATGCATTGGGGGATATCATAATTCTTAAGCAAAAGATAGTGTACAGATGAAAGATACCTTAGCACCCTATGAAAAGCCCAATCAGGCCTTGTTCCACTTGCCGAACTTCACATAGTCATCATAAAGCGACTTGAAGACAGCCCGACCAGAGACATCCAGCGCGGCATTCAGCGCACGCATGGACTCCCGGGACATGACATCCAGAGCAGCATAGAGACCAGGCATGATGGCAGCCTTGACATCCGGGGAAAGCGATCCGCGAAGCGAGCACTGCGCATATTCCATGACAACGTACTGCAGGTACTGACCGGCGATGCGCTTGGCCTTCTTTGTCTGATCGGTCAGGGCGTCGCGGGAAGCACCGGCCTGGGGACGAAGGACTGCCGAGACGGTGGGGTCGCAAAGGGACGTGAGCAGACGGGTGTAGTATGTGGCGTGCGAGGGCTCGAGGGGGGCAAGCCAGAAAGGTTGAGAAAGCGTGGTCTGAGTGCGTGGGGAGCGGCCACGCTTGCGGGAGCGGGCGAAGAGGCAACCCAGCAGGCGTTGCATGGCATTGATCACGAGATGAAATCGGCCACCGATCTTAAGACGCTGGAGACTGAGCACAACGCCCATGAGGCGACACAGACGTGTGTAAATGGTTGGGGCGTAGGTGGAAGAGATCTGCGGCCCGACCTTGGAGGAGGCACTAGCGATGGCGGCCAAGATGGCGTCAATATTGCACTGGGACAAGCAACGGGTGTGGCTGCGGAGGAGTTGATCAAGACACTCGGATGCGAGACAGAACTGGTCGATGCTTGTGCTCTGCGCGATAGCTTCGGCGAGGGCCGTGCATAGCAAGGAAATCTCTCGTGCTGTGGCGCTCTCCTTGTCTTCCACGGCGGGGAGCGAGGCGACGGCAAGATAAATGACAAGAAGTCTATATGCTGCGTTTTTGTCAAGCAAGCCAAGCCCACGAACTTCACAAATCGCTTGAGTGATTCTGTCGATGGGCATGGAACGGAAGCGTTCGGTCGTAGTTCGGATGAAAAGCTGCTGGTCTTCATCATAGAGAGATTGGAGGCTGAGGGTCTCGGCGCATTGCAAGACTGGCTGGGCAATGTTTTTCTCCGGACCTTTGCTGGCGAGAAGTCGGCGTCGAATCAATCGCGATGGGCCTGAATCAATGGACATTTCCATGTAATTTTCGATCTTCGATAAGAATTTTTCCACTTCAATGTTGTTGGTGGCCAAATCTTCGAAATCTTCGAGGGCATCAATCGTTTTGATGAGAGTGATCGTCTCCTCCAATTTGCCCTTCTTACACTGGTCTCTGACATACTTCATGTCTGCCAAAACCAAGTCAAAGACTTTCTGACGGCACTCGCTCAGTTCCTTCTCGGAGAAAGCGGAGTGCAATTGCTTGCGGTGGACCCAAAGTTCTGACAAAGTCAATCGCAAAAGGAAGCAAGCCATAGAGTCCCGGTCCACCTGTCTCATCTTTGAGGTTTGTTTCGATACTCTGGCGAAGAGCTTCTTGAATAATTTCTTCTGGTCCTCGTCTGACAGAACCAGAAGCTTGGCTAGAATAGCACGATACAAGCCTCGGAATGCTTTCATGATCAAGAGGTCAAGATCAGTGCCCTCCAATGGCACTGCACGCGCAACTGTCCAGATGGGCTCCCAATCACTGGTCAGCGTGGCTTCGCACTTTGGCATTGCAGACAGTTTGGCCATCATGGTAATGATACCAACCAAGACTTCTGGAGAGCTATCTTGCTGTAGCAACACATTCTGCAATTTATTCAGAATGTTGGTTCTGAGACCCTTAGTGATCAGTGGTGCCGGTACTCTCTGCAGACTTTCGACAAGGAGCCGGCGGTTGGAAGAGTCTTGCTCAATGCTCTCGTTCAGAAGAAGAGATAGATCGGAGACGATGAAGGGGGCGTTGAGCATGTACTCGTGGCAGACCACGCTTGCCCACGCTTGAAGGAACCTTGCTTCTTCCGCGACGGCTTCTAGAGGCAACGAGGATGAACGATATTGAGCAGCTGCCAAAGATAAGATGTGCCGGAACAGGCGCGATCGATCATCGGAGCCAATGAGAGACCATACTTCTGGGACTCTGACAAGTGCGAGGAAGTAAGCCAGAGCAAGGTTGGTTTCCGTATTCACGGTCTCTGTCCGGCCATTCCAGGGCGCCTTCATGGATTTCTTGGCATCTTTAGCCGAGACAGAGGTGATGAGGTCTGTCACATCCTTGGAGCTCTTGATAAAAGACTTGAGGTGGACATCACTGGCGTGGGCTTTGATGGCGGCAATGGAGAACCGGTAGGCCTCCCAAGATTCCAACGAAGCAAGTTGCTTTTTGGTCAAGTCCTTGTGGTTGCGATGAACAGTCTTTTCGGCAACTTCAATCATTCCCATGATTGACTGCGCCAGTTCAACGTTGGCCGACTGTAAAGTGTTCTCCAGGAGATTTCGCAGCAAGCGCCACAAACGCCATCTCCAGTGCAAAGCCTGTTTGGAGGAAAGAGTCGAACTCAGGGTCTCAAGAAGAGATGACAGGATAGTGTCAGAATCCAAAAAGGGTGAAACACGGCCACAGAAGCTTGCTTCGACAATGACCAGCTTCGCGTAAGATTGAGCACTTTCAGCAACCTTGCCAGTCTCGTCTCTTGTCTCTTTAGCGGCCGTGGCCATTTGAGCAGCAACTTGCGACTCGGTAAGAGAAGTTCGCATCAGCTCCGCATAAGCATTCGAAAGATCATCATCTTCCCAAACCGAGAAAAGGCTCAGATTGCTATTGTCCTGACGAGCTTCTTCAATGGCAATGAGTTGATTGTGCCACACTTCCATGAAAGTAGGCAGGTCTCTTGCCGCAGCAAAACCTCGCAGCAGGGGGATCACAATCTTATCTTTGATCACGTTGTATTCCTTCTTGCTTCGGGCACTGTTCTCGCGCCAGTTCACAATGACTTTGTCAAGCAGTGCGTCGAGAAGCTTGCGGGAATCACGTAAACCAGAGTTTGGTAGGAAAATATCAACACCGAGACTGACGAAAAGCGCTGTCACGTTCCATTGAACCTTTTCAAGGCCTTCTTCAAAGAGGCCGGTGTAGTTGGCATGTGCCATGATGGTTTGCAAAGAAAGTCCGACATTTCGATCGAAGGCCACTTGGAGAAGCTGCTCCAATACCGAGATGAACTTGGACGAAAACGTTGCGAAGTCTTCCTCCTTTGCTGTCGAGAATGAAAGCTCTGCAACAGCAACGAATAAAGTCTCCAGCCATGGGGCTTCATGTGTCTGACGACGAAACACGTCTCTAGGTACAGCGCGCACAGCATTGTCGAAAAGCTCGGGAAGGAGCTCGACTGATCGCCAGGGGTGCACGCATCCATCGTTGGATGCTTTGTTTTCTTTGGCCACGGTAAATTCACGAATGATCGGTCTGAATGTATCTGTAATCGGCTTGACTGGGCTCCAGTCAGGCTCATCTTTAGAATAGTCAATCCCAGATCCTCCACGCTCAAAGAATGCCGCGCGAGCCGGAAGTAAAACATGAAGAGCTAGGATGCGCTCAACTGAATGGAGGAGGTGGGCGCGCTCATCAGTATCGAGTTTGACTGAGCGCACACAGTGTTGCAACCGCAGTCCATGGGCAAAGCAGTGTCTCGCGAAAAATTCATTGCTAGATTTGTTGTCCGCATCGTCCTCGCGGTAGGATCTCAATTCCCACAGCTCCACCACAGAGGGAAACACATAAAGCAGGTGCTGCAGATCGGTTGTTTGTCCAGCGTGTGAGAACTGCTTTGCGGCCATGGCGGCCACCCTGAATGATCGACCGAGCAACATGGCTACAGCCTCGGGCTCACCCCTCAGTGCAAGCTTCAGGTGGGAATTCGCGACCCCATCAGTGCTGATAATCCGTTGTGAAAGGCTCATGAATCCATGAAGACAGTCAAGTGCGCGAATAAATGCAAGGAAGCATGCTGCGGGGTTCTGTCGCTGCTTGTCCTCCTCCATTGGGTCTGCGTCGGTCTCGGTCGTCATTCTCTTGCGCTTCTTTCCATGGCGATCATCACGAGCCGGAGAACCAGTAAGCGTATGGCTAGACTCGGAGTCAGAGCTCAAGTTCGCAAGCCCATTCCCGAGGCCAGCAAAGATGTCGGTTTCCAGATCTGCAAACGTGTCGCAGAAGATCGACAGGAACTTTTGATCCTTGAGAACGGCAGCAAGGTTTTTGGGTGAAATGAGGTTGATAAGCTGTCGCAATAAAAGGAACGAAGCCGCGTCCACTCTGTAGTTCTTGCCGGTCCGGAGTCTCTTAAGTAGCCATCGTAGAACCCATTCTTCCTTCGGGGTAGCGTTTGTTGGAATCGAAATTTCCCGGTGTACTTCTGGATGACTCTCACACAGAGCCAAATCTAAGCCAAGAATCTGCGCCGCGTCGTATAGTTGGGTGGTGGGACTGGCGGTGCCCTTCTCGAGGCGGAGGAGCGCCTCTTGCGAAGAGCGCGGACGCTGTTAAAGGAGCTTGTTAGAATTCTGGGGCAAAAACATGCATAGGATCAGTATAATGCATGCTTACCTCCGCAAGCAACGGCATCTCAAATATAGCAAACTCAGGTGAATGGTGAGTGATCTCGTGGAGGGTAAAAAAAAAGAGACCAAAAAGAAAAGCCGCAGATATCTCCGACCGCCTTTGCCCGAATCAACTCGGTCTGCTGCAACACGCCCTCCTTGCACTACTCACGCCTACATTTACCTCTGCAATTCCGTAACATTGCACCTTGTAAGTTTTCTAATCGACAAAAATAGCTTGAAACAGAGCTTGACTAACTTTTTTGCTGTCAGATACCTCGCAATGGCTGAATCCAACGAATCCGGGCCGATCGCGCGGGCTACCAAGCCTGTCAGCGAAGCTCTGCTGAACGAGAAGGTATGCGCTTGTCCCGACTCATAATACAGGAAGCTATACTTCCTTCTTGCAACTATGAGCTCTGCGATAAATTCCACTGAAGCGCACGGGAGGATTTTCCGGCTAACCTCGACTTTGAATGTTTAGTGGGACCGCGCCATCTCTTCCGTCATCATCAAGTCCTCCCTCGGTCTCTCTTTCGGTGTTGTCTTCTCGGTTCTCCTGTTCAAGCGCCGTGCTTGGCCCGCGTGGGTTGGTCTCGGTTTCGGAGCCGGACGTGCCTGGGAAGAGGCTGATGGTACGTTTACACCCATGCCCATATAGATTGCAAACTTCCACGGAAGCACGAGGTCAACCGGAAGCTTGGAGTCGGCCTTACAGAGACACTTCGGAGCTTGTGTACTACAATGTTGCACCATTACACAAGGTCTTGACTGGCCCGGCTATCCGCTTTTCCCCGATCTCTTCCCGAAGTTCGAGTGTTCCTGCGCTAACGGTTCTCCAGCCTCCTTCCGCCGTGGTGACTCCCCCATCAGAGATGCTCTGCGCCGTTAAAGATGAAACTCGAGCGTGTACGATATATTGTACAGGAAATTAGGAACTCATCAATCGAAGATTGTCTTGGGCTCATAAGAATTGGTAGAGTGGGTGCTCACCGAGTGATTGTCATTGCCGCGCGAGGTGTTTCTTAGTTTTTGTTATGTCCTCTGGTTGAAGAAATACATTTTTGACCCCAGCCATTTTCTCCCGGCTGAGAATTTGTTCATCACACGCCATTCCCACATTGATTTTGTCAGGTCTTGATAAAAACTAGGCCAGGAAACGAAGTGCTCCATCAAGAAAAGTCACAGCTTCCAATTCTGCTTACTCGCCATGAATCAAGTGGTATCTAGTAAGGCCTCTCTACACCTGAGAATCGTAGATGTCACTGTCGTCTGCCACAATCATATGCAACTGCGGACAATGACCTAGGAAGCTGTCTATAGCTCCCAGCTAACATGCGCCCACCGCGTCGTGGATGTCGAACCTTGGAACAATTTGAAGCTTACCAAAAAAGTACAATTTGAATCCTTGGAAGTCTCGTGTGGTGTCTGGCACAGCGCACGAGGCTTAAAACCACGAGGTCGTCATTCCCACGAGGCCTGGCAAAGCTTGTTTGAGGTGAACTTGCTACATGGCGTGCTCGCAATGAAACAGTGTTGACACTTCACATATTGTTTGGCATTATGCACACATGATATCATAAGGCAAGTGGATTCATCGATCAACGACAAGGCGGGGATCACCAGGGTCGCACGAATCGTCATAGCACCACTGCAGAATCGATCCATGCATGCACGACGGGCAAATAAAAATGGTCTGGGTGATCACATTCGACTTTCGGAAACGGGATGATGAACTGGCGAGGTGTTTGTGTTTCTTCGCGGGGGGGTCGGGGTATTCATCCTTAACAGCCTTGGTATAAAATTTCCTAGTTGGATGGGTCCAGGCTCAACCCATTTGGACAGGGTAGATTATCCTGTCTGCATCATGGATCAGCTGTGTGGTGATGAGCTGGTCTGGCATCCCAAGGACATACTCGATGGCTGAGAACTAAATGCAATATAGTTCAGGGAACATCGAACTTGGAACCCACTTCGCAAAGAACATAAACGCTCAATACGAAGTCTCGCGTCTTTGATCCAACCTTAGCTCCTTCGCCATCCATTGAAAGAAAACCCGCACACTCTTGTTCAGAGCTTGACTCGGCCCAGGAGGCTTGGTGACTTCGCGATATTTCTGGAGGACATCCTCCGTAGACGCTGGCGGGCAACAGGGTCCATCGTCCCTTTTTTGGGCTCACCATGTTAGAATAGGCCCCCTCTGAACCTTGGAAGAGTAAATGGAGTTGGCTTTCCTCATTTGCTTCTGGCGTAGCTTGATCGCTTCCCTGTAAAGCGCGATTGGCACTCCCTGTCGAAAGGTGTAATTGCTGAATTGCTTGACAGCCCAGTAGATAGCTCCCGCAGATCCTCGAGTTCCAGTCCTTGGACTGATTGTTTCATGGTAAAGTGGCAACTTTGGTCAAATAGTTGCAAGTGTTGGGATGTGATTGTGGGGCAATGGTAGTACTAATGAATAGAGACAAATTCCTGGATAGTCCCAGGTAGTGAGATGGTCAGGTCGGGGCTGCAAGATGCTAAAAGTGAAGTGGTAGGAATTTGAAAAGCCGGCAAGAATTAAGAGTGGATATCTTTGAATTGAAGGTGTAAAGGTCAGGGGAGGAAGCGATCAAACATTTTGAAATGAAGTGAACAAGTTGGAAGCCCTCTAGTCTGGGGTACTAGTGCCATTGGTGGCATTTACCGAGCTCCGCATAGTGATTCAGCCAGGAAAAGGTCATTTCTATTAGGAAGAAGGGTAAACATAGAATTTGGGACTTGAAGAAAGTCAATTGCCCGAGAGTGGTGAGCTCATCCCGGCTACATCCCGGGGAACCTCGGGATCAGTGGACTAGGCCAATACTTAAGAAAGGAAAGAATCACGAGAATCCCCGAGGATCATGTGATTTGGGTATTACTCGATCACATCGAGTCAGCGGGGATTTAGCGCCTTTTTTCTATCTTTTCTATCTCCAGCTTTTCTCCATACTCCTGCGTGAGGTCAGATTAGATACCTCACCCAGCCAACCACAGGCTCGGTTGGCCCTCCACAGTGCCCAGAGTGGATCACGGGTCAAGGTTTCCTCAGATAACGGTTACTCGAGTCGTTCGGTCACCGAAAATGATAGTTAATTGTAATTAGCCCTGGCCTATGATCATGATCCAAACTCCCGAGCCATTCCAGGACCTTATCATGTTAGGTGATGTGAATATGAGTTCAGTTTCAAGGGGCCATTATAACGGTTGCTTCCCCTCGTGGCTTTCGGTTTCTTAATGCAAGACCCTGCTCCCCGCTTCTTATAGTCCATTTCTTGAACCTCAGACACTCAAAATACAACCTTGCCTTTGTTTAACTTTGTTGATAATCCCCTGGCAAGCACAGCCAAGCACCATGTTGAGCCTCAAATGGGCGCTGGACAAAGCGGCCGTCGAGAACGATCCAGGGCTCACCAATGCCCAAATGATGCTGACGAACAGTGACCTGCGGCCTGGTAAGGACTCATCACTCTATACCATTCAAAGAGGCTCTTTCTTAGAAAAGAGATGACCGAAAAAGCCGAGACTAACCTCCTATTCCTTGTAGTCGACCCAGAACGACGCCAATGGCGATGGCCAAACTATATTGCTTTTTGGATTGCGGATTCATTAAATATTGTCAGTACTCCCGTTGCATACTAAAGCTACAGTGAGAGTGATAGAGAAGTCGTATCTAACTCAAGTCTAGAACACATGGATGATTTCCTCTTCGATGATCGTCGACGGTCTTTCATGGTGGCAGTCATGGCTTTGTGTCTGGGTGGGATATTTCATAGCTGCATGCTTCGTATGCCTGACAGGTCGGATTGGTGCCGTGTATCACATTTCATTCCCGGTCACGGCACGCGCTTCATTCGGAATCTGGGGATCTTTCTGGCCTGTCATCAACCGAGTAGTCATGGCCATCATCTGGTATGGCGTACAAAGCTACATTGGAGGTGCGTTTTCCCCCCCAAAGTTCTAAATCATTGAAGTACAGGAGCTGACTGATTCTAGGCCAATGTGTGACTATAATGATTGAGGCTATTTGGCCAAGCTATCGAAACCTCCACAATGGCCTCTCGGCCAGTGCCGGCGTTGACACTAAGAATTTCCTTAGCTTCTTCCTCTTCTGGTTGTGCTCGCTACCAGCACTGTGGTTTCCAGTGCAAAAGATCCGTCACCTGTTTACAGTCAAGGCCATCTACTCTCCCATCGCCGCCATCGCCTTCTTTGCCTGGGCCATCTCTCGCGCTCACGGCCTCGGTCCAATCATCCACCAATCCAACACTGTCCACGGTTCCGACTTCAGATGGGCAATGGTGAAGGCTATCATGTCCTGTATCGGAAACTTTGCGGCCCTCATCATGAACAACCCTGACTTCTCACGCTTTGCACGGACGCCCAAGGACGCTACATGGTCACAGCTGCTCACTATTCCCGTTGGATTTGGTATCACCTCATTCATCGGTATCATCGTCTCGTCCTCGTCTTCGGTGATTTTCCACGACGGCTACACCTGGAATCCACTTGACCTTCTCGGAAAGTTCCTTGACGGGGCTAGTTCCGGACAACGCTTCGGCATCTTCATCATTGCCGCTGGATTCGTGCTTGCCCAGCTGGGAACCAATATTTCTGCGAACTCGGTCTCTGCGGGAACTGACCTCACTGCACTTATGCCTCGGTACTTGAACATTCGACGCGGTAGCTACATTTGTGCTATTGTCGGTCTGGCAATGTGCCCGGTAAGTAATGACCGCTCAATCAAAAGCACCTAAAGTCTGTTCAAGGTCTAACTCAGTCTTCAGTGGAATCTCGTTTCTACCTCCAACAACTTCACTACCTACCTATCCGCCTACTCCCTCTTCCTTTCCGCGATTGCCGGCGTTATGATATGCGACTACTACATCGTACGAAAGGGGTACCTTGACATCAGATCGCTGTACAGCAGCCACAAAACCGACCCTTACTACTTCACATACGGGTTCTCGTGGCGTGCCTACACAGCTTACATTTGTGGAATCATGATCAACATCGTGGGCTTCGCCGGCGCAGTCGGATGCGATGTACCCATCGGCGCACAATATATCTACAACGTGAACTACTTTTCCGGCGTGATCGTTTCGGGCACCGTGTACCTCCTTCTGACGTGGCTCTTCCCCATCCCTGGGACAAGCGCGATTTGGAACGAAGTCGATATCGATACCTTGGATCTCGACGTTGCATACGGGCAGGATCCTAGTGATTTGGAGGCTCACGGCGGGCGAACATCCTTTGATAAACTCTCGCTTGATCAAAAGGGTCCTAGCCCGTCTACACAAAAGGTTTGAGTGGGTTGGAATTGTTAAAACAGGCGTTACGGGTCATTCTGCTTTCCCATTGAAGTTTCGACTCGAGTCTTGTCACCGTCGAGCTGGCATCGATTGTACCTATAATTGCTCCAAACTTGGAGATATATATGATGATATGACAACATTGAATTGAACACGGGCTTCAGTCGTTTCAAGGTTGAAGCCCCAGCACGCTATCTATTCTGCTTTTCCCTATTCAACTACCTAGGTACTTGGTACCTATGTTCCAAGGTTCTCGAAGTCTCAGGTCGCGTTCTACCTCAGGTGAAATTGTTGCAGAAAGTTCCAACGCCTTCGGTAATCGCGCAATTGAGAGGACTCGCCCTCGTCCATTATATTGGAGTCGTCCGTGATATTGAAGGAAATCAAAAATATATAGGGGCCCAGCAAGCTCCCGATGTCTGTATGCTACTCCCGAAGCCCGGGTCTTGGAAGGTCTCTACTAGGTACAGCGTCACGGGTATTCGCTCAATTCTACATCCTGGCAGCCCTGGAAGCCCTGAAGGCAGACTAAAAAAACCGTTTCTCTTTGTAAGTTCCAAAGTTGGTCTCAGGTGCCGTTGTGCTGAGTCTGTCAAGCGTGGATCTATACGGCAGATCCTACCTAGGTAAGAGATGCGCATTCATATCAACATGATTCTGTGTTCCAGCCTTGGAAGGTTGGTTTCATTTGATCAGTGAGTGTCGTACCATTTTGGTGATGCCCAGGTATACTCGAACGCTGTCATGTCTGGGTAGACTTCATTCAATACTGAACTACAGTTGACGTTAGCCCTAGGGCCCACATGTCCTAGCCTCAGGTGGCCAGCCCTGGAGCCCCAGGGCTCATGGTTGCCGATGAGTCACAGGCTCCAGGGCTGGAATGCTCCGGGGCCCTGGATCGACTTCCAATGGAGATCCAGAAGTGCCGCGTATCATATTTCAATCCCACACACGGGACGATGTTCATGATGTAGTTGTTCCGAATTAATGTCGGTGAAAGTTTCCTATAGAAGTGAAGGTAAGGTGGACCGAAGAGGCTGAGTGCAAATTATGCCTTTGAAAGGGATCACCGAGCCTCCCGAGGCCCACGACAAGATACTCGAAACCCGATGAGAAACAGGCAAAATACGTACGAATCTTGTAAGAATCCCAGCCGAATTACAGCAATACACGTCGCGGCAGCAACACAGCCCGGATCCACAATTGCACCATGACATTGATACACAATGTGCATTGTAGGGCTTAACAGGTTTCCAACGCGGGAACGAGTTCAGCACCGCCAAGGCCGGACCACAATTTGCTGGCAACGGCCAATTTGGGGCCATTGGGGCGACCCGCGCGTCGTATTCAACACTTCTCAAACACTCTGTGGAAAGTGAAAAATTGCCGTTTGGGACTGCTTGAGATTCACGGTCTGTGTTCTGCGTTTCGTTTGATTATTATTTTTTTTTTTGCTTGAAAAAAAAAAATCGCCACTGAGAGCAAACCCCGGATGTACGGAGTCAGGAGTTCGCGTTTCGCGCAACTACCGAGGTGGGTGAAAAAGCCTTCGATGAAAATTCTGGAAGCCACGTTGTCCACTGTGGGGATTTGATTCATGATCGCAGATTCAAAGGGGTTATTTTTAGCCCTAGATCTGCGACATATGGAGCCTGGCTTTGACGAGTCACGTTGCGGTCAGGATCCGAGTGTTTGGTGTAAAGTGAACGCGATGTGCTTGGTCGTCTAGGGAGTGAGATTCGTAAACCTGATTTATTAGATTAAGGCAAAGGACCCAAAAAATATGTAGTATATTGTTACCTGGGATCGTACGAAGTCGGTGCACGCGGGATGGAGTTGAAACATCTTTAGCTAACAACAGATAGGCTAGCTTCGGGAACGGCGTGCACGCTTGTGACGGCGTCCCCGGGCTCTTTTTCCTAGCCTTGCGACCTGCCCCGCTGGGGCTGAGAATGGTACAAGTAATGACCGGTCAACTGCTTCAGGATGCCGGCGTCGGCTTACAACCCGCACTGGTAATTCCAGGCATGGGCACGGCCAATCGCAAGGCTGACGTTAGATGTGTGAGGGTCAAAAGAGCCGCTTGGGACCGAAGAATCACATTACCAGCGGAAAGATCGGTCGGCAATATCGATTCCAGCAGATATATGCCCAGCCACAAAACCCAGTGTGTTGGGAAGAAGCCTGTTTTGCTCAACTTGACGGATCATGCGGCCCATTCCGAGTGGCCGTGGTTGTAGTTGTTGCGATATTCTGTCCTTCCGCTTTGCCGCTCTCCCGCGATGCCGCTCACTGAGTACAAAGTAGGGCGTGGCAGCTTGAATGAGCGGGTGTAGCATGGTTTGTTTCCGAATCATGACCCTGTCGCAATGTTCAGTATTATGGGTCATACGACCGCATTTCTGCCAATGAGACGCTTGGTAATTGCCGGGAGATTATCCAGACATCCTGCAGGTCGATCCTCATGTACGGAGTAAATGTCGGATGAGCTCGATGCCGGAATCGGCAATGGTAACAGGAAGCTCACTGGAGCAGAGGACAAAACTCAAAGTTCAACGTTGAAACAGGCGATGGCATCATGCCGGTTCCGGGATGTCGTCCCCTGAAGCAAGAGCGTCATTTCCATCAGGCCCAGTGCGAGTCGTAATCGTTGACTCTGGTGACACAGCCGAAGACGGGCGAGCCATCAAAATTCCATGATCAAGTTGCACCAACAGGCCTCAGAAATGATGTGGGAGATTCATCCCAGGGTGAGTCACATGCACCTCCAGCAACAAACGGGAAAAAGGCAAAACACAGCAATGCAACATGAGAGCGAAGGAAGAGATACATCTGCCTGCTGCAGCCGGAATTGCAATGTGGCATATGGCACTCCGTACCTGTAGGTAGCTCCCTTGGTGATCAGCCACAAGTCCAATGGGGGCGGCGCTGACAGGCGCCGCCAATGGAGACGCAGGCCCGGGACGTCACATCAACAGGGGAGGCCCGAGGATGGCGGGATGGCTCGTTGGTGTGGAGCTGGAGCTCCCCCTGTTTCGTTTAAATGAGGAATTGTTGTGAAACGGACCGGGCAATTTGCATCAGACTCCCCCTTGGAAGCACCGAAGACGCATCGAAGAAACGAAAGCGAACCGGGCTGGTAGTGGCTGCTGGCAGTTGGCCAAGACGAGGTAAGGTGCTTGAGATGTGCCTGTTGTGTGTTTTCGCGATGGCTTGCTTTTCTCGCGCTGCCCAGACAATAATTGTTTTGGGGACTTCTTCTGAGTAGAAACCTGCCGACGTGCATGTGCCCGAGCGGGACTTCGTTTGCTTGCCAGTGGTAACCTCAGACAAAGGAACCTAGTTAGTCTTGAGCTAGTGCGGTGCATGTTTAGGCTCCTTCGTTGCCAAGTACAGAGTACTCCGTATATATCAGGCAATGAGAGATGGACATGGATTCTCGCGTCCAAACATGTGTATTGCGTCCATACGGAGTACCACGGTATCGAATCTGCCAACTGTCATTTGCAAACCACAGTGTCTGTGTATTGAGGCGCAACGGTTCCATTGCCCTGGGACTTCAGGGCAGAGGTAAATTACCGTTATTTCAAGTTTCGCGTCTTTACTGAAATTCCCAAACCCAAATCTTAAATGCTTAGTGCAATCGGGGGAAGGGAGAACTGAAATTGCATTGGAATGAAGATGCGCCCCTTCCGTTCTCTCCTGAAGATCAGGCCGTAGCTCGGTCTGAGGGCTCTCTTTTTTTCGCCTCAATGGATCACTACACCCCTGAGCGACAGCCCCTACGGAGTCGTTTGTACTATACTCCGTACTCCGTACAAATGAAAACTTTTGTCGTACCGGTACGCAAAACGATGTAATACCGTAAGTTGACGAGATTTCTATTTGGTGTGCGTCTTCATGATGTCATCACCTTTCCAGGCCCCGAACTTCCAGGGTTGTCTGGACATCTGGACTGTCCGGGGCACATATCAGCTCGGAATACAGGATTAAAACACCGCAGCGCGAGCTTTTGATTTTGGGGAATGTCTTTAGGAATATCTTCCCTTCTCTTGTAGGAATTGAGGCCCGATTCAATGAAAGAGCCCCGCGATTTCGGCGAAGATCAAAGGAAACCACGGGGAATTCTGGTAATTTACCTATTATTTTTCTTTTTTCTTTTTCATCGTGCAATTGCCCTCTACTCCGTACCGAGGTGTCCCATCTGAGGGGGTCGTCAACAAAAAAAGCGGGGTGTCGTCATCCAGGGCCGTTGATCGCAACAAGGAGCGGCTGCGAGATTGACGGATTGGTATGTAAGTATGGAGTACTCCGTACGGAGTACATGCGCATCAAAAATGGAGTGCAGACTTAGTTCGGCATAGGCCTCTCTAGCTTCATTGGAATTGAGGCCATTTCCGGCGCGCAGACTAGTGAACTCCCCTACGGAGCACCGTCTTTGGCGAACCGACTGCCACTTCTCATCCCATCTCCCAATGTCTGAGACAGCGTAATTTTGGCTTTCCAGAAGAGAACATTGGAAGACACGTAGAACAACATTGGAACCCCTGAAGCGATGACATACACCATAATACACTAGTTTGTCCTATCTCAAAGAACGACCCTGTCAAGTGGGCCGAACGGCGTTAGTCCCCCACCGAAGCCAATGGAGGCCGCTAAGAATCCTTGGAAATTCGGTAAGACATTGAGTCCACCTCGCAAAACCAATTTGATTCCCAGCCTGTTCTTTACACCGGCCGGGGGATCCGAAACAACCCCATTCGCGATTGGACAGAGGTCCCAGGTTGGACCGCTGAGATTACTATACTGTGACGGCGTTAAGACCAAGCGCCCAATAAAATGCGACACTGGGTCACGGGGATGAGATTGAAACACGTTCGCGATTTCGCGATTTGATGGGACGATTCATACACCGCATCGGACTAGTAGACGAGGTCATAGATCGCACGTCAGCGCTGGAAGCTCTTTTCCATGCGAAGCGTGGCACGACGAGCTTTGACAACCCTTTTCCCGTCTGCGGCCATCATCGATGATCGTATTTTGTCGACAACCCGCCTCAACCCGCCTGATTGGTTACAGTGGAGCCCGTTCAATGGGCTACAGCACCTTGCCCAGGTGGACTCATACACACACGGTTTGCACCTGGATTACGGAGTCATATGGAGGCCACTAGCAGAGGCGGTCAAGATTCATTTCATTTTGGCTAAAGATCGTAGCCTGATCACCGAAGAGTGGCTCAACGCATCCTTGCTTCAGCCACCGCTCTTTGCTACAGAGTGGGGTTGTATTGGCGATAGGGCAGTACTGATGGTCATCGAATGGCTGATCGAGCGCCATGATGTTTTCACTGATAACGTGGCGCTTTTGGATACATCATCGAATAATCTCGGAATTTGTCTTACTTGTACGAAGTAAGCCTTGGTCTACTCCAGGGCTCCGTGGTTATCCCGTGGTCGTATCCTGTGAGAGTGCTTTCATTCAACCCGCCACACCCGCTCGGTACAATGTACAGTATGTTGATAGCGCACGGATACGTCGGATAGAAGGCACGCAAGTATTGGCTCTGATTCCAAAGGCGGCTGTGGAGTAATTGCCTGATAGGGCGGACGAGTCACTTCATTCACTTGGTGTACTCCGTATTCCGCTTAGGACTGCCCACTTCCGAAGCCACAACCCTAAGACACTGGAGAAAAGGCAACAAAGAAACGTCACTAATAGTATCACAGGGAGTGGTCCTTCCGTGATATCTCCAGAGAGGGTTTAAGTTTTATTCTCGGGGACCATCCATGGATATCAACGGGACAAAGGATCGATTTCTTTATGATACGTGTTCATCGGATAGATAACCATGATCAACAACATGAGCTGAGGTTTGAACAAGATCCTTGTCGGGGCAACTAGGTTGATGCGGCTGCTAAACCCGGAAGATGTTACCTCAGACGCTGTAAGGTCAGTTGCATTTGATACAGCCAGCCCACCCGGGTTACGTGCAGCTCGGGATCAGAAGGACAGTGGTAATCTGAGGGGTAAGGGGACTCTGCCTTTCTCTCCCGGCTGCAGCGGCTGAGATTTGTGAAGAATTGACGAAATCAAGGAAATGGTAAAGCACGGCATCGCCAGCTCATCAATCCTAACGGCTGCGGGGTTAGCAGGGCGATATCAACCCCGCAGATGGTTGTATATTGTACAGATACTGCAGGCTTCAAACCAAACTATATCATGTACTTCTGGTATCTCGGTATCCTTGACATACATTACGAAATATAGAGTACAGAGTACGGGCTGAGAGATATCATATGAATATCACGAAAACCGCGCAGGAAATGCGGGTCTTGTAGGGCAAAAGAACCACTAAACACTTGGCTTGCAAGTGGTGACAAAAAAGTCCGATTTTTGAGCATGGAATCCAGTGTTCGTAACAGGACGGAGACAAGACAGACTTCCAGACATGATATTTTCCATAACCAGAAGAGAAAAAGAAAAAAACCAAAAACCCCTTAGCTTGGTTGGCCCCACAGCACCGCCCTAACCGTTTCACTGCCACAGCAAGCCTCACCGTCTCAGGGATGACATGACATTCTAAGTCCACCTAATCCGTCCTCCGGGCCTTTCTATCCTTTGTCCTATTGTAGATGCAAGGAACCCAAGGGATTTGCGGTGTGTGTACCCCCATCAACCCTCTATTTATTTTCATGTAGAAGGGATCCCGTGAGATACAGCGTCATCGTCTGTCGCACTGTGCCTTTGTTATGTCTCTGGGCACCTTGGGCAGAGATAGACGCCCGACTAGTCAACTACATGAGCACAAGGGACAAGACTCCCGGATATGTACAGGTACGACAGTGAGGGCCGGAAAGTATAATTCGAGGATATTTCGAGATCAAAACGCAAGAAATGCAAGAATCCGAAGGTTCCGCATACCTTCCCCGGGACCGCTCTGTCGGT
Organism: Penicillium olsonii; assembly: GCA_911174995.1. Lineage (NCBI taxonomy): Eukaryota > Fungi > Ascomycota > Eurotiomycetes > Eurotiales > Aspergillaceae > Penicillium > Penicillium olsonii. Next base: position 542,874 of record CAJVNO010000033.1, read on the forward strand.
GCTGGGCGGGAATTACACCGAGGTAATACAAGTAAATATGACATTATATGTGGGTCAGTTACAGGCGAAGTATGCTTTTAACATTATTGTTGTACAACCTAATTCTCGGAAGAGATGAGAAGGGGAGAAAAAAAGAAAAGAAAGAAAGGTAGATCCAATTGTGGGGGAACTGGAGCCCGGCGCTGTGTCAGACTATAGAGGTTTGGGTGAATAGACTGCTATTTTTACCCACTATAATCCATAGTCCCATAATCTCTCCGAGCGCTTGAATGAAAAGATTAGCCCCCCTTTTTCGTAACAATTTTAGCCCTACACCGCAAAACACCCCATGTGTACTGATAGGTACAGAGTAGCCTTCGATTATACGAGTAATGTCCGTCGTCATCCGTCTAGTGTTCCCGTCCAACGCACCTGAAACACAGATCGACCCGTTTTGGTAGATAACATTCCCCAGAGATCCTAGGGATCGCCCAATGACACCGAGCAACGGGGTCTGCCCATCTTCTGGCGTGCAGTCATTCCACATCGTCATCCGGTGGTAGGCAGCTCTTAAATTTGATAGGCACTTGGGTATTGAAGTAGTACCTAACTGTGGTAAAGACATCCCTGGGTTGAAATGAGCAAGTAGAAGTGCGTTGTCTCCGGTTCTGGTAGTATTTAATCATTTCAGAAGCACATCCCCCTCTTTTTTTTTTGCCTACTATCGGTTATTTCTTTTTTTGCTTTTGCCTCTTTATTGATCACAGATCTCAGCCTCATTTTTCCTCGCAGGACTGTGGCTAGACTACTCCGTCCTGAGTCGTATCAGATCTGCCCCGTTCCACCCCTGGAGATAATCCAAGGTTGTCAGACCATCAGATCTTTGCTGGGATATATTGATTCTCGACCGTCTCAGCCGAAACCGAGCATCCGTGTCAATCCCGCAGGGACTTTGAATACTTGTTTTTAAAACCCGCCAGAAGCAAAGAAAGGCAAAGATCACGAAAAAATACGCCATACACCGAGTCGCAAGAAATACATTACATCAAATACCGGTATCGAATACGACGTTTCGCAATACACTATCGTAAGTACCACAGTACCCACTGTAGCTTCAATTCGTGGAGGACTCATTGATTTAATAATTTATTTCTCTCCCCCTTCATCTTCCACCTCCCTCCTTGAGACAAAAAAAAATATATTGACTCAGACGATAAGGAAGACCGGTTCCCTTTCCCTTCTCTTGCATAATCATTTCAGGCTACCGCCGACTTTCGCAATCCTTCAACTCGCATACGGACTTGTGGCCACCACGTAACCGTGCAGCAACTGGATCAGCTCACGGTGACGCTCAAAACGGCACTAGACAATCCAACATCAGCGTCTCCTTAACTCGGTCCAGTCGCCTACTGCTCGCCCTTCCCTTTTCGACCTCCTGCATCCACTGCGTTGGCAACCCTGTCGCAATCCCCGATTTTCATCGCATTCCCCCTGCCCAAGCTACGACGCGCCAGGGAAAAATCGCGGGTGTTCCCATCGCCTGCCGCATCACTAGTCTCCAAGTTTACCCAATTGCGCACAGCTCCCGTCGCAGAACGAGATTACGTGACAATCATCCTGCATTTTGCTCGCTAGCGCCGTCGACTTCCGCAGACACGCAAAGCCGGTTCTTGGGGCTCTTTTCTTTTGGGAACTCCAGGGCCGATACCTGCATGCGCATTGCATCCGGCTTCCTACTCGCTACGGAATACGCTATTTAATTTCGAACGGCATCCACGTCTCGTCCCCGGTTTGTTCGTTAATTACACGATCAATTGGTCCATATCGCAATACATCCCTCATCCGGTGCAAAGCAGTAGCTTGCCCCACGTACCGGCAGATCGTTTGGCTCAAAGAGGGGGCTAGCATCGGTATTATTGGAAGACAATACAACAAATCAGCCAGGCTCCGAAAGAAGAAGGACAATTTGCGGACCATAACGCTGAGGCTGGAGATCATACCCCGTGTGTCGTTTGTGACGTCTGTCTCAAGTGGTCAGCGCCGTGCTGAGAAAATCCCCTCTGAGAGATTGACCGTTGCACAGGGCCAGTGCCCTTTGCAATTGTTATCAGGGACCGCTCTGAGTTCCCCACACCCTTTGGTGCTTCGGTCTCTTCCCGTGGGCTACCCTCCGGCAGGGCTCTCCGCATTGCATTCAAGTCTGGTCAAGATGCAGCAGAGTTCAAGAACAGTGAACTTCTGCTGAGGACGTGGCTGAACGGCTCTTTTATTTTTCTATTTTTGTCAACCTGCGTCAGAACATACTCTTTCCGTTTTGGCTCAGATCGCATAAACATTTGACAGGCGGCAGCCTTGCGAACCTTGACAGCAGGCTGGTCCCCTACGCTGTTACCCATTCGTCCATTTCTGAGTCCAGGTGACTCGGACATTGGCACGGTTCACGACAGGCTTGGATTGCACCTATCGACAGCTGAGCTGTCGTTTCTGATAGATAGTCATCATGGCATATGCTACGACTACCTCTCCGGTTCTGGATGCCGACTCTCAATCCAGCTTAAAGCTTGCAACATCTCTCCCTCAGCCGACTTCCTTACACCATGTTGTCACCTCTCTACCTACTGGACAACAATTCTCCAACACTACACACTCTGGACAATCGTCCTCCAACGCGCCCTCTTTCACGTCGTCTCCAATCTCCACACCAACATCATCCTTCCCTGCCCCGGACACTCCATATGCTTTCACCCCTGCTGGTACACCATTCCAAACCGCCAGCGAAGGACTCCGTGGCCGAGTGACTGGTCTATCACTGCCTACCCCAGGTCCTCTCGAACTGGGTGAATCTATGATGGCTATTCCCGGCAATGCGAACCCATCCAGCTTCAATGATCCCGCAACCTCAAAGGCGCCGGGCCTGATGCGGCGGATTTCCCGCGGTGCTGCCAACAAACTTACTCGTAGAAGACAATCCGCAACCCAGAACGAAAAGCGGGACCGGAGCACTGGCCCCATTATCATGCGGCGCCGCAGTGACAGTAAAACCGGAACACAGCCCGTTCGAGACAGCGCGCTTGACTCCAGCAACGAAGACGAGACAGGCGAAAGTCTGGACAATCTGGGCGCCTGGGGCGGCTCGGAGGCATCCAGCCTTCGAAGTGAAAGCCGCATGTCTGCTGCTCGCGAGGCTGGACCTCCTGCTGCGGTTGTCATCGCCCCCAAGGTCGACTCAGCCGTTCAGCGTGGTACTGTCCTCACAAAAGTTACCAAGAAGCGGAGAAAGCAAGTGCGCTTCTTCCTGGACCTTGATGCTGCCAAGGTCTTCTGGGATGTTTCCAATCCTGCCAAACGCTTCTACATTGATGACATCAAGGAAATCCGGGTTGGTCCTGATGCTCGCAATTATCGTGAAGAGCATCAGATCCCGGAGGACTTGGAGCGTCGCTGGTTTACGATTGTCATCGCTGATTCCGATCGCTCCAAGGGCCGTACGGTGAAGACTTTGCATCTCATTGCCCCCAGCGACCGGATCCTCGACCTGTGGATCACCACACTTGAACATATTTCTCGCTACAGAATCGGCCTCATGGCCGGTCTCGCTGGTTCGAGTCAAAGCGAAGCTGTTCTGCAAGCTCACTGGCAGCGTGAGATGACAAGAATGTTCCCCCAAGGACTTCCCCCAGCAGACGAGCAAAGTCTCGACCTTGCTGCTGTGGAGAAGGTATGTCGCAGTCTGCATATCAACTGTTCCAAGAATATGCTTCGGGCACAATTCACCAAGGCGGACTCTGCACGAAACGGGAAACTCAACTTTTCCGAGTTCAAAGATTTCCTCATGCGCTTGAAGGAACGAAAAGACATCAAAGATCTTTTCAAGCATAACACCGCAAACACGAAAGAAGGCATGACCCAGGACGAGTTCTTGACTTTCCTTCGTGATGTGCAAAATGAAGACATTGATTCCGATCGTCCTTATTGGGCTGCACTGTTCGACAAGACTGTTCGACGCTCCACCAAATCCCGAACCCCTTCAGCTGAAGGGTCTGAACTCATCCCACCTGTGATGCATATGAACTTGGACTCATTTGCCACATTTTTGGCTTCGCCCAGCAATGGTATCTATGCATCCCGTGCTCCCCAGTCGAGATTTGACCGTCCATTGAACGAGTACTTCATCTCGAGCTCACACAATACGTACCTTCTGGGTCGCCAGGTAGCTGGTGCTTCAAGCACCGAAGCTTACGTGAGTGCACTTCAGCAAGGGTGTCGCTGTGTCGAAATTGACTGCTGGGATGGTGCGGATGGACGCCCCATTGTCTCCCATGGCCGAACTTTGACTACCAGCGTTCTCTTCGCTGATTGCATCACTGTCATCAACCGATATGCGTTCATCTCATGCGATTTCCCCCTGATTCTCTCCCTCGAAGTTCACTGCAATGCGGAACAGCAGTTGGCAATGGTCAAGATTATGAAGGAGACATTCAAGGACCAGCTCATCCTTGAGCCCTTGATGACCAACTGTCACATTCTCCCATCGCCCGAGGAATTGAAGGGTCGCATCCTGGTCAAGGTCAAGACCTGCGATGAGGCCGAATTCGATCCTCGCCAGGACACAGTCAGCTCTGTTGGCACACACGGCCGCAAGCGCAGTGCCAGTACGCCCTTCGTGCGACCCGCACCTTCAGACTTGCCCCTTCCATCCTTGTCCAGCCCCCCTACTATTGCATCTGTCGACAGTATTGGTCCTCTCATCTCGCAGGACAGGAGATCTCTCACTGCGACTAGCATGAGCAGCGCGACCGAAGATAGCGACGGGGCTCTTGTGTCCATCCACAACGACAAAAAGAAGAAGCGACGCCAGAAAAGCAAAATCACGAAGCCCTTGTCCGACTTGGGCGTTTACACCCGGGGCTACAAATGGCACAGCTTCTCATCTCCGGAGAGCAGGCGCTACAACCACATCTACTCATTCGCCGAACGCTCTTTCGAGGGCATCACTCAGAACCATGACAACAAAGTTGCACTCGAAACGCACAACCGCAAGTACCTAACCCGAGTCTATCCTTCCGGGTTCCGACTTCGCTCCTCGAACTTCGATCCGAACAAATTTTGGCGCCGTGGTGTGCAGATGGCAGCATTGAACTGGCAAACATACGATATCGGCATGCAAATGAACCAGGCTATGTTCGCGGCTGGCACCGACCGCACAGGTTACATCCTCAAGCCTGAGAGTCTTCGCCTGCCCGCAAGCGAAGATGGAACCCAGAAGCGCAAGACGGAGCGCAAAATGGTTCGCTTCTCAGTCGATGTCATCTCCGCCCAGCAGCTACCCCGCCCTCGTACAATTGGCCAGGACGACAGCATCAATCCTTATGTCGAGATCGAGATGTTCAGCGCGGATGACCGCGGCCAGAGTTTCGTTCTTGGTGAGGGTGGTATGGATGCTTCGGCTCGCAATGGCATGTCTGGAATTGGTTACCCACACCGCCGGCGCACCAAGATCGAACAAAGCAATGGTTACAGTCCTGTGTTCAATGACAAATTCAAGCTGTCGCTGGAGACCAAATATCCCGACCTTGTTTTTGTCAGATGGACCGTCTGGAGCTCAATGGACGGCCGCAGCGCTGGAAACAACAACAGCGTGCAGTTGGCCACCTTCACAGCCAAACTCACCAGTCTATCACAGGGCTACCGCTATCTGCCCCTCTATGACAACAGCGGTGACCAGTATTTGTTCTCAACCTTGTTCTGCAAGATCTCCAAGGAAGACCCTTTTTCTGTCCAGCGTCTGGACCTCGAAGAACTTCGTGCTGAGCGTATGGGAATCTTCCGCCAGATCGGTCAGACCGTCTTCAAGCGCTCTTCCTCCGCTGAGCGCGAGAGAGATCAAGCGCAAGATCGCAGTGAGCCCGTAAGCCCCGAGGACAGGGACGGCTCACCCAACCTGACACCCACTGTGTCAACAACCTCCAACTCCTCATTCGTGCAATGAGTAACCACTCATGCAAATCACCTCCACTGCAGCTTCCACTCGTCCATCGACGTGGAACCAAGTTCCTATTCACCTCAGCATCTACCAAGGTTTCGGCGTTTGCTTTTTCTACTGCATCATATCCCACTCTTTGTTTTCATCTGTGCAATTTCGGATTTTCGATTACTGCGTCATTGCCGTGCCCACCTCAGCGATACCCCCCAAGTTGTTCCGATTATTTTCATGTTCACTGTTTCCCCTGTACTATCTTTTGAATTTTCTTTGTCCTGTCATATTCCTTGTGCTAGCCTCGGACCTGGAAGTCTGGCTATGTTTCAACCGCAAGAGTTGTATGCAACGATTTACCTGTCCCAGTCCGTCATGTTCTATTATTACCATCGCCGGTTGTTCCTTGTTTTGTGTTTCTTGTTTTCAGCTTCTCTGCACGAGAAGGTCTGGGGGTCTGGCCTTGGTGACACACTTCTTTGTCACCACCAACCATCATCGCATTTGCGGGAGTCAATTCACATGAGAGACATGCGTGGCTGGATCACCGGAGCAAGTCTTCACATCATTTATCATCATAGCCAACGGGTTCGGGAATCATTTCAGGGGGCTCTCATAGTTCGATCTGTCAATTCAATTCTACATTTAGGTTCCACTCATACTTTTGCCGTACAAGGCGACCTGTCCATAAAACAGATTTCTTCAACTCCATATTTCACCTCCGCCTCCATCTAGCTGGGTGTTTGCTGTTCACAACCTTGGGAAATGTATCTCTCGACTTAGTTCCACTGGGCATAGTGAAGGCGCCCTGTTGATAAAGCGGTCGCCGACCCTCGGGCGCCAATCCACCCGTGGGCATTACGCACGGGAGCCCATTCGCCGGGCACACCCGTGGACGCAATAAAAGCATGAGGTGCTTCGCTATGGATGACCATTGGAGTAAGAACAACCAAAAATGTGATGTGTTGGCCTCGGAACTTCCAAGGCTGAGGGTTGTAGAGTCGGCAAAATATAAACAGTGCAGGAGTCATTTGCCGGACTACCCCCGCTTCAAATTTCCACCTGGGCATCTCCCAACACCCAGCACCGACTCTGAATAATGTCACCCAAGCCTGTCGACGAACCGTTTGTGAAGGCGCTACCAAAGATCGAGGTATGTGACCACTATCACCGAAGACTGGAAATGATTGTCGCCGGTTTTGCTGAACCAACCAGCTGCACGCTCACCTCAGTGGCAGCATAAGCCGCCAATGTCTGCATGAGATATGGCTTCAAAAGAAGCAGAAAGACCCAGAATTCCCGGTAGAGGATCCGCTAGTGCTGATGCCACCTGGAAAGGTTGACTATACCCTTGAAACGTAAGGTTTTCAATCGCGAGCATCAAATCCATATACACACACGACCATCTTACCGACTTAGATTCTTCTCAACATTTTCCAAATTGACCTACCAGCTCTGCAATGACTTAGAGAGCTTGGTATATGCAACTCGCTCTGTTCTCGAAGATTTCCTCAACGATGGAGTTGTCTACCTTGAGCTGCGGACTATCCCCCGAGCCTCCCCCGGTATCAGTCGGGAGCAATACGTCGAAACAGTGCTTGGAACTATTGAAGCTTTCAGAAGCAAAAACTCAGGGATGGCTGTACTTTTGATTCTTGCCATCGATCGAGGCAACATGTCCGCCGTAGAGGCAGACGAAATCATGAACCTTGCGATCGAAAATAAGCCACGAGGCGTTGTCGGCGTGGATATCTGCGGAAATCCAACACGAGGCGATGTCAGCATCTTCAAAGACTCTTTCTCCAAAGCCAAGATGAATGATTTGGGAATTACTCTGCACTTTGGCGAAACTGCTGCGTCCGGCTCGCCCAGTGAGCTGGAAACGCTGCTTTCGTTTCAACCTGATCGGATTGGACATGTGATCCATGTGCCAGAAGATATCAAGAAAGAGATTGTGAGGCGCAAACTTGGCTTGGAGTTGTGCATGTCGTGCAACGTTCATGCCAAAATGATCAACGGGGGATTCCTGGACCATCATTTCGGGTACTGGCGACATGAAGACTGTCCTGTCATACTCTGTGTAAGTCATCTTATCCATGCAGCTCGAATTGCCGATGTGAGACTGATTTGAGACGACAGACCGATGACGTGGGGTTCTTCTGTAGCCTGGTGTCAAACGAACATCTCTTGGCAGCGCATCATTTCGACTTGAGTCGGGGGGATCTTTTGGCTATGACGTTCAAAGCGGTGGATGCGATATTTTCTGGCCAGGAGCATCGAGATAAAATTCGTCGGGATCTTGCTCTTTTTGCCAGTCGATGGGAAGTTGAGAGCTCGGTGGATTTTGAGCCCTTTCAAGTATCTCTCTGAAGCCCCCAGAAGGCCGACTAGAGTCATACCCGGCATATACCCGGCTAGTATGAGACGCCATCATATGTTTCGCTCTCAGAATAGTTCACTTTGCAATCACTATAGTACTAGTAGTAGTAGTACTTCTACTTTAGCATAGTGGGGTACACGTTATACCCGATTAGGATTCCCGCGCGCTGCTTTGAGCCGCAGATGAGATCACCGTGTCTTAGCGGTCAACTTCTGAGTCAATTCTTTCAACTATTTAACCCTCCAAGTTGTCCTGGTCTCTTTCTTGTCCATTCAACTTTCACTTGGGAATTGCAGGATTCCATCATGTCTTCCGGAGCCTTGCCGCAGACTCTCAAGTCCATTACCGCCACCAAAATAAACGAACTTTCCAAACAACGCGTCATCTTCGATCAACACAAAAGCGAGATTCTTGCTGCTTCCAAGGCAGCCAAAGACTTAGGGTCTCGTGCCCAGATATTACTCGATGGGATCTCACACCTAAAGGGATATCCCAAGGACAGTCTCGACATAGATGACGACGATCTTGACGCAGAGTCCGAGACAGACTCAGACATTTCATCATCGGAGCCAGGTGCAGGACGACTGCAGCGAGCGGATCATGCAAATATCCGACGCTTCCTCTTGCAAAGCCGATATGATTCCTCCATCTCACAGGAATCAATCCAGTCACGGATCTCTTTGCTTGAGAAGGATCTGCGGTACCTCGAAATCAAACATGAGCATGGCGCTTTCTACAGCAAATTAGTCACCGAGTGGCTATCGGAGTTGGATGGCAACACTGCCTCCACTGCGGATGAATCCGAGACAAGCCAATCCACATCTGACTCGGGCTTTGAACCTGTCGGCCGAACAGAGATGCATGAACAACGCGCAACCTGGGAGTCCCTTGTTTTCAATCCCGCCACTCATGTCAAAGAAGATGTTATCTCTTCCTACCTCTTAGGCCTTTTCGCGCAGACCAAGCTTTCTCGACAAGCTCTCAAAAAGATGCAGACGAGCATCCAGTCATTTGGTGCAGACCTATTGTCCAAGGGATCATGGTTCGATGTCCACACACTCAAATGGGTTTCTGAAGCGCTTCTCAAGGCCGACTTGCTGAACGACCAAAAAGCCGCGATTTTGAAGGAATTCATGCGCAACACGGAGGTCGCACAAGAAGTAGCCGATGTGCTCAACATGCGCCTTGCCTCGCTTGAGAGCTGGTCCTGGACCACGGATGCTGACGGAATTCCACTTGAAATGCGCCGTCAACTGAATGGAAAGTACCGCTTCTACATGGATGAAGATCTCCTAGATGCCCTCATGCTACAGTACTTGGGGACAAAATGGGCTGTGCAGTTGAGAAAGGTATTCGTGGAGTTCTTGCATTCCCGTGAATGGAAGCCGTTGCGTGATGATGTCTCGGAAGAGTACGTCAACAAACGGAAATTCAGTTTCGGTCGCCATGGCATCATAACCAAGGAGAAGATCAATGATTTGCGGCGTACTACCTACGAGAAGGAATACTTCATGAGTCAACTTCCCATGTCGGAGCAGGAAGGTGCGCGGGAGTACGACGCCGAAGATGATGATCAGGCCAAGAATCCCCTGGACACAAAACACTCACTCCTCCACCTCCTGATCACGGAGTCCGTTATCCATAAACACCAACATGGTGGATTTACTGCGCTTCGGTCGGACTTTGAATGGTTCGGGCCCTCGATGCCTCACGCTACCGTTTTGGCTGTTATGAAGATCTTTGGGTTCTCGGAAACCTGGCTCAAATTCTTCAAGACCTTCCTGGAAGCCCCTCTCAAATTCACACAGGATGGCGCTGAAGGGGCGGTTCAAATCCGCAAGCGCGGTCTCCCAATGAGTCACACACTGGGCGACTGCTTTGGAGAAGTGGTTCTGTTCTGCATGGATTACGCGGTAAATCAGCATGCAGACGGGGCGTTCCTCTATCGACTCCACGACGACTTCTGGTTCTGGGGCGCAGAGGACACTTGTGACAAGGCCTGGAAGGCGATGGAGAAATTCTCCCAAGTCATGGGTCTCAATTTCAACAAGGAGAAGACTGGAACAGTCCGCATGGGAAATTCGAAGGGTGAAAGAAGCTCAACTCTTCCACGTGGCGACATCAGATGGGGCTTCTTGGTTCTCGATGCCGCACAAGAACGGTTTATCATTGACCAAACCGAGGTGGACAAGCATATCGAAGAGCTCTCGCGACAGCTCTCATCCTGCAAGAGTGTGTTTGCCTGGGTTCAGGCTTGGAACACCTACTTTGGCCGGTTCTTCACCAACAACTTTGCCAAACCAGCCGTGTGCTTCGGGCGCGATCACATCGACATGGCTATTTCGACACTGAACCGCATTGAGCGAACACTATTCAACAAGGGCGAGGATGCCGAATCCAACAAGCAAGTCAGTGGTGTCGCCGAATACCTTCGTGCTGTGATTGGGGAGCGATTCAGTATCCAAAACCTTCCTGACGGCTTCTTCTACTACCCCGTCGAACTGGGTGGCCTGGGTCTTCTCAACCCGTTCATCAGACTGCTTGCCATGCGCGAGAACATCAAGACAACACCTCGAAAGCTGCTCCATAAAGCCACCCTGAAAGAAGAAGTGGAGTACGAGACCGCGAAAGAACATTTCAAGAAGAACGGCGGTGCAGACTCAACAGGGTCTGGTGTTGACTATGGACCCGGTGATTTTATGTCCTTCGAAGAGTACACCCGATACCCTGAAACATTCAGTGGTCCTCTGAGGGATGTATACAACCAACTTAATGAGGTACCACAGGAGAAGAAGGTGCCCTTGACGCTCGGCTTCAGCAGGGAGCAAGATTCTCTCGGTAATGACGTCTCCCAAAAGGCTTCCATCACGGATAGCTGGGGAGGAATGACACCTTATTGGTGTTGGGTGGCGGAGTTGTATTACGAAGAGATGGTTCAAACTTACGGTAGCCTGGCGGCCGTTAACCGTGAGTTTATGCCTCTTGGCGTGGTGAAGACCCTACGGGAGGGTCGATTCAGATGGCAAGGATGAGTACTGCTCCTTGCCGGTGAATCGCTATCTTTATGCCGTCTATGACTTACCTTTCAAATACAAATCACTTACATTTTGTTGTTCCCATGGCCATCACCGTAATGCAGATTCGGCATAGCTTCACATCTCAACCCGTGTACTATTCAATTGCTAGTATTCTTCATATGACCTAGACCATTCTCAGTTTCTCGTCAAATCAGAGATGGTACCTAGGTAGGTAAACCCAGGCAGGTTTGGTGTATGTTACCCACAGGCTCGACTGTTGTTCCCCAAGCATATTCCCGGTAATTCGGCAAGACTGTTGAATCTCATCGGTATTTCAAAGCTAAGTCTGTCTAGTGTCTATTCTCACAGCCTTACATCCTCGAACTCCTGATGCTATACTCGCAGACACCCTTTTCTCACTTCTTCAATCCCATCCATCTCTCACGATCCCCTCTCCCAAGGGCTGCTGTCATCATGATGTGCACGTCGCCGCGACCAATTTAGGACGGGACTTTCAGCACAAATACGTCCACGGAGGATTTCCACTGGTCTAATGTTATGTTTCAGCATTATGAGTGGTCGCCGTCCCACTATAGCCCAAATCGGTGGTTCGAACCTGACCTTCTGCGATGGTCCTGATCTGGCGGCGGCGCATCACCACAGTTCACTCAGTCTGGTAGCCATGGCTATTCAAGCACTATCTCTGCATCCTGGCCAATAATGTAGTATCCTACCAGCCAGATTATCTATATTCATGGTACTCAACCCGATGCTGCGAAGAGACGAGCGCTCTTGCTATAAGAAGGGCCTCTGGAGCTCTTCATCCTCTCCTTTTTTCTTTCTTCTACAACTATTTCCTCTATATCCTCGAACACCGACGTCACTCTGTCATCAGCTGTGACGAGACTTCGGTACAACTTTATACCTCCAACTACAAAGGGTATATCCTGCACACTGATGGGCCTTCCATCAGTCGTCACAAATCAATACAGCCTTACAACCGAAACTCAAGGCTGTTCACAAAAGCGCACGATGACATCCGTGCCAACTCACCCCCCTTCCGGCTTCAACTGGCTGGAGGCCATCTCCGGAGACAACGGAAACCTTGATCCACGGCAAGTATCCATGGATTCATATATCCGAACTTGTATTGACAGTCCAAATAGGACATATCAAGTCCACCAAACAACGGCTCCCCACAAATTCGAGGGCCGTATCTACGAAAGCCACCTCTATTCGGCTGCAGGGCAAACGGATTACAACCGTCCCAACTCACCGGACTCCGAAGAGATCATCTTCCAGGACGCCAGATTAGAAGATTGGGTCGACACAAACCAACAAATCGCCCAATCAAGCGGCCTTAAACCACCGGAGGACTGCGAGACAAGCTCGATTCTCAGCACGGAGACGCTGATGGAGGATTCGAAATTCCCCCTACAACTCGAGGCGGAACCTCCATACCCGACATCAATCCACAATAAGTCGGCTTGGATCGCCTCCAACAACACCAAGCTCTATCGAGAGCCACCAACAGAGATGCCATCGCTGTCTTATGGCGATGAAGACACATCCGAGGAAAGCGAAACCAACAGCTGCGACGACGCGCTGTTCCCATTCTGTCAACCGCTGCGAGCACAGACAGCATCCCCTTCGACGGGAAACGCCGACTCTACGGAGTGCGAGCCACAGTGGCTTATTCCACTGGCGGGGCAGGTCATTTTCCACAAGACCTGCGGTGCGATTCGGAAAATTCGGAGGAAATTCTCTCGTGGCAGCGTCAAGGACGGCCATTGAGCTTTGTGGGGGATGACAGGGACTTGATGCCCTTCTTTTGTGGTGCCCGATGGGCTTATAATGTTAATACATTCGAGGTACTCTTTCCAGCTGGGGGATTCATCCCAGAGGGTTTTATCTCAGTTGGTTTTAACGAGGCCTCGACTCATGAGTCATGTCTTGAAAATAATCATGTCATAACAGTTGATATTCTTTGTCCTGTTACATTCAGATGAGCAATATACCCATTTTCATACTCATCGAAAGATCCAGTAGGCACATATAGATGAAACTGTGTCGAAGTATAGCCCTAAAGTCCCGAAGGTCGATGGATTTGTAGACTGATTACGTCATTCTGTCGAGCGGAATCCATGGATCTGCAACGTTCTGCTCAGTTCAAACTCCGTCTTGGCAACCATCGCATATCAACAGTGGGATTTTTATTGGGATCTGCAAGAAAGAGAGAGAAAGAGATCGCTGTGTTGACACCCATCCTGATCGCTAAGAAGCAGACCTGCTACAATGTCGACGACGGACAGGAAACGTGTGTCTATTGCATGCACATCATGCCGGAAAAGGAAACGAAGGGTACCAAATGTGCTACAGTCATTGAATGGGATCCAGGCTGAACTGTAATGTCTAGTGTGATGGTCAGAAACCCATATGTGGTTTGTGCGAGAGGGAGAGTCGTCAGTGTGAATATACTCATCACCTTGAGAAGCGAAAGTCAGTCAAATCAACTATTACTCATGTGTACATTGGAGTATACTAAGCATAGCAGGCCTCCGACAAAATGTTATATCCACGCTCTTCACGCTAGAATTGCGCTCTTGGAGGACCAGCTTATGCAATACAGGTGCAGTGCTAATGACAGGCCAGCACCATCTAGCATCTTGGAAGACCCAAAGTCACACCTCTCCGAGGACTCCCCTCAGCAAGACTCTCTGCATCTCCCATTTTATGGACGAGAATCCAGACTATTCAGTGCATATGGTCACTTCGGTCTCCTTGCCAAATTTGATGGGGCTACAAATACATCTCAACAAAAAATCACTATCATCGATGGTGTGCTGCTAATAGATACATTTCCGGTATTCCTTGAGCCCAGTCTTCAAGGTCAACTCCTGGACGAGTTTTGGACTTGGCAAAATACCTGGCCGGTCTTAATCCATGAGCCTCTCTTCCGAAAAGACCTCCTTGAGAAAGGTGCCAACAACTACAGCACGCCTACCTTACTGGCAGCCTTGCTAGCTTTGAGCACGAACGCTCATTTAAGTGGCCCTAGATCGTCTGATTCTGGTCTTGGGGCGTCAGCAAAGTCGCTCCTCGAGCATGCAAAATCGGCAGTTCAGGAACAGATCGAGCATCCGACCCTCTCGCTTGTTCTATCAGCAGCCCTCATTTCTCAGTCTGAGCTTTCGATGGAAAACATGGGCCTGGCATCTCAATATATCGGTAAGTAACTCTGCACCACATTCGAAAATTTTCCTGATCCATTTAGGTGTTGCTATTCGACACGCGATGACTCTCGGGTTTCACGTCCAAAATCAAGAACTTGATGCCCCGAATCGAGGCTCACAAGATATAAGTCAAGCTCGTTCAATTGCTTGGGCAGGCATATTGATGCTGGATAGGTAATTGTTAACCTTCTGATTGTACACGGAAGCTTACATTTTCAGACATATAAATCGAATTCTTGGCCAGGCAAGTACCATTTGGGAATCAGACATGGACCCAATATCAGTGCCAATACTCTCGAGTATGGAGTATTGTCTATGGCCTACTTCAGGAGATCCAACAATACCGAAGTTGACTTCGTATTGTATGTCAAACTTTCAATTATCATGCGATCTTCTACAGATGGTCACACCAGCCTTGGAAAAAATGTTTGTTCCATCCCCAATGACAGATCAATCTATTGAGGATAGCGACTAATCATTCCTGAATTAGCTATGCTTTATCAAGCTCTATTTCCTTCGAAGAGAAGGAAGACCAAGTGACAAAAACACACGTTGCCATGTCTGAGTTCTACAACAATCTGCCTAGTCCACTTAGGCTACCATCCACCGCTACCAAACAATTGCCACCACATGTATACCAATTCAGGTGCGTATGAAATATCCATGACATGCAATGACACATGATTAATTGTGATATGCAGTTTATTGTACCAGTCCTTGAAAATATTGCTTCATCGCCCATTTATACGTGGACATCCATCCATGGAATCATTGCAGACCTTGCAGGACTCGCATTTGGTGCATCTCCAATCAGCCACGTTTTCTGCTATTAGGGTGTCGTATATCATCAATTCATTCAGAAACTTCTACCCCTTGGTGAGTTATTTCCCCTTTCCTCTGCCCATAAACCATACCTTTTGCTTCCTTCTATAGATACTGACCCGTGAAATAGCACCGTTTATCTCCCATGGCTGTCGAGGGTCTAGTTTCGGCCTCGCATATTCATCTATTCAACTCCAAGTCGAGAGATGAAAAGCTGGCCAGGCGCTCTACCAGCCTCTTCGACTTGAATCTGCACATTCTCAAATTGATGACTCCACCTGGGAAACAGAGCAGCCGAGTAATTGACACTCTTGTATCTCTTGCATCGGAAGGGAATATGCCACCATTTTCTCATTCTGATGCAAATTTTGCACAGGATAGTGCATTGCAACCCAGCTCCATTGATTCTGGGAACATATCTCACGCTCCACAAGTCATTGCTGCTGCCCCAAATGACTCGATCCGGGCAACGGGGTTCGAGGATCCAACCATTCTATCTGATATTTCACTTCATCCAGAGCCTGATTTCGATTGGCTTGACCTTCCACTGAATGGTCAGCTTTTCTCTGACAAGGATTTTGCTGATATGCTATGGGATGATCCTTGTGATCAGGGCCATGTACACTGCGGGATGAACGAGCATTACTTTTGACCTCACTTTAGGATGATGAGTCAACAATGGAACAACATTGGGCTTGAATTTACGTATTGCCTATAGATCGATATCTTTGTCAAAATCAATTCGTTAGACTGTCTAGGTGGGATTTCTTTCCAGCCAGTAGTCTCCGGAGACATTTCCTCTCGTTTTCCATGGTTGAATACCTAGTAAAGCCCGGGCTAGATGATTAAGTGGTGAGAACCTTGAAAAAAGGGGAGTGACCCCCGGGGCTTAGACATTTAAATGTCTACGGGTGACTCATATATCAATAGTCATAGCCCAGCGCCTAATCGGTTCCATAACTCAGTTGGTTAGAGTGTGGTGCTAATAACGCCAAAGTCGAGGGTTCGACCCCCTCTGGAACCACGCTTTACTTTTTGCCTTTGATAGAAGGCAGAAGAGAGAGATCGATCAGTTGATTGAGATGGAGCTAGAGAGAGAGCAGGAGAACTGATAGCAAAGGGGAAGAAGAAGAGATCATGATCAACAATTATGTGGTCTCCAACACCTGGGCAGTTTTCCAAGGTTCTTCTTCGAAGAAGCGCCTGGGCATTCACGGCATGGTAGTAATCCCGTATTGGGTACCTAGTGAAATAGGAAGAGCGCGATGGCGGTCTGACGCAACGGACAGGAGGATGGGATGAACACGACCCCGAGAGTGGTGAGGGGTGTCTATGACCTACTCCCGAGATCCGCACAGAGCCATAATAGGACACAGAAGCTGATTCAAGAAAGTGTGTGTATTTAGTAGCCGTCTCTGACTGTAGATCTAAGACCTGATATCCCTGCGACCCAGACTGATGCCTCAGGCTTATAAACTGGCGATGTTTTCCCACTACACTACCTAGGTACATAGGTAGGTAGTTAAGTACATATATCATGAACCTTGAAACCCCAAACCCAGCCCCATCATAGCTGCATTAAGAAGGCCGATGCCTTCCTTCGCAGAATGCTTGGATATATAATCAGAAAATTAGAAACATCCTCATCCAAAACAGGACCTGGGTGACGATCACCAAATCTCTATGGAAAGTGATAGACAGAAGCTACGGAGGCTACTAGCTGGAAGAAGAAAGGAAGAAGAAGAAGCTGCTAGCATGCGGGGGCGCTCTCTAGGGACTGCACTGCGAGGGAAGAAAGAAGAAGAGAGAGCTCTGGAGCGAGAGGAGAAGAAGAAGACTGGGGCACATGACCATATGTCATACCTATACTCCTGAGGTCAGATGACCCCAGGATAGGAAGCCTAGTCTAACAGAAAGGAGTGTATTCGTGGTAAAAAAATCCTAGTATCTAGGTACTAGTAGAGTTAAGTAAGGAGGATGATGAAGCCCTGGAGGTGTCCAGGTGCCTAGGTGGTACGGAGTAGAACCGGGGATATAGCAATCAGGACCTATCTTCCAATCAGCTAACCAATTAGCTCAGAGCTACGGCATGACCCATGCCCAGGTGATATCCATGGATTCCATATTAGTTCATGACATTGAGCATCTCTTTCTGATTCGAATGGTGTGATTTTGACCATAAACTTTTGACTGGCAGAAAACAATATTACGTACTCATCTTACCGTTCCAAGTTATGTGACTGGACAGTTCCCGATGCGGTGAGAACGGGGCTCGTGAACTAGCGTCGTAGTACGGAGTAGTATTACTCCGCATGTATACTGATAATTTGGAAAAAATTATCAACAAAAAGAACACCAAAAAAGGACGTGGTTCCAGAGGGGGTCGAACCCTCGACTTTGGCGTTATTAGCACCACACTCTAACCAACTGAGTTATGGAACCTGGTTGATGTACAAAGTGGCGATTTTTGACATCACAAGCCTGAATTGTAAATTCAGTTCCTACTCAAGACGGTAGGACCGGAAATGCTTGAATCTGCAGGCTTCACCGCCTATCAGCCGCCTAATATTCTTGAATCTTCATTATCGACTTCCAAGTTGGTATAGCACTTATTTAACGCATCAATAGCCTGTAATCTCTGTGGTTTGCTCTCTTAAATATCCCAAAGATAACACAATGTACACGACTACACGTGAGATGACTCCAATTTGCATACTGTTTAGATGGAATGTTCTAAATTGGCCAGGCAAACGGAAATGGGAAAATCCACATATCCGATGCCACAGTCCACTGCATGGAGTAGAGTGTAACTAGTACTCCGTATTTGGAACTGAATGTATTTTTTAGGTCTATGACGTCAAAGATTTTTGAAATTTTCAATTACAAGGTTCCATAACTCAGTTGGTTAGAGTGTGGTGCTAATAACGCCAAAGTCGAGGGTTCGACCCCCTCTGGAACCATGTCAACTTAGTTTTTTGCCCAGTGATCAATTCACTCACTGTTGTTTTCAGTGCCAGGGGACGGCAGTGACGATACAGCAGTTCCTGGAAATGGGATGCCATCTGTGGATTTCTATTGGGCTTGCCCAACCGCATTTCAGCCTGAAGTTGTTTGAATTAGGCCGCATGGACTTCCAAGATTGTAACTGTGAGTGGCCTAGTCGGAAGGAGGCAAAGAAAGAACGAAGAAGAAGTACAGGGTATTGTTGTTCTAGACGCTGTAGCCCCTGTCTCCAAGCCTGTCGTATCGATATTATACCGTTCCTTTCTGTGCACTCGAAACAACGACGGGAAGAGCCTCTGAATATGCAAACTGTTAAATAAAAAGCATCGATTTTGCCCGGTCCGTTGGCTTGTCAGAAGACAAGCTAGAGGATTTGCTTAGTAGATGAGATTCAGTAGATGTGTTCTCCGAAAGGTTTCCCTGCTATATCGGAGATGATTTGGTTGATAGGCTGCATCTACAGTATACCGCTGCTGCCCCAAGGGCACCCAGACACAATGAAACTAAGCTAGAGCCTTGTATATTCTCTGTTCCATCTCTGTAGACAGGCAACTTGCGAGTCACAACCTTGAATCTTGTCCTGGCTGAGAATCCGAGAACGTTGTCTCTTTCGGGGTTTAATACAATTTTAAAACGACTCTCTCCCAGCCTGGAATAGACTATGTCAAGTGCGTAAATTAGTTGATATACCACACTCAAAAGAGATATAGAAACATACCTAGGTATTTTCATGTGACAAAACAGAAGCCATACTGGGGCCGCCATTGAAGAAGGCCAGGGAGATTATAATCAGCCCTGATCTGGTCGACATTCACAGGTGGAGTTTTCGTTTCCGAAGTACTATGAAAAAGAGAACAAGATATACAGTATATTAGGATGGAACATTTGAAGAGACAAAAAGAACGTGGTTCCAGAGGGGGTCGAACCCTCGACTTTGGCGTTATTAGCACCACACTCTAACCAACTGAGTTATGGAACCTTGTTGATATGACGGCCCGCTGCTTTTGACGTTATGAGCCAGAAAGGTCTTCAAGGCTAGGGATTTTCTGCAACTCCAACGTCACACTACGTAGTCATTGTAACTTGGAAAGAGCACAATAAATGCATTGGCAAAATTTTGCAATATTTCATCAATGGTCCCTTTCAGACACCAATCTATATCTTGATTAAGTGTCTACATAGGTACCTTCCTGCGTGGGGAAGCAGTCCATAGGTACCTAGGTAGTAGTTAGTATTGTTAGTACCGGCATATACCCCAAGGCACCGGTCTGAGTCGTATGGGTATTTTAGGACCCAGCCCTGGAGGATCTAAGGTCATATGTAAGTAAGTAATTTTTATACACTTATTCGTGGATCTGCTTCTATTTCACGTTATGGCGCTGTTTGCTGGAGATGTCGCACGTCACTATTCTGAGGGTCATGCTCTTCCTGATTCACTACCTAGGTAGGTAACAAGGTATTTCACTGGGTACCTAAAATTAAGATTAAATGTCATAAGAACCTTCAAATGTTGAAGATTTATTTATAAGGCAGGGTCCCTTTTGTTCCAAGGCATAAAAAAAGTATAAGGCTTTGATCCTGAGGTCTGAAAAAATGATGAAGGTCCATGGAAATGTATACCTCCCATCAACCAACAGCCTGGAGGTGGGATTGGCCTTTTACCCAGGTACTACCTAGGTACCTAGGTAGGTAAAACATTGGTATTCACTGAGAAGATTACCTCCGAGCAAACAGATATAGAATCATACCGAACATATGCGGAGGTAAGTATCTATGGATGTTCCGAATCCAAACCTTGAAGCAAACCTTGAACTTTTTTCGTACAAAGCCGCAAAACAATAACTACAGGGCTGCGGCGTTGTTAGCTTTTTCCAGGTGACTGGGGACTTGGTGAGCTTATTTTGGGGTTGTACCTAGGTACTGAGTCCATGTCTCACAGCCTGTCGGTGGTTCTACATCCCCGAGTAAGGCGAGTTGATCAAATCTTCGTGACGAAAGTACACCAGAGTTCTTAAGCAATGGCCATGCCTCCATCACAGGCCAGTTGACTGCTCAAGCCATAAAAACTCAGGAGAAGCAAGCAGCAATATATCGAGGATAGGGTAAACAGATGAACATTGCTTGATGCGCCTAGAAGAGAGGGGGGGGGATTTGTCAGAAGCAACCCGATTCTCTTGCAGCAACATAATTTAACACATTACAGTAAGACTTAATTATGAGCGGGATAAAGGGGGATACAGTATATTGACAATCAAATTGACCTGGGTAGGAAATAAACAAAAAAGTGTAAACAAAGGAAGGGAGAAGCTATTCGTTGTAGACTCTTCTGCAATAGGCAAGGCAACACAAAAAAAGCAAAAAGAAGAAGAAGGCTCTGGAGGGGATCAAATCCCCAAATTTGTTTTACTTGGTAGCTACTAGGTACCCATGGAGAGGCAGTAGTGAGGAGAAGATGTCAAGCCAGATACTGTGTAAGAAATCGAACCATAGCACCCTCTCTCTCTCCTAGGTGAGCTTTCGGATATAGCATACTCTTTTATGATCTAGAAGTCGAATGGGGCTTACTATACCTATTAGACTATCAAATCATCTGACAACCAACTAAGATTAGATTTTGTTATAGTAGTGGTAAGTGAGGTTTAGAGGGGTAATTGAGGAAAAGACTTTTCTAGAGACAGGGGCTTCTACCTGTGTGAAGATGAGCCCAAGGCAGTGTGTAGGTGTATCCTATATCTAACATTGGAAGGTTTTACCTTCCTTGTGGGTTTTAGATACCAGACCTCGTACTTGTTCTGATATATTAAGGTCCATGGGCCCACGAGTACCCTCCAGGGCTAGTACGGTCCGTGAATAATACTCACTTTCCCAATGTCCTAGCTCCATAATACTCTAAAGGAAGTCCGGTTGTATCTTCTGTGGTAATATCTAGTTACGAGGCTTAAGACTCGCTCTGTCATCATCCTTTATACTGTACTGTCCTAGAAACAAGAGCCTGCTGAGATTTCTCGCCATAGCTCATTTACCGAATCGTTGTTGCAGTATAATAAGAAGTACTGGTTATAAGTAACCCAAACCGCCGACCGGTGTACTATCAACTGTCGTCGACCGTTAGCCTTATTACTATATATACAGGTGGATAAGGCCAAAGTTTATCATTCTACCCATTAAGCTCGGGACTTGGAGCCATGGGGACCCCTTTCTGTTTCATAAGCTAGAAGCAAGAAAGAAAGGGCAAATATGCCATGAATTGGTTGCTCAAGAAGAGAGAGGGGAAAAAGAAAGGCAAGATCTAAACTATGTATAGAAGGAAGTATCATATGACTTCAACACTGTTTTCTCAAGCTTTTGACACTTGCTTCTATATCATACGAGTGATGGACCAGTGGATCCAGATATGTTCCTTCGTCAGCTCAGTTTTGTGCAGGAAGTAGACATAGAGTCACAGGTCATTATATTATAGCCTTCTTCGGGCCCGGGCCAGGACTCCATTGTGCAAGAGGCGCCAGAGTAAATCGCCAGCCTGCATCACGTATTCTCAAGGTTTCCCCCGCCGGTTTCCACATTTGTTATGCAGTTGTTCTTCTGCCTGTGAGGTTTTAGTATGCAGCGATCGGCCCATCCGCCAGGCAGTGGAAGGGCGTATCCCCCGGCTTTGGGGCAATACGATACTTCTATGCCTCATGGAGTGCAGCCTCTCGAATCCTCGGTTTTCTTATTTGCCCCTCCCATGGTGATTCGGAAGGTAATGCCCAAGTTGGCGATCTAGCTCCTCCGACTTCAAGGTTTGACGCTATCAGCATCACACCCCAACATTGAACCAACTGAATTGTGGGACAGTGCTGTGATTAGTTAGCTCAAGCTTTTATGGCTATCTGAGCCAAAACGATGGTCAGCCAGACAGCTGGCCCTAGCTCTGCCAGTGGAGACCTTGACCTCCCCTAAGTAGGATTGTGAAAGGCTTGCCGTGGTGCGCAAGGTGCGACCGGCAAATTTGGTGTTGTATGTAGTGGCTTTTTGGCTCGAGTGGAACCTTGGAAGGATGGTCCACCAAGCCAACCCCTTTACGGTTTTACTAATGCTAGTGATGATGACAGGCGTTAATGTAATTCCAGTAGCAGACCACGGGACCGAAAGGAGCACTCCGTAGAGAGCTAACAGCCTTGCCTGTGCTTATGTCGCACCCACGGATGTTCTGTATTTTCCTGCTCACTGGCATAGTTTGTGTAATGTGGCTTTTGATGGGTGCATTATAGACGGGTTCCATAACTCAGTTGGTTAGAGTGTGGTGCTAATAACGCCAAAGTCGAGGGTTCGACCCCCTCTGGAACCACTATTTATTTTTTTGCCCAATCCTCGAGGATTCATCATTCTATTCCCTTTTCCCCATAGCTCTGAGCCCCCCTCCCCCGGTCATTTTCAAAACCAGGTACCCAAATTGTAATATAAATCAACCCCTACTTTGGAGGTGGGCTCATTGACTGGGCAAACCCAAAAAGAGAATGAAAAACCATTGAGCTTCAGCGTTATCAGTGACAAGCGGCCCGGGCAGTCTTGCATCATCTATGGATATCTCTTGCCTACCTAGGTAAGTAGCATACCAGCTCAACCCCCCAAAAAATATGTTTGTTCTGGTGTGCTCTATACCTAGTACGTGCTACTAAATCCGCATATGAATTCAAGGAGAACGATGGTCAGGCTGAGAAGAGGAGGTGATGGGTATTCTGGTACTCCGCCTACAAACCACGATCTGAAGCACCGATCTGTCACCAAGACTAGATAGGGGCCATACTATACATTTCTCGATCTAGGAACTGTATGGAGCGTAGGTATAGGCAAAGAAAGAATGTTGCATTATAATCAGACTGGTACTTCCTCAGGATGCCGGCGGTCTGCCAGCAGTCGTAGTACTAGTACGATCCATCTTAAGAGGGATACCACCAGGGCTAGCACCTCCCGCAATCTATACTCCTAGGTAGGCTGCGGGAAGGTCAGCCAATGCTCGCCAATCCAAACGCCCATGGATCTTGGGAAAGGCCGTGCTCAGAATCTTGGAAGCCTTCTTGGCGGCGGGAACACTTGTCACGGGCGCTTTCTAAAAAAAACCTTGCTCCCAAGGTCCCGAACTTCATCTGGCTCATATAGCGCCTTTTCTAGGAAATTTGCCATCGGTTCCATAACTCAGTTGGTTAGAGTGTGGTGCTAATAACGCCAAAGTCGAGGGTTCGACCCCCTCTGGAACCATGTCTGTCACTTTTTTTTTCCCCCAGTGATCAATTCACTCAACTCGCATCTGCCTTCTGATGCAAGGGAGAGAAAGGAACCTTGGAAGGCAGTGATGATACAGCAAGTACTCCGTACTGGACATGGTATGCCACCTGTGGACTTCTACTCCGTACTCTGTACTGTACTAGGCATACCCAGTCTCCCTTCGGCCCAAATTCTGATAAAGTGGGCTGAACACTCGTTCCAGGTTTGAATGAAGTATAAGGGGGGAGGGGGGGCATTGGTGCTCGGGATGCGATAGCCACTGATCTTCAAACCTGTTGTATCGTGATGATACCGTGCCTTTCTGTCTACCTCTCGAAGTAATGACAAGATGAACCCCGGAAGACGTGAAATGTTGAATGAAAAGAATCACTTGTGGCCCAGTCAGTCCTTTGGCCCGCCAGGAGGCAAGTTGGGCTATTCCTTCAATCGGGGGAATATCGATCGGTAGATGAATTATCCAAAATGATGATGTACGCTTTTGATGAGACATCTACTGATGGAAGGGAGACCAGAAAGAACTGATGGATCAAGAAGGGAAAAGCAAAGAGAGGGAGAGAGCAAGCTATAGACCTCCAGGGCTGCCCAGGTGGGAAAACACGGTCACCTGACCAGGTGTTCACAACACTGGACAGCTTTATTTATCTGCTACAGCGCCAAATGTAATGCCGTACATGGTCTTTATCCAGGCAACTTGCGAGTCGCAAAGTTGATCTGGCTGGAAACTCAAGGATGTTGCCTCTTTCATGGCTGATTACGCATTTTACACGACCAGACAGGTGTTTTCCAAGGTTGGATTCCAAGGTTGTTGAGAGTCGAGTCATATGATCTGTTTTCTTCTCTTCCAAGGTTCAAGGTTCATCCAGATGTCGTCTTTACTCTCCCTTTCTCTTCTCCATGTACGAACCAAGCTTCGTTCAGTCTGTCAACGATCTTGCAATTTGGCCTAGTCTATACCAAGCACGTAAGCTAACTCACATATCACATATACCATAATAACTAAACAGGATCCCATTGAAGAAGTGTTGCCAGGTAGCATGACCGAGCCGAAATTAAGGTGACCGTTGAAATAGGTCGAAACATTGAACAGCTTCGCCAGAAAAAGAGTCTTACATCCAGAGATCTGAGGAAAGGCTGTTCGGGTATGGATTGGGCACCAGTCTATAGAATTGCATTCAGCCTTGATTTTGGTCCAGTCGTCTCCAGATGGGGAGACCTCGGGACATTCCAAGGTTTGTTCCAAGATAACTGACTAAAGAAAAAATTGAATGATCAAAAATATAGATCATGGTTCCAGAGGGGGTCGAACCCTCGACTTTGGCGTTATTAGCACCACACTCTAACCAACTGAGTTATGGAACCAGCTTATGAGGTGCGCCAAAAACTCTGGCAATATAAGCCTACCTAGGTTTGCGCAGGCCTTGGAGGCCATGGGCCCTTACAAGCAGCCCTGGAGCTCCGCTGCGGATTCACATTACCCGCCGCTGTGTCATGGTTAGCAACCCCTACTATCCCACAAGATTTATAAAGATCCAGTGGAATATTTCTGATCTGAGACGACTCGTATCTTATGATTCATTATGGATTCATTCAAAGGGAAAACCGCTCTCATAGTGAGTGCTCGTGTACGAGTTGCAATGAAACAAACCATATTAACCAGAGGATAGACCGGCTCCTCAATGGGCATAGGTGAGGCGATTGCACTCGCTTTGGCAGAAAATGGAATGAACCTGGCACTTTTGGCTAGAAGCAAAGTAAGATAACCATATCGCCCTACGAGACACTAGTCATGCTAAAATCACACGCCGAAGGACAAACTGGAGAATGTCTGCGTCAAAATCCAACAGAAGTGCCCCTCCGTTCGGGTTCGAGTCTTCCCCGTTGACATTCAGAACAACATTGAAGTCGATGCGGCAGTTCAAAGTACCATAAAAGAGCTTGGAGATATCGAAGTCTTGATAAACAATGTGAGTTTGGATACCATTTCATTAAAGCCTTAGGGGTAGATCTGACTTGCAAGATAGGCGGGTCTGGCGCTGGGTGCACCGGGTAGATTCTGGGAGCTCCCAATTGATCTCATCTCCCAAATGAATGGTACCAACATTGCTGGTGTCATGTACACAACCCATTCCGTTCTCAAAAGGAGCATGTGGCCCGCAAAGCGTGGAACTATCATCAACGTCTCATCCGTGACTGGCTTGGAATGTCCTCCATTTGATGGCGAGGCTGTATATCATGCGAATAAGGCCTGCATCGAAGGATTTTCCAATAGCCTGCGAATGGAAACAGCTGGCTCGGATATCCGGGTTTTGGTACTGCGACCAGGATGTGTTGCTACCAATTTCCACTTTCAGAGAGTGAAATATGACAAGGATGCCATGGATGAGTTTTTCTACGGTTATGAGCCTTTGGTGTCTGAGGATCTTGCCGATGCAGTTTGCTTCATGCTAAGCCGCCCTGGGAGAACTTCTATCAAGGCACTCGATTGTGTTCCAACTGCACAAAGATCACTGACCCGATTTGACCGAGAATGGAATTCCAGGCGGAATGAGAATGTTGACAGTTAGATTCGATCCGTCGAGCGGGTATACATATGCACCTGGCATAAGTACATCGTGTAAGAAATCGATACTGTATATATTCCTTGCATTGATTGTACTCTAGCATTCCAAGCGCCATTCCAAGGTTCCCATTGAGCTAAGCCTTACGGATAACCATTGATGTTGCACCTTACAGCGCCACACCAAAGCAAGCAAAAGAATGAGGCGCATTATCACGCATCTTGGTTATATCAACGCCAAAAGAGTGCGAGAGAGAAAGTACTAGGTAAATGTGATTCCAGCATTGGAAAGGTATAACCACAACTTAGCGTTATGAGGACCTTAACTTAATCAAATGAGTTGTGGAACCTCATGAGATTAAACTGGAGGTATTTTCCAAGGTTGCTTTATGGGCTGCTTAGAGCCGCGGGGTGGCAGCCCTGGAGTCTTAGTTGCGGGTAGTGCTCATCCGCACGCTAGAAAACGCCAAGCTAGGCTACACGTCAGTCTGCCGCTCCGATCATCAGTTGCCCGATTTAATATCTCTCTTTGCGGTGCCGAGGATCGGATTTTCCCGAAAATAGGACCAAAGCGTGTCGCCGGTGTGGTTTCATGCGGAAAAAGCCTGAAGACTACATTGCACATCGCCCGCAATCGAACTCGAAACTGAAAAGTACTAGCTCTGGAAGTAGTATACACAGCGGATCCATCGGATTCAGCGGATACGATGGAATGTGATGGACTGGGCATACCCCTCTCCCGAGGTCTTAAATTCCGACTTCACCTACAACTTCCCCGCATCACAATCTTCTTTGTGATTTCATCTCTCTTGCAAAGCTGCTACAAGCTATCACACAAGCAACTATGGCTTCGAGCATTCACCCCGTCTTTCGCCACGGAGCAACAGCTCTCATCACCGGAGCTGCTTCTGGCATTGGGCAAACAACCGCCCAACTATGCTATTCGCGCGGCATGAACCTTATATTGGTCGACAACAATGAGACAAGCCTCGCTCAAACGATCAACCAGTTCCCGGCGACCAAATCTATCAAGACAACGTCCCATGTAATGGACGTATCCTCAATTCCTGCCTGGCAGGACCTAGCCCAACAAGTGAAAGACACCCACCCCGACGGAATCGACTTCTTGATGTTGAACGCCGGCGCGGGTCTCAAGCCCGCAGAAGGAACAAGCCATTGGGAAGATCCGAATTACTTTGAGAAAACATTCGCGATAAACACCCTCGGTTATACAAATGGACTTGCATCATTTCTTGGAAGCGTCACAGCCGCAAAGGACAGCCCACGTGCAATTGTGATGACAGGCTCAAAGCAAGGGATTACCAACCCACCAAGCAACCCCGCATACAATGCCTCCAAGGCAGCCGTGCGGAGTATCGCTGAGCACCTGTCCTTTGATCTGGCTTCGGCCGCGCCAAATGTTAGTGTCCATTTGCTCATTCCGGGTTGGACGTATACTGGTTTCCAGACGAAGTTCTTCAAAGAGAAGCCGGATGGTGCTTGGACCTCTCAGCAGGTTGTTGATTTCATGGATCGGAAGATGGCAGAGAATGTGTTCTATGTCCTATGTCCTGATAATGAGGTCACCGAGGACTTGGATAAGCGCAGGATCCGTTGGGCCAACGATGATATTGTCTATGGACGGCCGCCGTTGACGAGGTGGAGAGAGGAATGGAAGGATACCGCCAAGCAAGACATAGCGAACCTGCAGCTTTGATGAGACTATTCCGTATGTAGTCTTCGAGCCAAATCATTCGCCATCATCCAGAGCAGTATCGATTGACCATGGCGCCGATTTGCGACATTCAGTATATCATGTGAACTTGAGATAATTCGAAGCTAGAAACCTCACGTGTAATTCACATTTTTCGGCTGTGATTACTTGGATACAACAATTCCGTCATCATCTGAACTCCGTAGAAGTGAAGGTATAGATCCAAGGCGGTCGGCCCACTTGCCCCGTGTTATCTCGGCAGAGTTGCCTCTCCGCCTTGAAGCCACCGTGATTAACTGCGGCCACTGGACAACGACAACAACACTCATTCCACTCGAATACATTTCACCATTACAGCCAGCATGGATCCATTTTCCGCAGAGGGCGGTTAGTTCCTCAATCACCCCTACGACCCACCCAGCGCACTAACCCAGCTATGCCCGCAGAGCTCCTTAACATCCACAGCGCCTTCCACTCAGGCCAATACCAGAATGTACTAGACTTCGAGACCTCTGTGCTGTCTCCCGAGAACCAGCTCCCCGCTCAGGTCCTCAAGCTCCGCGCCCAGATTGCCCTCGGCCAGTACGACGAGGCCCTCGCCGAACCCTCCATCGAAGAAGACAGCCCCGACCTGTCGGCCGTCAAGGCCCTGGCCCTCCAGTCCTCCGGAAAGACAGACGCCGCTCTGCAATTGGCACAGGAGCTCGCCGAAAACTACCCCGACAACAATACTGTTCAGGTCCTGGGTGCTACGGTGCTCCAGGCACAAGGTCTCAGCGAGGAGGCGCTCGCCGTTCTCGCCAAGCACCAGGGTAACCTTGAGGCGTAAGTCATTCGTCGCGGGTGGTCCAGGATGGGGTCAAGGAAAGTTCTTCGGCTGACAATTTATTCCTACTAGTGTCTCCCTGATCGTTCAGATCCAGCTCCAACAGAACCGAACCGACCTTGCGCTTAAGGAGGTTCAGGCCGCTAAGCGCTGGGCTCAGGACTCACTGCTAGTGAACATTGCCGAATCGTGGGTTGGACTGCGCGTGGTAGGTCTTGAAAACTTGAGGAATCGTTACCATAACTGGGATCGCTAACCTCTGTTCATCTGCAGGGCGGCGAGAAGTACCAATCCGCATTCTACGTCTATGAGGAGCTGGCCTCCGCACCCAGCACCTCCGCACCCTTATCGATCGTTGGCCAGGCGGTCGCCGAAATTCACCTTGGCCGTCTCCCCGAAGCCGAGGCTGCTATTACCGCCGCCCTTGAGAAATACCCTACCGATGTGGAGCTTATCGCCAACAGCATTGTCTTGAATGTGTTGGCCGGCAAGCCATCCGAGGAATTGGAAGCGTATGTCACCCTCTCGGGCTTGGACAATCCCAACGATGGAATACATACTGACCAGCCTTCCATTATAGCCGTCTACAGCAGGTCCAGCCCGCACACTCTCTGCTCGCCGATATTCAGGAGAAGAGTGAATTCTTCGATGCCTCGGCAGCCAAGTTCTCTGCCAAGGCCTCATCCTAGAAAATCGAAGTTTGCGTCCATATATCTTGTTCGATGTAATCCAAGTCAAGGAAGTTTTTCCTGCTTGCTCATGAAAATATACGACCTTTTTGAATTGTCAGGCATTGACGCCATATATCTCAAGGTTTCACTGATGCGTAGTTTGCTACATCACAGACGCGATGCGATCCACTGTCGCAACTCAGTGCCGGTCTTGGTTGACTCATTTGCAGACACGAAGTAAATCGAGTCATGCGACTCGTCCTCCCCGATTATAAATGTAGTTGCGGGGAATACAGACTTGATCTTCTCCGCGAGCTGCTCGATAGACGAGAGTAGAATCTCGTCCCCGCCAGCCACGACCAGAATGTGCTCCGTCTTCGCATCCTTCCACCATTCAGCAGGTGCGTTGAATGGCTCGTTCCAGTTATCAGCGGGCTTGTCGCCCTTGTAGGCACTCGACCAGGTATCCAGGAGTTCGGGCGTGATGATGTCCTTCCACGCATTCTCCTTCATAGAAGGTCCCGCATTACTAAAGTTAGTCCACGGCGCATAGGCAAAAGAGCCTGCCAATGGAGCCGACAGCGGCAATGGATCAATCTCCGGGTGCGGGTGCGAAAGGTGCAGTATAGTAGCGGACGTGAGATTGCCGCCGGCCGAGTCTCCGCCAATGACGACATCCGCCGGGGAGCGACCCGTCTCGTTGACAATGTACCGCAGGGCCTCAACCGCCTGGCGGAGCTGGGTTGGGTACCGCGCGTGTGGGGTGAGAGTATAATGCAAGAAGAAAACAGCCACATCATGGCCGCCCTCATTCAGAGCGCGGATCATCTCAAGCCAAAACTTGAAGTGGCCAGGGATCGCGGGCATAGCAAATCCACCACCTGTTCATACATTAGTTCCGTACATACACGGGGGTTTGCGGGAATTAGGTTTTCCCGCATCATGGCACTTTGCGCGTTACACGGGACCTGGACGGAGTAGCACGCACCGTGGTAGTAGATCACGACTTTCTTGGCGTTCTTGTTTCCAAGCCAGAGGCCCTCCGCACCATGGGGCAGAGCCACTCTCTCGGGCTGGACGCCATGGCTGGCCATAGCAGTTGTGTAAGCATCCGGGGTTGGCGCGTTCATGTACCTGGAGACCGCGTCAGTAAACATCTGGCAACGGTGCTGGCTACTCATACTGCTTCTGTCGATCCGTAGTGCGGGACACCAGCTTGCGAATCACATTCGTAGCGATGAAATGGTCGTAACGCCTGGGACTGGCTTTTCCACGGAATACGCCAGCGACGACATGGTACAGCATGCTGGCGTACACCGACAGGTGCACGAAAGGCACGTCGACCTTCTCCCAGAAGCCCAAATCGGGACGAAGTTGTCTGGTCGTCATTTTCGATTGAAGATTGAAGTCAGTGGATGTCGAGAGGAACTTCCTTCGCGACCTCGAGAAATATCAGCTAGCACCTGGGCGAAGGATCAGCTGAGCTCAGCTGCGGGTTCCCCGCAAGTTTGCCGGTGGGTCTGCACCCGGGCAGCTAGGGGGCCTCGGTCCCGACGTTGTATCGTCTTACATTCTTTGAATATCCACACATTGGTCAATGGCGACATAGGCGAGTCTGGGAAGCCGAGGCCACTATTCGACAGACGATCATAACAATTCGGGATGAGGCTGCTTGAGGCCGTCCTCCCTATTGGCACCTCCAGGCTGTGGACGGATCTGTGTAGTGGGACACGTGATGCCAGTAGCTGTTGCCCAGGTGAAAATCGAGCGGAAAAATCCGAGCCATCATTTTTCCAAGCAGGAGATAGAGTACTCTTTTGGCCTCTGATGAGGAGGACAGCGGTAGGTGTATGGCGGCAAGCAGTAGTGTGGAGAGATGGTCAAAGTGATGCAAATCCAGTGGCTCTGAATTGGCCGTGTCAGTGGGGCTCAGATAGCGCAGCTTTATTGACTCACCCCTGTCAATATCACAGGTTCTAGTCAGGGCACCCCGTCGATTCATGACACCTCCCAGGCTATGCTAATGTGTTGGCTAAACGTGCGTTTCGCGAAACACGTACCGTGCAATCCAGCTCAGCTGAGCTTGAGTGTCCACGGTTTGGATCTCAAGGGCTTCCAAGATCCCCAAAAGTCCATATTTGGCAGTCAAAAAGGGTGAAGCGCCAGCGGTTTATCTCATCTTTGGCTCTCATTTACTCGGAAAAGCACCGGTTGGGAGTATATTGTGTGAATCGAAGCGGTTGTGGGCAGAATTTTGCACTAACCCGTGTCAAATTAGGGACATCCAGGGAATACCCCACAGAGTGAACGATATCACAGACAAGTAGACTCCCGAAATGAGGCTCCAGTAGTGGAAGCTAGCCTGATTGATAGGCCCATGGCTCTCAGGAATAATAACTTGGCAAAGCTGCAAACATCACCCTTCCTTGTTCAGAAAAGGCACCCACGAAGAAATCAAATCATGAACTAAACCGATACCAACGGTCCACGGATAGCTGGGGCTCATTCCATGTTCTTAGCTGCCCATCGCCCAAGGCAGATAACCTCGACGGACTCAAAGTTTCAGTTAGCGCCAATAGGCTTGTGATAATCACTTTTTTGGCATCACTTTTTTGGCACCTGGGTGTCTCAGCCCAAAATCAACTGGACTTTCTACACCAACGAGAAGTTGATACATGATGTGCCAAACAGCATATCGCCTATCATGATATACTTTCTAGTCTTCTGTGCACTTTCCCCTGTCCTATATCCCCAACCCGAGTCCCAAAGTTACAAGAATTTGGTATAAGATAGAACCAGCTTCCGGTCATTTCTCATCATTCCCACTTACATCTTCGACTCTGTTGCTCTTGATAGCGACCTTGAACCCACTCAAATATTTGGTTTCCATCTTTACGAGAGTACCTCCGCAGACAACATGCAGTTCATCGAGATGTCGCCCCAGGGGCGCATCGATTTTCCCGAATTCGAAGCTTTGGGGATAACCGGACGTAAAAAGGACCTCAAAATCCTTGACAGCCTTATTCAGGGAAAGAGAGATCGCCCGAATCAGGTTACGGTCATTCGTGGCATGGCTGGTGAAGGCAAAACATACCTTGCCTTGGCGTACTGTGACAAAGTATCCGAGGCAAATACTTTCAAAACGGTACTTTGGATAGACGCAACTGACCCGGCAAGGTGTCATCAGTCTTGGGAGAATATCTGCAATACCTTGAATGTTGAAAAGGAGCAGCGTACCTCGAACGAAGAAGAGCTTGCCTTAGAACGGGACAAGCGAATGAGGCGTGGTGTGTCTGCCCTTCATGCACTGAGGAAGCCTTGGTTGTTGGTCCTGGATGGGGTTGACTTTCCAGAAGGCAAACCTTGGACGATGGGGATTTTGGAATCGTTCAAACAAAGGTATGGAGCAGTTTTGATCACGACTCGTTGCATGGACGATGATTTCCTATCAGCCTGTGCAGATTCACCTTTTACGGCTGACTTCATGACTCTGAAGCCAATGGCTGAAGATTTCTTGCTCGATATGTTCTTTTCTGGCCTCTCGAAATACGAGGAGTGGGATAGAGAAGAAAACGAGCTTGCAGCATTTCGAATCATGGATGCTTTCGGACATCACATCTGGGCGATAACGCAAGCATGTCAGTTTATTCGAATCTGTAATATCGCGGACCTCAGCCAGTTTGAGTGCTATAAGAGAGTTCAAATGTGGTCTGAGTTATCCCTCCTGCGGGGATCCCAAAGCAGCAGCACGGACATGACTGGTCACTGCTTGGATGACTGTGTCTCTATAGGCCTTTGCGATACTTTCGACAAATGCTTGAGTGATATGCTCAGTCTCAAGTTTTCGGGTGCGGCGGAGGAATTGGAGAACGGCGCTTTCTTGCTGCTGAGTTTTCTTTCACTCTTCGGGCGTTCTGCTTTATCCAAGCAGTTGATAATCGCAGCGATTTATACCAAGATCGACACACCTTATGTTTTCCCATGGGCCCCTCTATGCATGGATGGGAACAATTACGATGATGCCAAATTTCGATACCTGTTGGAGCAGCTCTGTCATTGTTCGTTAGTACAGGTCAGCGAAAAATCAGAGAACTCCATGGGAATTGACCTGTTTTCGATCCACCCAGTCGTCCGCGAATGGCTTCGCATGAAACTCGAGGAAGACGACCGTTCCATGTTAGTCACGTTAGCTTTGGAAACGATTGATTCCATGGTCTCAAGAAGAATCAATGGTGATCTAGATCCTGCCGGCCGGATCTTTATCAATGAGACGATTCCCGAACACGTTGACGCCATGTTGAATATTTCTCCTACCTCACTTCGAGATATCAGTACTCACGTTTCCCCGGAGACCTTTTGTGCATTCCTTGGCATAGATCGAAATTATTTCGAAGGCAATATGTACGAGCGGATGTTGCAGAAGTTCCACTGGATTGAGGGCCATGGACCTTTCAAGTACGCATACTTTGAGCGAGTACATTTCCGCTATGTAGTGCTCTGGGTGCTTGCATGGTGTTACAGCGAGGCAAAAATGTACAATTTGGCCGAGCACCTCTGGTTTCAGGCGGAGGATGAAGCAATCGCAACCTATGGACCAGATAGCTCTGAAGCAAACGGATGCTTGGCTTCTCGAGGCATGCTGTATTATGCTCGAGGAGACTCTATCGGCTGAGCCCTCCAGTTGCAAACAGCCTTGGATCGATTGGTGCCACCCCTGGAGGTCGGCGGACAACCTGATTTTTATCTCCGGATCGCGGGTGCATTGGCAGATCTTTACTACCAGGAAACGGATGAGGTGACCAATAAACAGGCGATTGCAAGTCACTTGGGATCGGCATTTGCATTCGCAAGGGGACTCTTGCGTTTCCAATTGTCGGGCGGTTTCCCTAACACCGAAGAAGTGTTGAGATGGGTATGTCGATTGCAAGATATTTATGCCAAGGCGAAGGAGCATGCAGAAAGCTGTGCCGGGAATCACAGAGAGCCCTGTGTTCTGTCGTGGCTGTACCGTACGTTTTGCAGCATTCAAAGAGCCGAGTCAACCGACTGGATCCATGCTCAAATCATGAAAGAGAAAGAAGCTGACGACCTATTTTGGACGGCTGACCTGGTTGACCGGTTTAAGCTCTTGATGGGGAAACGACATCCGTTAGAAAGAAGGTCGGAGCTTGACTCTCTGCTTCCTTTGGTGGTTGAAGAGGAGAATGACAGGGCTGAATGGGAATTTGAAGAGACAGGGGAGGAAGAATGCGACGAAGAGGAAGTGTGGGAGAGAATATCGGTACTGCGAGTTCCTGAAAGAAGATTTGGAAGCTGGTTGCGTCCTGGTCGGGAAGTTCATCAATGGATCTTTTGGTGACTTTCTCACTCTCACAGCTCTCGGGGCTCGTGAGTCGTGATGGATCTGAGTGCTATTAGTCAAGTGACATTTCGATAATTCAATCCTTCCATCTTTCTCGGAGTATATTTGGTTAGGTGTGAGAGACTTTTTCTCATGTTGCTATGAATCATGTTGAACAA
Source organism: Penicillium olsonii (assembly GCA_911174995.1). Taxonomy (NCBI): domain Eukaryota; kingdom Fungi; phylum Ascomycota; class Eurotiomycetes; order Eurotiales; family Aspergillaceae; genus Penicillium; species Penicillium olsonii. The sequence goes on from CAJVNO010000033.1 coordinate 577,838, forward strand.
GCCTTCCCAATCTCCATGCCCGATATCTAATCCTTTGTCATTGACAGAAAAATCGGCCAGTTGACCAACCTTGGGAGGAGTTGCTAGTTATTTCTTAGAGGATGTGATAGTATTGACTTATTTGAAACACAGCGCTAAAAAGCAATCGTTGCGCGTAAATGGACCAAAAAACGCTGATCATGACAAAACCAGGGCTATAACACCGCGTTCTATAGGTAAACAGACTCGACAATGTGACTCCTTATTTCGGTTCGCAAGATCAACTGACTTACCCCCCCTTGTTTCACAAGGTGGCCGAGGTAGAGGTTATGTCGAAAAGAAAGATTATGAAAGATTCCCATGAATGAAGCATTGTCATGAAGACAGGAAAGAATATGATTCTTGTAGGGAACATTGGAAGGTGAAAGATCCATCACCCACTTTACATTCGCATGTGATACACTGGTGGACCACACTCTAGAGTACTCACTATATCCAGGTTACTAGTGGCTTTCCAATTTTGGAGTGACAAATTTCATTTGACATTTACAAAGCCGACACCTGCCAGGTGGTTTGTTTCAGCCATTTCCTGGTTGAGGGTTCATACTGAACTGCTGTAATTTGATCTTATACCTCATAGGTTCGCCCCAATTCCAGGGCGGGCTCGTTCATCTTAACAAAAATTAGAATCAATACCCAAGGCTCAAGTGAAATTATTCCTCACCAGCCGGGGCCAATTCACAGAAAGCCTTATAGGTAGTGAACACATCATCATCGCCCTCTCCGCTGCCAACGTTCTCAATCACGCATTCAGCAGTCGCACCAACGAAGAAGACATAACCTTCGCGCACGTCCTCGGTCTTGTTACCCACAGTGATCTTGCCTTTGCCCTGGGTGCAAATGATGATACTAGGCCCAGAGATACCATCGAAGGTCACCTTGGCACCGGTACGCTTCAGGTCGCTCTTCACGACGCTGAACTCGTCAATTGGAGGATCATAGAGCATGGCGGACGAAGCGCTCGAGTATGCAGTTGCGTTGAGAACAGCGTAGGGGTAGTCTGTTGCCTGGAGCTTTTGCTCCTCGATTGGTGCATATGAGTAAGTGAGCATCTGTGTGAGGGTGTCGACGTCCTTGAACTTCGGGGTGAAACCCGCGCGCACGACGTTATCGGACGCAGCCATGCACTCGATAATATCACCGGAGATGTATGCGTGGATATCATCTGCCTTGAGGAACATGGCCTCGCCAGAGGACAACTTCACAAAGTTGAGGAAGAAGAAGACGAACAGACCAATATCGTTCGGGAACTCTCCGTTCAAACGCTTGGCGAGGGCTGCCAGCTCTGTGGGGTTTGTGGGGTTGGTTTCAACCTCGCCGGGAAGGATTCCAAAGCTTTCGGGCTTGCTCTCTGCAATGGACATGAGAGCGGAGGTCGCTGCGGTCACCTTTTCGGGTGAAGACTCCATCAAAGTGGTGAAGAGGGCGCGCAGAGCATCCTTGTTCTTTTGGATGACGGTTGGGTCCTCCGAGTCTTCGTTGCTCTTGACAGACTGTTCAAACTCGCTCGCAACACTATCACCAACGAGAGTGCGCAGAGGCTCTACGGCTTGGAGGAAATGAGTGATCTCGGCGAGAGGACGGAAGCCACACAGTCCTTCAAATGGCGTAATTGCAATAGTCATCTCAGGCTTGTGGTTGTCGTCTGGATTTGGTGAGATATGATTCTGGAATATCGGTGGTTTTCAACACATGCACATACCAGGGTAGTTCTTAGGGTCCCGGGCATGAAGCTGCTCTGCAAGCTTCTTGTTGGGATGGGCCTGAATACTGAGCGCCTTCTGAACGGACAGCACCTTGAAGAGGAATGGAAGTTTACCGCCAAATCGCTCACTTATCTCGGTCGACAACAAAGACTGGTTGTCTTGGACCATGTCAAGAAGAGTTCGTTGGGTTTCAACATCTTTGGAAGGGAGAGACGGGTGTGTGCCCATCCACAACTAATGGTGGTGAGTTCGAGCATTTATAGTGTTGTTATGGAATCACTTACTTCGGCGTAGGGTTTTTCGGCTTCGATGGTAAAATCGGGGCCGGCAGTTGTGGCGGCATACCTGGCCGCTGCCGACTCTTGGCCGACCTTGCCTATGAGGTTTAGTGCGGGGAACTCATCGTCGTCGACATTAGCTTACCCCAGTCGTAACTGTTGACACCTTCAGATGAATTAGTGGTATTTCTCCGAGCGAAGTCCCGAAGACTTACCGCACTGTAGCCGGAGAAGTGGCACCTGCATTCTGAAAAGATGTTTGGGGAAAAAGCGGAGGGGCTGAGGGGGGTTGTATTAGAAATGCCACGCCAAGCCTTCGGTGAGGGTAACAGGGCTCGAGACTTTTCTATGACAAACGAGCAATTTTAGTAATTTCAGCGATTCTAGCCACCTGGGCAGTTAATACACTGGGTGTCTAAGGCTGGAAAACAAGAATGGTCCATGTTTAAATAAATGCAGAAGCCCTAAGCGTCATTCTCTATTTGTGCACACTTCCGCATCCTATCAAGCCTGTTTTTTGTATAAGTCGGCTCAAGCTGAATCGGGAACTCTAGCCGTTAAGAACAGTCCATAGCATAGGTGCTAACGCAGAGCCCTTTTATACGCACAGACCGGAGCAGCTATGTCCCAAAGGAGCTTAGCGTATCAACCCCGACCGCCCGGGATGTCGGAGCCCTTATCTCCAACATCGAAACAACATCGAAACACCTTTGCGATCCAGACCTATTGACTCTTGTGTCGCGCTATAAACTCGCGTCTTTCGCCTTAACCATCCACGGAACTTCTTTTGATTGACCAAAATGTCCCGCAACCGCCCCAGACCCAGAGACAATGGATTCGGCAATAACGAGGAGTTGGAGCTCTGGACCAAGATCTGCCAGGACATTCGAAAATCTAAGGAGAAGTTTGATCAGCAGGCCTCATTGTCCGTTCAAATCAAAGCTTTGATTGACAAGATCACCAACGATGGCAATAGTGAGCGACCCCGCACTAGCTCCCTCGGCCCCATACCCGAAAGCACAAAGCTTCGACCCAGGCCACCACCGCGTGGATTCGCTCCAATGGCCCTTTGTCACACATACTGACATTGCGCTTACAAGCAGAAGCAACCCTGGCCGAACACGACCAACTTGATAGCTGGCTACGGCAGAGTCAAAAGCTCAGCGAGGATGAACGCTCAATCATGCAGGACGAACCGTGCGATGTAATCAAAAATCTAGAGCTGCTGACGGCATTGCGCAAAGCATCCGAGGCCGAGGCACCGCCCAATCGATCCGCGTCGTTTAATAAATCTCGCAAGAAAAGAAACGAGGTCGATGGCTCGGTGACCGATTCCCCCAGTGCCTCTGGGGCGGATAAATCCGCTCGCTCGAAAGGAACCGCGCCGCGCAGCTCGAGCGTCTCCTCCAACGCCCCTCAGCCCCGGGATGGGGGTCGGCAGGAAAACATCATGGTCAAGATTGAAGAGTCGCCGTCGGAGGGGACCAAGGGGACCATCGCAGAGCGAAGTGGTGTCCTGCAGGTTGGATCTCAAGTGGTCTTTAAACACAATAAAAATAAACAGGGCGTCGAGGGCGAGGGGATCCAATGCATAATCAAGGCCATCACGGGGGAGGGGCAAAAGAAGCGGTAAGTCGGATCTCTCTTGCTTACGGCTCTGCACATTGATGGCTCAACTTCATTTCAGTTATGAAGTACAAGATCCCGAGCCAAATGAAAATGGTGAGCAAGGTGCTGTCTTTAAAACGACTGCCGTCTCTCTCATTCCCATCCCGCAGATGAGCGGCCACTTGACCGCGTACACCGCGGGCAAGCAGGTTCTCGCAAGGTATCCCGATACCACCACCTTCTACCGGGCCGAAGTGATGGGGTCGAAGAAGGATGTCTATCGTTTGAAGTTCGAGGGCGAGGAGGACGACAAGGAGATGGAGGTCGACCGACGATATGTGTTGGATATTCCGGGCAAATGAGCCCAGGGTTGTTTCTATGATCTGATGCGATGATGATACCATTTAAGCGAGGCGCTATCTGGAGTTTGAAGGCTTTTAGTGAAATGCACATCAGGTGCTTTCATCTGTACTAGATATCCTAGTCGAATAACATAAATCCTTCTGTTCTTTCAACTTTCACCCGAAGACCCTTGGAACGGGACAGGCGAGCTCAGATTATCTAGCCCGGCTCGAGTCTGCCAAAGCTGGGCGCAGGAGCAGGAGCAGTAGACTCAACACGGTAGCCAAAGCTTACCTTCTATTTTCGTACTGGCTGTTATGTGCTTCCAGACTCTTCTAATTCCAAGCCTAGGGGCTGGGTACCAGCCGAAAGTCGTTATTGTGTGAAAAATGATATTCCCCAGAGTCAGGGACCACAGCCCGAGACCTGGTGGCACAGGCCCTTTCGCGAATTCCCGATTTTCAAGTGCCCTGGTTTGTCCTGTGTATTGATGATCTACAACGGAGGCCTGCGACCCATTTTCTGTCTTGGGTTTAGTGGCCCGAGGGATCGTCACTGAAGGGGACGCTCGCACTCGGGGTACAGTATACGGAAGTTGCCAAGGCTAGCATCCATCCCTGAGTAACGTGTATAAAGCCGGTGGCTTGGTAGTTGGTGCATTTCTCATCATAAATTCTGCAATAGCTGGTCAGTTCAAGAGATATACACATCTACCATAATGGCTGCCGCATTTTTCTCCTTCTCTGCCCTCCTGCTCAGCGGGCTTGCTGCATCGCAACCGACTCGGGCAATTGATGGGGATTTTGCAGACCCTTGTGTCATCCAAACCGATGATGGATATTATGCCTTTGGAACCAGCGCAAATGGCGTGAATGTTCAGATTGCAAAGTCCTCCGACTTCAGCTCATGGGAACTACTTTCTGGAAACGATGCCATGCCGGGTCCATTCCCATCGTGGGTTGCATCTAACCCTTTGATCTGGGCACCAGATGTGATCAAAAGGGTAATGTAGCGCATGCCACGTTGTCGGGCCTCAAAGCTTACCTTGTATTAGGACGATGGTACATTCGTGATGTACTTCTCTGCCGCATCAAGTGAGGATGACAGCAAGCACTGTGTGGGAGCCGCCACTTCTTCCAGTATCACGGGCCCCTTTACCCCAGCAGAGAACGCCGTGGCATGTCCCCTTGACCAAGGCGGGGCCATTGATGCCGACGGTTTCGAGGATGGGGGAACTTATTATGTCGTATACAAAGTGGATGGGAACAGTCTCAATGGGGACGGAAGCACCCACCCCACCCCGCTGATGCTGCAAGGGCTGAACTCCGATGCTGTGACCCCTAACGGCGACCCCACCCAGCTGCTCGACCGCGATGACACCGATGGACCCCTCATCGAGGCGCCAAGTCTCACAAACGTGGATGGTACATACTACCTCTCGTTCTCGTCCAATATGTACGATACCGATAAGTATGATGTGAGTTATGCGACGGCTTCTTCCCTCACGGGTCCGTATACCAAGGCGAGGGATCCCGATGCTCCCTTGGTTGTGTCTGGAGACGCGAGTGATGTGGGGGACCTGTCAGGACCTGGCGGATCCGACTTCCTTGACGGAAGCAAGATTGTATTCCACGCATTTGAGAATGGCAAGAATATCGACGATGGACGTGCTATGTATGTCGCTGATATCCACGCCGCCGGTGGCGTGATTAATTTGGTGTGACGGATGTTTTATCTTTCTGCTCGCCGATGTCGGCTGCAAGCACGTTAGATGTAGCAAAATCAACCTTCCAATTCCATGATCTGATACTTTGAGATGGCCGTTGAGAAAAGTGAAGTAGTTGTAAATTGCCTACGTTGTCTTACAATAAAACCATCCGACTAACCGGCCGCGAAATCCGAATTGGGACAGAAGGTGCTAGTAAGCAATGACTTGCGCCCCGCCCGTTATGAGTAAGCGCTCTCATGGCCGGGCCGAGGGAACACGCCGAGTGTCTACTTCAACTTCCATGACTTAATCTCGTGAATTCTTCTGCGCCTGTGACCTCCAATCCCTTTCCCTGCATACTGCCCCTGTACACTAAAAGCCTTGCATTGCGCCACGCCTACGGACCACCCCGCCTCCCAATCGCCGACAGTCGCAATGACCGATCTACCGGCTCACGCCTCACCAAAGCTACCCCCACAACAGCTGCCGAGTAGGCAAGATGGGATCCTCGATAATGCCAGCCAAGTGAGCAGCGAAACGGGCGAACACACTCCTGCGATTCCGGACTCGCTGCTGTCGCCCGCGTTCACCCCACCTTTGACTCCCGGTGGCACATTAGATTGGGATTTAAGTCCCACTGCGATTCTGCACCAACACCAAGCAGCAGACATTAAAACGAAGAGCCAGCCTACCAAAGAACCCAAGCTTCTCGAGAAGCTCCCCGAGGTGGAATGTATTGTGCGGGCCCGCATCCCAACGACCAATGGAGCAGAGATGTTCCTGCATTTGTACCACAACGACCTAGATGGAAAAGAGCACCTGGCCATCGTGTTCGGCAACAATATTCGCAGCAAGAGCTTGGACAGTGTCCGGCCGGGAGAGACCGAGATGGACCGAATGATCCGCGGCGCGTATGTGGGGACATTGCGCCCGGGAAGAGTGAGCAGCCGATATGATGAAGAGCAAGTCGGAGCCTCAGCGCCAAAGCAGGTTGAGCCACCCTTGGTGCGAATTCACTCGGAATGTTATACTGGAGAGACGGCGTGGTCTGCGCGATGCGATTGCGGCGAGCAGCTGGATGAGGCCGCGCGCTTGATGTCTTTCCCCGTTGTAGACCTTGCCTCGGACGCACCTGCGGAGGTACAGTCACTTTCGTCGCACTCGACCGGGGGCGTGATTATCTATCTGCGCCAGGAGGGCCGAGGAATTGGTCTCGGCGAGAAATTGAAGGCATACAATCTCCAGGATCTTGGATCGGATACGGTCGAGGCCAACCTTTTGCTGAGACACCCTGCTGATGCCCGAAGCTACGGTCTGGCTACCGCTATGCTGGAGGATCTTGGTTGTGGCGCGGACAGCATCCCAGAAGGCATTCGTCTTCTCACAAACAACCCTGATAAGGTTCGGGCGATTGAAGGTCCGAACCGGGAGGTCCTTGTCAAAGAGCGAGTGCCGATGATTCCACTAGCCTGGCGGACAGGTGGTGAAAAAGGCATCAAGAGCTCTGAAATTGAGGGCTACCTACAAACTAAGGTACGTTTCTATAATTGCCACTCAGGCAGTCGATGGTACTAACAAGTCGTCTGCAACAGATTTCGAAAATGGGTCATATGATTCAATAATCCCTTTTGTTTTGACAGTTTTGATTCCCTCTCGATTTATGCCATCATCTACATTCTTCATTCTTTCATACTTGGAACATCTGAAAAGCCTTGGTACACGATCGACACGACCGAATGTTTCTCTCCCTGCATATCCTTGACTTTCACTTGGTAGGCTTGGCGTTGATATTGTATTTGCTTGTTTTCCAGTGACTGCCACTTCATAGGCCTTCCTGGAATTTCTTTCTATAGCCACCTTGTATTCAAAGGCAAACAATGACCATACATACTCAGTCTCTGCATGCATTGAGGCGGCCAAACCGTCTAAGAGTCATTTCTGCTTCCATCCTAGTAAGTACTGACATTGGGAGAGGTCACTGCAGACATTATTCGGGTCAACCGTCCGTGGACCCAGACAAGTTGAAAACCACTACAGTTCTGCATTGTGGAACAGGAAGTACGAGTACACGACCCTCTGCAAGATCCAATCCAACGTGAATGGCCAGTCAAGCGGGGATTGCTCGGGGAAATCGAAAACCTTGAATGGAGCAAAAACCGGGGGCGCCATCGGTGGGCCAGCGAAGTGGGAAAAATAGTGAAACTAGCCCCGGACTCAACTCCTCCCCTATCTCCTTTGCTCCTGTGGCGCTAGGATGTCTAGGTCAAAGAGTAAGCACGAATGGTTATTCTGTGGCATCTTAGGCGCACAAGCGCTTATCATTCTAGCCATCGAGGCGTAAGTAAACCCCATATCCATGGATGCCAAGCCAATTCCCATCTAACAGGTCTCAGATTCATCCTCGCTGAATGGCAATTATGGGTTCATCCAAATGTGATCCAAATCACCCCATCGTACATTGTTCCCGTTGATTCGGCGATCATGTTCTTTGCGTGCATTTATGTCTTCTTTCTAGCGCTCGATGCCGTCCACCACCGTAATAACGTGTTGCTACTCGCGATCTGCGTGAGTAATGCATGCGCCCTGGTCTTCTCGGTCATGCTTTACAGGAACATGGAGGTCCTCGTCAACGAGATGCCCAGGCAGCGCGATGCCTTGAATCATCCTCTTGTTGACCAAGATCGAAATATCTGGACTCTGATCCAAGGATTTCAGCTCGCATGCCCGATCTTCATTGGACTCTGCACTTTGGCTACCTGGGCTTCTGCATTCCAGTTGCAGAAGCAGTATGCCTGGGTCATCTATCGAAGCGTTCAGGGTGACTCGGAAACGAAGTCTCGATATATGAACTACGAGGTGCGTATGCGATTCGTCTTTTTCGGCGTCTGTACTAATGAATGAAAGATCTATCTTGTTTTGGTTAAAGTTGCGGCATTCTTCATTATTTGCTTCGTCTTACAATATGGCCTTGTCGATGTTCACTACGAAGAGCCCGAGTTCGGGCTGACAATGGCGTTAATGCCCGCCACATTTCTGCTCATGATTCTCGGTGTGTATGTCGTTCGCTTCGAACGCAAATGGCCAATGGGATTCGTGATTGTGAGTACATGCGTACCTCCTTCTTTACTTGGCTGGCTAACCCTCGTGGACAGTTCTGCTATCTCGCCATGATCGCATATCTGCTCAGTCGAATCATCATTCTCTACGGTCACGGATTCCGAGCTCTTACCGCTGGCAAAGACATGATGTTATTATTCGCAATCATGGGCTTGGTACTTCTCGTTCTCACTTTCATCTGTTCAATCCGTTGCTACCTGAACTTCGGACATGGGCTGAAAGCCATCATCACTGGAAAAAGCGAAACAATTCGCGACTCTCACAATTTCCACAGCATAGGAGGAAATGCACCCTTCCCCGTGGAGAGTACGAAGCGTCGGTTATCTTTGGTCTAGACGACCTTTGAAGACAGTTGGGTAGGTCTCTGGAACAAACCCCTTGTACTAGCACTAGCCTATCCTACCTACACATTACTTGCAGTTTAGCGCACTATATTAATATCTAATGCATGCTCATATTTGGGTCATATAAGTTTCCAATAGACCCGCGTGTGGAGAATCCCCGGTATTAATCTACATATTAAATGTTGTACGAGTAGTCCGTGATATGCACAAGGGAAACCAATCCAGGTTAAGCAATCCATGCATGAGGCAATGTTGCCTTGATTTTCTTTTTCTTTACCTTCTATCGTCTGACCGGCCAAGACGATCTCAATAATGGGGACACTAGTATTGCTAACCTCCGACGTACTAGCGGTAATACGCAGTAGGTGTTAGGCACCCAGGGTCGATAGGTGCAAGACTGAGCATATTTGCCAGCTTGACTCAAGTTAAATTGAATAGCTTCAAACCATCTTCTTTATACTACGTAAAACGAGCGAATCAAAAAGGAGCAATGAGTCCTCGTAGTCATGACACGAGACGCATGAAAGTTTAAACCTGGAACGTCCAACGACCCACCTGCGGATCACCATGCTGGTAGCCTACAATCCTCACTCTTATCCCATTGAATGGCCCCTCGAATGCTTGCACGGCTATGGCCAACCACACACCCAAGGATGTGGCTTATTCGCCGCCGCAATCGCAGCCAACCCCTTCCCTTGACCGACTCGACTCGCCCATTCCTTCACGCGCGACGTCCATAGACGCAGATGGACTCTTGGACGGCTCGTCAACGGCGGGGCGAAAGCGAAAGCTCAATAGCATGTCCTCGCGGGGAGTCGCCAACCTCACGCCCGATCAATTAGCGAAGAAGCGGGCCAACGATCGTCAGGCGCAGCGTGCCATTCGCGAACGGACCAAAGGCCACATCGATGCGTTAGAGCAACAAGTCCGGGATCTCTCATCCCAGAAGCCATTCCTTGATCTGCAGGCAGCTTTACGCCAGAATGAGACCATTCGAGCCGAGAATGCAGAGCTTCGCCAAGGTCTCAAGGCCGCAATGGACATCATCCAGCCATTGTTGGCAAAAACGGAACTACCAGGTGAGCCGCGCGCTTCATTCTCGGAGCCACAAGCTAACGAGCACAGATGCAATCCCTGCTCTACGGTTACCGACTTCCGCCCCGCCCCCTTTACATACACCTCCCTTCCCCGACTCAGATCAATTCGCCTCCCACACGACACACCTTTCAGCCGAGAAGCAAGATGCCGAATCCATGGCCAGCCTCGACACACCTTCTCCCACACACTCTGCGCCAACCCCCATGAGCCGCCGCAACAGTGCCACAGGGGGTCCTCCGGGAATGTCCTTCCGCCTCGCATTAGATTCGCAGCGGCATAATATCACACATGGACTGGATCTGGGCTCCGAGGAGCGTTTGGGGTTCAATTTCCTCCTAGATGCTTCCCATAGCATACCGAAGATCGAGCTCAACCGCAGCAATTCAGAGACTTCCCGCGCTATGCAGCACAAACCCCAATCGCCAGTATATCCGAGCGCATTGAACAATGCCCCAGATCGTGGGCAACTTGCATCCTCCACTCCGATTCAGAATGTGGCAGCGACGTGCCCGCTAGATACTATTCTCTTGGATTTCCTCCATAGCCGGCAACGCGAAGCCGCACAGGGAATTCCGAGACAGAAACTCGCTGGGCCGCCATACCCAAGCGTGTCTTCACTACTAAACCCCGAGAAGAGTGTGTTCTCACATCCCGTCTCGAAAGTGTTCACGGATATCTTGCGCACATTCCCAGATATCTCGTCACTACCAGAGCAGGTTGCTGTACTCTATTGCATGTTCCTCCTTATGCGGTGGCAGATATACCCGACGCAAGAGAATTACGAGCGGCTCCCCGAGTGGTTCACACCCCGCTCAACACAGCTATTGCAGGCCCATCCAGCTTGGATGGACTACGTCCCGTGGCCGGCAATGCGGGATCGCATCATTACGTCCCACCAGAACTATCCTTTTGAGCACTGGTTCATTCCTTACACCAACGATCTCAGCGTCAATTGGCCATACGAGCCTACAGACTGCCTGTTGTCGGCAGGTGATTCGGAGGAACTGGTGATCAACCCTGTCTTTGAGCGGCATATGAGGAATTTGTCAAACTGGTCACTGGGACCTTGCTTCGCAGAGGCCTTTCCCTCTTTGGCAGACACTGCACAGATCAAGCCCAAAGACAGAAGCTCGACGAACCGCTTACCAACAAATCGTTAAGAGATCAACGCGTCTTTAAAGACTGACGTGGACGGAGGCACTAATACCGACTCAGCCGACTTCTACTCGAACTTCTGGCTTGCCATACATACCCCTTCCTTGCCTATATCGTTGGGCAAGTAATCCCCGAAGCTTGCAGAGCCACATATTCATTCTTGCACGTTAAACCGATTTTTGATAAATTACTGTGGAGTTTGGAAACAACTTAGATCCATGCTATGCACATGGCCATATTCAGCCTTGCAAAGATCTCGTTCTGGGCGTTCGACAGGCCATTTAGATGGACATGCAAACCCAGATTTATACCACAATAATTACACTTTATGTCTTATGCACTTCAATCTACTCCTTCCGACTCTTGTCATTCCAGAACTCCAGTCCGGCTTTCTGGCGCAAAGTGCCATACATTGCACTGCTATCCAAGCACTCCCCGCCATATTCTCTTGCCGACTCCATGTTCGCACGAGCTAACTCAAGTCCGGGAAGCTCCACGCCATGCTCCTGGGCCATTGTCATGGCATGTCTGGCATCCTTGATGGCGAGAGACACTCCAAATCCAGGACGAGAGTCCACAGGTGGTGCATAAGCACCAGTAGTCAACCTATAAACAATGAATCAGTTATTGCAATACGATATTGAACACATGCAACTTGGAACATACCTCTTAGAATATCCACCGGCAACAGGACCGAAGGCCTCACCAATAAGCTCCTCCATCGGTCCAGTTCCGAGCCCAGTCTTCTCAGCAAAGACCTGGGCTTCGCCCACAGCCTCCATCATATTCACGGTAACAATGTTACCTGCAATCTTGAGAAGCGAGGACTTGGTAGCGTCCTCGCCACACTCAATCACACGACGACCCATAACATCTTGAATGAGAGGCTTGACGACATCGGTCGCACTCTTAGGACCACCAATCGCGAAAACAAGCTTGCCATCAACGGCAATGGGATTACCACCGAAAACCGGGGCTGCTACATAAGATGCATTCTTGCTTTTCAGCTGCGCCACAGCAGAGCTGACGGTCTCAGGGTGCACCGTTGAGCAATCGACGAAGATCTTGTCCTTAAGTGACTGGTTCATGGCGCTAGATAGAAGGCTTTGCAGGACTGAGTCATTTGAGACCTGGCATCGTTAGCTCCGTCTTTGACACCTATGTCACGATGAATTACCATGGTGAAAATAATTCCACACTTGGACACAAGCTTCTCGAAACTGGGCTCGGGGACTCCTCCCAATGATTGCAGGGGAGCTCCACGCGCCATAGTGCGGTTGGAGTAGATGAGGCTTAGGGCTTTCTTGGTAGCAAGGTGGCGCTGCAAGTTAGAGGCCATTGCCTGGCCCATTGAGCCAAGACCGAACTGCGATGTATGTTAGTTGAGTTAGAGTGATGAATGCGAGCGACTCACCCAGCCGATCTGCGTCATGGCTGCGGATTGATGTCTGTTTTGCCGTGACTCTAGAAGTTCAGACAGACGCGTTGATATGGCAAAGAGGATATCTTTCCAACTATGTGGAAGGACTCAGATGATGCCAATGAAGCAAGCTTGACCCAGAGAGATGTAGCAATGCGAGACGAGATAGGGATGGTGGAGAGCACAGGTTTCCCGAGGAAATCCGGAGTCGGCCGAAAAGACGTTTTAAACTATAGACAACGTCGACAGATTTGTAGCGTCTGAACTAGACCGAGCCGATCTCAAATAGGTTCTTTCGGCTGTTCTCGAGGCTCAACCCCCTGCGTCGGATTCCACATGTACTATTCCGTATTCCGGGGTAGCAAGCGCATCTAGGCCCAGGCTCAGGGTCTCTATATATCACAAATCGACTCTGCACTCCTCTTATAAACATGCACAATGCCTACTCTGTTCCTTTCCATCGAGTCACGATGTTCATGCCTACGTAGGAGGGAAGCAGAGGCCAGTAGCATATGTGGTAAACAATTACCCAGCAAAACATGAAGCAAGTCCCACAAAGCACAACACACAAGCCGTGTTTATGAGTATAACCATTAATTACTCTCCATGGCCTCCAATTACATCCAGCCCCTTCCTCAACGCATCTCTGAGCTTCGCAGTCGTCATACGGCGGTGGCTGTGGGGGAGATCAGGTACGGTACGGTCACGTAAGTTATGATGCTCCGTCCGTCGTTGGCTTCCACTTCAAACAATCCCCAACACCTCCGCCCTACCTCGAACTTGCTCGATTTCGATCTTCGTGGGAGTGTCGGAATAGTCTCACAGTCGCTGGTGGTTCTGCAATACCTGTCAGACCCCCAATTCGCCCACCATGGCGGAAATGCCCATTGGTACACACCGTTCCCCCAGGCTACCGTGTCCCAGCTCCAAGCTAAGCTAACAACTCCGCAGTCCTCGATGGAGGAACCGGTTTCCTCAAGGTCGGCTATGCCGCCCAGGTATGTCCCCCGGATCAATTCTTCGCTCCTCTCTAATTCATGCTTCCTTCAGAACTTCCCAGAGCACCAGTTCCCCTCGATAGTGGGGCGGCCCATCTTGCGAACGGAGGAACAAGGCAGCGATGTGGTGGTCAAGGATATCATGTGTGGTGATGAAGCCGCCGCCGCACGATCGATGCTTCAGATCAGCTACCCTGTACGTCTTGCCTGAGCTTGTGTCTCCAGCCCCTGCTACCCCGCCCTCTCCGCAAACCAGTCGTGTTCGCCTCAATGCCTAACCTGTGCTGCTCTAGATGGAAAATGGAATTGTTAAGAAGTGGGACGACATGCAACACTTGTGGAACTACACCTTTTACGATAAGATGAAGATCGATCCCACGGATCGCAAGATCCTCCTCACGGAGCCTCCGATGAACCCTCTGAAGAACCGTGAGCAGATGGCCGAGGTGATGCTCGAGGGATACGGATTTGGTGGTGTTTACGTAGCGATCCAGGCGGTGCTGGCACTGTATGCCCAGGGTATGTTTCATGGACGTCAGCTGAAGTTGGGACCAATGCTTACGGTGTCCTAGGTCTGTCCAGCGGTGTGGTTGTTGACTCCGGTGACGGTGTGACGCACATTATCCCTGTGTACGAGTCGACCGTACTGAACCACCACATTCGTCGACTGGACGTCGCCGGTCGCGACGTCACTCGCAATCTGATTGCGCTCCTCCTGCGCCGCGGTTATGCGCTCAACCGAACCGCCGACTTCGAGACCGTGCGCCAGATTAAGGAGAAGCTCGCCTACGTCTCCTACGACCTCGAGTTGGACAAGAAGCTTTCCGAGGATACCACTGTCTTGGTCGAGTCATACACCCTGCCCGACGGTCGTGTCATCCGTGTTGGCAGTGAGCGTTTCGAGGCCCCCGAATGTCTCTTCCAGCCTCACTTGGTCGATGTTGACCAACCCGGTATGGCCGAGATGCTGTTCAACTGTATCCAAGGCGCCGATGTCGATGTTCGATCCAGTCTATACAAGGCCATTGTTCTCAGTGGTGGTAGCAGCATGTACCCCGGTCTGCCTTCGCGTTTGGAGAAGGAATTGAAGCAACTATGGCTCACCAGGGTGCTTGGAGGAGACCCGGAGCGTCTGAACGTGCGTTCAGCCTGCCCTTCACGAATGGACAACGCTAACATGCTTGTAGAAATTCAAGGTCCGCATCGAAGACCCCCCACGTCGGAGACACATGGTGTTCCTGGGTGGTGCTGTGCTTGCCAACCTGGTATGTCTTCTTTTTCCAGCAACCTTTCAACTCGTACTGACCTTCAATCTAGATCGCCGACAAGGACGACATGTGGGTAAGCAAGCAGGAGTGGGCAGAGCAGGGCGCGCGTGCTCTAGACAAGCTCGGCCCGCGGTAAACACATTGTACCTAGGCGGTTCATGGTCTGCTCTTTTCCCTTTTGATTCACTGCTTCGCATTGCTTGCAAGCCACTTTGCCTTACTCTTTTCCATCTTACCCTCTTCTTTCTCACCATTTCAACATTGTCTAAATGCACGAGTCACTTGTATTGTCCCTTAGTTGCGCGTAAACTGGTCTGGCGCAGGGGGCTTTGGTGACAGAAAAGAACGAATCATTCTCATGGACTCTGTGCTCCAGTTCTCTAATCTGCCTAACCTGGAAGTGATTCATAAGTATGCTTACAATGTATGCTCTTGTAGTTGCCTACCTGCTATGTAGTAAATGTCTCGTTCTCATCCATGAACCCTTCAATCCAAAGGGACTACATGTACACACCGCCAAAAAAAAGTAGAAGCTAAAGAAAACCCCGAAAATACTAGTGCCGCACGCAAATAAACAAGTTGATATAATCGCAAAGACCAATATGCTGGGATGTCAGTATCGCCAAAACCCAAATGCAGACAAACTTAACCTTCGACCGCACCGGGCGACACTGCAAGAATGACAGCTAGGGCAGCAATAATAAGGGCGGCAGCCACGAACGCCGTGAGAGCTACACTACCGCGACTCGCGGGGAATTTGCCGCGGATAATCCAGTACTGACTCTCAAAGTATCGGTGGAACCCGACTATCAGAATGAGGATCGAAACGCCAATGAACGTCGAGCCGAGGGGCTTGCCCACGCTGCGAAGACGTGATGATGCAGAAGATGTATGAAATGCCGCCGAGTCGAAGCCCGCGTTCAGGCCAGGCGGAAGAATGCCTGGGTGTGGGCTATAGGATTGGTCGAAGCTGTTTGATCGCGTGTCTGAGGAGGCGCTGTTCAGACGGAAAAGCTGCGTCACGGCGATGCCAATGGAGGCGAAGGCTAAGGAGGTGCGCATCCATGCTAGGAATGTGCGCTCTATAAATTCGCTGTATTAGGTTGTGTTGTTCTGCCGTATGCGCGTACCATACCTAGTGCCAGATGATCGCGTGCAACGCTTCCTTTATTCTCGAGCTCGAGGCTTCCGTATCGGTCCACGAAGTGACTGTACCAGGACTGTCGGGGTTCGGTGGGCGAGTCCGGATTGGCCGGCTGGGTCGCAGGTATAGTTGGTCCATTATTCGGCTGGGATTTGAGCTGCGAGCTCGCCGATTGCTCTGTTGTTTGGTAGTTGCGTCTGGTGGGGTCGGGTGTGTTGATCGGCGTGGACTCGGTTTGGGACGAGGTTGGATGTGAGTTTGCGCCTGACGCACGGTTTCGGGATGATGAGCTCGCGTGGGAGCGGCTGCTGCCGAGGGAGGATGCCATGGAGGATTCTGCACTCGACGTGTGTGACTGTGTGGTCTGCATTCTTGCAGAGCTCGTGGGGCCTGTCGGAGGGGCCGCCGGTGAGTCGAATGTGTTCATTATGGCGTGCTCGTCCTCTGACCACCTGCGGAAGCTTATCGTCTAATCGCACCCGAGAAAGCACCGAGTTTATGCAAGGAGGGAGTATCCTGGACCTCTTGATCAACAATCCAAAGCAGCTGTGGATATGGTGTTCGGGGAGAGAAATAGGTCAATAGTGTGTCTGGTAGAGAGGTTCCGCATTCGCATAATTTGGAATGGTTCAGCTCGGGGTGTTGCCCATCATGTGGCACGCAATGTGACCTCGCGCAAAGGCGTGGAACAAAGTGATGATCCTAAGTCACCTGACTCCGATCTGGGGAAGATTCCGCTCCACTCTAACCCACTTGGGTTCAAGCCGCATGGGTTCACAGAGCTCTTTGACAGCATATTTGCGGCTGTGTGAGGCAGTTAGACCTAATATGGCTGGCTTACCCTGAGATTTTTCCTGATTAGGGCACCTTATCTTTCAGAACTTTCGGAATCTGTATATGTTCTGAACAGGGGTCCTAGGAGATATTGACTTGTCTCTGTTTACGGCAGGCGGTCAGAGTGCGGGAGTGTTATGATCGCCCGCGGACAGTTCATTTTCAACCCCCTCACTGAACCTCCAAGAATGGCGTCACAGATCTCTTCGCCGTCCCAACCGACCCAACCGACGGGGAAGGTCGACCTCTCCAAGAAACTTTCCGAGTTACGATCGAATAATCGCAGACCGCAGACCAATTCCCGAGACCCAACCCCAATCACACCTCCTCTACCTTCGCCGCCAGATCTTTCGGCCCACACCTATCGGAAACCCGCCCGCCGAATTCTGTCACACAAGGACCACGAACTCTTCCTCTCCTCTCCAACCTACAAACTCGTTCTCGCTTTTGTCTTCGGGCTATCTGACTCCGTACGAGGCCAGTCAGTCGCCGATCTCCAGCAAAAGTCCGAGTCCGAATCCATCACCAAGGTCCTCGCAGTCGTGAGCCAGATTCGGGCTCTCTTGTCCAAAAACCCTCCAATCGACCAAGGCGGCTCCAGATTCGGCAATCCCGCCTTCCGCCAGCTGTGCGATGATGTGAAAAGCCAAAGTGCGTCATGGCACACCGGTATTCTGGGATTGAAAGATGGCGCAGCAACCGAGGAAGTCTCAACATACCTGATCAACTGCCTGGGGTCACAAGAGCGCATTGATTATGGATCTGGCCACGAGCTCAACTTTATGATGTGGCTGTTATGTCTGTACCAGCTTGGCCTTCTCTCGAAGACGGATTTCCCAGCGGTGGTGGTCAAGGTTTACATCGAGTACATGCACCTCATGCGTGAGATTCAATCGGCATACTATCTTGAACCAGCTGGATCACATGGTGTCTGGGGTCTGGATGATTACCATTTCCTACCGTTCTTGTTCGGTGCCAGCCAACTCGTGGCGCATCCGTATATCACTCCTCTGGGAATTCACAACACGGCGACCCTGGATGAGGAGGGAGATAATTATCTTTACCTCGATCAGGTCCGCTGGGTGGACAGTGTCAAGACGGTGAAGGGCCTCCGCTGGCATAGCCCCATGTTGGATGATATCTCTGGCTCCAAGAATTGGACCAAGGTTGAAAGTGGAATGAAGAAGATGTTTGTTAAGGAGGTATTGGGCAAGCTTCCAATCATGCAGCATTTCCTATTTGGAAGCCTCTTGCCCGCTGCCGAGGGCATGAGTGATCCTTCAGAAGGCGAGATTGGTGAGCATGATGGACATGATCATGCTGGACACGACCACCCTCACGACAGTGCAGACTGGTTCGGTGACTGTTGTGGTATCAAGGTACCCAGTACCGTGGCCGCGGGCGCCGAAATGCGTAAGCGCATGGGTGGATCGAACTTGCGCCCGATTCCATTCGACTAAGGAAATAGGCGACAACAATATTTGAGACATATCCAAAAATTTAATGATCATGAACAATCCAGTAAAATACCCATGTACAATGCCGTGCTGTTGTAACTTCAGATAGTCCCAGGTTCGTGATATAGATCTGCAAGATAATCCAACCCACCGCTTCTAATTGGTCCAACCCCCAACCTCAATCTGCACCTCCAACTCACTCCATTTTCAAGAACCCAAGACTCTCAGACACGCTGATCCGAACTAGCACGACAGTAATATCACACCAATTACCGCGCTATTTAGGCGCAAATCATCAAAGCCCCCACACACCGTTCCACACGCCAACAGCCTTTCCCCCTCTTACTCCGCACGCGCACATCATTCCACGGGGGCGCCACGCCACACCGCCGGGAAGAAAAAAACCACAATTTTGCATTGCGTCACCTAACAGGCCCACCATGGCGGGCGACGAGTATTCCATCGGTGGCGGTAAGCTGAAGCTAAAGGGCAGCAAAGTCAGTGGAGGACGAATCGAGAAAAAGAAGAAGAGTTCGAAGAAGAAGGAAGAGAAGGTCCAGAGCCCCGAGGCAAATCCCAGCGCAGATAGCGAGACCGGACTGGAGAAGCGCGAGAAAGATGAGGACGTGAGATCCGAAGAAAGAGACCAAGACACACCTGGGAAAACAGAGACGGAAAAGAAGTACGAAGAGATTCGGCGCAAACGGGTATGTATTGGTTCTTTCATCTGCATCAACATTGAGGTGAGGTTGACTGGGAATTATCTAGTTACATGAGCGACTTCAACGAGATGGAGTCAAGACTCATAAGGAGCGTGTGGAGGATTTGAACAAGTATCTCAGTCGATTGAGTGAGCATCACGATATGTACGTTTCTCAACTGTTGGGGGTGGAACGATGTGCTAATCGCTACGCAGGCCGAAGATTGGACCGGGGTGATTGGGCTATCTTTGTCGGGCGGCTCCAGTGTGATATCCCTACAGCTGTTATGTACTTCTATTCTCATTTATTCCCATGTGGAGGTTCTCAGTCAACTTTAGCCGGCATCACTACGATCAAATGTGCTGTAGAGTGTAATGGGTTTGAAAGTCGCGGGAGACCGGACCATGTATAAATTCACGGCTAGGACAGGAGCTCTATTAACAGTCCCGAAAAGAGGAACCCAAAAGATGCGAGGGAGAGAAGATGGAAATGAGAAACCAGACACAACGCCATGCAAATGAAACCCAGAAACGCAGTAAACGGCCGTGGCCGTGGATCGATCTAAATATAGATCCCAAAAGGAAAGACAGGCTTCAACCACAAGTCAAGAGACGAAAACACCGCGCTAAACCCATGATGTGCAAGAAAGCAAAGCCGGACGGGCGGCTGCGAGCCGAGGTCGGGGATGGGGCGAGGCCCCCCGTTGGTGTCTCCATGAGAGTTTGGAGACGGTAGACATCGACATTGAAAGTCACGAGAACGATGTGTTCTTATACACCCTTGACGACGACGGTGCGCTCGCTGTTCAGCTTATCGGCATTGCGAGCATGTGACTCCTTCTTGCAATCCTCCAGCCCAGTGCAGGAGTGGGCTTCCAACATGCGGTGCTTGGAGCAGAAGTGACCGGCACAGAAGCTACAGTCACCGACGATGCGCTGAGCGGCTTCCTTGCACTCCTTGAAGTTGCATCGAGGCTTGCGGGGAGGCATTGTGTGTTGAGTGTTGAGAGTGTGATTCGGGGGGGCGACGATAAGCGCCCAGGTGCGGAGAAGGGGTTGGGGGTGAGGCGATGGGCGGAAAGCGGTAGCAAGATGGGAGAGACGATATACGGCCAAAGTAGTGAAAGGGAGCAAAATGAGAAGCCGGGGTCGAAGCCTATATATAGTCGGAAGACGCGGGAGAAAGCCAAAGAGAGATGAACCAGAAAAACGGGCTGACTCAGGTGAGGCGACAGTGACGGAAGTAGAGGTGTCCAGGTGGATTAGGTGGAGTGGTCCCAGAAGGTTCGATGGCCTCTAGCCCACTTGTTACCCCCTTTGGGGCTTGATTTATTACATTAATGGACTTTTAATGCCTGTTTCTGTGTCACTGGACTATAGTCTTTGATCTCTGCAATTATCATACTACTCCTTACCCCCTGATCTCGACTAGTTCCTTCGTATTAGTATACTCCCTTATACTCTGTCCTCACCCCTGTTCCACGTGAGGGTTCTGTCAAACACCTTCGCCACCGGTAAACGCGGTTGTTGGTGGCAAGATGTTCATCCAGACTTTGTCCACCGCGGTACTCCTCAGAATCATAGAGTTACGGATAAATTTCTGTGTCACCGAGAACAAAGCTCTGAGATACGACCAGTCGCCTGCCAAGATCATCTAGTGCACGACGGATGATCCGCGTGGAGCTATTATATCGGGAAAAGCACCACATGCAGAGGGCCATGGGCGTGGAGTATATAGACAAACTCAGGCCTCAACGCTAAAGTGAGGATCCTGCTACCCAATTCCATGCTCGGATCCCCTCTTACGAACGGCTGCAGTGAACTATATCTTAGTCCGGCACAGATTGCAATTCTTCCACGTTGACACCCTCCAGACGGGCTACGTGGTCAATCGATTTTAAATAAGGTGGATTGGTTTCATATTTCCATATTGTCCTGTTTAGAGCGTTTTGAGGCGGAGAACCGAAAATGAGAACGCCGGCGCAGACCGATGCGCCCGAAACCCCCTTTCCCGCATAAAAGGAAAAAGCAAAAAAAAGAGCCAGAGAAAAAGGAAAAAGGCAAAAAAGGAAAAAAAGAAAAAGAGCAGCCATTTCGCAAATGTGAAATCTTACATCTGAAATCATACTCCGAGCTCGTTTGCCTTGCCTGCATCTGGGTCTAGGTAATTGTCCTTTTCGGCTGCCTCATACTCGCCGATCAGATCCATCACCACTGCCCGGGCCTCGTCAAACTCGCCCAACCCATCGGCGAAGGGGGCTTCCTTCTTGTATTGCTCCAAGAAAGCATTGCGCTTGCGGAGCTTGTCATAATGCTGGACGATGCGCTTGAAGAGCGTCGCAACCGAGGTGTGATTGGCCAACATGAGACCGCTGACCCGGTGCCCGGTTTCCTCAATGTAAGGGGACTTTTTCGTAAGCGCGACCTGGATACTGGCCGGGCCCCAGGGGATGAACGATGCGAGTCGGCGCTCCCGAATGCGCAGCAGCGACTTATGCACGTCGGTCGGGTCAGCCTCGCCCTGGATAATGTTGAGAATACTAATGTAGCAACTGGACTTGCTGGGGTTGACGGAAACCATGCGGTTCTTGGGTTGCAGGAGGCGACGCATCACATCCAGGACAGTGGTCTTGCGCACTGTTCGGGCTTGCTCGATGTTGGCACCTGTAAATGGCGTGTAGGAGGTAAGGAGGAAATGACTGCGAGGAGTGGGGATGAGCGAGGCGATGATGCCGGCAAGGTCGTTGTGCATGTACCCGGGGTATCGTAGAGTGGTGGTAGATGCTGACATGACCGTTGACACGAGCTGGTTGGTTTGGTGGAAGGACGGTTCTTGGACGTGGAGTCGGTCCGCGACAATGCGTGATAAAGCACCATTGTCCAAGACCACCACGGAATCGGCATCCTGAGTCAATCTTCGCATGGCGAGCAAGCTGTTATAAGGATT